>OX122890.1:29454620-30185453 GCA_944738655.2 Andrena hattorfiana
TGAAAAAATTTTCGGGGTGGGCCAACGTCTGAAAAAGACTTTTCGGGGGTCATTCCCTCCCTTTGAAAAATTTCGGGGACGGTGGGTCAGGTCTCCGCGGCGGCTCGGCCCGGAGTGATCCCCTCTGCGGTTGCGGTTTCCCCCACTCCGCGGCTCGTGCGCGCGCAACCGCTCGTCCACTCCCCGCAGGCCCCGCGCCCATGTTTCTCTCCGCCGCGCTCCCCCGCGCGCCCTCACTTCCCCCCGCCCCCGCGCTCCCCTCAGAGGATCTGGGTTGGAATCCCCATAGCCTTACTACTACAGAATTACACTACTCTCAAAAAATAAAAAAAATCAAATCTCTTCCACTAAAACGTGTGAAAAAATTTAGAAAAGTACATAAATTTTCTCAAACTGAACACGCAAAAAAAATACAAATTTTACACGCACTCAGACAATCAAAACTGATAATTCTTAATGGTTGTCTACTTTGAGATGTGCCGATGCTTGTTGAAATAAATTAATATAGGCGGAGCTAAGGTCGGGGTCAGATATATTGGCCAGATTCGTTTTCGCGAACAACGATCGAGGAGAAATCAGCCACCACCATCTGACGATCGTGGATTTGTCAGTTGGAGTTGCGTGGCCCGCGAAAGGTATGGTGGGGTAACGGGAACGCTGCTCGGCTCCGCCTGAACGTAGCCGTGTGGCTGTTATTTATTCTTAGGACGTCATTCTACACGTCAGGAGCTTGGCGCTAGCCCCACCGCTTCCGGCTCACTCTTGTTCTGCGAAGGCAAGAGCGAGATGGAACGAGAGCGAGTCAGAAAACATTGAGAAAAGGACACCGTGGCAGGCAAGCGGTATGGTGGGAGAATACCCCTCACCGGCCAATATATCTGGCCCCGACCTTAGGTTGAATATGAGGATAACGAAAACGAAAACATTTGAATGAGTTTATTTGTATATGCGGCTGTACTACGGTACGACTCACCCACCGGAATGAACCGAAATTTTGAGGGGTTGGGCGGGAGGGGGAAAGAACCTCTATATCAAATTTTAGCTGCGACTAGTTGTTAGTTTCTGAGATATTAATAAAAAACTTTCGGCATAATACATTGAAATCTACCTATACAGACGTTACTAACACAACCATCTTCTCGTCGCCGTCGACTGTTTCACAGCCGACGATACAATGTACGATATCGGCCTCAAAATGTATGTATAGGGATATGGTAACAAAAACTGGACGCGAACGGTCTTCACCAAGCCAAGTGCGATTGCTGTTGAAGCCTTTGCTCTTTTGTCATGTACTTAGTTTCAATATTTATTACAATGGCTTCATCATTAAGTTACGATATTGCCCTTGACGGGCGTTGGAATATTGAAAAATTGTTAAATGAAGTACTGTGCTCTTGAGAGACTTACATCGAATGGTGCAAATCGGTTGAGCTATTGCCCAATAGAAGAAAATGTCCAAAGAATGGGAAAGAATTCCACCTTCTAACTTTTCCCGGGTATTAGTATTGGTTGGGGCTAGGTTAGTGAGGGGGGCGTACGCTCGCTTGCGGGCGCGTAAAGCATGGTACCGAACCGATGTGAATTTGGGAATACTAAAAATGAGACTGCAGTTACGAACATCGCGCGATGAGGTCAATATCGTACATTGTATCGTCGACTGTGAAACAGTCGATGGTGACGAGGAGCTGATTGTATTAGTAACGTCTGAATAGGCAGAACTCACTGTATTATGCCGAAAGATTTTTATTAGTACCTCAGAAACTAACATATACCCGCAGCTAAAATTTTATAATAGGTGATCTCTTCCCCTCCCTCCCAACTCCTCAAAATTTCAGTTCATTATGATGGTTGGGTCATTCCGTAGTATATCCGTATATGCTTGCTCGGTTGATGTATTTACTGCGTTCGAACAATTTGATGAGACTGACGTCTTCTTCAATCAACCCAAGAGAGGTCTCCGAAACTGATTAAGAGAATGTTCAAGTATTTTCAAATTGCAATAAACGGGAAAATGAACAACCGCGAATCTCCTGCCATGGCTGGGATTATAAAGTAATTTGGACCTACTATTACTGCACAGAAAGAAGGCTCCTGGTATGCGGACACACTCATAAAGACAGGGCACACGCATTTTCGTCATTGGCGGAAGCGATCACATCTATTTACTACTATGCAACGTGTGCCGCCAAAAATCTAGATGTGGGGATTTCGGGAAGGTCACATACGGGGATGCAGGCGGAGCTAGCGGCGGACCGCACCGTCTGCCAGGGGCTATCTTTCTGTGCAGTAATTGTACCTGCTCGCGGCACGGCTCGTTCAGGCTAGCTGCGTTCACAAACGCGCGTTTCGAATAATGCTTCTCATACTCAACACAGCCCCGTCGATGTTAAATTATCTGAACGAGCATCGACAAATCGTGGAGTAAACAAACATTCAGTCAGTCCGCAAATTTACGTCGCAAACTTACTTTAAGTTAACTTATTAAGAGTTATTAGTTTCAATTATCTGAGTGAGTGTGAATCTGTTTTTTTTTTCGTGGCAATTTTTAGTGTGTATAAATTTGATGTATTTCTTCTAATTTTTTTGCATGTTTCAGCGCGGTAAATTTGTGTTCTGTTTTAATTTTTTTTTATTTTATTGCGGTGGTGTGATTCTATGTCTTGTGTGATTTCTGCGCGTGTGTGTCTGGATAGCACAATTGGTTACAGCGAAAATAGGTAATGAAAACAGTGAATTTCAGACACTTCGCAGGTGTGATGTAATTCAACGATACACTTTAATTTTGGATTAAGCGTCGCAGAATCGTGTGGCCATGTCAATTGTCGTAATTTTCGTCGCAGCTTCTCTCACGGGAATGACCCCTTGCGACAGGGCCTGTGATCAGCGATGCCAGGCTTTTCCCGACGCGTAGTGGGGGGGGGGACACCTACAGCTGTGGCGGTATAGGTGTGTTGCGGCATCATTACGCACACATAACATATACCGCCACTGCTATAAGTTGTCCCCCTCCACTACACGTATGTTCTCGCTCCACTACGCGTAGGGAAAAGCCTGGAAACCCTGCCTGTGACTAACAATACTCGGCCTTCGCTAGACTTGCTCCGCGTGCAGCGGTGCACACGGGTTGCTTTCCTTTAGGCATATCTTTACATGTTTATAAAACTAACAAACGCAGTCTCAACCACAATATTGTTAATCACGATTTTCGTCTTATTCTGGTGTTTAGAATTACAACTTAAATTTATTCTCACGTGTAACCGAACACCCTGTATAACTTCGAAACATGTGAGTAAAATATAAATATCTTGATATCAGATGAGCGGAACGGTACATTATTGTAGGTGGCTGAATTTTCCATTTTACGCTCTATAAGGATACGGAAAATAGTTTCATTTTAAAAAAAAACATTGGAACTTCAAAAGTTCATTAAAAAAATGAGAAAAAATGTCTACTACTACATGTGCCCCTTAAAACAGTGTAACCTTGGTAACCGTGAATCGGAGACTGTAGGGACGCTCTCGAGAGCGGAGGTGAATCTGTTCGGGAGATCGATAGCGGATATTGGCCTGCGGCCAGAGGATGGCTCACGCTGTCCTTCTGGGAACCGAGGAGGAGGAGTGTTCAAAAAGTCGCAGTGATTCAGCCTGTTGTCGCAAAAGGACTGGTGCTTACACGAGAGCTTGATATTTCGCAAGAACTAATGTCGGCACAAGAACGTGGAATCGCACAGGAGGTCTCTGGGAGAGGCGTACTGCTCGTACTAACTCTCTAAGCGGTCTCTCTGCCAAATAGGCGTTTGCCCCGGCTTATATATCCTTGTCCGCTGATTTTCGGTAGCAAGACAGTCACGAGAGTCGCGCGAGTCGGACGCGTGGTGGAGGGTAAGATCGTCGTCTCACCGACGTAACTCGTTAACCTTGTCCTAACGAGTTTTTCTATACGGCCATAAATTACGGAGATATTTAGGGGTTACCATTTAAATGCCCCACCCTGTATGTAGTATAAAAAAAAAAGTTTCCTTAGCGAAAAGTTTTTCTAAGGCTTTGTTAACGAGATATTAACAAAAAACCCCGGCCAATCAGGGCGCAAGTCTACCGGCCGAGCTCCCATGGTAGCGTGGCTATGCGCTGCGCTTATGCTAGAAAGAAGCAAGTCTGTATATATCGAAGGAAATTGCGTAGAAAAGCAAATGAAAAGAACGTGACAATTCACCCGCAGCTTGAAAACCTGATTGACTAGGTCACTGTACCGATCCTGATTATCGACGGACGCGTCTAGTGCACAACTGGTCCCAGGTATACGAATACCCGTTGCGTATCTGTTGGGTAATATACAAATACTCGTTGCATCTCGGTTAGGTAGTATACCTGGGACCAGTTGTGCACTAGGCGCGTCCGTCGATAATCAAGATCAGTACGGTGACCTAGCCAATCAGGTTTTCAAGCTGCAGGTGAATTGTTACGTCTTTTTCAATTGCTTTTCTACGCAATTTCCTTCGATATATGCTGACTTGCTTCTTCGTAACATAAGCGTAGCGCGTAGCTACGCTACCGCGGGAGCTTGACCAGCAGACTTGCGCTCTGATTGGTCAGGGTTTTTTTGTTAGATCTCATTAACAATGCCTCGGTGAACATTTTCGTTAAGGAAAACGTTGTTTCGAGTCACCCCACGAGTCATCACTTTCAAGGAACACCAACATTTTTGGGACACCCTGTAGAAAATAATTATTCTGGTTAAAATTACCTCGTTAGTCACGATCTTGCCACAAATCAGTGGGGCGATTATTGCAATCACGGATGCGATACAATTTGTGATGGACATCATTGTACCGGCAAAATTTGGACTCAAATCGATGTGATTAATTTGAAATCCGCAAAGCGATCCAGCGTTCAATGCTACAGCCACTACGAGAATAGTCACAGCTACAAATTGTGTGTGTTCGGGTATTACAGCTAGCCAGATCAAAGCTATTGCTGGACCCCAGTGAGCAATAGTGTTGCACACCTTTCTGGCTACTCCTCTTGAAACACCTTTTTCCATAGCATAATCACATAGCCAGCTTGTTGGAAAACTTAGGATCCACATTACCAGATATGGAAGAGCCGACACAAGGCCATTCTGTAATACAAAAATTTTTGTGTTAAAAATTCTAGAATAGTAGTGTACGTTATTGTATAAAGACCGCAGTTGTTATATAAATGATCACACTTGATCATCATGATATTGAAGTTTTTTGAGCCCCAACTTAATAAGACTCGGAGTTCACGTTCAATATACAGATTTGTCTCGAAAGCACAGGGAGTCAGTTCGGCTTGCGTTTATTGCCTTATCACGTACAGTGAGAAAGACTCGCGCATACGCAATCTGCCCTATTCATCGCGGCAACAACAAAAGAGGTGTGGGGGATAGCAAACCTTATTTCGAGTTGGAAACCTCATTCCTCTTTCAAGACACTACAGGGTGATTCTCCAGCGACTGGACTCGAAGAGTTGCCGCCTGGTATCCCGTGATGAGGACAACCCCCACCTTTCGACCCTCGAAGGGATTGGAACACACTTTAAGAAGTGAGAGATTTTTGCGAAAACGACACCAATCGATTCCTTATGTTTCGCCGATGAAACTAACACCAAGAATGACGTAATTCGGAGTATAAGGAAGGAAATTAGATGAAAAATTGTTTTAGATGTATAATTTCACCCTAACTTCGGTAAAAATACTCCGATTTCCATGAAATTTGGTATGATTTTCATTGGAAAAACATAAGGAATCCATCGGTGTCATTTCCATATCGATATGATAAAGAATAAAGAATGCAGTTTTTCTGAAACAGGTATGAATCTTCGGCCGACCTCGGCGAATCGAGGTCGGCACCCCGCATTTGGGAGTAAAATATTCATTTCAGCGTATTAAAAAATTCTTTATTCTTCATCGTATCGATATGGAAGTGACAATGGATTCCTGGCATTCCACAGTGTTCGACGTAATGTACAAAAGTCAAGAATCTGAAGTGTTCGATCCACAAATTCTTGTATCTTAAAATGTTAATAAAGGAACGTAGATTTTAATACTGACCATAACTGTTGCTGAATTTATCAATTTGTTGTCAAAAGTAACACTAGAAAATTACTCCAAATTTCGGTGCATTTTTTTTCAAATACGTGCCATTGGCGGAATGTTCATGCTATTCATTTGATTTGTATAATTTTTATTTAATACTGTCATTCCTTCAAAACTGCTAAGTCAGTTTTTTACAATACTAACAATTTGTACTAATATTTTATGTTAAATATTTATCAACTGCGAGGGGACTTTTAAAAAGTGTTTAATACTGTCATTCCTTCAAAACTGCTAAGTCAGTTTTGTACAATACTAACAATTTGTACTAATATTTTATGTTAAATGTTTATCAACGGCGAGGGTACTTTTAAAAAAGAAGTACAAAAAGTACCTCCGTAATTTTTTGTGTAGTAATTTAGGGAACATTAAACTTTATTAAGACGTTATTAACATTATTAAACGACTTTATTAAATCATTATTAAGACGTTCACCGCTCAGCCCCGAGCTTACAATTAGTCTAAACATTCAACTGCTCTCAAATTTTGTTTATACACTGCATCGGCTCATCATGGTTGCTGTCTTCAGTTTTGGAAGAGCAGTCAGAGGCAACTTTTATAGATATATATTCGGAAATAATATTACAAATATGGTTGAGGATTTACCAGAGACTCTCACGACTATGTCCTGCAGGATAATGCCCGTTAGCCTCTGTGCATCTGCGTGTCGCGTCGCGGTTACCTATTGCGCAAGTGCGTACTTCTTATACTTCTACCTACACCCAGGGTGCGTTCCTATTTACGCAGTGAGTGCATGAAATTGGTGGCCTCGTATTGGTAGCATCGTACGATTCCTTAGAATTTCACTCGCCTGCCACCAATATGATGCCACTTCCGATGCAGCAAACGCAGAAATTCAGAGAAGAAGCAATCACTGCGCACACGTATGCGTATTGGTTTCTACAATCTTTGATTATTTGAATTTCTCTATTTACAATAGAGGAATGCAGCTAATACAATTTAATGAAAAGTAATAAAAACAATTAATTCTCTCATGATTACAATGCCACTTTTCTACGTTATTATTTTGAAGAAACTTCATCTGATGTTTTTTAATACAAATGTATAATTACATACTTATTATCTACCGAAAATATTCTTTGAATATTGTTCTCGAATATCCCGGAATGACACGTTTTCCATAACCTGTCAATTTTTAGGCAAACATAATCTGTCCGAGTGTTTCGTTTACAATTAATATATATACTTTATTATGTGTCCCCTTGGGGATTACAACCTGTCTCCCTTCTCCTTTTACACTTAGTCCTTAAATCTATCTTAACCTAGTCGCCCGCTCTTAAAAACTACCTTAACCTATTCGCCCGCTCGCTCGCACCCCTCCGCCACGCACGCATCCCCGCACCTCCCATCCCTACCGTTTGACCCCCCGCTTCCGCTCGCCGCCTCTCACTCTCATTCCTTTGCCATTCTTCCTCCCATTCAACCCCCTCTCCACTCCTCCACTCTTCTCATCCACTCCTCTCCCCCTCCCACGTCACCCATTACCTCTCCCACTACTTCCTGCCACCCCCTCCCGCCCCCCCAACCGGTACACTCCTCCCACACATGTTCCCATGTCTCATCCATCCATGCACAAACCCTACATTTCCTCTTCTCCTCTTCCTCCCAGTACCTACCCCCCTCATCTCGCACCCCAATCTAAACCTCGCCACTCTCCTCCATCTACTTTCCCCCCAGCCCTTCTCCAAATAACCCGGCACCCCTACCCCCTTTATCGCTCCATACCACCTATTAAATTTCGATTCCCTAATCCTTTCCCATCTCTCCGTCTCCTGCAGTTTCTTTTCCCTACTTACTAACTCCTCTCCCCTCATTTCCCCCATTTCCCTTATTCTTTCCAGCCCCTCCACTGTCCACCCCCTCTCCTCAAAGAAACCCCTCCTTTCCTCTTCCCAACCTCCCAGAACTTTACCCCTCTTCGCCCTACCCTTTATCTCCTCCCAGCACATCCTAGCTAATTCCCCTCCTTGCCTCTCCTCCAGCTTCCTCTCATAACCCCATGCCCTTAAACCCGCCCTGCCCTTCAACCTATCCCTCTGCAATTCCTCCCTCACCATATATCCCGGGGTACACCAGTCCACCCCCAACACCCATCTCAAATATCTGTCATGTACCCCCTCCATCCTCTTCCTCATCTTCCACCCCCAAATCTCCACCCCATAGCTCAACGTCGCCCACACCAACTTATCAAATAACCAAATTCTTTTCCCCCAGTCTTTCCCAAAACCTCCTCTTACCGATCCCCCATACCCTCCCCATCACTGCCGCCGCCTTCCTCGCCCTCTCCTCCACATGGGCCTCCTGCCCCCCACTCCCCATCAACGTATACCACAGGTATTTGAACATCTTTACTTCCTCCACCTCATTTCCCTTCCACCTCCACACAACCCTCCTCCATCTACCTCCCCCCCTCCTACACCTCATGATCTTCGATTTTCCCACGTTCAGATGCAAACCTTTCCCATCCATATACCGTTTCAGCTTCCCCCATCATACCTTTCATTCCCTCCTCATCCTCTGCCACCACCGCTACATCGTCCGCATACGCCAGGGTGTACACTTTCCTCCCCCCCCCCAATCTCACCCCTCCCCACCCTCCTTTTTCCAACTCCTCATCTAAGTCCGCCAGCAATAAGGTAAACATACTTGGGCTCAGGGGGCAGCCCTGCCTCACCCCCCTTGCCGTCCAAAAATCCTTCCCTTCCTCCTCCCCCACCCTCACCCTACACACCGTTTCCTTTAATACCTTCCCACACCTTTCCACTAGCCCTTTCCTCACGCCCCTCTTCCTCATAGCCCTTACCAACACCTTCCTATCCACCGAGTCAAAAGCCGCCTTCAGGTCTATGAAGAAGACCACCATCTTCCTTCCTTTCCTGGTCACCTGTCGGTTAATCAGATGGTTCAACACATATATGTTGTCCATACACCCCATTCCACTTTCCACACATGTCCTTCCGTCTTAACCCCCTCCACCTCCTTCTTCTTCTTCCCCTCACACATTATCTTATACTCTTTTATCCTCTGCCTATACTCTTTCCCCTCTCCTCCCTCTCTTCTGCATCTTCTCAGCTCCTTCCTAACCTTACTTTTCTCCCTACATTCTTTGTCCCACCACCCCCCCCCCTTTCCAACCTTTTCCCCCCGCCCCCACCATCCCAATCGCCCCTTTTACCCTTTCCTTCAGCTCTTTCCATTCCTCCTGTATACCTCTTTCCCCCCCTCTCTCTTCCCAAACCTTCGTATAAACTCCTCCCTCCCCTCTGCTGTCCAATTCCCCCTTCCTACCCACTTTCCCCCACCTTTTCTCCCCCTCCTTCCCCCTCCCTACCTTCTCACCACAGCCACACCACCACCGGGTAGTGGTCTGAATCCACCCTCTCCTCCACCTCTAACCTTTCCACTCTTTCCCTCGGGTCCTCGTTCCCTATGACATAGTCTATGACTGAGTTCCCTCTCCCTCCTGTATATGTCCACTCCCCCTCCTCATCCCCTCCATGTTTTCATTCAGAATTCCCCACCCCCTCTCTTTTAAATATTTGCACAACCTCTTCCCCTCCCCGTTCACCTCCATATCCTTCGACCTCCTAGTTCCCAGTCCTTTTCCCTCCCCTTCCTCCTCTCCCGAAATTCCCCCCCCCTGCCCTTCCCGGCCTTGCATTAAAGTCCCCCCCTATCACCACCCTTACACCCTCTTCTCTTCCCTCCACCCACTCCTCTAGCTCCTCCAGTTTCCTCTGCAGATCTTTGTTTACGTATACTCCCACTACCCTCCACCACCCCCCCCCCATCTTCACTATCCTCATCATTATCCCCTCTCTTTCCCCTACTTCTTCGTCCCTTGCTTCTATTTCCTTTCTTATCCCCATTAACATTCCCCCTATTGCCCTCCCCTTTTTATTTTCCCTCTTAGCCCATTGTTTTCCCCACACGTATCCCTTTGGCAGCCTATTCCTTACATAATCCCAATCCCTTTCCTCCATCCATGTTTCACACATCACTATCACCTCCCACTCCTCCAGTCCTTTCCAAAAGTCCCCATCCTTATTCTTTAGTCCCGCCATATTCCAAAAGGCCACCTTATGACCTCCTCCGCCGGCCACCTCCTCCCACCCCTTCATCCCCTCCCTCCTCCCCCCTTCGCACTCCCTTCGTTTCCCTGCTCTTCTATCCATTTCTCATACACCTCATCCCATCTCTTCATCCTCCCGTTCACCCACATCTTCATGTACCCAATACGCACGTTCTTCCCGCTCTCCCTTTCCCTCTCTGCCTCCCTTTCTATTTTCCATCTCCCCCTCCTCTCCTCCTCCGTTAGATCGTCATCAATCCTCTCTCTTCCGCCCTACATATTTTTCCTCGCTTCCATCACTTTCCTTTTTTCCTCCCTCCTCGCCATTTTCACCAGCACCACTCCACTACCTCCCCCTCCCGCTCTCCCTATCCTTACCACCTCTTTTATGTCTCCCTTCTCCAAACCCATCCTACCCCATAGCTTCCGTATCTCCTCTCCGACCTCTCTTCCTTCTGTCACCACCCCCCTTACCACTACATTGTTCCTTCTGTCCTCTCTTTCCTTTTTATCCTGCATCACCTCCATTCTTCTCATCCTAAGGCCCCACTCCTCCCTTTGACCTTCCTCCACCACTCCCTTACCACGTCTTCCTTCCTTTTCCCAGCTCTCTACTTTCTCCATCACCTCTTCCATCCTCCTATCCCTCTCTTTCCAACCCTGCAGCTTTTTCTCCAAACCTTCCCTCCTTAACTTCTCCTCCTTCAGCCACTCTTCCCATTTCCTCCTTTCCCCTCTCCATTCCTCCTCCATCCTTCTTCTCTCCTCTCTCTCTTTCCTCACTTCCTCCCTCAGTTCCCTTAACACCCCACCATCTCCTTCATTATACCTTCCATCCTTCCTATCTCCCCTCCCACCTGTTTGCTCTCCTCCTTTTCCTTTCCCACCGGCGATCTCATCGTTTTCCCAATCCTTTTGAAACCCCCCCTTCCCTCTTCGTACATTCCCTCCAACTCCTCCTCTCTCTCCCTCTTTTTTCCCCACAAGCTATCCAAACTCCCCGCGCTACTCCCTACACTACCACCACTATCCTTTCTATACCTTTCTTCAAGCTTTCCTTTTCCTTTTTCTCCCCCTTTCCTACCAACTCTTGCCTCTTCCCCCCCCCCCTCTCCATCCGTTTTCCTTACCGCCCCACTACCCCCCTTTGCCCTACCATCCTTCCCTTTATCCATTATCTTATCTCCTTTCACCCGTTCAAATCTCCCGCCTTTCCTCCAAATCTTCTACCTCTTCTCCTCTCCCACAGATGTCTCCCCTTGCCTTTCTGCTGCCTCTTTCCCGCCAAGTTTCGCCTACCTCTACCACTTAACCTCCAAACCTTATACCTTTTATCCTCTATTCTCCTGTCACCCTCTATCCCAGGCCTCTTCCCCTTATCCCTAAACCTTCCTCACTTCACCCTCACCTTCCTCACACACACTTCACCCACTTCTCTTCCTCCTAACTAGACTTTCCCTCACTCGCCAACACCGCTCACTCTCACTCTACCGTCACACTCGCGACCGGAAACGGAAGTCCTGATTATTTGAATTTCTCTATTTACAATAGAGGAATGCAGCTGATACAATTTAATGAAAAGTAATAAAAACAATTAATTCTCTCATGATTACAATGCCACTTTTCTACGTTATTATTTTGAAGAAACTTCATCTGATGTTTTTTAATACAAATGTATAATTACAAACTTATTATCTACCGAAAATATTCTTCGAATATTGTTCTCGAATATCCCGGAATGACACGTTTTCCATAACCTGCCAATTTTTAGGCAAACATAATCTGTCCGAGTGTTTTGTTTACAATTAATGATATGTATATTAATTCCGATTCTAAATGGCAAGTTAATATCATTTTCATTTTCGCTTTCATCAGACGAATCACAGCTGCTGATTTCATTATCACTATTATGTAATAGTATCGAGGTTATTGTAAACAACGTTTCTTTCTCCATTGCAGCATCCATTTCGATTTCGCATAAAACGCACGAAAAACCGTTCCGTTTCCAAGAGCGCATGAAGCGCAGAATCTAAACGGAACCATGATGTAAGGACATCATGAACGGAACGATATGAATATATGAAGTATGAACTCAATGCGTGAATCGGAACGCACTCCCTGTTCCCTGGCAACACTGTTTATAACCCACCTATAGTGAATTCGAAATAATTACGCCTCGCTAATGTGGTTGGGATGTATTAGCTTTATGTAATACGTTAATGAGAACAACAGGAAGTATAATAACTAAGTACATTGTACCAAAATTATTGAAACATATTGTTATAGTGTTGACTCTTCACTTAAGATATTAATTTCTATATTATTAAGATTTTATACTATAAAATAGCGCTGTCCAAGGCAGGCGCCGCGGGTACTCTGTGGTTCTCTAACTCTTGGTCACATTGCCAGGGATACACGTGAACCGTGCGCGATTTATTAATAAAGGAAAGAGTTTCTCTTAACCGATTAATCTTTAAAGTAAGCACTTGCGTTCCCGTTGTTCCGGGCGTACACCCAGAACATCGCGTAATTTTCTTCAGCTGAGTACATTTCTGGGACGAGATTACTAGCTGACTGACAGGATTTTTCCCAAGCAACTTCTTCTACCCTCAAGTAGTTTCTCTCGTTTCATTATGAGTTTACTCCCACCAGGACAAGAGGCGTTAGGTAAAAAGAAGCCAGCACATTTTCAAAACACGTGCTTTGCAGAAGTGCAACGAACACTTTCACAAAAGCCCGCGCTCCGTCCTTTTACTGCCAATGTACCCATTGCTTCGAGATAGAAAGCAAACACCACGTGTATCGGTTCGAAAGGGTCCGAAGGGAAGAGAAGCAGAAAGTCTTCGAGTTGCTATAAAGAAGAAAATACATACCATTCCTGTTTCCCCTTTCCGATACCCTGAGTTCACGTCTGCTACGAGGACGTCAAGCCCACCGTCTTTCGCACGGAATACGTTGACGCGTGCTTTTGTTTTGAAATTCGAGCACGTGTTTATACTCGAGAGATAAGGGATCCATCTTTAATTTAATGGTAGGACGAAGCAGGCGGGACTACGCGCAATCTGCGGACTACCCCTTCTCTTCCTGTGTCTCTCCGCGAGGCGTATTAATGTTGGATAATACTCTTCAATTTCCAGTTCTCCAAAATTAATCAGGCTGATCGGCCAGAACATTTCGCCAGGGTCACGGTTTATGATCGTATTGTCCCGCTAGTCGGCGGTAGAGAACGGTTTCCTACAGTTTTGGATAATTTATGACTCGTAGCAGACGTGAACTCAGGGTATCGGAAAGTGGAAACAGGAATAGTATGAATTTTCTTCTTTATAGCAACTTGAAGACTTTCTGCTTCTCTTCCCTTCGGACCGTTTCGAACCGATACACGTGGTGTCTGCTTTCTATCTCGAAGCAATAGGTACATTGACAATAAAAAGACGGTGCGCGGACTTTTGTGAAAGTGTTCGTTGCACTTCTGCAAAGCACGTGTGTTTTGAAAATGTGCTGGCTTCTTTTCACCTAAGGCCTCTTGTCCTGGGGTGCGTAAACTCATAATGGAACAAGAGAAACTACTTGAGGGTAGAGGAAGTTGCTTGGGAAAAATCCTGTCAGTCAGCTAGTAATCTCGTCCCAGAAATGTACTCAGCTGAAGAATATTACGCGATGTTCTGGGTGTACGCCTGAAACAGCACGAACGCAAGTGCTACTGTGCGAGCGTTGGCACTGGAATACCCGCGCATCCAAACCCCAAGCGAGGGTACGATTCGGCGTTTGGCGTCAAGATTACACTCGACGGGGTCGATGATGCCGCGAGGCAGTGATATGGGTAGACCCAGGCGCGGAACTTTGCGATAGAGCAGAACGTGTTGGATGGCACAGACGTAAACCCAACCGTCAGCGTGCGCGACTTGAACCGCCGCCTAGAGTAAGTCACAGTACAAGATAACTGCAGCAATTATTAATTAAGAGAAACAAATGTTATCTAATAATGGATGTTTTTGCATTTTCTTCTAATGCCAGCAGAATGACGGTACACCGGACTCTGAGTGAAAACATGTTCCACCCCGGGGATGTCGACCAGCGGGTTGAGTATTCAGTGTGGCTGTTGGGAGAAGTGCAAGGGAATCCGTCGTTCTGCAAACACATATTGTGGACGGACGAAGCAATCTTAAAGAGGGAAGGCTGCTTCAATTCCCGCAATCAGCATGTGTGGAGCGACGAGAATCTGCTAGCGCTTTGGACACGCGCAGCGCAAATCCGTTGGTCGATTAATGTATGGGCGGGCATTTGTGGTGATTTTATCGTTGGGCCGTACATGCTGCCAGGCAGGATGGACGGCCCAGCGTATAAAGTGTTTTTAGAGCATATTCTGCCGGGTCTCATGGACCATATTCCAAATGAGATCCGACAGAAGATGTTCTATCAGCAAGACGGGGCTGGACCTCATTACGCCAATATTGCCCGCGACTACCTAGATGAAACCTTCCAGGACAGGTGGGTCGGCCGCGGCGGTTCTGCTGCGTGGCCCCTACGGTCACCGGATATGACCTCGCTGAATTTTTTCTTCCGGGGCTACCTGAAGGTAATTTCATTATTCACCGTCAGCCAGTGGCTACACCGGAACACATTGTGGTGCGAATACATGCTGCGGTCGCGAACATAACGCCACAAATTTTGCAGGCCGTCCAAAGACAGCCGATTCTACGTGCTGAGGCGTGCATAGACGCTGAGGGTGGCCACATCGAGCAACTGCTCAACTAAGAGTAATCGGCCCCTTTCGGGGCCACCAATTTTTATAACGTAGGAACAACACGTTCCATGAACAATAAATTAAGTGATCAGTGTTAGTAACAGTGCAGTGAAGTGAATATTCTGTACATCAACCCGAACGCACTTGACGTTGCGACCTTTACCTTCGGATGGTGTCCTGCGAATACCTGCGATCAGCTGAGCACTGGGCGCTACCCTACCATAAATCTTTTCGTCCACCGATGACCAGGGTCGGTACAGTGACCCAGTGACACAGGTTTCCGAAAAGGAAGGAAAGGAATGTCCAAATGTGTGAGTTTTATTTAATTTATTGGTGATTATTAGGTATAGAAATAAATTTCTTCCTATTTTAGTGTACAATAACAGTTTGATTTAAAAAATATGAAAACAACTCAATCATCGAAATAATTTCCCATATTATTAATTACCTTTTGCCATTTTTCTGGCAGCTTACGAATATCACCGCGATAGAAATTCGGTAGCTTTGTACTGATTATGTATATCCAATCGGAAAGAATTTATTCATAGACCTAATATTATTTTTTAAATTTAGTTTCGTTGGCCGTTATTAAACTACGGATTTTTACCTCAATAACGAATTACGATCACTTGTCGTACATTTTCTGTAACAATACCTTTTCGTTCATGCGTTATTTGAAAACGAAATTTACGTATTTCTTGTCCTCTCACTTCAAATAATTATTATTTAAGATTCTGCTTTAAACTAAACTGTGTAACGCAGTTTCCTTCGATGCATACCGACTTGCTTGTTCGTACGTTCGTAGTACATGCGCGGCCGTCTACCGCGTAGCCAACGCTACTGCGGGAGCTCGGGCGGAAGGCGCGCGCTCTGATTGATCGGGTTTTTTTTGTTAATATCTCGTTAACGAAGCTTCGGACAATATTTTCGCTAAGGAAAAAGTTGTTTCAAATCACTCCCTGAGTCACTCCTTTCAAGAAACTCCGACATTTTGGGACACCCTGTATGTATGCACTACACTAAGTGGGTACAGTAATTCGTCGTAATAAACCCGACGAACGGGACTGGCGGCGGGCGTACGACGCGATGCGGACACTATTCCGTGCGGCCAATGCCGCGAGTGAGAAAACCGAAGCGCGAGCGAGAGGGAACGAAACAGTTGACACGAAGTTGCCGTCGACTCTTTCGTTCTCTCACTCTCGATTGAAGGATTCCAAGAAATGGTGGGGATAGTCACCAGGCATACTACGCATGGTAAAAATGGGACAATAACGACGAATTACTGTATTCTGGTCTGACGGGTAAAAAAAAAATGTTTTTCTTTTGGCATTTTCTACTGGTACATTATATGGGTAATACGTGTGCAAAAGGGTTTTTTTCCAATTCGTAATATTTGCAGAGCTGCAGGGTGCAGAATAGGTAGGTATCTATACGGCGCGCTAACTGAGCGGGACAGGCGACGCATAACAGTTTTATTCCTGCAAGTGTATTTCGGCGGACTGTCCTTTCTGGAGGGGAGGGTAGGAGTTGTGCATTTTTGTGCCTTTTAGAACACAAAAATCGACCATTTGGTTACAAAGAGACCGTTACTCTCCTAGGTCACAACTTACAATTAGTTTGGCTTCGAACGTTGAGTAAACTTTACTTTAAACCCGATTTTCTCGAAACATCATTTTTCGAATCGGTGAGCATGATATTTCAAGATCGACTGGTCCAACTCAGTCCAAGTTTTGCATATATTATCAGCACACGTGTGGCTATCGTCCCTACCAGAATTATGATAAAATATTTTGTTTTTAAACTTTCACAAACCTTTCAAGTTGAAAAAATGTGCGAAAATCGAAACTTAATTTTCAAACCGCCGCCATTTGGTAAATTTTCAATATTTTTTTATCATTCTGGTAGACACGATAGCCAAAGGCATACAAATAAAGAATCTCTTTACATTTTTTGTTTCTGATCACTAGAACGAGCCCAATCATGGTCACCGTGAACGCATGTTTTTTCCACCATTACTTTAAAATAGTCAACTGCGTTTGATTTTAATTTTTTTCTATTGACAAAATTTGTAAAGATAGTTCAAATATCAAAAAGCATGTAGCAATAAAGCAAATAATAATAAAATTTATGGGTTCTTTGTAAAAAAATTCCGAAATAACGCGGCGAGAACGCCCCGTCAGACCAGAATGCCCCTTTAAGGATAAAATCACAAAAAAGAAGACAAGAACATTAGATTTTGAGGTTGCAGAACTACAATAATATATAATTGAATAAAAATTGAATTTCTCAATTCATGAAAGTAATGATACAGACACAACTAGTATATTGTTTGTCAACACCGTGGATTTTAAAAAAAGCATTAAATAAAATTTCAAATGAACCGTTTACATAAACTTTTCACAACAATTATGTTAAAAAAATTGAAAAAGGAAAATTAAGTAAACTTTACGAATTTGTGTAAAGGAATGATTATATATTTTACATATTTATATGTGAGGGTTCGTTCTTTCGAGATTTAGAATGTTTAGTGAACCTTGATGCATGAACTGATCTCCAGTCTGAATTGATAGCTTCATGAGGCATAGGAGCTGGTTAAAAATGCCTAAAATGGCAGTCGAGAAGCTAATTAAAGCTATTTAAAATGATAGCCGAGGAGCTGGTTAAAGGAATCTCAGTTGTAGACTTCACTAGGATTTGCCTAGGATGGAAAATTAAGATTTGGTAGCATCGAGTCAGTCTTGATCCTCTGTGGATTCTACATTGAATTCACTGGATCGGCGTGGCCATATTTATACTTATTTTCAGTCTTATATGCGCACCAATCAGAATTTACACCAATCAAAACCACTAACGTTTGTTTATGCTGATCGTTCATGCACTCTTGCGCCGGTGCACTGGTTCTGCATTCGAGTCGGCCGATAATACTTCTTATATTGTACACACACATAAGATTACACAATGCCACATGATTATTTATTTTACATTTATTATTATTTAAAACGTTGTTAAATATGTACTCAAATTATTCAGTACACTTTTCTGAAGATGCAATTTAAAGAGCTTTGTAGTTATTTTATTGGCACTGATGTTCAAAATTGAATAAATTTAACAAGCTTTACGTTTTATCATGAAACATACAATCACATTTCACTTAATTCTAAATAATTAAATAGAAACTCGATTATTATTTAATTACCTGTTGGATATTAAAATGTAAGACACCGGACATGTAACTTGGCATTTCGGTGATGAGAGTCCAGTATCCCCAATTTTGCCCACAATGAACAATTATGAGAGCCCACATCGGAACCGAAGTGAAAATTGCTTTCCATGGTGTTTTCCTTGCCTGTAATGGATGCCACAATAGTATGTAAGTGTATTACAATTTTGTAGATTGGTGCTTAACGAATACTGCAAACGACTATTTTACATTTTAATTGTGGAACAACTGCATGTATGAAGGACTGGTGTTTTTATTGATCACTTCTTATTAAAATTTATTTTTAAAATATTACACAACAAATTTTTTGGTTAGTAACAGCAATATTTTTCTTTCAGTGATTATGTAAACTTTGAAAATTCAGTCATTTTTTGCGCTGTTCTCTAACAATAAGTGACTGTAAAAATTATGTTTCATCATGCGGACTTAAATTTTGACTTCAACTTTTAAAATGGAATCACAAATAACATGTTATGAATAATATTATATTATATTTGTATAAGAGTATGCATTTTCTTTTGCAAATTTTGTTTTTTAACCAGGTTCAACACAATTTCAAAAGTCATCTTCTCACAAAAAAGCACGTAACGAAACGATCAGATGGGGCCAATATGGGATTAAAATGAATACTGCCTGGCCGTAGTGAATTTATCATGATGTATCTCTTTTAATACAGATTGTTGCTACGGCTACGATTTCTTATGAGAATACTCTACGATATAATGAAATGTGCAAAAGATTGGTCTACGTTAGCCGGCACCAAATAAATAAGTAATTTAAAAAATATTCGTTTTGGTATGATGTTTGCCAGAAAACTTGTAATAAAAATGATGTGTTAATTATAACATTATAGGAATTATCCTGGTTCTTATAACTCTTCCTATACATTAATCCTAAGATTTGCACTACCGGATTAGGTAAGTATAATATATCTGCGCCACTTAAATGAAATCTAAAAATATGAGGGGGAAACCTGTTCATATGGAAAATCCTGGTAGTGAAAGTATCACGTACTAAATTCTGAATACGATAACGAGTTATCAAAAGTTGAAACGGTAATTGTATGGCTCTGAGAAATGTATTAATTAGAATGTGTAAGAAAAAGATCAACGAATTTTTAAATTGCAATATTTGTATTGGATCAATCGTGCTATACCGAATGGAATAAAAATTTCACTAAAAAGATATTAGAAGTCTTGACTGCAAAAAACGGAATCAAATATAAGTGAAATTCTTGAATATTCTATTAACTTGATTAAGAAGTTTATTCATTATCCTTAGAGTCAAATTTTCTGCATCTAAAATCACTTTAAAAGATGATTTCCATTAGCGCTCACGGAACACGATGCTCAATAGACAATCACGTTCACCGAAAAATAGATTGCACTGATTTAAATAAAAGCATTCACATTAGAGGAGACACTACACAGGACACGGATTACGCTACACTCAATAGAGCGCGGTCATTCTATCGAGACAATCTTGAAGCGTGGTTGAGCTTGAGTGTCGTATAAATTAATGTAGGTATACATTTCCATAATTATAAATGAAAAATTAATTAAACTTGTTTATAGGGTGTTCTACTTATAATACTGACAAGATAGAAGTATGCGATGAAATTGCAAAAGCATTAAATAGAACAGGTGAGTTCAATATTTTTATTTTTTAAATTCTTTCTAACTGTTGTGCACAAAATAGCTCTCGGATCACGCTAGCTGATTCGGTATGATCAGGTTCGCGGTGGAGAAATGCGACGCGTAGTTTAGAACTTACACTAATTTTAATAATACTACGTACTAGGGTGCCACTTATTGTTCGATTTTTGATTTTGAAAGGGGACTCCGTCTAGTTTTGTTCCTTTTGATCTAAAATTGCGCTACAAATTTAAGCTCATTCGGATAATATTATCCCGTGGCGACAACACGTGGAAATTAACCCTCATGTCAATAACCGGGTACCGGGGTACCCACCTGGGCATGTTTTATGAAATTTTTTTATGTTCCCGTGAAAATTTCGTCATAACCACTTGGTTCTTCGTTATTTGAACATTTTGAAAGCGAAATATATTTTCAGACTTCTTTTATTGGTCTTGGATTCGGAGAATCATCCCGTCAAAGTTTACATAGTGATTCTCTATATCCAAGGTATCCGGGTACTAGAATGTAGCGAAAAACACTTTTTTCGTCGGACCGCATCGTAATATCTTCTGTTCTGAACCTCGTCTTGAATTTTCGCAATTTTAGTGACAAATACCAAAATGTTGACAAACGCAGAATATGTAACGGTTTCGTTTCTGTTGCGTTCTGATGCGTGTAATATAATGTAGAAGCACTTCATATTGCTTGAAACCAATATGGAGGGATGTGTTGTCCTGTGAAACGCAAGGAAAACATATCGCTAAGAACTGGAGGTACAGTGACTATGCTCCCCACGCGTCTCGTTCCCGTTCCACGTATCACTGTCCAACAGCCATTTTGACCTGCAACATTCAATAGTCGTTCCTTATAGACTTGTGTGCGCTGAACACGAATCTGCAAACCGTTTGTCATCACCACCGTCTGTTTTCAAGAAATTTGATTTTGAAAAAAAAATGCAAATTTTCAACTTTGAACATCCTTTGTGTCGATACAGTAATAGTTATTTAGTTGCTTGTTCCGTCAAATTCGTGAACACAACGATATAAGTTATTATTGAAATATAAACATTTAAATATGTTTAAACAACGATTAAAGGGAAAGGATACCCGAAATGCACCAATTTTTGCAGATATCTTTCTATATATTTCAAAAACTAAGGGTCTATGAAAAAATTTGACTGCTCCATGCGACGCACAGTGGTCAAAAATTGAGAAAACCTGCCCAAAACATGAAGGTGACCTTTGATTTGTACAAAAATGAGTATACTAAAGTTTTCGAGGTCGCTGATTAAGAATCTGAAGTCAAAATTGCTAAAAATAAAATGGCGAATCCAATATAGCGGACGCGCATATCAGAAAAGCATTAGATTTAATCTAAACTTGGTATTCTGGAGTTTTCGAGGTCGCTGATTACGAATTTGAGGTCAAAATTGCAAAAAATAAAATGGCGGACCCAATATAGCAGACCGCATATCAGAAATACATTAGATTTGGTCTAAACGTGGTATCAGCAGCCAACCGTTTGCACTTTGACGGCCTCTCAAAAAAATGTTCCGATTTGTTCCACCTTGGGGCTTATTGGAACTTGTTCACACAAGTGTAGAGAGTCTGAAAAAATTATTTCCAGTTGCTACTTTTTGCAACTTTGGACCGCATGTCAAAAAAACATTAGATTTGGTAAAAACTTGGTATTCTAGAGTTTTCGAGGTCGCTGATTACGAATCTGAGGTCAAAATTTCAACAAAAAAAAAAATGGCGGACCCAATATGGCGGGCACGCATATCAGATTAACATCATATTTAAACCAAATCTGATGTTTTTTTTATATGCGCGTCCGCCATATTGGGTCTGCCATTTTGTTTTTTTTTTCTTTAATTTTGACCTCAGATTCGTAATCAGCGACCTCGAAAACTCTAGAATACCAAGTTTAGACCAAATCTGATGTTTTTCTGATATGCGAGCCCGCCATATTGGGTCCGCCATTTTGTTTTTTTTATTTTGACCTCAGATTCGTAATCAGCGACATCGAAAACGCCAGGATACCAAGTTTAGACCAAATCTGATGTTTTTTGATATGCGGTCCAAAGTTGCAAAAAGTAACAACTGGAAATCATTTTTTCAAAGTCTCTAAACTTGTGTGAACAAGTTGCAACAAGCCTCAAGGTGGAACAAATCGGAAATTTTTTTTGAGAGGCCGTCAAATTACAAACTGTTGGTTGCTGATACCACGTTTAGACTAAATCTGATTTTTTTCTGATATGCGGCCTGCCATATTCGGTCCGCCATTTTATGTTTTACAATTTCGACTTCAGATTTTTAATCAGCGACCTCGAAAACCTTAGAATATCCATTTTGTACAAATCAAAGATCACCTTCATGTTTTGGGCAGGTTTTCTCGAGTTTCGACCACTGTGCAATGCAGCAGACATTTTTCCTGCGGAAAACATCAACAGAAGTGGTAAAACACATTTTGCTTTCAATACAGAAACGAAAGAGTTTGGCCAAACGTGCGACGCGGACAGGGGTAGTCACGCGCGTTACCCGATTCTGTTGCGTTGCGTGGCACACAGTGGTCGAAATAGGAGTACTAGGGGACATTCGGCCAAAAAATGAACTTTCTCCTATCAAAATCTACTGAATGTATACTACTTCCTAAATGTGCATCAGTCTCGAAACTGAAGATATTAATAAAATTTAGTAAAAATTGTAATTGGGATGAAAACTTAAAGTTGGACATTTTAAAGATCGTGTTACGTTCGGAACGTAAAATTTTTCTTTTGGTCAGGGTATGCATCAACAACGCCTAGCATTATGGGAAATCCCTCGTTGATCATACTCCTGCCTATTAATTAATAATATTTTTAGTAGAACAAAACCCCTTTTCTTGGAGCGTCGTCGTCTCGACATATTGCCGTCCCGCGATAAGGATAAGGCGGTGCTGACTCAGCGGCGTTCTCACCAGAGAGTCGCGTTCGAAAAGACCCAGTGGTTCTCCTGCTGTGCCGAATCCACTATGTGTAAGCGGCAGGAGTGCGTTTCAACAATGCCTTACAGCATTGTGGGAGAACCCTCGTTGAGAGCACCTCTGACCGTCACGCTAAACATTGTAACATAATCAGTAACGGCTACATCAGGAATGCGTGGACTGGGTTGCTTCTTAGAAGATTGACGGAATTGTATACTCTACATCCGGCGCAGGGAACCGCGCCTTCCCACGGTCTTATTGCACGTTTCGGAGCATCCCACGCAGCACCATAACATTGCAGCAACGTCCCTGCAATATTGCGGTGCAAGATTGCAATGTTGCACCATAACATTGCAGGGAAGTTGCAGGTTCATTCATTCCTATGTCCGCCTTAGCAATATTGCAGGAGTATATTCCCGCAACGTTTCGGAAATTTTACAGCAATGGTCCCACCGCAACGTTTCGGGCAGTGAGGGACGCGACGACATGAATGTGTGCAGAATCGTAGTAGTATAACGCCCGTGTGTCTTTTTCTCATAGAAAATATTTTTACCCCAGGGGGATTCGAACCGAGGACCTGTAGCATCGTAGACGAACACTTTACCGCCGCAGCTACAACCGCTGATTGATAAAATTGCTTACGTATTCGAACTTATACTCCTACCGTGCAAAACTTTAAATTCAAATTATTCAAAAACGAAGACTCATTTGACAAACCTATTAGGGATTTTTAACACTGTAGGTGCAGACTCTAATTATAACTCGGTGTCATTTTAGGTTAGGTTGGAAAGTAGTCTTTAGACTAAACCTTTGCATTTGTCTTTTCATCTCTTTTTTCTCTTGCTTGATTGTATGTACGTGTTTGTACAATAAAGACGTTTAATAATAATAATAATAATAATAATAGTTTCACACATTAAAATATATAGTATCTACTCTATCTAAACAAATTAAATTCATTTTCAAATCTCTTCTATCATTTAAATTCATGTACAAAAAACTCTCACAATAACACTTTTTTCATATCTTCAACGGCCAACGAGAAATTCTAGCATATCCAGTTAAATGAAACATGCTGTAGAATCTAATCGATGTCATATTTCAAATTTCGTCAAAGTCATAGTTGCTTCAGAATATTGCTGTACTGTTTCTACAATATTTCCACTACAGTAATGCATGACAATATGTAGGCAATTTTGCTGGGTCGTTGCCACTGAAACATTGCACATCGATGTGGGGGCAATATTGCCGAAATATTGTAGGATCGCTGCCAGTGGAACATTGCACGTCGATGTGCGCGCAATATTGCCGAAATATTGTAGGATCGTTGCCACTAGAACATTGCACGTCGATGAGCACGCAATATTGCAGAAATATTGTAGAATCGTTGCCAATGGAACATTGCACGGCAACGTTCTTACAATATTGCTGCAATATTGTAGGATCGTTGCCAATGGAACATTGCACGGCAACGTTCTTGCAATTTTGCTGTAATATTGTAGGATCATTGCCACTCCAATAATACACGGCAATATTGCAGGAACGTTCCTACAATATTGCAATGCAACCTGCAACAACGCAATATTGCAGCAACGTTCCTGCAATACAGCTGCAACGAAGTGTGCTGTATGGGATGTGTGGATTATTAATTAATTCGGAATTATTTTGTTAAAATTAGATACCTAACACAATTTCTGATAGTCTAAAGACTGTGGGATTCCCCTAGTCAGAAATTGTGCATATGAATTTATGAATATTGGGGGATGGCCCTCAGCTGTGTGAAATTGTATGGTTGTCGAGATGTGGAATGTCATGTTTTCCTGTGCGTGCGAATCTTTCGTAAAGATCGATTATATATTTATGTCGGGAGTCAGATGGATGGACGTGAGCACACACACACACACACACACACACACCGCCTCGTAAGTAGAGGGGCCCATGGTAGCGTGGCCGAGCGATAAAATGCAGCGTAAGCATTTTCGGCGCGGACCCACGCTGCCCGCTGCCGAGAGCGGGAGGCTGCGACACTCTGTGACGGCAAATCGTGAGGTGCGTGTCATAGAGTCCGCGAAGTGTTATAGAGATAGAGTTCTCCGGTCTACAGTGTAACCGCGTGGAAAGGCTCAACTTTACGAAACAATTCATTCCAATCACTTTAAAACATTAATTATATTAACTTTGTGAAACAAATTATTCTTTCTAACGACGTATTCTAACTTCTAATTGTATCTGCTCAGTTAAAATTATTATTATTTCGGTTTCACCTTATAGTTCAACTCGTGAGTATTATATCCTATAATCAAGTGTGTGCGTGTTCGCGTCTTATTCCTCTTTCTCATTCAGGTATACCAGCGATTCAGTATCATCCAAACTCCAAAAGGGGAAAACAAAAGATATTTTCATTTACATTATTGTGACTGTCTGGTGAGTTGCATCTCTTATCTCTTTCGTACCTTTTTATTTGTCACTGTTAAAATTACTGCGTATTTAGCGATAATTTCTGACAGTCAATCGACTGTGGGATTCCCCTAGTCAGGAGCTATGCGCGATTATATGTATATTTTGTGAAATGTTTGATTGGTTCTTTACATACTTTATATTGTTGTGATCTTTTGCTTTCATCCAAGAATTTAAACATTAAAGTTTTGTTTATCATTAAATTCTACTATTTAATTACCTATCTGATTCCATTGAAAAGACCCGTATGGGACTAGAGCACGAACGATCCCAAAATCTACCCCTTATCCGTCTGATAAGGTACTAGATATTTAAAATTTAAAGAATTGACTGTTACGAGTGCGGCAAGCTTCCTTGCTCTTCAAACAAAATACATCCAATACTGCAATTTCTGATAGTCTAAGGACTGTGGGATACCCCTAATCTGAATCTGCATGTATAAATTGTGCCGCTCGAACACTAAAGGCCGCGGCACGTAACAATCGCATTTTTCACCAGAAAAAAGCTGCTCCCGTCTTAGAGATGCCCTGACGACCCTGTTTAATATTTTCTCTCCGTTTTTCTTCTAGAATGAAAATTATTCTTTTGCGTTAAGAATTAACACCGTTAAATAAAAATTACTCTTTGAATGTATTAAAAATGTAATGCTCAATGAAATAAAGAAAATTGTCAAAGTTCTTTACAATTGACAAGGAATATCTTTCAAGGTCCACTGAGTCCCACATTCTAACTAACTGGAGCATTTTCAGCATAACTTCTTCTACAGAATCACACCAAAATCATTTTCCCCTTCAGCCCTCTCGTCAAATTATTAATGTTTAAAATATACATTCGTATCTACTGTATTAATGTATTACAAAAGGTTTTTACACACATTTATGTATATATTGGGCTGACATGCGAAACGTCCGTCGAACAAATTAATAATAAATGAATAATAATGTTTAACTGAACTGTATATTTCGTCACAATTTCTAATACTACTATTTGACTTTTCCTTAAAACTCGGAAATGAATAGTTTCCCCAACATGCAATTTGAATCACTTAAAGAGCATTAAAGAAGGTACCAAGTAAACAGAATTAAATTTTTTGTCACAAATAAGATAAAAAATTAAAAATAAATAAATAAATAAATGTAAAAAATATTAAATTATACATCATTAGAATGAGATAATTTTTTCCTGTTTTTTTTGGCGCAAATTTCATTCCGATATCTTTTATAGTTTAAAAGTTATATACGAATATCCGCTATTACCCCTGTTCCGACCACTGTTGATTACAACTATCGGCGTCGCACGTTTTGCCAAACTCTTTCATTTCTATATTAAAAACAAAAAGAGTCTTACCACTTCTGTTGAAGGTTTCCGAAGGAAAAACGTCTGCTGCATCGCGTGGACTAGTCAGATTTTCTCCTAGATCCTTGGTTTTTGAGATATATAGAAAGATATCTGCAAAAATTGGTGCATTTCGGGTGTCCTTTTCCCTTTGATCGTTGTTTAAACATATTTAAATGTTTATAGTGTACGGACACCCTGTATGTGTATGCGTGTGCGTGTCGTATGTGTGTGCGTGGCGTGTGCGCATGCGTGTCGAGACCGGGTGGCGAGAGAGCTGTGTGGCCAGGGAGCAACGAGTGAGAGCGTCGAGCGAGTAACGCGCATCTTTGTAAACTTCACTTTATATACATATATACCTTATAATAATTAATATACTATTTTCCATCTCTACAATAGTACAATAATACCTTATATCGTTGTGTTCGGGAGGATTCATAGAATAATTGGACGGAACAAGCAACCGAATAACTATTACTATTTGAAAACAAATAATGTTCAAAATTGAAAATTTGCAACTTTCTTCAAAATCGAATTTCTCAAAAACTGAGGGTGATGGCGGCAAACGGTTTCCGGATTCATTTTCAACGCAAGAAAGCTTATAAGAAATGGCTATTGAATGTTACAAGTCCAGACGGCTGTCGAAATGTGTTATGGGAGTTAGATGTTAGGCTTCGTCGAGGTAAGATGTATCCTCAAGCGCGTGCTCGCGAGTGCGATCAAAACAAATCAAAGTTAAAGTGAAAAGTGAATATCGAACTCATTATTCGGTTTCATGCGTTGACTGTTTATATCGGAAGCACCGGTGCTTCACTCGGTTTATTTTTACCTTTAAAATAAAGTGAGCCGCAAGTGTCTCCGACTACAGAAGCATTTGCATTTAATACTCATAACTCAACATGAATTCTGCTTCAGCATCCATCAATCCTACCACAGTATCGTAGGCCAAAATGGTACAGCAAGTACAGTATTCCACAAAGGAGAAAGCAATAGTTCTCGGCTACATACAGCAGCGTTGCCCCGATGGGCGATCCGAGAGCACGAGCATCCATCGCGTTTTCCAAAGCTCGCGTGGAAAGGGACGCTCGAAACCAATGAAGTTGCGGGCATGTACAACACCACGTATATAATAAAGCCAAACTGCTCTGCACGACGTGACCCTGTGACGTCATGTACAAGAGGCAGAGAGCGACCAGTTCGTGTTCGAATTGGTATGTCTACCACGTGTGGTTGCTTTAAGTGATATTCGTAGACGTTTAAGTCGTTTGAAGTAATAATTAATTCAAAATGGTTAATAAGTGTTGTGTACCTGGGTATAATGGCAATTATTCTGCTAACGATACATCCAAAGTGCATGTTTTTAAATTTCCAACTAACGAGGAGGTTAGGCAGAAGTGGCTTAACGCCATTCGCCGAAACAATTTTGTTAACTCAAAGCATTCAGTAGTGTGCCATCGACAATTTACGAAATCTGACATTGAATTTACTACAATGGCAGTAGATTGAAAAACAGGAAAAATAATAACAGTTTCTTTAAAGAAACCCAGGATGAAAAGTGACGCAGTGCAATGTATTTTTCCACAGTATGCCTCTTATTTCAGTAAAGAAATAAATTACAGAGAATCTCCACTTGAGAAGAAGACTAGTCGAGAAGCTCTCGCTATCCGAAGTGCTATTATTGAAAGTGAAAAAACTGCTGCAAAACATGAAAAACGGTTCTTCTTCAAAACTTTTGAAGAATTTGGGTTAACTTTTCCTCTGGGAAACCTTTTTTTCGCGGGAAATTTATATGGATTGAAAGCACGTATCAAATAACATGCAAAAATAACAATTTTGAGTTTAGGAATCTATTCAGTGAAAAGTTATTAAGTAAAACGGACTGTGAAATTTTGACGTATATTCTAACCCCTAATGTGAACAACTATTATGCTTCAATTTGAATGGATACTTTTTTTTTTTAACCAATACTATACAGCGTATGACACGGGCCTGGCACGGTCGCATTGGTGAGTATAATCATAGACCCTCAGATACTAAAAACGCACCCTCTTCCTACTTTTTCTGGGAAAAAATTATTTTAGATTATGTCCAAATTCACATCGGTTCGCTACCAAGCTTTTCGCGCCCTCCGCGCTAATCTAACCCAAACCAATACTAATACCCTGGACAAATTAGAAAGTGGAATGCGTTGTTTCGGAATAAGTCAACGAAAATACTGTACAGAGGGGAGGGAGTGCAGTTTAATGCAGTTTAATTGCAATTTAAATATATAACATAAAAAGACAATGTCTCCATAGAAAATCCGTAATAGAACATACAACCTATATATAAAATACAAACTAAATACTAAACACATATGTATGTACTCTCCTTATACCCTCCTTTTTAGAAACACCCTAAGTATTTTATGCTGTCGAAATCCCTCAATGTAACCGTTTCAAAAAACAAAGAAACTACATAATCCTACCATTCCAACCTCCTACAACGAATCATATGCGACAACCGTCACAACTGTCACAATAAAGGTTAGAAAATATGTCAAAATTTTACAACTTTTTCGCCTCATAACTTTTCATCGAATAGATTCCTAAACTCAAAATTGTTATTTTTGCATGTTATTTGATACGTGCTTTCGATCCATATAAATTTTCCGTGAAAAAAAAGGTTTTCCAAAGGAAAAGTTCACATAAGGATTTAGCTGCACAACAAAATTTACCTTCATTTAAACTTGGAATGGAATCAACACGATATAATGTATATCTTGATTGATTTGAACTTGAATTCCATATTCTATATCAGAAAGGAGTAAAAGGAAAAAGGTGGTTGGGTAAAGGTATAAGGGTAAGAGGGAAAAGACGGCGGACGGCAGTGCAAGAGGAGGGCAAATGGCGGGGGACAAGGGAGAAGAGGGGAGGGAAAGGGTGAGGGGGGATAAAACAGGAAAGGAAAAAGAAAAGCTGGAAGTGGAGGGAAGACAAAGGAATGACATTGTGGGTAGTGTGGGTAGCTATTCGGGTAGTCTGGACGGTTGCGGTAGAAAAAAGAGGAAGGAGAGGGAGGAGGAAGGTGGGACGGAAGAGGAAAGAGAGTAGGATTCAAAAGGAGTAGGTTGACCTTGAGGTCGCCGGAAAGAAGGGGGAAAGGGGGGAAGAGAGGAAAGAGAGGAGAAGGGAGATGTGATGGGGATGTTAAGGGAGGTGATGTGGGAGATAAGGGAGGAGAAAGAGGAAAGGAGGAACGAGATGAGGCAGGTGAAAGAGGAGATGAGGGAGGAACGGCAGGAAAGAAGAAAGATGATGGAGGAATGGAGAGAGGAATGAAGGAAATGGGAGGAGGAAAGGATGAAGGAGAAGAGGAGGAGGGAAATGACAGAAAAAAGGCTAGAGAGGCTGGAAGAGAGGGGTGGGATGGTGGAGGAAATGATACAGAAGATAGAGAAATGGGAAAGGGAAAAGAAAGGGAGGGGTAGTATGGAGAAGGGGGAGTAGGGAAGTGGAGGAGTGTTGGTTAAGAGTGAGAAGGATGGAGTTAAAGCAGGATAAGAAGGAGAGGGTGGAGAGGAGGAAATAATGTGGTGGTAAGGGGGCTAGGGGCAGAGGGAGTGGAGGAGGAGGTGGAGATATGAAGAAGTTGTGGGCAATGATGGGAATGGGGGAGCGGGGATAAAGGAGGTGAGTAGGGTAGGGTGAAGGGAAAAGGAAGGGAGCGGTTTGATTTTGGCGAAGCTGACGGGGAGAGAGGAGAAGATAAAGGTGATGGAGGCGAGGAAAAAACTGAGGGGCAGGAGGGAAAGGATAGATGATGATTTGACAGAGGAAGAAAGGAAGGCGTGGCGGAAGGTGCAAACTGAGGCGGAGAGGAAGAGGGAGGAAGGAAAAAATGTACAGTTGAGATATATGAAAATGTGGGTGAACGGGAAAATGAGAAAGTGGGATGAGCTGAGAGAAATATGGGTGGAGGAACAGGGAAACGAAGGATAAGGGAAAGGGGGAGGGAGAGGAGATAAAGGGGGAAGGGGGTGAGCGGAGTAGGGTCAAGGTTGTGTTCTGGAACGTGGCAGGGTTGAGGAACAAAGATGGGGATTTTTGGAAAGGTCTGCAGGAGTGGGGCGTGATAGTGATGAGTGATATGTGGGTGGAGGAGAGGGGAAAGGGAAATGTGGAAAGGAGGCTACCCAGGGGGTATGTCTGGGAGTGGCAATGAGCACGGAGAGAGAAGAGGATGGGTAGAGCAATGGGAGGGTGAGGAAGGGAATGGAAATTGGAGCGGTGAAGGAAGGAAGGAGGGAGGGTATTTTGACAAAAAAGGTGAGAATGGGGGAGCAGTGGTGGAGGGTAGTGGGAATGTATGTAAATGGAGGCTTACAAAGGAAATTGAAGGACATAGGGGAGTGGATGGAGGAGAGGGAATGGGGAGTATGGGGGTTGATAGGGGGACTTCAACGCTAGGACAGGGGAAGAAGGGGGCGTGTATTAGGAGGGGACGAGGAGGAGGGAGGAGGAAAGAGGAGTAGGAGATCGAAGATAAAGAGGTGAATGATGGGAGGAGGTTGTGCGGGTACCTGCAGAAAAGGGGGTAGAGTATTTTAAACGGGTGTGTGGAGGGGGATGACCAGGGGGAGTGGACCTTTACAGGAGGGAGGGCTAGTACAGTGATCAATTAAGTAATTGGGAATGAAGATACACGGGATAGGGTAGATAGGGTTGAAGTGGGAGAGAGGGTGGACTCGGACCATCAACCGCTGGTGGTCTGGGTAAGGGGAGAGGGTGGAGGCGTGGTAGACAAGAGAAAAGGTGGGGGGAGGGGAGGGGAAGAGGGAATTGGACAGAGGAGGGGAGAAGGGAGTTTATTAGGATTTTTGGGGAAGGGATGAGGGTGATAGGGGCGTGGAGGTGGAGTGGAGAGAGTTGAGAGAAGGGATAAAGGGGGCCGTGGGGAAGTCGGAAGGGGGGGAGGAATAGGAGGGGAGGATGGTGGGATGAGGAGTGTAGATAGTGGGATGAGAGAGTAAGGCGAGGAAGGAGTTGAGAAAGTGGGGAAGGGACGAAGGAGATGAGAAGGGTTACAGAGAGAGGAAGAGGGGATATGGAAGGATGTGTGAGGAAAAGTGGAAGAAGGAGGTGATGCGTTGGGAAAAGGAACTGGTGGGGGTGAGGGCAGAAGAGCAGGTGTGGAAGGTGGTGAATGGAGAGAGGGGAAGGAGGAATAGGGTGAAAGAAAGAATAAAAATGGAGGATTGGGATGAGTACTTGCGGGGACTGCTGGGAGGGGTGGAGTGGAGAGTGAGGAGGGGGAGGGAGAGGGGGAGAGACGGAGAGGGAGAGATAGGAAGGGATAAAATAAGGAGGGTGGTGAAGAGTTTAAAGGACGGGAAGATGGGGGAGGGGATTCAGAATTAAGTATGGAAGTATGGGGGGAGGTGGAAAAGTGGTTGTGGGTACTGTGCAACAGGCTATGGAGGAGGGAAGGGTGGCCAGTGGGATGGAAGGAAGGGGTGGTGGTACTGGTGGTGAAGAAAGGGGCTGGGGAAAAGGTTGAATACTACAGGGGGATTATGTAACACAGTCGGCATATAAGATCTACGCATCGGCACTGGCGGAAAGGCTAAGGGTCGAGGTGGAAGAAAAGAAGTTTGTGCCGCCGAGTCAACCGGGGTTTAGGAGGGGGGTGGGCTGTATCGACCACATATACACGCTGAACTACTTGATCAACAGGCAGATAGGGAGGAAGGAGAGGAGGTTGGTGGTGTTTTTTGTCGATATGAAGGCCGCGGTTTACTCGGTGGACAGAGAGGTAGTAGTAAAGGCCATGAGGGAAAGGGGCTGAGGGAAGGGCTGGTGGTAAAGTATGAAGAGGTACTAAGAGAAACGATAGGTAGGGTCAGGGAGGGGGAAGAGTAGAAGATAGATTCTAGACTGCAAGCGAGGTGAGGTGCCCGTTGCGCCCGGCCCTGTTTACGCTCCTGATTGTGGACATGAACAAAGAGCTGGAGAGGGGAGCCTGGGGGGTGAAGCTGGGGGAGAGAAGGTTATACACATTGGCATACGCGGAAGATGTGGCGGTGCTGGCTGAGGATGTAGAAGGGATGAAGGGGATGATGGGGAAATGTACGTGGAGGGGAATGCAGCTAAATGTGGGAAAAACATTTAAAGGACTAAAATTTAAAGAACCAATGCAACAGCTTTTAACAAATGATCCATTTGACATACGATGTGCTCATTTAAGTATACTTTTATCATGGTTAGATAAATGGAAATCTCTAAATCTACAAGGTAAACTTACAACAGAAACTCATCTTGCATCAACATTAACTACCTATGGTTTGCTAGAATTAAAAGAATATTGTACTAAGGAATCAAATATGTCCTACTTATTACCAGGTAAAATTCAAACAGACTAAACAGTCTGTTTAGAAGCTAGGTTTGGGCGTTATAGACAACTATCAGGATCACAGTACTATGTACCACTTAGGCAGGTTTTAGAGTTAGAGAAAAAGCTGAGGTTATTAAGCACGTTAGACTTACATTTAAAGTCTAGCTCTGATAATAAAATAACAATTACCAGGTTAGATGACAATTACGAATGTACTCAAACTTTTGCTGATGACAACAATAATACTATTCCTAATCCCCAAATTTTTGCAGATTTTTGCGTTTCTGCTAGTGACTTCATAGCCATTGAGGAAGATCTTCCTATATTAACATACATAGCTGGATATTGTTGCCATTCCCTGATAAAGAAATTAAAATGTGATGACTGTAAGGCTTTCTTAGTTATTGATAAAGATTTGGAAGCTGCTAAATTGTCAGAAAGATTAATTGTGAAAATGGATAGAGGATGTTTGAAATTTCCGCAGGAACTTCCTTTATTTACTGTTATGCATGCTTTTGTAATTTTTAAAACATTTTTAGGAAACGAATATTTTTTAAGATTAACTAATCAAAGGTCTGCAGCGTCTGAATTAATTTTTGAAAAAATAAGTTGCACAAATAAGTTAAAGAACATCACTAATACTTGTCGTCAACACTCTTCTAATGATTTGTGGAAACGAATTATTAATATTTCCGTCAATATTATGCTAAACCATTACTGCAAAGATACTATTAATAATACTGCTGCGAATGTCCAAAAGAAAAGAAAAATAGGAAACTAACCACTGTTAGTGGAAAACCAAATAAACAATCGCAAAATACTAAATAATGTTTTATGAAAACACAAATTTGTATTACTACAATTTTATGTTAAAATGCATACCTCCGTGGCTGTGTTAATGCTGTTTTGTATATGTTAGGGTTGACTAACTGGCGACTCACGAGCCGCCGGGGGCCCTTCCGCCTTGCTGCCACGCTGAACGACCCCCCTCCATACCGACCAGACTCTGACGATCGCACTCGATTCCTGCTTCTTTCCTTCTCTTTCCGACTGCGATCGTCAGAGTCTGGTAGATATGGAGGGGGTCGTTCAGCATGGCAGCAAGTCGAAGGGGCCTCCGGTGGCTCGTGAGTCGCCAGTTAGTCAACCCTGGTATATGTAGTAGAAATATAGATTTATAATTCCTTGTGTACTTGATACATGATATTCATAATTTTATAAACAAAAACATATGCACAGTTTATATTATTTTTTGTAATTGTCACGTCCCGCGACGTGGAGGCTACTATTAATTAACCTTTTAAATCACTATATTTACTATTTCGTACTCTGAGGTATTGTAACCACCTCGTATGAAAACATTATACAAAATATTACGTAACAAATAGCCAATAAGGCATTATCATCATAAACAACGATAAGAAAAGATCGAGAAAAGAATGTACGGACGGCAGCAAGCAGGACAGCCAGCTGTATATCAGATAGCTGACCGCACGAACACCAAGAAGGCCCAGCCAACACCAGCTAATGTTCAGTGTGGTACAGAGGCCCATATCAACCAGTGGAGACGACACATCTTCGCGGAGCTGTGCCCCTGATCCTCGACAGAAGATTGCCCTCCCGTCATTTCCCGCAAATCAATTACAATACATATACTTAACTTCAACCCCTATTAAATAAGCTGTACGGAACTAATCGTACAAAAAACATTGTAAACAAATAACGTATAAATCAAATGTGAATTAATATAAGAATCTTGCTATCGTCGCTACTGGGAGACAGGCAAAATGAGATGCATTAGTCACGAAGAAGGACACCTAAAGGGTGAGAACTAGTGGAACGTGCCTAACCAGTAAACAAAATCTCAGAATAGAACGATGGGAAGATTCTTCCTGGAAAATTCCAGGTTGAGGCTGTGGGATGGGGTCTCCCACCTAAGAATTGTCAGGTGACAAATCCTAGAGAAGGAGTAACCAATTGCTCTATAAAAAGGGACTGACCACCCGCGGTGCTCATTATAATATTACATATTATATTACTATTATTAATTAATACCTCATTCATATTCAAGTATCGTTGTTGAATCCATCATAGAACTTTAATCTAAAACTTAACCAGTGTTAAAAGATCAGGAAAAAGGGAAATAAAGGTGATTGTTTTACATAAAATCAGTGAGTGAAGTGTTTCCATCCCTTTATCCCATCCTCAAAAGCGGGCACTCGTCTTTTAATTAAGTAAACTCAATTACGAAAATGTGTATTGACAGTTCACGGGTTGCGCTGATTGATGGGAACTCCTATGAGCAGAACGTTGCCCGCGGTTTTACCAGAAATTAAGCGCAAGGCGTGATTGACGCGATTAGTTCTAATATCAACGAAATTCTAATTAAATGTTGCAAAAATGTGAAAAATCACGCTTGCCTCCGTCGATGGTGCCGCTGAAGAGCAGAACGTTGCCCGCGGTAGCACCTGGTACGGAGAGTGATTTATTGGTCGATAAATAATAACTATTTTAAATTCTAAAAGACGAATGTCGCGAAACCATCGTGCGGGGCGACGTGTACAGTTAAGGAAACTATATAAACAATACCAGGAAACGCCAGCGACTAATTATAAGGACATTCTGGGAGTCGTCAAAAACCCAATCATTAGGAAGGACACAAAAACCCCGAACTTTGGTAACATCCTGGTCTGCGGAGATTGGGCAGCCCCTAAAGTAAACGTCGTACCAGAAAGTAACGGGATCCCAACGGGTCCAATCGAGTGGAGTCTGACCATCGTGAGCCTGCCCTCACCGCGGGTAAATTAAGGTATTTACTGAAAACAATATAATTATAATGTACCCTCAATCGCTCTCAACTATCCCAGAGCGTAAAGTCACTAGACCAGCTCGAAAGCGGATTGAAAATATAAACGCCCTAAAAATCGCGGCCCCGAATAGGAAGTAGGGACGTAACAGTAATAGTTATCAAAAACTTAATATTTTTTTTTATTTTATCAAAAAATGAATATTTTATTCTTGTATTTCATCAAATACTGTACATTTTATTTTTTTATATTATGAAAAACTGAATATCTTATTTTTAAATGTTATCAGAAACAGAATATTTTATTTTTTTATGTTATTACAAACTAAATAAAGTTTTGGAAATAAAGTACTTTATTCTTAGTTTTTTCACATATAAAAAAAGCGCAACTTTGAACTGGTTTCCTTTCAGCTTCGAAGAGAATTAACAAACGCAGATGTGCAGGATGTAATTAAAACAAATAAAGTTTTTGCTTGTAAATATATTATTTGAGTGGACCTTATTACACACGGTGTCCCAGAATTGAGGGACATCCCGGAACATGCAACATGGTGATGCAAAAAGACATCGAAAAGTCCTTAACCGTTCTGGGACCCGGGGTTTCGTTTTCGAGATGTTAATAAAAAAACCCCGACCAATCAGAGCGCGAGCCTTCCACTGGAGCTTCCGCGCTAGCGTGGCCGTGCGCCGGGCCCCACTGCAACTACGAACAAGCAAGGCGGCATGCATCGAAGGAAATTGCGTAGAATGGCAAATGAAAAAGACGTAACAAAAAAATCTAACCATTTGCCATAGTTTGTTTGCCATTTAAAGTGAATAATGAATAAAGGATAAATGGATGAAAATCATGCGTAACGTAAAAAGATGAACACACAGTTTTTTTTTGGAAGAATCGAAAATAATAATTATTTGGAGTGAGAGGATAAAGAACATGTAAATTTCACTTTTTAATAACGTACAAACGAAAAGGTAATACAACAGCGAACGAGTGAAAAGTGATCATAGTTCGTTATTGTCATAAGAATCGGTAGTTCAATAACGGCCAACACTGTTGTTGATAATGAATAATACTAAATTAGTTTAAAAACTGCGAAGAAAAATTTACGTACGGAAATTTGGAGAATTATCGCCGGAAATAAGCCATAGCCTGCATTAAATTTAAAAAATATAAGTCGCCAATAATGTAATTAAAACTCACCCTTTCGGAAATTCACCTGCAGTTTGAAAACCTGTGTCACTAGGTCACTGAACCGATCCTGGTCATCGACAGATGCGCCGAGTGCATAGCTGATCTCAGGTACACGACACCATCCAAAGTTAAGGGTCGCAACGTCAAGTGCGTCCGGGTTAATGTACCGAATATTCACTTCACTGCACGCTAACATCTGCCTACTAACACAGATCACTTAATTTATTTTTCATGGAACGTGTTGTTCCTACGTTATAAAAATTGGTGGAAATGAATTTTTACTTGGCGTTCGGAGCCGTGGGTATTCCCGCGCAAATTCTTACGCTGCAGCACTTGCGTCCCCGTTATTCGGGGGTTAGTCTTGGGTTACACCCAGAACATCGCGTAATACTCTTGAGCAGAGAACATTTCTGCGACGTGATTGCTTGTTGACTGACAAGATTCTCTCCAAGCGACTTCTACCCCCAAATAGTTTCTCTCGTTCCATTATGAGTTGACCCCCACCAGGCCAAGAGGCTTCAGGTAAAAAGAAGCCAGCACATTTTCGAAACACATGTGCTTTGCAGAAATGCAACGAAAGAACAATTGTGCACTTTTACAAAAGTCCGCGCTCCGCCCTTTTACTGCCAATGTACCCATTGTTTCGAGGTAGGCAGCAGACACCACGTGTTTCAGTTCGAAAAAGTCCGAAGAGAAGAGAAACAGAAAGTCTTCGAGTTGCTATAAAGAAAAAAATTATGTTTCCTGTTTCCCTTTTCCTGAGTTCACGTCTTTGACGAGGCGGAACTAATTAAGCCATATATTACCCAAATCTGTAGGAAACAGTTGTCTACCGTCGACTAGCGGGACAATACGGTTATAAACCGCGACCCTAGCAAAATGCTCTGGCCGATCAGCCTGATTAATTTTTAGGAACTAGCAATTCAAAAATATTATTCAACATCAATACGGCTCGCGAAGAGACACAGGAAGAAAGAGAGCATGTTGTTCGCTGACTGCGCGTAGTCCCGCCTGCTTCGTCCTACCTTCAAATTAAAGACGGATCCCTTACCTCTCCAGTATAAACACGTGCCCGAAATTCAAAACAAAAGCACGCGTCAACGTATTCCGTGCGAAAGACGGTGGGCTTGAAGTCCGATTGGCCCTAATCTATCCAATCCGTACTGCATCCCTCCCAAACGGCCACTGTTCTGAAGGGGCCTTCTTCACAACAATATCTCCTCCCCAAGGCCCACCTTCTCTCGCACGGAAACGTCGACGCATGCTGTTGTTTTGAAATTCGAGCGTGTCTTTAGACCCGAGAGATAAGCAGGCCCGATTGGTTAGTTTGGGACCAATCGAACTTCAAGCCCACCTTCTCTCGCACGGAATACGTCAACGCGTATTGTCCCTGAATTGAGGGACAATCCGGGGCATGCATTATCCTGATGCCAGAACACATCGAAAAGTCCTTTACCGTTTCACTTCGAGGTCGCGATTGTAAAAATCCGAAAAAGTACTACCACATTCGCTGATATATTTCTGTAAATTAAGCTTACTTCTGGAGTAACGCAGCTGATATTAACGTCGCAGTAAGTTGTTAAAGACAATAGAGCGCTCAGTCTCAGGTAAAGCAACCGCGCGCGATTACAGCCAGCTGACCGTACCGCTACGACCACATTGCGCCTTTGTTCTCAAGAACTGTTTTAACGCGACCACTTTCGCCTAAACGCCCATGCGTGCTTCTATCATAAAGTGTCTAGTCCGTGTGTAACAGTGTCTGTGACGTCCAATGGTCAAATTAGACCACTGGTGAATAAATCGTGTCAGTCCCAAAAGGGGTGAAAGTTGTCGATCCTTTCCTTCCCTTGGATCATTCCTACGCCGGCATTTTGAACCACTCTTGGCGGACACAGTGGGCGTTGGGGAGGAGGTATTGTTGTGACGAAGGCTTCTTCAGGACAGTAGCCGTTTGGGAGAGATACAGGACAGATTGGATAGATTAGGGCCAATCGGACTTCAAGCCCACCGTCTCTCACACGGAATACGTCGACGCGTGATTTTGTTTTGAAATTCGAGCGCTTGTTTATACTCGAGAGGTAAGGGATCCGTCTTTAATTTGAAGGTAGGACAAAGGAGGCGGAACTACGCGCAGTCAGCGAACTACATGCTCTCTTTCTGCCTGTGTCTCTTCGCGAGCCGTATTGATGTTGAATAATATTTTTGAATTGCTAGTTCCTAAAAATTAATCAGGCTGATCGGCCAGAGCATTTTGCTAGGGTCGCGGTTTATAACCGTATTGTCCCGCTAGTCGACGGTAGACAACTGTTTCCTACAGATTTGGGTAATATATGGCTTAATTAGTTCCGCCTCGTCAAAGACGTGAACTCAGGAAAAGGGAAACAGGAAACATAATTTTTTTCTTTATAGCAACTCGAAGACTTTCTGTTTCTCTTCTCTTCGGACTTTTTCGAACTGAAACACGTGGTGTCTGCTGCCTACCTCGAAACAATGGGTACATTGGCAGTAAAAGGGCGGAGCGCGGACTTTTGTAAAAGTGCACAATTGTTCTTTCGTTGCATTTCTGCAAAGCACATGTGTTTCGAAAATGTGCTGGCTTCTTTTTACCTGAAGCCTCTTGGCCTGGTGGGGGTCAACTCATAATGGAACGAGAGAAACTATTTGGGGGTAGAAGTCGCTTGGAGAGAATCTTGTCAGTCAACAAGCAATCACGTCGCAGAAATGTTCTCTGCTCAAGAGTATTACGCGATGTTCTGGGTGTAACCCAAGACTAACCCCCGAATAACGGGGACGCAAGTGCTGCAGCGTAAGAATTTGCGCGGGAATACCCACGGCTCCGAACGCCAAGTAAAAATTCATTTCCACCAATTTTTATAACGTAGGAACAACACGTTCCATGAAAAATAAATTAAGTGATCTGTGTTAGTAGGCAGATGTTAGCGTGCAGTGAAGTGAATATTCGGTACATTAACCCGGACGCACTTGACGTTGCGACCCTTAACTTTGGATGGTGTCGTGTACCTGAGATCAGCTATGCACTCGGCGCATCTGTCGATGACCAGGATCGGTTCAGTGACCTAGTGACACAGGTTTTCAAACTGCAGGTGAATTTCCGAAAGGGTGAGTTTTAATTACATTATTGGCGACTTATATTTTTTAAATTTAATGCAGGCTATGGCTTATTTCCGGCGATAATTCTCCAAATTTCCGTACGTAAATTTTTCTTCGCAGTTTTTAAACTAATTTAGTATTATTCATTATCAACAATAGTGTTGGCCGTTATTGAACTACCGATTCTTATGACAATAACGAACTATGATCACTTTTCACTCGTTCCCTGTTGTATTACCTTTTCGTTTGTACGTTATTAAAAAGTGAAATTTACATGTTCTTTATCCTCTCACTCCAAATAATTATTATTTTCGATTCTTCTAAAAAAAAAAACTGTGTATTCGTCTTTTTACGTTACGCATGATTTTCATCCATTTATCCTTTATTCATTATTCACTTTAAATGGCAAACAAACTATGGCAAATGGTTAGATTTTTTTGTTACGTCTTTTTCATTTGCCATTCTACGCAATTTCCTTCGATGAATACCGCCTTGATTGTTCGTAGTCACAGCGCGGCCCGGCGCACGGTCACGCTAGCGCGGGAGCTCCAGCGGAAGGCTCGCACTCTGATTGGTCGGGGTTTTTCTTAATATCTTGAGAACGAAACCCCGGATCCCAAAACACTAAGGACTTTTCGATGTCTTTTTGCATGAGGATATTGCATGTTCCGGGATGTCCCTCAATTCTGGGACACCCTGAAGAGAGAGCCTCGTTTTCACGATTACAACGTAGTACTGTCAGTTGACAGGTACCTCACAACATTTAGAGTTATTTAAAATTTTACATGTATCGCGCGTTCGCATCCCCTCCTAGTAAGCACTCGCCGCAATTGTCATATTGTTTTGTTGTGCAAGGAACCTCAGACGTATCCCTTTTTCGCCGCGCGTAATTTTTCAGTTAAAGAAGCTAAATAGTTTTTTCTTAACATGGGAAAGAGTAAGAAGCACAGGCGTTCAAGGAGTAGTTCAATAGAACGCGAAGAGGAAATCAAAAAGATCCGTATACAGATGGAGAGCATGCAGAAACAAATACTTAACCTAACAAACATGGTCACACGTGCTCTACCGGGTCAAAAAAACCCTCGCCCTTCGGAAAATCGTAATAAACCTAATAAACTGCGACAGGGTAAGTGTAAGAGATTAGATAGTATAATTAATGTGCAATAAGCACACGATAGCCTAGGAGTGGACCCACACGGTCTACACTCTAGCGCAGGCATGCACAGGACTCCCAATTCCGGGCGCGAGCTCCGAGCTCGTTCAGGTAGAAGTGAGTCCGGCAACGGAGTGGGGAGCGGCTGGAGTAGTGGGAGCGAAGCATCACAGGCTGCCGCAGGAATTTCCAGCGTTCGACGCTCCGAAAATAAGGCACATTTTGGGGAATTTTTAAAAGAATAGTATTGAGTATTATAATTCCAATCTCTGTACTTTTATTAATTGAAATTTGAAAAATGAGTTTAAATTTTCGTATGCAATAATAATACTTTGGTTCAAATTTATAATGGTAGTAGTAAGAGGGGTTTGAGAAAAAAGTTTGATGCTGGCGAGCATGATTTTGGCTGTCGTAATCGTCTGAAACAAAAAACCTACAGTTTTTCTTAATCTATATGAGTTAGTATGCTTGTAGTTGTAACGGGCATACGGCCTTTGCAGTTATAGAGTTCCCCACCACGAGACCTTATACCGAGGAGTGGGGAGTGAGCATACCATGGTCGAGCTCGAGGGCACGCCGACGGCCCTAGGGCAAACTTAGTGTGCACCCCTCCTCTAGCGCAATAAGCGCGTCGGCTGAGTTACGGTAGCTTTTTTTCCACACAGTTGTTGCGATAAGCACGTGGTATTCCAGATCAATTTCCACACGAAATATAACCTGATGCAATAAGGATAAGTTCCACACGAACTTTAATCTAATGTAATAAGGCTAAGTTTTTTCCACACGAAACACAATCTGACGCAATAAGCCTAAGTTTTCCCACACAAGGTTAAGTTCCACACGAACTGTAACTATATGCAATAAGCGCACATATACTTAGGTATAGGATTTATTTTACAAATACATTATTACAGTAAACCAGTCACAGAGCGACCTGAATGGAGAGGACGAGTCAGAAATCTCACTCTCTGCGCATGTACCCACGAATAGTGAGGATCTGCCACAGGAGCACCCCGTATTGGAGGATGAGATACTGAGTAAACTGGGAGATGATCTCCCTGTGCCTGCAGAGTCTGCAGTAAAGATTCATCCGGACATTATGGTTAGGTGAGTAGTAGGGCTAAGCGGGTTCTAACCCATGGGGCAATGAGGGGAGCGCGGTGACGGGGGGAAGTGAAGGCACGCGGGGGAGCGTGGCGGAGAGAAACATGGGCGCGGGGCCTGCGGGTAGTGGAAGAGCGGTTGCGCGCGCACGAGCCGCGGAGTGGGGGAAGCCATAATCATAGAGGAGATCAGTCCGGGCCGAGCCGCCGCGGAGACCTCTCCAGACTTGGCCCACCGTCGGAAATTTTTCAAAGGGAGGGAATGATCCCCGAAAAGTCTTTTTCAGACCTTGGCCCACCCCGAAAAATTTTTCAGATCTAACCCAGGGAGGGGACGGCCCCCAGGAATTTTTTCCAAACCCCGATCCATCCCTGAAAACTTTTTTAGCCACCCCAGAAAATTTTTTCCAAACCTATATGCAGTATCAGCAGAATTTTTCCCCAACCACACAGAGAAATAATAATAATTTTCATCAACGAGCTAGCGAACAAATATGCAGCAAGCATTCTAACGCGTTCCGATTTAACGTTGCAGCGTATCGCGCGATTCCGCGTAATTTGACTCCTCTGGAGCAGCCGTGCGGGATGATGTCATTTTCACGGCGCAAACGAAATATAATACTTTTTATGAAACATCGAATCTTAAAATTATGTGACGAGGAGAGAAGGAGGAGGAAGGCGGGTAAATAAAATGGAGAAATAATATACGTTTAAAATATATATTGTTACAAAAATGAAATGAGAATGATAATGGAAAAGAGTTAAAATAATAATAATAATAATAATAATAATAATATAGAATAATAAAAAATACAAAATAAAAGAAAAAATATATAACATAAAAGAAAAAAATATAAAAATATAAGAAAATAAGAGAAAAATAGAAAATAAAAGAATAAAATATAAAATATAAATCTATATAAATCGCCCCCTTCTGGCAGCGACAGCTGGCAGCGACAGATGGCATGAGCGAGCGCTGGGAGCATTTCCCGATCCATCTGGGGCGGCGGTGGCAGGTTCTAAAACATGTAAACCCCAATATAATATTGATACATTCCGCACATTATTCATTCGCAATATCACTTACCAGCAAGACATCGGCTACGTCACCGTCATCGTTGTTGTTTTTGTCGTCGTCGTCATCATCATCATCGGTGGTGGTGACGTCGACGAAATCGAGGACTCCATCGACTGCACCCTGCAAATCCTAGAACATAGAAACCTTGATATAACATTGGTACGATCGCCTGATTTGGTCTCACTCGATTTCAAAGGTTAAACACGATAAATGCCAAAATATTGTAATGTACATACCTCCGAGATGTCTCGGCACGGTGATGGGTCGGGTTCCGGCGCTATCCTGTGTAATCCCATTCTTCACAATACAAAAGTTGCACAAATGACGTATGCTGTTACAACGTTTAACAGACGACAGGTCTCGCTACATCTTCAGGCTGCACATGGAATCCTTATCTTGAAACCGAGAAGTGCGTAGCTTTGCAAAATAGGATACCTTTCTTTTTTGATACCCTTTCTCCTTGCACTTATCATCTTTTTCGCTGACCATCCTCTCCTTATTCACACGCATCTTCTTCCCCTTCTTCTTAGAACACATCATTCGACTAGACCAAATCACTTTGATCGTTTATTGGACGTCTATCATACCACTTCGATCACGTATTGAACGTATATAGAACGTCTATCGTACCACTTTCAACGCCTAACGTACCCCTCTGAACGTGTATTGAACACCTATCAAATGTGTATCGTACCACTTTCTACATCTATCGTACCACTCAGAACGTGTATCGAACGTCTATCGTATCACTTTCAACGCCTAACGTACCCCTCTGAACGTGTATTGAACATGCATCGAAGCACACAGATCGTGTATTGAACGTGTATCGAACGTGTATTGAACGTGTATGGTACCACTCTGAACGTGTATGATACCACTTTGATCGCGTATTGAACCACTTCTAAATAATTATAACTATCGTCTTAATCTAACATACATCACATTTAGGAGGTTGGGTTGGGGAGGGTGAAGAAAAACATTTATGCATTAAAAATTGATTATATTTATTTATGAATTTCCGTCTGGCGTTTAGACCACCAGTTGAATATTTTAAATACATTTTGCATGGCACAGTGCTTTGCGTGTCTGCCACATCGCAGCGTATTAACTACATTTAGCTTATTTAGAGATTTGATATCCACGTAATCAATGTCCAGTGTCTCAATGATCACGTCCGTTCTCGTATTTTCATCAAGGAAATCCGCAAGCAAGTCGCATTTCTGTAGCCCTTTAACGTGTACGATATGGGATGCTTCATCTTCTTCATCGATCGCATCGGCTACAGCTTTTGTAATTAGCTGTTTAGCCATACTGTATGGAACGTCTCCATTATCCCACCGTAATCCGTGATGTTTTGCCGCCAACCACCGGATGCTTGATTTGTCAGGTTTCGTAAGAAGATATTGAGGCATCGGACTCCCAATAATATAGTGCGAGAGAATTGTTCCATTTCGTAGGACAGCCACTTCCTTGACGACAAATCTGCCATCTACGGTGAACCCTTGCAGGTCAACAAATGTTGGTACGACCATTATCGGTACGATTTAGAGGTCCGCTCGCTTCCAAGACAGACAGGAGAATGCAGTCTTTATCGTAAAGCATCTCGATTTTCACGATGAAATTTTGTATGAATTTGGAATAGGAGAGGGCGTGGCAATTAAATTTATTTTGCGCGCCACGTTTGTCAGCGGATTTTATTCAACCACCCGATCATGCAGAATCAAACAGTAGGCTGTAGTATTTGCTGGTACATATTCTTTACACTCAAATTCTATGCGCATATCCACGGTGCCATTATTGATCGACTCATTTTGTCGCGAGCAATCAATCATCACGAAAGGACCAAATTGTAAAATATCGGCCACGGTGAATAATGTCTCGTTGCAACTATGCCCATAATACGATTGACAGAATTGCGTATACATGTGATACAAGATGGCATGCTTATTCTTGTCAAAGTCTAAGTTCAGGTCATCATATGGGTGAAATTCCGAGTTGAGGAAATGTTTTACATTGGTCAATTTGCAGTTGTTGAACTTAGTAATATCTTCGGGCATTACATTCTTTCGATTAGTCTGTAGAGCAAAGGCAATGCCTCGCGGTTTCTCCAGCTGTGCAGATGCCTTCACGGCCCAGGAGTGCTTGGTCGTGCTCTGAAAGAGAGGATACTCGTACAGATCCCACGACTGAAAACAAATGCTCAGCTTTTGCCCACTTTCCAAAGCACGTAGCAAGGATAACTTATTAACATCGTTCAGCGTCACATGAGGCATACGCCATTGCACTTTAAGTAATTAAATTTTTGGTTCCAACATTGGCGATCCTATTAGAGAATTGTTATCGTTGCGCGATCGTATTAAAATCAATTCGCCACGCACATTAATAATTATGCGTTTGTAGTTCTCACAAAATCCCAGCCAATATTTGAGTGGGATGCAAAAATTGAAATGATTTTTCACTATTAGCCCATCGTGGCCCTTCAAGCCCCATCTGGCATTCTCCATATTTTTGCCTTCGCCAGATGTCAGCGATACATAGTTTTTAAGGGTGCTAGTTATTCCAACGTCTCTGTTGCGATCAATCTCCATGCCATTCAGCTCGTATCGAATCTCATCAAATAAGAACGCCATGCAATTATTTCCCAACGTCACCGTTAATGCATCGTTTGGCTTATTTATCTTCAATTTCCCCTCCACGTAGAGGAAACTTTCACACGGCAATGTGTATAAATCCTGCTGCTGTATGGGTATTCTTATCTCATCGCTGTATCCAAACGTCGTGCTGACGTATGGGTTGTATGTGTGAGTCTCGAGCTTGACGATGCGATCATCAAACGTCGGCTTCCCTCCAATGCTTAGAATGTCAGCCATGTTTTTCCAACTTAAATGCGTACAATGAATCCCAATGATTTCAAAAATGCAATGCTCGCAGCAGTGAGCCTCTTCTTATTAGCGTGTGTAACGTTCTCGAACGAGACGTTGCCGTTAATTACTGGAGATTCCACAAGTAGAGCGGATTACCTGTGAAATTGTGAGATTGGTTCGGGTGGCGTGCGATAAAGAAATGAATTTCACGAAACTAGAGTCCTTCTTTTTAACAATAAGTAACAAAAATAGTTTATTCAAGAAAATAGTTTTGACGCTTGGTCGTAATGGAACATAAAGTAATTGCGTTACGACATATCAGTCGGTGTGAAAGGATAACGTTTGATTTCGGTTTTGACGCTAAGTCGGTAATAAAGAGTATTATTTCGGATTTTGACGCTAAGTCGATAATTAAGGATATCGCGTTAATTATTATTAAAGATATGATATAATGGTACGATACTGAATCGTTAATTGCATATAAGGTCTCGACATGAAGTCGGTATAACGTAGTACAACAAATGACGCTTGGTCGATTTGGTATGTTGAGTTGAGAATTTGCAGAGGATTCCTTCCCTCTGATTTTGTAGTAGTTTCCAGTTGCCTATCAGCTTGCCCACGCTTTCTAGGATGGTAGTTGAATTTAGTGTTTCCTTCCCTCGGACTAGTAGTGTCTTCTGGTGCCTATCAGCTGGCCCACGCTTTTAAGGATGGAAGCTGAGGGGGCTAATTAAAGCGACCTTGCTTGGGAATTGAGGGGGCTAACTAAAGCGACCTCGTAAGGAAGTTGAGGGGGCTAATTAAAGCGACCTCGTAAGGAAGCTTGGTAGTAGATTTAAGATATACTTCCTTTAGACTTTTCGAAACAAAAGGGGCTAGTAAAAACGACCTAAGTTTGTTTGGTTCGGTGGCAGAACCGAGTCTGCCTTACTGCTGCTGGCGGGCCTGTATTTATACCGGTGGCTGGTACTTGGCCCGCACCAATCACTTGCTGCGCGAACTCGCGCACCAATTCGAATTAACATCCGGTTCGCGCCACTCGCGTACTACGCTCAGAATATTTGGCGTCCGGTTGTTCGTACGATATGCGCACGCGCGCTTGATTCACTCGCGGCACTGAGTATGTAGTTTAAATCGGCGGCTGTGCGCATGCGTTGAGCGTCACTATACTTTCTCGCGCGCTGTTTGAAACGCACTCGCACGCGTTGTATACTATCTTACGTCTAATATAAAGGAAATTAACAATATGTGATGAAAACAAAGGAAAAATTTATGGCGGTAGGTAGTGGTACGTTACACGTGATCAAACCTGTTGCAGTTGTTGTTGTTGTAAACAATTTCACTTGGAAGAAACAGGTTTCTGGAGTCGTTCAATACAAGCATCTCTTTCGTTCGCACCACGCGTATTATCGTCGTCGTTGTCGTACGTGCAGTCTGATGGTAATCTCTTCACCTCGAAAATCAAGCAACCGTCCGTCTTGATCCACAACGCGTATCGTTAGATCCGAAATGACTTGTGCGGTGATTGGAAGGTAAATGATTTGCGCGGGCCTTTCCGATATCTTATATCCTGGTGGGACTCTCGGAGAAAATTCATGTATCGTATGTACGCGCTTCCCATTGTTGTGCGCGCCAGCGGTCACGCTACATTCTATGCGAATAATGTTCACGTTCATGACATTAATTGGATCGTCCGATTCATGCCACCGTCCTGGTCCCTAATACTCGATTCGTCGAGAAACCCAGTTGCGGTCCAATGTTATTGGGCTTTGTAAAGTCTACGGCGAACGAGCAGTACAGCTCGCTTTTCATGGTGTTGTTGTTGGGACGCAACACTATAGGATACACATCGCCATCGTTGTTGTCATCGGTACCGCCGAGATTTTGAGAATACCGTTCGAATAATCGTTGCTTCAAATACTTGGCAATGGCGTCTAGTTCGTAGGAGCCGCGGGGAATCCTAATGTATTCATGAGTGGTGTCGACGCTGTTGCTGATATCATAGTTTACGGCGAAGTAGAATTTATCGTTGCTCGAGTCGATGTTCGGTATTGTATGATAAGTTTCAAAGGTTGTTAGACCAAGCTCGTAATCATCGTCGCTCAAATCTATGGGCGGAAAGTAGCTTACCGCGAGGGTGCTACTCTTGCCGGTTAGAGTGAATGTTAACGACATATTCCGAGCTGTACGACTCGACTAGTACTGAATCATAGTGGTGAGAAGTCAATCCTTAAATTTGCGGCCGATCGTTTGTAGAAAGCATATACATAGTTGCCCACAAATGCTCTGATTGTATTTCTGATAAGACGTTCGATTGTATTCAATTTTCACGACATCTTTATCCAGATATTGTACCAATTCCTGAGGTGGTCGAAGATTCCCAAAGCTGTCGAAATATATAGCTCGACATCCTATCCTCGCATATGCCACCCAATGAGTCCCCGGTCCCTCGACATTATCCAAACTCACGATACCGCTCTCGTTTCGACGTACTCCTCCGGCTGGTAGCGCGTGGCGCATAAAAACACCTCTAAAGAATGGAATACGCGTACGTTTTGTCAACTCCTCCAATTGCGCATCGGTAGTTACACCCACGGGCATTTTTATTTTCTTTTCGGCGTTTCTTTTCGTTTCGATATTCCCTGTCCGTGCTTGTAAGATACGAGATAAAGTCCATGACCTTCCATGGAGCGATTATGGCGTTGCATTTCCTGCAGCTGATGTTGCGCCGCTTTATTATCGTTTACCGCCTTGGTGATCCCCACCGCTCCACCAGCTAATAATCCGAGAACACCTAGCAGTGGGAGAAGTGGTAATATACCACCTAGTTTTGCCACCAGAAGAATCCGCTTCTTCGGCGCTCTCCTTACAGTCCTTTTGCAGGTTTTTGTTTTCATCCCCATTCCGATTTTCGTCTTGGCCTTCATAGCTGCCCACACAGCCGTAGCAGCAACTCTTTCACCCAGAGTCGAGTCTCGCGCAACTACGCGTTTTCGCGCTTTGTCAGCATTTGCTACGCGATTACGCAATATCGTGTTCGCGATACGCTGCGTCCAACGGATTGATGCCTTGATCGCTTCTAGCCAATCGTTTTGCTAGATGAGTTCCTGGGTCGCAAAACTCGTATCCTGGGATATGTAATTCGATAGGTAGCGCGTTTATCGCCCGATTTAACAAACAACAACCTTTCATGACTCTCGTCGGCGAAACCCTTCGAGGGTCGAAAGCCATAAAATTCGGTGAGGCACTGTGGGGTGTTGTCCCCGCCACGGCAGCAGCACGAGGTTGCTTTGCAAAGTGACCAAGGCGAGCTAAGGACTCTCCAGACTTTTCACTCCGCGAGGCACGCCTCGCGCTGCAGCCTCGCAACGTCTAGACGCGGCTTATCATTTGTGCAGTGTGTGACCCGACTACCCTCCGTGTAATCGGTCTGCGCGAATTAGGGCGCAAGTTCGATGATTATCAGTACTCCTTCCCGAGAGGAATACGATTTACTTTAATTATAGTACATGTGTGTTTTGTAATAAAGTGTTTGTATCGTCTCCTGAATTCAATAACTGGCATCCAGACATCTACGCTTCTACAATCCACAGTCAATACGCCTCGTAGAGAGACACGGGAAGAAAAATGGTAGCCCGCTGTTGACACGTGGTCCTCTCGAATATAAACACGAGCTTTAATATCAAAACAAAAGCATGCGTTATCGTATTGTGTGCGAGAGAAGGTGAGCACTGGGGAGGCTGTATTGCTGTGAAGAGGGCCTCTTCAAGAGAGCAGCCGTTTGTGAGGGATGCAAATTCGATTGGTTCTAATATAATCTGCTCCCTATGGTTGAAATTTAGTCTAGCAACTTTCACACCTCCTAACCTATCCAAATGAACTTACATCCCTCCCAAAAGAACCGGCCATCCGTGCGTAGGAGCAAGTGCGAAATAAAAGTAACGGTGCGCTTCTCGATACCGCAGATGTACCTACCTAAGTAGCATTTCTGACGGAAAAGAATTGTCCAGCCTTTGGGCCTGCCATTCCTGGCGTAGACCTTTGGCAGGTATGTATCTGTTTCAACAGGCAAGGCGACCCGTGGCGCCAGCAAGACCGTCCCCGGTCCTTGCTATTCCAGCGAGTTTTCTTCGAGGGAAAATCAGTCAATTTGCAAGCGCAATATCTCAAAAACCAGTGGAAATGAAGTGTATACATTAAAGCTTATTGAATTTGTCTTAGAACGCACTATCAACTCAGGTCTTCAAAAAAAATAGTTCCATTTAAAAAACCGAACTTGACCATCGTATCTTTTAAAATAATAATGGGAAAAAAAATTCGTCCACGCTAATATATTGGCCCCCTCGAACCATGCAATTACCTATTTTTTAAATATTTTTATCACCAACAGTTTAGGAGATATCCAGCTGTCCACTCTTCCCGCGGACACCCTGTAGAAAGGGATTTAATGAGTTTGTCATACCATGAGATGGTCAATTGTCATCAGCATGTCGGTGAGAAAGCAACGTCTGCGGTACAACCATGATTGATATCGATAGTCTGGAGATTAAGGATCGCGAAAGAATAGCGAAGGAAATTGCAAAAACCAGCGAATCCATTCGCAAGGGACATCAGGCTTTGAAAACTGGCAAGATGGATCAAGATATCGCGTTGGAGAGATACTTTAAACCTACCGTGGAACCCTTAAAACATATTATGGAAAATACTGCAGCTGCAGAAGCTAACACACCACCGCTGATGAATACAGACGTAGAAGGGAATGGAACATCAACGCCTAAACAAAAATCAAGCCAAAAGGGAGGACATCGCGTAAGAGAAATAGGAAACCACGCATGTCATCGGAATATTCACCCATAACCTCCACACCAGTTCAATCGAAGCGGAAACGACAGAATGCCACGTCAAACGATTCCCTCGTTCCTCCCACACCAATAAATACATTTCCCGTTGTACAATCGCTCACAACCATTGATGGTGACGTTTTCGAAACTACTCCCGATGAGTCGTTTGCAACATCTATTAGACATCAACTCCAAACATCCGAGGGACAAGAAACGTTTCGCAGCCATTTCGGCCCACAGGGGCAAAAATACATGAGCGCAATCCTAAGTGGTGATAGGGATACGACAATGGACAATGTGTATGGGGTATACTTTGGAAATAGTGGAACGATGCTTGGAGATAAGGCTTTCGATATAGACAAGGATGATAATATAATTTGTCATTGATCATTGATGGTGTAAGATACAGAGGAACGTCCGGTCTTTACGAACTGATTTTCAAGAGAATTCCCGACTATGCCCTGTACACCGATGCCGACAAACAAAAATACAAAAGTATACTGCTGACGAAGAATGCGCACAGACGCGGTCATAACGCTAAACACCCTATATTAAGCAACAAGGGATACAAGTACAAACATGTAATTGCACCTCTACTCCCCCGTGTATCGGCTAGTAGGGCAGGGACTGGTCTAAGGACAACGCGAGCGATGATGGTAAACGATAACAAGATCGATTACGTGCATTGGGATGATCCCAACGAGCTGGTGGATCGATTGCGTTGGCTGGAAGCGTCGCGTCAGGCTGGTAAAAACTCTCATGGTCCTGAAGGTCTATCGGTTATCGAGGAATTCCGCGAAGTGGGCCTCATTATAAATTAAACCGCACGTCGGTGATTTGCACTGTATGCGTCGAGATGCCGATCAACAAATTTGGAGTATCGCTCGAGAAGTGTGGAGCAGCTAGAATGGACTATCACAAAAGTAGTAAGGCTAGGCGGGTTCTAACGCAGGTCCTCTGAGGGGAGCGCGGGGGCGGGGGGAAGTGAGGGCGCGCGGGGGAGCGCGGCGGAGGGAAACCTGGGCGCGGGGCCTGCGGGGAGTGGAAGAGCGGTTGCGCGCGCACGAGCCGCGGAGTGGGGGAAGCCGCAACCGCGGAGGGGATCAGTCCGGGCCGAGCAGCTGCGGAGACCTGGCCCACCGTCCTCGAAATTTTTTAGAGGGAGGGAATGACCCCCGAAAAGTCTTTTTCAGACTTTGGCCCACCCCGAAAATTTTTTCAGACCTAACCCAGGGAGGGGAAGGCCCCCGAAATTTTTTTTCAAACCAACATGCGTCGGAAATTGTTTAATAATTTATTTTTTATCCGAAATTGTTTCGGACGATGTCGGGAAAGATCGACGTTCTTTTCTTTTACACACCACGTCTTCGGGACGGAAAGAGACAGAGCATTAATTTAAATCTAAATTCGGAGGGTGGAAAAGAGAGAGCACCACATAGCGGTACAATCGCAGATATTCTAAAATTTTTAACCAGCGATCTACAGAACCATTCTGTAGAAATATTATTTCAAGCAGATATGCAGCATTCATTCTAAAGCTAACAGTATTCTAAAGCGTTCCGATTTAACGTCGCAGCGTATCGCGCGATCTCGCGTAATTCGAATCCTCTGGAGCAGTCGCGCGGGATGACGTCATTTGATAGTGCGTAGAACGCTCGAATCAGAATTATGCGGCGTCAGCTGAAATTTCTTTCTCCAACGCAGAGAAATAATAATAATTTTTGAAACGCCGAATCTTAGAATTACGTGGCGAGGAGAGAAGGAGGATAAATGAAATTGGTAAATAATATGTGTTTAAGAAATTTTATTTAAAATTAAAAGAATATAATTTAAAATTTTTTCTTACGAGCATCAGCTAGAATATCATTGATGGCGCATGCTACCAGTTCGCAATCTACAAGATAATCCTCGTCGTAATATTCGCTATCACGTATGATTTTAGCAGCACGACGCGTATCTAATGTTTCGCAGGCAACATCGCCCTGCTGTAGCACGTTAACAAAAGATTCAAATTTTGTCCTCACATCTTCTGCAGTTTGATGCAGCCGCGCATACACATAGTCTATACATGGTTCAAGATTTAATAAAAATGATACTGTATCTGGTTTGAAATACAGTAGCTTATCATGTAGCATCATCTTTACAATCGGTGAATTAAAGATCCGAATAAATTCCACCGTTAATTCATCAATCCGCATCGAAGGTGATCCAGGTAATCGTGAACGTTCTTCGATGGCTGTACGACTGTTGCATAGCACATGCCATGTATACGATGGTAATATCAGATGATTCCCACGATTGTCACCGAGAAGAACTTCAACATCGACCGTAGGCCGTACGTGGATTCCAATTTCCAAATACTTGCTGCCCATGGATGTTAACGCGTATCTTCTGACCATGATACGCGATACTCGGCGCGGGCTAAGAGAACAATCAAAGCTATGAAATTGTCTGCTCGTATTAGGAATACAATTTTGAGAATATGTGAAAATTAAGTCTTACCAAGCAACTGTATCCTCACCGCATTGAGCTACACCATCATCTTGTACGATCGGAACGTAATAATTCATACGTTCAACGTTTCCTTCGACACTGGTACTGCACATTTTTTTTTCAGAGCACTATTTGTTCCGTCGAACGTCACTGAGGCTACTGAGCGATTGATGGAATAGCATTCGGGAGATTGGCTTAAATAGCGGTGCAATTGGTTCCCCCACCACCGCATTTTATTCTAAAGCTACCAATATTTCCATAATGTTTTTCAATCTTAACGTCGCAGCATATCGCACGATTGCATGTAATTTAATCCCCATCCTCAAGGATAAAAGTCTCGACACGTGTTGAATGTAATATAATACCTGTGGAAGCGCAGAATCTTAGAATTATGCGGTGTCAGCAGAAACTGTGTCGGATGATTTTGCGCGCTAATTCGTCATACGCGTGAATCACGGAAAGAATTATGCTGTATCGGCAGAAACTGCACAGAACCATGTTGGGACGGATCGTCGTTTTTTTGCATGCGGTGCATTCGAGGGAGGGGGTACGCCAAAAGAGTTAGAGAGAGATACCAAATCGTGGTATCAGTCATAAAAGCACGCTCCGAACTGCACAAAGTCTCAAATCGTTGTAACCTGTTGCGCGTAAAAGATGTTACATATACAGTCCATTTACAATCACTCCATTTACAATCATGGAATTCGCACACGTAACCCGTCAATTATTGGATCAATCTGCACGATTGATTTCACGGGAAGAGTACCTCGCGTGGGAAGAACGGTGCAACGAGTGTATCGAATCGTTGGAAGAACACAGCCGAGTGAAACGCCCGCGATTATCGATCGGTATTCAACAATCGCTGATTGCTCGAATCGCGCGACTCGAAGGAATGAAACATTCGTTGCGCGGCCGTTTCGTGCGCGAAGGTGCAGGACATTCGAGTACGGGACTTTTGTGGCGCGAAATAGACACTGCGTTCGATAGCCGCGTGTTAACCGGTGCCGTGCTCAATTCGAACTATATCGAGCCGCGCAACTTCCTCCAGTATGCGGCGACCATTGTGTTGGAGCACGTGCGGGGCGCTTTGAGGAAACGTCGAAACCTCGAAGTGAACACGGTGTTCAACGGCGAATTTGTGGCGGGTGATAAACATGCTTGCAAAAGCATCAACACCCGGAACTGCGAACTCTTCGACACATCCGATCTGCAGGAGTGGTACCAGCGATGCGTCGTCGAACCCACCCTGACATCGCTGGAAGAGTTCCTGGAACGCGACAGCGGATGGGCATTGACGCGAATCCTCAACCTAACCGTCAATGTCAATAAGTACAATCCGCTGCGCGCAGGGTGCCACCACAAGTTGCCGCGGGAAATATCGCTGAAGAAGGCAACGATCAGTGTGCAATCCCCGGACAATGCGTGTTTCGCGTGGGCAGTGGTCGCCGCTCTTCAACCTGCTGAACGAGACACCGAGCGCCCAAGTTCATATCCGCCATATGCTTCCATATTAAATCTCCAGGGCATTGAGTTTCCAATGTCCCTGGAGCAAATTGGGAAGTTTGAGCGGTTAAACGAAATCTCGATCAACGTCTATAGCTTCGAGGCGGAGAAGACGAAGACGGTCTTTCCGCTGCGTCTCACCAGCCACAAGAGGGATCGGCACATCAACCTGCTCTACATACCGAATGATGGAGATGTAGGGCACTTTGTATGGATCAAGGACTTGCCCCGGCTGGTGAGCGCACAGCTGAGCAAGAAGAAGGCAAAGAAATTCATCTGCGACCGGTACGTATATTAACGTATGAAATGTTGAAATGTCTCGCGAAACAAATTAAATAAAAATTTTTTTTTGTTTTCTTACAGATGCATGCACTACTTCGGATCTGCTGAGAAGTTGGAGCTTCATTCGCTGGACTGTGGCAAGATGAACGACTGCGCCATCCTGCTGCCCAGCGAAGGTAACAACTTGCTCAGCTTCGAGAACCACTGTAGGAAGGAGCGGCTCCCCTTCGTGGTGTACGCCGATCTGGAGTGCATCATCGAGAAAACAGAGGACAGCCTCCGAATGGGTGATGATAATAAATTACACACGTATCAACACCACCAAGTTCATAGTATAGCCTACTACATGCATTGCTCGTACGATACATCGCTATCGGTGTATCGATGTCGCCGCGACGCGGATTATGTTTCATGGTTCGTCGATGAACTAAAAAATTTTGCAAATTTCGCCAAACCCATCCCGACCAGCAATGTTCCCATGCTTGATTTAACCGCCGAACAGATGACGGCATTTCGCGATGCAACACACTGTCATATTTGCGAAGAACCATTCGAGGCTATCGATGTACGAGTCCGCGATCATTGTCATCTATCCGGGCGGTTTAGAGGTCCAGCACATTCGGAGTGCAATTTAAATTATAAAAACGCGTTTTACATCCCCATAGTTTTTCATAATTTATCAGGCTACGATTCGCATTTTATTATCGAGGAAATAGCTACCGCTTTCGAAGGTCACGTCGACGTATTACCCATAACTAAAGAAAAATATATTTCATTCACAAAAAATGTCGAAGATACGGCTGACTCAGACTCGCGAAATTATATTAAATTGCGATTCATCGATTCGTACAAATTTCTCAACACCAGTCTCGACAAATTAGCATCTTTTCTTAGCACAGATCAATTAAAAATTTTACGATCCCAATTTCAAACATTATCCGCCAAAGATTTCAATTTATTGACCCGAAAAGGTGTCTTTCCGTACGAATATCTTGATTGCGCGAACAAGCTGCAGGACTCATGCTTACCACCGCGCGAGTCATTCTACAGTTCGTTAACGGGTGAAACTGTATCCGAGAGCGATTACGCGCACGCCGAGACTGTCTGGCAGCGTTTCGGCATTAGAACCTTGGGCGAATACAGCGATTTGTATTTGAAAACAGATGTCTTGTTATTGGCAGATATTTTTGAAAATTTTCGCGAAAGTTGCATCAAGAGTTACGGACTAGATTCAGCGCATTATTATACTCTACCCGGTTTCACGTGGGATGCCATGCTAAAACATACCAAAATTACATTCGAATTGCTCACTGACGTCGATATGGTCATGTTTATCGAACGCGGTATACGCGGGGGTTTGAGTCAATGTTCCGGAAGATACGCACATGCCAATAACAAGTACATGCCATCTTACGACGCATCGGAAGAGTCATCGTACTTGATGTACTTTGACGTGAACAATTTGTATGGATGGGCAATGTGTCAGCCTCTGCCATATGCTAAATTTCAATGGGTCGAAGATGTTGAAAAATTTGACGTGTCTTCGATCGCTGTCGATTCGCCCACGGGGTACATTCTCGAGGTAGATCTGGAATATCCGCAAAGTCTGCACGACGCTCATGCCGATCTACCGTTCTGCCCGACGCGTGCCAAACCACCTGGCAGCAGACAGGACAAGTTACTCGCGACGGTATGCGATAAGCAGCGTTACGTTATTCATTATCGCAACCTGCAGCAGTGCACGCGTCACGGTCTTCGTGTTACAAAGATACACCGCGTGCTTCAATTCGCTCAATCCCCCTGGCTCCGCGATTACATCGAACTCAATACACGGTTTAGAACAGGCGCGACAAACGACTTCGAAAAAAATTTGTACAAATTGATGAACAACGCGGTATTTGGTAAAACTATGGAAAATGTTCGAAATCACGTGGACGTAAAACTTTTGACACATTGGGAAGGGCGATATGGCGCGGAGGCAATGATCGCGAAACCGAATTTCCATAGCAGAAGTGTTTTTTCGGAAAATTTAATAGCTGTTGAATTGCGAAAACTCGAGGTGAAATTCAACAAACCGATATACGTGGGTATGTGCATTCTGGACATATCAAAAATTTGTTTGTACGAATTTCATCACGAGTACATGTCTCCCCTGCACGGGCAAAAGTGTAAAATTCTATACACAGACACGGACAGCCTCATTTATCACATTCGATGCGACGATATCTACGAGTCCATGAAACGCGATATCGATAGATTCGACACAAGCGATTATCCTATCGACAATTCATATAATATGCCGTGTGTAAATAAGAAGGTTCCGGGGCTGATGAAAGATGAAAATAACGGTGCGATAATGACCGAGTTCGTAGGTCTTAGAGCGAAAATGTATGCACTCCGCGTAGACGGCAAAAAAGATACGAAAAAGGCGAAAGGCGTCAAGACCAACGTCATAGCCAGAACGATAACTTTCGACGACTACGCGCAGTGTTTGCAAAGGGAGATCGAAATGGTTCGCAGGCAATCATGTATACGGTCTAAATTGCACAAAGTGTACACCATTTCGGAATCCAAAATCGCTCTAAGTCCATACGACGACAAGCGGTATATCGTACCTGATTCGATCGACACTCTGCCCTGGGGACATTATAAAATACCATTATAAAATTCCGTTGTAAAAAAAAAAGAAAAAAAATCGATGTAAAATAGAAATTATTGTATTTATTAACTCCTTCATATAAAATGGTTGAATTATTGTATAAAAAATTGTTCACACATGTATATATCATTGTATTTTTTATTGAATCATATATTATTATGTTACAATACATTATTTTTATTTATCCAAGAATTGTGTGATTTATCAAACCCCAACCACTTGACGTACACCTTATCCCCCTTCCTACGCAACACTTTTTCCACTAGATACACATCAGGATCGGTGACGCGTTGCAGCTCGTGTTCATAGAATCCTCCTGCAACAGGTTTTCCACAGGAATCGAGGAGCAGATACGTCGCGGGATTAGTTGCCTGTACCTTGGTTATCTTGAACACCTCCGTTGTCCAATTCGGCGTATAGCCTTTATCGAAGATGGTTTTAAATTTGCTCACGCGCACAAACTCGCCCAACTTGAATCTCGCCGGAGCAGCGATCTTTATGTTGCTGTATACGGTGGCTAGCAGCTTGTCGGCGATCGCAGGGGTAACATCGCGAGGACGCATTCCGATGATTTCGCGCGTTATACTCTGCGAGAAGACGCGATAGCGAATCGATCCATCTGTAGGTTCCATTGAGCGTAAACATTTTCCACATATTGTTCTTCAAAGTTCGATTGAAACGTTCTACGACGGAGGCCTTCATCACCGAATACGTCGAATAATGATTAATGTCATGCTTTGACAAGAGTTTCTGCACATCGGCGTTGTAAAATTCTTTTCCTTGATCGGTTTGCAAATTTTTCGGATATCGATCTCTAAATATCTTTGCAAACGCTTTGGTCACCTCAGCACCACTTTTAGTCTTCAGCGGCACCGCCCATGCATACTTGCTCAACACATCGATGACGGTGAGTATGTAGTGGTGACCTTGGTTGAATCGCGAGTATGGACGCATTTCTACAACGTCAGCTTGCCACAGATCGTCGTATCCGTGCACTATGACGCGCCTCCGTGGGAAATGTCTTCGAGCTGGAGCATGCAATTCCTCAACAAGTTGCCGCTTCTTGGGGCCATGGTTTTCTTTACTTTTAGATTTCGATAGTGGTTGCATGTTTGATCGCAGAGGTGTCTTTGACACGAATGATGCGATAATTATCGTGTACATGCATTATGTGCTCCCCATCGGTCCGAGGACAAGTTCAGCCACCTCGCATGATTCTCCTTCGCAGCGCTGCTGTGGGATTGAATTTGACGCCTGCGATATCTTTTTAACGCTGTTTTGCAACGTCAGCATATCTCTCTGAAACACGACCAGCTTCCTCTCTAATTCTTCCTGCTGCTCTCTCAAAAGTTTAATGCTCTTTTCCATGTATAATTTATTGACGGCATCGCTGTCAACCACCGGCTGAGCTACGCGTCGTATCTTGCGTGATTTTGCATCAAAGTCGGCACCGTCCACACAAACAGTGTTATCTCGCATATAATTTCGAAGCATGCCGCTCCATTTGTAATAGTCCATTCTAGCTGCTCCACTCTTCTCGAGCGATATTCCAAATTTGTTGATCGGCATCTCGATGCATACAGTGCAAATCATCGACGTGTGGTTTAATTTATAATGAGGCCTACCTCGCGGAGTTCCTCGATAATCGATAGACTTTCGGGATCATGAGAGTTGTTACCAGCCTGACGCGTCGCTTCCAACAAACGCAATCGATCCACCAGCTCGTTGGGATCATCCCAATGCACGTAATCGATCTTGTTGTCGTTTACCATCATAGCTAGCGGTGTTCTTAGACCTTTCCCTGCCATACAAGCCGATACACGGGGGAGTAGAGGTGCAATTACATGTTTGTACTTGTATCCCTTATTGCTTAATATGGGATATTTAGCGTTATGACTGCGTCTGTGGGCATTCGTCGTCAGCAGTATACTTTTGTATTTTTGTTTGTCGGCATCGGTGTACAGGGCATAGTCGGGAATTCTCTTGAAAATCAGTTCGTAAAGACCGGACGTTCCTCTATATCTTACACCATCAATGATTATATTATCATCCTTGTCTATATCGAAAGCCTTATCTCCAAGCATCGTTCCACTATTGCCAAAGTATACACCATACACATAGTCCATTGTTGTATCCCTATCACCACTTAGGATTGCGCCCATGTATTTTTGCCCCAGCGGACCGAAATGGCTGCGAAACGTTTCTTGTCCCTCGGATGTTTGGAGTTGTAGTCTAATAGACGTTGCAAACGACTCATCGGGACTAGTTTCGAAAACGTTGTCATCAATGGTTGTGAGCGATTGTATACCGGTATTTATTGGTGTGGGAGGAACGGGGGAATCGTTTGACGCGGCATTCTGTCGTTTCCGCTTCGATTGAACTGGTGTGGAGGTTATGGGTGAATATTCCGATGACATGTGTGGTTTCCTCTTTGTCTTGCGCGATGTGTTCCCTTTCGACTGAATTTTTGTTTTAGGCGTTAATGTTTCATTCCCTCCAACGTCTGTGCTCATCGACGGTGATGCGTCAGCTTCTGCCGCTGTGGTATTTTTCATGATATGTTTTAAGGGTTCGGCGACAGGTTTGAAGTATCTCTCCAACGCGATATCTTCCTCCATCTTGCCAGTCTTCAAAGCCTGATGTTTCTTACAAATGGATTCGCTGGTTTTTGCAATTTCCTTCGCTATTCTCTCGCGATCCTTAATCTCCAGACTATCGATATCAATCATCGTTGTACCGCAGACGTTGCTTTCCCACCGACGTGTTGACGACAATTGACCATCTCACGGTACGGCAAACTCGTTAAATCCCTTTCTATAACGTCCATTGGGCATCGCGCTATCCTTGTCTATTACCACGAAACCATATTCCCGTTGCCAACAATTACGGCACAAAGCGCAGAAATCCTCGTAAGACATATCAGTGTTTACGTGATCGTTGTACGCATGTTTCAAGTTGGTACCATCCTGCTTAAACAGAATCAACAGATTGGCATTGTCGCGTATAAGATGTTTGGGAATCTTTGCATACGTCTGACAGAGATAGAAGCAGTCAACGTTCGAGTGGCACCCCATTGCAAAGTATTCCCTTATCGTATCTTGCTTGTCGCATGCCACGTCATCAAAGATAAAAATGGAATTCGGAAGCGATTCGCTCGGTGGGATGACATCGCTGTTATTCGAAAACGTAAAGTAGCCAATTTCATCTATCGGAGTCAATAAATTCTCCAAATACTGATATTTCGGCTGTTGCAACGACTTGGAATACACGTACACGTTCTCGAAGCGAACACCGTGAGGACTTTCCAACAAGCTCACCAGCACGTTGGTCTTTCCACAATTTGATGGGCCACAAATGAGACAGCGTATAGTGTTTCGTAGCATGCTGCCATGTTTGCGCTTTGTTTTCGAGGACATCACTCGTGATTTATCGTCAAAATTTGTCACGTGTATCGTCACAGGTTGTCGCACGAATCGCATCCTCTCCGCGAATTGTGAAAAATGATTTTGATACGTCGAAGCGGCGACGCGCCCTATTTATAGGTCCACGCTGAAGCAAAACAGCTCAGTATTCAAAATGCTTCTGATCCTGTCGGATAATTGCGATATTCGAGACTTAACCTCTGAACAGTTGAAATATATACCAAAGATTATTCTACTGCGAGAGTTTGGCAGACACATTGATCAGTTGTGGGACAGACTCCCCGAGCATATAAAAGCCGATTCCGAGGTTCAGCAGTATCGCCGGTGTCTGGAACATTATAATCGCCCTTGGCAGCGAACGCATATCGACGGTCCGGCACCATTGATTAAAAACTGTAGCGAATGTCACCAACGGGAGTAAAGAAAGGTAATGGTTTGTTAAATCGGGCGATAAACGCGCTACCTATCGAATTACATAACCCGGGATATCAGTTTTGTGGTCCAGGAACACATCTAGCAAAACGATTGGCTAGAGGTAATCAAGGCATCAATCCGTTGGACGCAGCGTGTCGCGAACACGATATTGCGTATTCGCGCAGTAACGACCTCGGCGAAAGGCAGGCGGCAGATAACGTACTCGCTGACAAAGCGCGAAAAATCATCGTTGCTCGAGACTCGACTCTGGGCGAAAGAGGTGCTGCTACGGCTATTTGGGCAGCTATGAAGGCCAAGACGAAAATCGGAATGGGCATGAAAGCAAAATTGCGCAAAAGGCTTCCAAAGAGAGCATCGAAAAATCGGATTCCAAAGAGAGCATCGAAAAAGCGGATTCTCCCAGTGCCAAAACGGGGTGGTATATTACCATTTCTCCCGCTGCTAGGTGTTCTCGGATCGTTAGCTGGTGGAGCGGCGGGGATCGCTAAGGTGGTAAACGATAATAAGGCGGCCCAACATCAGCTGCAGGAAATGCAACGTCATAATCGCTCCATGGAAGGTCGTGGGCTTTATCTCGCACCATACAAGCGCGGACAGGGAATATCAAAACGAAGAAAAAAAAAACGTCGAAAAGAAAATAAAAATGTCCGCGGGCGTAACTACCGATGCTCAATTGGAGGAGTTTGCAAAACGTATGCGTATTCCATTCTTTAGAGGTGTTTTCATGCGTAACGCGCTACCTGCCGGAGGAGTACGTCGAAACGAGAGCGGTATCGTGAATTTGGACAATGTCGAGGGGCCGGGGACTCATTGGGTGGCGTATGCGAAGAGAGGGTGTCGAGCTATATATTTGGACAGTTTTGGGATTCTTCGACCGCCTAAGGAATTGGTACAATATCTGGACAAAGATGCTGTGAACATCGAATACAATCGGACGGCTTATCAGAAGTACGATCAGAGCATTTGTGGACAACTATGTCTACGCTTCCTACAAACGAATGGCACCAAATTTAAGGATTGACTTCCCATCACTCTGATTCAGTAGCAGTCCAGTCGCACAGCTCGGAATATGTCGTTAACATTCACTCTAACCGGCAAGAGTAGCACCCTCGCGGTAAGCTACTTTCCGCCCATAGATTTGAGCGACGATGATTACGAGCTTGGTCTAGCAACCTTTGAAACTTATCACACGTTACCGAACATCGACTCGAGCAACGATAGATTCCACTTTGTCGTAAACTATGACATCAACAATAGCATCGACACCACTCATGAATACATTACGATTCCCCACGGCTCCTACGAACTAGACGCCATTGCCAAGTATTTGAAGCAGCGATTACTCGAGCGGTATCCTCAAAATCTCGGCGGCATCGATGACGGTGACAACGATGTGTATCCAATAGTGTTGCGTCCCAACAACAACACCATGAAAAGCGAGCTGTACTGCTCGTTCGCCATAGACTTTACGAAACCCAATAACATTGGATCGCTACTGGGATTCTCGACGAATCGGGTATTAGAACCTGGACGGTGGTATGAATCGGACGAACCAATTAATATCATGAACGTGAACATTATTCGCATAGAATGCAGCGTGACCGCTGGCGCGTACAACAATGGGAAGCGCGTACATACGATACATGAATTTTCTCCGAGAGTCCCACCAGGATATAAGATATCGGAAACGCCCGCGCAGATCATTTACCTTCCAATCACCGCACAGGTCATTACGGATCTAACGATACGCGTTGTGGATCAAGACGGACGGTTGCTCGATTTTCGAGGTGAAGAGATTACCATCAGATTGCACGTACGACGGCGACGACGATAATACGTGTGGCGTGACCGAAAGAGATGCTTGTGTTGAACGACTCCAGAAACTCGTTTCTTCCAAGTGAAATTGTTTGCAACAACAACAACAACAACAACAACAACAACAACTGCAACAACTGCAACAGCTCTGATTACACTAAAAAGAAAAGGCTCAGTTCTGCGAACATTGCATTTTTGAAATCATTGGGATTCCTTGTGCGCATTTAAGTTGAAAAAAAATGGTGGACATTCTAAGCATTGGAGGGAAGCCGACGATCGACGATCGCATCGTCAAGCTCGAGACTCACACATACAACCCATACGTCAACACGACGTTTGGATACAGCGATGAGAAAGAATACCCATACAGCAGCAGGATTTATACACATTGCCGTGTGAAAGTTTCCTCTACTTGGAGGGGAAATTGAAGATAAACAAGCCAAGCGATACATTAACGGTGACGTTGGGAAATAATTGCGTGGCGTTCTTATTCGATGAGATTCGATACGAGCTGAATGGCGTGGAGATTGATCGCAACAGAAACGTTGGAATAACTAGCACGCTTAAAAACTATGTATCGCTGACATCTGGCGAAGACAAAAGTATGGAGAATGCCGGATGGGGCTTGAAACGACGCGATGGGCTAATAGTGAAAAATCATTTCAATTTTTGCATCTCGCTTATATATTTGCTGGGATTTTGCGAGGACTACAAACGCATGATTACTAATGCGCGTCACGAATTGATTTTAATACGATCGCGCAACGACAACAATTCTCTAATAGGATCGCCGATGTTGGTACCAGAAATTGAATTACTTAAAGTGCAGTGGCGGATGCCTCATGTGACGTTAAATGACGTTAATAAGCTATCGTTGCTACATGCTTTGGAAAGTGGAAAAAACCTGAGCATTTGTTTTCACTCGTGGGATCTGTACGAGTATCCTCTCTTACAGAGCACGACCAAGCATTCGTGGGCTGTGAAGGCATCCGCACAGCTGGAGAAGCCGCGAGTTATTATCCTTGTTCTACAGACTGATCGAAAGAATGTGATGAGCGAAGATGTTACTAAGTTCAACAACTGCAAATTGGCCAATGTAAAACTTTTTCTCAACTCGGAATTTTATCCATACGATGACCTGAACTTGGACTTTGACAAGAATAAGCATGCTATCTTGTATCACATGTATACGCAATTCCGTAAATCGTATTATGGACATAGTTGCAACGAGGCATTATTCACCGTGGCCGAATTTTTACCATTTGGTCCCCTCGTGGTGATTGATTGCTCGCGACAAAATGAGTCGATCAAGAATGGCACCGTGGACGTGCGCATAGAATTCGAGTGTAAAGGGAATGTGCCGATAAATACTACGGCCTACTGTCTGATTCTACACGATCGGGTGGTTGAATACAATCCGCTGACAAACGTGGTGCGCAAAATAAATTAAATTACCATACTACTTGCCCCGCCCACTCCTGTGTCAAATTCATACAAATATTTCATCGTGAAAATCGAGATGTCTTACGAGAAAGACCCCATTCTCTCTTCTGTCTTGGAAGCGAGCGGACCTCTAAATCGTATCGATAATGGTCGTACCAACATTTGTTGACCTGCAAGGGTTCATCGTCGATGGAAGATTTGTCGTCAAGGAAGTGGCTATCCTGCGAAAGGGAACAATTCTCCCGCACTATATTTTTGGGAGTTCGATGCCGCAATATCTTCTTACGAAATTCGACAAATCGAACATCCGGTGGTTGGTGGCAAAACATCACGGGCTACGGTGGGACGATGGAGACGTTCCATACTGTATGGCTAAACGGCTAATTACGAAAGCTGTAGCTGATGCGATCGACGAAGAAGATGACGCATCCCATATCGTATACGTTAAAGGGTTGCAGAAACGCGACTGGCTTGCGGATTTCCTGGATGAAGATACGAGAATGGATGTGGTCATCGAGACGCTGGACATTGACTACGAGGCTATCAAATCTCTAAATAAGCTAAATGTAGTTAATACTCTGCGATGTGGCAGACACGCAAAGCACTGTGCCATGCAAAATGTATTTAAAATATTCAACTGGTGGTCTAAACGCCAGAGAGAAATGCTTAAATAAAATAAAATCAATTTTTTTAATGTATAAATGTTTTTTCTTCACCCTCCCAACCTCCTGCATGTAATGTACGCTAGATTAAGACGATAGTTATGCAGAAGCGGTATGATTCATGTTCGATTCACGTTCAGAGTGGTATGATTCATGTTCAATACCCGTTCGATACCCGATCAAAGCCGTTCGATACCCGATCAAAGCCGTTCGATACCCGTTCGATACCTGACCAAACCCGTTCAATACCCGATCAAACCCGTTCAATACCCGATCAAAACCGTTCGATACCCGACCAAAGCCGTTCGATACCCGTTCGATACCCGATCAAAGCCGTTCGATACCCGATCAAAGCCGTTCGATACCCGATCAAAGCCGTTCGATACCCGATCAAAGCCGTTCGATACCCGATCAAAACCGTTCGATACCCGATCAAAGCCGTTCGATACCCGTTCGATACCTGAACAAACCCGTTCAATACCCGATCAAACCCGTTCGATACCCGATCAAAACCGTTCGATACCCGATCAAAGCCGTTCGATACCCGTTCGATACCCGATCAAAGCCGTTCAATACCCGATCAAAGCCGTTGGATACCCGTTCGATACCCGATCAAAGCCGTTCGATACCCGTTCGATACCCGATCAAACCCGTTCGATACCCGATCAAAGCCGTTCGATACCCGATCAGATTGGTGCGATAGACGTTGAAAGTGGTATGATACACGTTCAATACACGTTCAGAGTGGTACGATTCACGTTCGACACACGATCAATGCGATATGATTCACGTTCGATACCCGATCAAAGCCGTTCGATACCCGATCAAAGCCGTTCGATACCATTCAATACCGTTCAATACTCGTTCGATTCATGTTGAAAGTGGTTCAATTGATGTTGAAAGTGGTTCGATTGTGGTTGAAAGTGGTTCAATACACGTTCGATACACGATCAAGGTGGTTCGATTCATGTTGAAAGTGGTTCAATTGATGTTGAAAGTGGTTCGATTGTGGTTGAAAGTGGTTCAATACACGTTCGATACACGATCAAAGTGGTTCGATTGATGTTGAAAGTGGTACCATACACGTTTAAAGTGGTTCGATTGTGGTTGAAAGTGGTTCGATTGATGTTGAAAGTGGTACCATACACGTTCGATTCACGTTGAAAGTGGTACCATACACGTTCGATTCACGTTCAGAGTCGTTCAATACCTGTTCGATTCACGTTCGATTCACGTTCGATTCACGTTCGATATACGATAAAAGTGGCTCAATACATGTTCCATACACATTCAAAGTGGTATGATCTAGTCGAACAATGTGTCCAAAGAAAAAAGGGGAAAGAAGATGCGTGGGAATAAGGAGAGGATGGTCAGCGAAAATGAAGGTAGAGAACAACAGCATCTTACTTTTGCAAAGCTACGCACTTCTCGATTTCATGATAGGAGTTTATACGCGAGAGCTTGGAGATGCAGCGAGACCAGTTGTCTTCAAATCGTTGAAGGCATCAGTTGAATTTTTTTAAACAATTTTGAAAGTGCAAATTTGTGTGACTTGTTCTGTGCAACGATGGGATTTTCGAGGATTGCCCCGGAGTGTGATCCAGAGGTATGTACTTAACAATATTTTTTTACATTTATCGCGTTTAACTTTTGTTATCGAGTGAGATTATCCATCTCAATATCGTGGTGTACTATGTTCTAGAATTCTAATTCGCCACCACTGTCACCAACCTGGTCAAGCGACTGGGGATCACCGCCGCCATCACCCCCCACACCACCTCGTTGGCCGTCGCCGCCGCCGTCGCCATCGCCGCCGTCACCGCCTCCACAGGCATGTATACATTGCATTGTTTCGTACATTCGATATTTATTATGTTTAATGTGCCTATATTATATCATCGTTTGTGGATTCTAGGACCATGTGCCAATGATTATAATGGCACTCATGGCGCGGGTCCTGGCGGGGGAAGGGTCCCAGGCTGCACCCCTAGAGGTGCACATGCGGCGGTCGGGGCTAGTATTCATATCGAGGATGGCTGCACGGGTACGACAGCCATGGGTCCCATACCACCAAATGGGACCCCTGCGGTGGCCGCGGCACCCATCGCCTCCCTGGATCGATGTCAGTAGGCCGCAGCCGTCGCCTCCATGGCGGTTCGAGGGGGTGATGTCGTCGTTGTCGTCGTCGGTGACAACATCATCACAATCGTCGCCACCCCTGTCATCGTCACCGCCACCGCCGACATCGTGGTCGCCGCCTCCCGCGTGGATGGACGAGGGGCTCGCGACGCCACCCCTGTCATTGTCGTCCGACGACGACGATGATAATATTTAGATTCTTTTCTATTTTTCTATTTTTTCTTTTTTCATTTTATATTATTCCTTTATTATTAATCATTTTTATATTCTATTTTTTTATATTTTTCTTTTTATATTATATTTATTATTTAATTGTATTTTATTGTATTTTATTTTCTATTTTAATTGTATTTTTATATTCTTTTTTCTATTTTTCTAGTTTTATATTGTATTTTTTATATTTTATTGTATTTTTATATTCTTTTTCTATTTTCCTTTTTATATTATATATTTTTTTTTATATTATATTATATATATTCATTTATATTTTCTTTTTTGTAAACAATATATATAATCTCTTAAACACATATTATTTACCAATTTCATTTATCCTCCTTCTCTCCTCGCCACGTAATTCTAAGATTCGGCGTTTCAAAAAAAATTATTATTATTTCTCTGCGTTGGAGAAAGAAATTTCAGCTGACGCCGCATAATTCTGATTCGAGCGTTCTACGCACCATCAAATGACGTCATCCCGCGCGACTGCTCCAGAGGATTCGAATTACGCGAGATCGCGCGATACGCTGCGACGTTAATTCGGAACGCTTTAGAATAAATACTGTTAGCTTCAGAATGCATGCCACATATCTGCTTGAAATAATATTTCTACAGAATGGTTCTGTAGATAGCTGATTCAAAATTTTAGAATATCTGCGAGTGTATCGCTATGTGGTCCTGTCTCTCTCTCTCTCCCTCCTCCGAATTTAGATTTAAAATAATGCTCTGTCTCTTTCCGTCCCGAAGACGTGGTGTGTAAAAGAAAAGAACGTCGATCTTTCCCGGCATCGTCCGAAACAATTTCGGATAAAAAATAAATTATTAAACAATTTCCGACGCATGTTGGTTTGAAAAAAAATTTCGGGGGCCGTCCCCTCCCTGGGTTAGGTATGAAAAAATTTCGGGGTGGGCCAAAGTCTGAAAAAGACTTTTCGGGGGTCATTCCCTCCCTCTAAAAAATTTCGAGGACGGTGGGCCAGGTCCCCGCGGCGGCTCGGCCCGGACTGATCCCCTCCGCGGTTGCGGCTTCCCCCACTCCGCGGCTCGTGCGCGCGCAACCGCTCTTCCACTCCCCGCAGGCCCCGCGCCCAGGTTTCCCTCCGCCGCGCTCCCCCGCGCTCCCTCACTTCTCCCCGCCCCCGCGCTCCCCTCAGAGGACCCGCGTTAGAACCCGCCTAGCCTTACTACTCACAAATGGAGCGGCATGCTTCGAAATTATATGCGAGATAACGCTCTTTGTGTGGACCGTGCCGACTTTGATGCAAAATCACGCAAGATACGACGCGTAGCTCAGCCGGTGGCCGACACCGATGCCGTCAATAAACTATACATGGAAAAGAGCATTAAACTTTTGAGAGAGCGACAGGAAGAATTAGAGAGGGAGCTGGTCATGTTTCAGAGAGATATGCTGACGTTGCAAAACAGTGTTCAAAAGATAGCGCAGGCGTCAAATTCAATCCCGCAGCAGCGCTGGAAAGGAGAATCATGCGAGACGGTTGAACTTGTCAAGAATTTCCTCGGACCGATGGAGAGCACATAATGCACGTACATGATAATTACCGCATCATTCATGTCAAAGACACCTCTGCGATCAAACATGCAACCATTATCGAAATCCAAGTCAACTCGTTGAGGAATTGCATGCTCCAGCTCGAATCATCTGTGACAAGCTGATGTTGTAGAAATGCGTCCATACTCGCGATTCAACCAAGGTTACCACTACGTACTCACCGTCATCGATGTGTTGAGCAAGCATGCATGGGCGGTGCCGCTCAAGGCTAAAAGTGGCGCTCTGGTGACTAAAGCGTTCGCAAAGATTTTTAGAGATCGATATCCGAAAAATTTGCAAACCGATCAAGGAAAAGAATTTTACAACGCCGATGTGCAGAAACTCTTGTCAAAGCATGACATTAATCATTATTCGACGTATTCGGTGATGAAGGCCTCCGTCGTAGAACGTTTCAATCGAACTTTGAAGAACAATATGTGGAAAATGTTTACGCTCAATGGAACCTACAGATGGATCGATTCGCTATCGCGTCTTCTCGCAGAGTATAACGCGCGAAAACATAGAATCATCGGAATGCGTCCTCGCGATGTTACCCCTGCGATCGCCGACAAGCTGCTAGCCACCGTATACAGCAACATAAAGATCGCTGCTCCGGCGAGATTCAAGTTGGGCGAGTTTGTGCGCGTGAGCAAATTTAAAACCATCTTCGATAAAGGCTATACGCCGAATTGGACAACGGAGGTGTTCAAGATAACCAAGGTACAGGCAACTAATCCCGCGACGTATCTGCTCCTCGATTCCTGTGGAAAACCTGTTGCAGGAGGATTCTATGAACACGAGCTGCAACGCGTCACCGATCCTGATGTGTATCTAGTGGAAAAAGTGTTGCGTAGGAAGGGGGATAAGGTGTACGTCAAGTGGTTGGGGTTTGATAAATCACACAATTCTTGGATAAATAAAAATAATGTATTGTAACATAATAATGCATGGATCAATAAATACAATGGTACATATACATGAGTGACCACTTTACTTTTTACATATTAATTCCACCATTTATAATAATTTCTATACGTGCATGTACAATTTTATTTAGCATAACTGCGGTATTTATAATTTCTATACACGTGGGAACTATTTTATATGACACAATAAATACAATAAATACAATTTCTATTTTACAAAGGTATATTATAATGTCCCCAGGACAGAGTGTCGGTCGATTCGGGTACGATATACCGCTTGTCGTCGTATGGACTTAGAGCGTTTTTGGATTCTGAAATGGTGTACACTCTGTGCAATTTAGACCGAATGCACGATTGCTTGCGAACCATTTCGATCTCCCTTTGCAAACACTGCGCGTAGCCGTCGAAAGTTATCGTTCTGGCTATGACGTTGGTTTTGACGCCTTTCGCCTTTTTCGTATCTTTTTTACCGTCTACACGGAGTGCATACATTTTCGCTCTAAGACCTACGAATTCGATCATTATCGCACCGTTATTTTCGTCCTTCATCAGCCCTGGAACCTTCTTATTTACGCGCGACATATTATATGGATTGTCAGTAGTATAATCGCTTGTGTCAAATCTATCGATATCGTGTTTCATGGTCTCGTAGATATCTTCGCATCGAATGTGATAAATGAGACTGTCAGTGTCTGTATATAGAATTTTACAATTTGGTTCGTGCAGGGGAGACATGTACTCGTGGTGAAATTCATACAAACAAATTTTTGATATTTCCAGAATGCACATACCCACGTATATTTGTTTGTTGAATTTCACCTCGAGTTTTCGCAATTCAACAGCTATTAAATTTTCCAAAAAAACACTTCTGCTGTGGAAATTCGGTTTCGCGATCATTGCCTCCGCGCCATATCGCCCTTCCCAATGTGTCCAAAGTTTCACATCCACATGATTTCGTACGTTTTCCATAGTTTTACCAAATACCGCGTTGTTCTTCAATTTTTACAAATTTTTTTTCAAAATCGTTTGTCGCGCTTGTTCTAAACCGTGTATTGAGTTCGATGTTATCGCGTAGCCGCGGGGATTGAGCGAATTGAAGCACGCGGTGTGTCTTTGTAATACGAAGACGGTGACGCATGCACTGCTGCAGGTTGCGATAATGGATAACGTAACGCTGCTTATCGTATACCATCGCGAGTAACTTGTCCTGTCTGCTGCCAGGTGGTTTGGCACGCGTCGGGCAGAACGGTATATCAGCATGGGCGTCGTGCAGACGTTGCGGATATTCCAGATCTACCTCGAGAATGTATCCCGTGGGCGAATCGACAGCGATTGAGGACACATCAAAATTTGCAACTTCTTCGACCCATTGAAATTTTGCATATGGCAGGGGCTGGCACATTGCCCATCCATACAAATTGTTCACGTCAAAGTACATCAAGTATGATGACTTTTCCGATGCGTCGTAAGATGACATGTACTTGTTATTGGTATGTGCGTATCTTCCGGAACATTGACTTAAACCACCGCGTATACCGCGTTCGATAAACATGACCATATCGACGTCTGTGAGCAATTCAAATGTAATTTTGGTATGTTTTAGCATGGCATCCCATGTGAAACCCGGTAGAGTATAATAATGCGCTGAATCTAGTCCGTAACTCTTCATACAACTTTCGCGAAAATTTTCAAAAATATTTGCCAATAACAAGACATCAGTTTTCAAATACAAGTCACTGTATTCGCCCAAGGTTCTAATGCCGAAAGGCTACCAGACAGTCTCGGCGTGTGCGTAATCGCTCTCGGATATACTCACACCCGTTATCGAACTGTAAAATGACTCGCGCGGCGGTAAGCATGAGTCCTGCAGCTTGTTCGCGCAATCAAGGTATTCATATGGAAAGACACCCTTTCGCGTCAATAAATTGAAATCCTCAGTGGATAATGTTTCAAATTCGGATTTTAAAATGTTTAATTGATCTGTGCTAAGAAAAGATGCTAATTTGTCGAGACTGGTATTGAGAAATTTGTACGAATCGATGAATTGCAATTTAATACAATTTCGCGAGTCTGATTCAGCCGTATCTTCGACATTTTTTGTGAATGAAATGTACTTTTCTTTAGTTATGGGCAATACATCAACGTCGCCTTCGAAAGCGGTAGCTATTTCCTCAATAATAAAGTGCGATTCGTAGCCGGATAAATTATGGAAAACTATGGGGATGTAAAACGCGTTTTTATAATTTAAATTGCACTCTGAATGTGCTGGGCCTCGAAAGCGTCCGCATGGATGACAATGATCGTGAACTCGTATATCGCTAGCCTTGAATGATTCTTCGCAAATATGGCAATGTGTTGCACTGCGAAATGTCGTCAACTGTTCGGTGGTTAAATCAAGCATAGGAACATTACTGTCCAGGATATGTTTAGCAAAATTCGTAAAATTTTTTAGTTCATCGACAAATCATGAAACACAATCCGCGTCGCGACGACATCGATACGTCGATAGCGATGTATCGTATGAACAATGCAAATAATATGCAATGCTATGCACATTGTCGTGCTGATACGCGCGCAATTTATTATTGTCTATATCACCCGTGCGACTGTCTTCCGTTTTCACTAAGATGCACTCCAGATTGGTATACACCACGAAAGGGAGCCACTCCTTCCTGCAGTGGTTGGCAAAACTTAGGAGATTGTTGTCCTGGCTGGGCAGCAGAATGGCACAATCATTCATCTGCCCAGAGTCCTCTGCATGGGCCTCCAACTTCGCGGCGGCTCCGAAGTAGTGCATACATCTGTAAAAAACAAAAAAAATTTTATTTAATTTTTTTTAAAAGACATTTCAACGTTTCATAAGTTAATATACGTACCGGTTGCAGATGAATTTCTTGGCTTTGTTCTTGCTCAACTGGGCGCTCACCAGCCGGGACAAGTCCCTGATCAGCACAAAGTGCCTTACATCGCCATGCTCTTGATTAGGCGTGTAGAGCAAGTTGACGTGTTGATCCCTCTTTTGCCTGGTGAGGCGCAGTGGAAAGACCGTCGAGCCATTCTTCATCTCCTCCATGTAACTGTACACGTTGATGGAGATGTTGTTCAACCCCTCAAATTTTCCAATCTGCTTCAGGGACATTGGAAACTCAATGCCCTGGAGATTTAATGTGCAAGCATAATCGGGGTATGAACATGGGCGATCGGGATGTCTTTCCGCGGGATTGAGAGCGGCGACCACTGCCCACGCGAAACACGCATTGTCTGTGGATTGTACACTAATCGTCGCTCTCTTTAGCACAAATTCCCGCGGCAACTTGCAGTGGCACCCCGCGCGCAGCGGATTGTACTTGTTGACATTGACTGTTAGATTCAGGATTCTCGTCAATGCCCATCCGCTGTCGCGTTCCTGGAACTTTTCCAGCGATGCCAGGGTGGGTTCGATGACACATCGCTGGTACCACTCCTATAGATCGGATGTGTCGAAGAGTTCGTAGTTTCGGGTGTTGATGCTTTTACAAGCATGCTTGTTACCAGCCACAAATTCGCCGTTAAACACCATGTTCACCTTGAGGTTTCGATGTTTCCTCAAAGCGCCCCGTACATGGTCCAGCACAATAGTCGCCGCATCTTGGAGGAAGTTGCGCGGTTCGATGTAATTCGAATTTAGCACGGCACCAGTTAATACGCGGCTATCGAACGCAGTGTCTATTTCGCGCCACAAAAGTCCTGTGCTCGAATACCCGGCACCTTCACGCTCAAAACGTCTGCGCAACGAATGTTTTAATCCTTCGAGCCGCGCGATTCGAGCAACCAACGATTGTCGAACGCTAATCGATAATCGCGGGCGTTTCACTCGGCTGTGTTCTGCTAAAGATTCGATACACTCGTTGCACCGTACTTCCCACGCGAGGTACTCTTTCCGTGAATTCAATCGTGCAGATTGATCCAACAATTGACCTTCTACCTGCGTGAATTCTTCCATGGTTGTAAATGGAATGTGAATGTATTGTATTTTCCACGCAACTTGTTACAACGATTTGAGACTATGTGCAGTTTAGAGCGCGCTTTTTATAGCTGGTGTCACGATTTGGTATCTCCGTCTAATTCTTTCGATGTTCCCCCTTTCCTCGAATGCATTGCATGCAAAAAAATGACGATCCGTCCCAACTTGGTTCTATACAGTTTCTGCTGATATCGCATAATTCTTTCCGTGATTCACGCGTATAATGAATCAGCGCGCGAGATCGTCCGACACAGTTTCTGCTGACACCTCAGAATTCTAGGATTCGACGCTTCCACAGATATCATATTACATTCAACACATGTCGAGACTTTTTATCCTTGAAGGTGGGGCTCAATTTGTATGAGATATGCTGCGACGTTAAATCGGAACGCTTTAAAAAATTGGTAGCTTTAGAATGAAATGTGGCGGTGGGGGAAGCAATTGCACGGCTATTTAAGTCGGCTCTCGAACGCTATTCCATCTATTACTCAGTAGCCTCAGTGACTTTTGACGGAACAGATAGTGCTTTGAAAAAATGTGCAGTACCAGTGCCGAAGGAAATGCATGAATGATTACGTTCCGATCATGCGAGATGATGGTGTAGCCCCATGCGGGTAGAATACATCTGATTGGTAAGGCTTAACTTTCACATAGTCTCTAAATTTTTTATGTTTATTCCTGATACGAGTGGACAATTTCATAGGTTTAATTGTTCTCTTAGCCCGCGTCGAGCATCACGTATCATGGTCAGAAGATACGCATTAACATCCGTGGGTAGAAAATATTTGGAAATTGGAATCAGCGTACGGCCTACGGTCGATGTAGAAGTTCTTCTCGGTGACAATCATGGGAATCATCTCATATTACCATGGCATACATGGAATGTGTTATTCGACAGCCGTACAACCATCGAAGAACGTGCACGATTACCTGGATCACCTTCGATGCGGATTGATCAATTAACGGTGGATTTTTGTGAGATCTATAATTCTCCGATTGTAAAGATGACGCGAGCTGATAATTCACTGTATTTCAAACTGAATACAGTATCATTTTTATTTAATCTTGAACCATGTGTAAACTATGTGTATCCGCGGCTGTATCAAACTGCAGAAGATGTGAGAGTAAAATTTGAAACTTTTGTTAACGTGTTGCAACAGAGCGATGTTGCCTGCGAAACATTAGATACGCATCGTGCTGCTAAAATAATACGTGATAGCGAATATTACGACGAGGAGTATCTTGTAGATTGTGAACTGATAGTGTGACGTCCCACTATTTTTCGCGCGGTATTATACTAAAGTCTCCCTCATAAATCGCTCCACAACTCCATCAAAATTCCTCAATTCAAGTCTTACCCCTTTTCCCCAATCACTGATCACCTTGACGATGTACCTTAGCGGTCCCCATCTCCAGATGATCTAATTTCAAATCCCCTTCCCCTCTTCGGCCTTCGAGGCGCGAACTCCTTCCACGTTTAAACCTTAGACAAGACCCTCACTAAAAACTCGCTCATCTCGAGACTATGTCTCACCCCCCCCCCCCTCCTTTTACAACAAACGTATTCAAACCTCCACTTTTCAAACCCCAATCAAAACCCTCCAAACCCATCCAACGGGTGGAGTACCCCTTTTCAAAGCCCCGAAAGAGCCGCCGAAATACGCAATAACGACACATATTTTACGCATGAATCATCAATACGCGCCGATTACATAACACATATTTTAAGCATGAGTCATCACGCATACCGCAAATTCCCCGCATACCTGACATTCCATCGCTTTGTATAAATACCAGCGCCGCATGGACCACACACAGTCAGTCACAGTCAGTCACAGTCAGTCACAGTCAGTCACAGTCAGACACAGTCAGTCACAGTCAGTCACAGTCAGACACAGTCAGTCACAGTCAGTTAGTTCGGGAACATCTGTTACGCCAAAGTCTCTATTATAAAAGTACAGTGTATAATATAAAATTTCGCTTCAGTGCAACGTCCCCAATAGGGTTACCAAACCTTCTACATCACTGTAAGCATTTATCAATTTATCTTATTGTAAAACACTAACGCTATCGTCTTCTATTATTTTCATTTACTTATGCTTATCTATACTTATATCATTTGATTTTGCTCACGCTTATTGCTTATGTTATTTCCTTATGCTTATGCTATTTGCTTTATATTCTTTGCTCACGCTTATTGCATTTATATCATTTAGCTTCTTACTCTTATTGCTTTATATTGTATTCTTTCGCTTAAGTTATTTGCTTATATTATCTTCTCTTCTTACGCTTATCGCTTTAAATCGTTTCATTGCTTATATTACCGCCTAATTATATTATTGCCTAAGCTTATTGCCTTATGTTAACCTGTTTATAACCAACTCTAACACTTCTTATGTTTATCTTATCTTATGCGTAATATTATTATCATTGATCATCGTTATATAAATGTCTTGTGCTAATGCTTAATGTCCAACGCATTGTTATAATACGTTTACCGCCATTGCTTCAGTAGTGCATGGCTTATTCACACGCGTTCCAATAAATAACGCTTTTGTTTTACCCGACATTGGAATTCTTGTAATTATCCTTCGAATACCTAGAATCGTTACGAGCCATAGCAACAGCTGATCTCTCTTCGCGAACACCGGGAGTTCTTATCAGTGTTTACAAGCTTACTTTCGCTTAGGGTCCCGCATGCCCAATGCTACACCTATTGAAAAGAACTACGACGCGTGTCTTTTATTGCAATGCAGTAGTTAAGCCAATTATAAAGCCATAAATACAAACCACAAGAGTTCTAACGGGTGTCACTCTGGTGAGCGATAACTCCCTAACCTTCCCTGGTCGATTTATGCTGCGAAGCTGGCCTTCGTGCTGAACGCCTAAACTCCCCAGAGCTGCGAAGCTGGTCTTCGTGCCTGAATACCATCCACCCCTCAGAGCTGCGAAGCTGGCCTTCGTGTCTGAGCTCCTAAACACCCCTCAGAGCTGCGAAGCTGGCCTTCGTGTCTGAGCTCCTAAACACCCCTCAGAGCTGCGAAGCTGGCCTTCGTGTCTGAGCTCCTTTCACCCCTCAGAGCTGCGAAGCTGGCCTTCGCGCCTGAGCTCCTAAACTCTCCAGAGCTGCGAAGCTGGCCTTCGTGCTCAACCTCCCAATATTCCCCAACCTTGTCACAGCCCTTACTTCCGCCACCCAGGACGTGACATAATTTTGGTGACAGCGGTGGGATCTTCGTCTACCGTCGATAGAAAAAAGGATCCTTTGACACGGTACCCACAAGGTCCCAATATTTAGTATGTACATTATACGCCCACAGCAGATCGCAGTAGCTTACCGAAGCCGCAGGTTACAAAACATAACTGCATATATGCAGACGTTAATTTGTATTATTGGGAATTTAGCGACGACCAGCGAAGACGACGAAATATGTTTGAGCTGCTCCCAGTTGGATCCAATAAATACGGTGACAGTATACCAAATTCATTATTACCAGACGCCTTTTTCATTCCCCCCTTGCCTTCGATGCAATAACATCATATACCAAACTCGTCCCGTAAATAGGTGCGCCGTGTGTACGGAATTTTACCTCCTTTCTAATGAGAGCTATGACCAATTCTATGTCCTCCCGAACATAGGAGATCTCGATTTCTAAAATAACGACTACCTGACGCGACATAATTTTGGTCACCTAAGGTAGGACGTCACGTAAGAAAAGTAGAGAAGGACGAATTAAACATGTCCGTGTACGGCGAAACCGACGACTCTTGTGTAATGGACCAGGACGCGGGCCCTTCCACTAACGCTGTAGACAATGCAACCGCTGAATTAATGGAACGGGTCCAATTGTTACGGCAAAAACAAGCTGAAATTGAGAGCTTACACGCGAAATTCGTCGTAAACCCGAAACCCAATACGCGTTCGGACGTAGCCACCGGTTTGGACGGCCCCTCGGTAGAAAATCTCTCCAGTCAGATTCAAGCCATCCGCGACATGATGGAAAGACTCCTTGCACCCCCGCCAACGGCAGACAATTTTGCCACACCAGGTTCCTCTCGTTTCGATAGGAAACCAGTACTAAATTATAATTATATTCCGGGCCAGGATCCATCGCCCCAGATCAAATTGAAAGACGCCGTAGAAACGGTCCCAGAGTTTAATGGTCACAATATGTCCGTTTTGCAATTCGCGAGAGCCTGCAATAGAGCTAAGGCTCTGGTTCCCTCGCAATCCGAACCCCAGCTAGCGAGGTTGTTGAGAAATAAACTGCAAGACCATGCGTACTTGGCCGTTGAGGACCGGGTCTTTGACTCCGTACGCGGGTTAATCAAACAACTCAAACGCACATTTTCTCCTGCCAAAACGTCGGACCACTATCGCGGAGAACTGGCCAACGTTATCAAAGGAAATAACGAGCATATATTGGAGTACATTTCGCGGGTCAAGGACCTCCGATTCGCCATTTTAGATGGGGATAGCGAATACTACCACGACTTCGCACGAAATCACCCTGAGGACTTAGACCGGCTAGCCTTGGATTCGTTCGTTGAGGGTCTTCCACCCTACATGAGGACTAGACTGCAACAGCATAACTTCGAAACGCTCGACGAAGCGTTCGATCTAGCTGTCCTTGTGGACAAAAAGATAGACAGGGACCGTCTCAGATTCTCGGAGCAAAAGACTCCCAAGGTAACCTGTCAACTTTGCAATAAGACAGGTCACGACGCACGGTCCTGTCGAAGCAATCAACAATCAGTAATCAACCAAAACCCCGAGAGGCACCCTCTAAACCGCGCTGCGGAATATGGGTATCAAGCACCCAAACCCCTGCTGTCATACTGGGACAAAAACCGTCCTCCATCTCCGAAACCTATGGAGGTATACATTTGCAATTACTGCAAGAAGCCCGGACACGCGACCTCGGAATGCAGAAAACGCATCTTTACCATCGACCGGAACCCTAGTACCTACTGGAAAATGGATTCGGGAAATGCCCCACCGGGCACCGATGGATGCGAACCGAGGAGTGGGCCATGCGGGAGCGCACCCACTTACGATGCAACTCAAGACACCAGCGATACTGTAAAAATCGCTATCGTACAACTAAACCCAGTTGGTCAGGTACCATCGGTAAAAATTCACACGCCGGATCTCGTGAAAATACCTGAATTAATGACCGACACACCAGTCACAATACCCACCGTTGAACTAGAAGAATTCGATAGAATAATTCCAGAATCCAAACCGGTACGTCCAAAAGAGACTACGACGCCGACAAGCATCACTCCTATCCCTGACCTAATAAAAAGCAAGTCCCTCTTAGCCCTGGATCCGTCGATCCACCACCTCGAGACACCCGCGAAGGTGCACTCACTCTCACCCCCTGCGCATGACACCAAATCAACCCTTCCCCTAACCTCCCAAGAGTCTCTTGCGGATACGCCTGAACAGGAAATAATGGAAAAATCTGAAGAAATCCCTTCGAGGGCAGAACAATCACTCCAGTCAATCTCAACGGGACACATAGTCACCGAGGAAGCAGACCGAGTGAAATCGGACCAACAGAAAATACAAGCCGTCCAGAACTACCCAGTACCTCGCACACCAAAAGCAATTAAGGAATTCCACGGACTGACCGGGTATTACGGAAGATTTATCCCAGAATTCTCTAGAACGATTCGCCCATTGACCTCACTACTCAAGAAGGACGCACATTTTGACTGGGGACTATCCCAACAAGCCGCTTTTAACCACTTAAAACCAGCATTGCAGAAGGAATCTACCCTGCAATATCCGAATTTTAAACTGGAATTCCACGTCACAGCAGACGCCTTATCCCGTAAACCTCCTGCAGTGGAGGCATGCCCCATACGACTGCGAGGAAAATCTGACGATGACTTGGAGGACTGGCTCAAACGTAAACCAAGCAGATCCAAGAGACCACGTTTCTCCAAATCACCGATCCATGCGGCAACGAGTGGCAGCAACACCGTTGACTTTGTAACACCCACTCAACTGCAGCGAAAGATGCGTCGGAAATTATCACCAGCAGAAAATCCGCCAAGTTCTCCCCCAGAAAACATACGTGAACGACTGCCTACCACGAGAACAGACCACACTTACATATTACCCGTGCAGGTTTTATTGACAAAATACCTTGTGTGCGTGCTCCTCAGCCTATTCACCTCAATTAATATCGCCGACGCATTCACTAAAAGATTCATCTGTCACTTCGGAGCTCCTAGAGCCGTCCTCACCGACCAAGCAGCAAATTTCACTAGCGCTTTCACGAAAGCAGTAGCGCGGAAATGTAAAGTCCAACAATTCCGAACCACAGCCTTTCACCCACAGTCAAATGGCCCTATAAAGAGATTGCACTTCGTATTGACCGAATATTTAAAAATGATTATTGGTAGATACAGTGACTGGGACGAATGGACCAACTTGGCCGCGTTCTCGTATATTACCAGTGTCCACGAGGGCACTTCACATGAATTAAAATTCGGAAAATTAGCTCGGATACCCAGCCGGAACGCGGTTTATGATGAAATCGAAAACGAAACATACCATGGTTACCTTTCGAAACCGAGTAGGAAACAACGTTGCAAAATACATTACGGTCTCCATACCCACGTGCGCGAGAATCCCGGTTGACCCCAAGTCACCACAAAGAAAATACTCTAATCAATTTTCCGCCATAGATCGTTCCTACTGCAACATTTATTGCAACCACCATTTACGCGGTCATGCCGTCCAGAGGGAAGGAAGGAATATCGCATCCCTCCTCCCTAAAGTCATCTCATCCGTCATCATCAGGGAGGCGCCTTCGCAGACTGAGAGCAGCTCCAGGAGGCCACTACCCTTCGCCCCGTATAGACCCCTCTTACGAACAATCAAATCCACCCTGCTCCGTACTGTTAAGAAATGCACGCATTTCTTCATATAGGGGGGGAGGTGTGACGTCCCACTATTTTTCGCGCGGTATTATACTAAAGTCTCCCTCATAAATCGCTCCACAACTCCATCAAAATTCCTCAATTCAAGTCTTACCCCTTTTCCCCAATCACTGATCACCTTGACGATGTACCTTAGCGGTCCCCATCTCCAGATGATCTAATTTCAAATCCCCTTCCCCTCTTCGGCCTTCGAGGCGCGAACTCCTTCCACGTTTAAACCTTAGACAAGTCCCTCACTAAAATCTCGCTCATCTCGAGACTATGTCTCACCCCCCCCCTCCTTTTACAACAAACGTATTCAAACCTCCACTTTTCAAACCCCAATCAAAACCCTCCAAACCCATCCAACGGGTGGAGTACCCCTTTTCAAAGCCCCGAAAGAGCCGCCGAAATACGCAATAACGACACATATTTTACGCATGAATCATCAATACGCGCCGATTACATAACACATATTTTAAGCATGAGTCATCACGCATACCGCAAATTCCCCGCATACCTGACATTCCATCGCTTTGTATAAATACCAGCGCCGCATGGACCACACACAGTCAGTCACAGTCAGTCACAGTCAGTCACAGTCAGTCACAGTCAGTCACAGTCAGACACAGTCAGTCACAGTCAGTCACAGTCAGTTAGTTCGGGAACATCTGTTACGCCAAAGTCTCTATTATAAAAGTACAGTGTATAATATAAAATTTCGCTTCAGTGCAACGTCCCCAACAGGGTTACCAAACCTTCTACATCACTGTAAGCATTTATCAATTTATCTTATTGTAAAACACTAACGCTATCGTCTTCTATTATTTTCATTTACTTATGCTTATCTATACTTATATCATTTGATTTTGCTCACGCTTATTGCTTATGTTATTTCCTTATGCTTATGCTATTTGCTTTATATTCTTTGCTCACGCTTATTGCATTTATATCATTTAGCTTCTTACTCTTATTGCTTTATATTGTATTCTTTCGCTTAAGTTATTTGCTTATATTATCTTCTCTTCTTACGCTTATCGCTTTAAATCGTTTCATTGCTTATATTACCGCCTAATTATATTATTGCCTAAGCTTATTGCCTTATGTTAACCTGTTTATAACCAACTCTAACACTTCTTATGTTTATCTTATCTTATGCGTAATATTATTATCATTGATCATCGTTATATAAATGTCTTGTGCTAATGCTTAATGTCCAACGCATTGTTATAATACGTTTACCGCCATTGCTTCAGTAGTGCATGGCTTATTCACACGCGTTCCAATAAATAACGCTTTTGTTTTACCCGACATTGGAATTCTTGTAATTATCCTTCGAATACCTAGAATCGTTACGAGCCATAGCAACAGCTGATCTCTCTTCGCGAACACCGGGAGTTCTTATCAGTGTTTACAAGCTTACTTTCGCTTAGGGTCCCGCATGCCCAATGCTACACCTATTGAAAAGAACTACGACGCGTGTCTTTTATTGCAATGCAGTAGTTAAGCCAATTATAAAGCCATAAATACAAACCACAAGAGTTCTAACGGGTGTCACTCTGGTGAGCGATAACTCCCTAACCTTCCCTGGTCGATTTATGCTGCGAAGCTGGCCTTCGTGCTGAACGCCTAAACTCCCCAGAGCTGCGAAGCTGGTCTTCGTGCCTGAATACCATCCACCCCTCAGAGCTGCGAAGCTGGCCTTCGTGTCTGAGCTCCTAAACACCCCTCAGAGCTGCGAAGCTGGCCTTCGTGTCTGAGCTCCTAAACACCCCTCAGAGCTGCGAAGCTGGCCTTCGTGTCTGAGCTCCTTTCACCCCTCAGAGCTGCGAAGCTGGCCTTCGCGCCTGAGCTCCTAAACTCTCCAGAGCTGCGAAGCTGGCCTTCGTGCTCAACCTCCCAATATTCCCCAACCTTGTCACAGCCCTTACTTCCGCCACCCAGGACGTGACAATAGCATGTGCCATCAATGATATTCTAGCTGATGCTCGTAGGAAAAGAAAAGTTAAATTTTTTTTTTTAATTTCATATTCTTTTCGTTTGTAACAATATATAATATCATAAACATATATTCTATCTCCGTTTATTTACCCATCTTTCTCTTCCTCCTCTCGCCACATTATTTTAAGATTCGACGTTTCAAAAATGATTATTTCTCTGCATTGGGGAAAAAACATTCTGTCGACGCTGTATAATCATATTTCGTTCGAGCGTTCTTCGTGGTGCCAAATGACATCATCCCACACGGCTGCTCCAGAAGATTCAAATTACACATGATCGCGCGATACGCGGCGACGTTAAGATTGAAAAAAACATTTTGAAATACTCTTAGCTTTAGAATGCATGCGATTGTACCACTATATAGTGCTGTCTCTTTCCCTCCCTCCGTCCATCCCTCCCCGAATTTCGCTTTAAAGTAATTCTCTCTCTTTCCCTTGAATATGTGGTTTGTAAAACGTTCATCTTTCCATACATCGTTCGAAACAATTTCTGCTGCATATTGGTTTGGAAAAAATTCCTGGGGGCCGTCCCCTCCCTGGGTTAGGTCTGAAAAATTTTTCGGGGTGAGCCAAGGTCTGAAAATGACTTTTCGGGGGTCATTCCCTCCTTCTGAAAAATTTCCGACGGTGGGCCAAGTCTGGAGAGGTCTCCGCGGCGGCTCGGCCCGGACTGATCCCCTCCATGATTATGGCTTCCCCTACTCCGCGGCTCGTGCGCGCGCAACCGCTCTTCCACTCCCCGCAGGCCCCGCGCCCATGTTTCTCTCCGCCGCCCTCCCCTCATTGTCCCATGGGTTAGAACCCGCTTAGCCCTACTACTTAGGTGGAAGAAATGAATGTCTGAAGGTCTCTCGGAGGAGACAAAAAAGGTACTTTCAGGGAAATACCCCCGCAAGGGTGAGCTGTGGACCGAACCCCCTAAAATTTATCTAGAAGTAGTCCCAGCAATGTCCGATATAGCCAGTAAAAGAGACCAGCATTTCGCAGACGCATAAAATGCAGCTGGAAGAGCACTGTCCTCACTGGGGAGTGCAATCTGAATGCTCCTCGCAGACGAGGAGGAAGGAGTAGATCTTCTGTCGCTAATAGAACACCTGTGCGAGTCAAGAAAACTGCTGACACATGTTTTCCACAAGGGGTTGTTCTGTCGAATATCATTCATTACCCCACTAATGAACAAGGCCGTAAAGCCTACCCTAAAGGCGACGGTCTCAGATGAATGGCTATATGGAGAAAAATTTGCGGAACAGGTTAAGGAAGCGAAAACAATAAAGAACAGGCCAGACAAACAGGCAGTAAAAAGATTTTCTCAAAAATTTCAGAACCAGGGAGACTGGAGAAATCCACCTGCGAGGGCCCGATAGGTGGGCACATATCAAAGGGCAAGCAGGAGGTATCAAGAGATTCGCTTCAGACAACACAGCAGGAGTCAACGTCGCGGGCCACAAACAGGCAAACGTCCGCTGAGTCAATCGACGAATCAGGTGGTGACCCAGAAGTAATGCAGGTAAAAAGCCATGCAGGCAGGCTTAAGTATTTCATTTCTATCTTGGAAATCATTACCAAAGACAATAGAATACTAGGGTACCTGCGAGGGTATAAGGTGGATTTCTCTCATACTCCTCACCAGAATGAATTTCCACGGGAGCCTCCAAGGTCAGAGACCGAAATCTCAGACTTAAGAAAAGAGATTGGACAGCTAAAAAAGCAATTCCTGTCCTCCTATTTTCTAGTTAAAAAGCCGAATGGCTCAAATAGGTTTATTCTCAACCTAAAGAAATTAAACAAATTTATCGACCCGGTGCACTTCAAAACGGAAGATATTAAATTTGCCAAACAATTGCTTACGTCAGGCGCTTTCATGGGCTTACTAGACTTAAAGGACGCATATTTCCTCATTCCGATAAGTAAAAAGACTAGAAAATTTCTAAGATTCCGCCTCGAAGAGAAGCTATACCAGTTCACTTGTTTAGCCTTTGGGCTGTGCACAAGCCCTTACATTTTCACAAAAGTAATGAAACCTGTAATGAGTGTGTTACGGGTAAGAGGTCTACTATCTGTCATCTACCTAGATGATTTTCTGCTTCTGGGTAATACAAGCGAGTCTTGTATATTATAATATAAAGCAAACAATACAACTACTAGAATATCTAGGTTTTGTCATAAATTATGAAAAAAGTTCAATCATACCTAGACAAAGATGCAAGTACTTAGGCTTCATCCTCGATTCAGAAACATACACAATACAGTTAGCAGACAAGAAAAAATGTCAGATCACGGCTCTCCTGAAGCAATTTAAGGTACATAACCAATGTAAAATTAGAGAGTTCGCTCATGTCCTGGGAGTATTAACCGCGGCTTGCCCAGCAGTGGCGTATAGCTGGATTTACTGCAAAAGAGCCGAACGACAAAAGTACCTACCGCTTTTAACTAATGACGACAAGTATGAGGCAATAATGCTTATCCAAGATAACCTAGGAGAGGATTTCGCGTGGTGGAAAAATAATGTGAAGATAGGCGTTAACCCGATAAGGGTAAACCAGTTCGAAGCCGAAGTAAGCTTTGACGTATCCCTGACAGGATAGGGAGCTTATTGTAATGGTGTTAGCACGTATGGTTTTTGGCATGAATCAGAAAGAGGTCTTCACATCAATTTTCTAGAACTCTTAGCAGCTTTATTTGCTCTTAAGAGCTTTGTATCGCAGTTTTCCAGTTGTGAAGTTCTATTGCGCATGGATAATACGACTACAATATCATATATAAATAGGGCAGGTGGCGTACGATTCTCACGTCTAAGTGAGTTAGCACGCGAAATCTGGCAATGGTGCGAGGTGAGGAGTGTATGGTTAGTGGCGTCATACATACCATCTAACGTGAATGTGGAGGTAGACGCAGCATCGCGAGTTACGAATATAGATACCGAGTGGGAACTATCCACGTAAGCATATGAAAAGATAGTAAAGACCTTTGACGCACACGAGATTGATTTGTTTGCGTCTAGAATCAACGTGAAGTGTAGAAGATTCTCTTCAAAATACCAAGACCCAGAAGCTGCAATCATAGATGCTTTCACAATCTCTTGGGAGAATGAAAATTTCTATGCTTTTCCCCTATTCTCACTGATCTTAAAGTCATTACAAAAAATAATACTTCACAGAGCCACGGGAACGTTGGTTATCCCGTACTGGCCGACACAGCCGTAATATCCAGTGTTCACATCACTGCACAAAAAACCAGCACTAAGCTTTCAACCCTCATTAAACCTACTAATTTCTCCGTGCAGGAAGAAACATCACCCGTTGGCGACAAAGCTACAGCTAGTAGCAGGAAGATGGTCCGGCAAACCTTTCTGGACCAGGGAGTGCCAGAGGAGTATAGGTGGTATAGAAATTAGGTCACAGGAAATCAGGTATAGAAATTAAAATACCAGATCTGATTAAAACCTGAACGCCAGGGAGAGTGCAGCCGAATCTGCTGCTACCTTTTTTCAAAGAAAGACCAAATGTGTGTGCGGCAAAGACACTTCTAGATTACTTAGAATTTACTCAGAATAAACGTGCAAAAAACGGTAGACTTTTCTTTACAGTCCGGAGGCCCTTTCAACCAGTGGGCACACAAACCTTGAGCAAATGGGTAAAATCATTGTTAAAAAAGGCAGGCATGGACACAAATATGTTCACGGCATACAACAACTAGATACGCGGCCGTATCCGCAGCCACTAGGAAAGGAGTAGACATAAGTACTATTAGACGCACTGCAGGCTGGTCTGATCACTCACAGACTTTCGCAAAATTCTATAATAGACCGATTCATCAGTCGCGCGAATCCTTTGCCTTAGCTGTTTTAGGACCTGATACCGAGTAAGAGAAAGGAATCGAGCATCACACAGGCTCTAAACATCTACGTTGTAATCTCGAGAACGAGGCGCTCTATATAATTATACGATCAAACGAACTTACTTGTACGTGAAGTTCGATCGTGATTATATTGAGCGCCTCGTTCGAAGATGACTACATTCCACCCGATGTAACGCCCAAATGTAACCCCTTCCCAAAAAGCGTGTGTGATGCCTCTCTCCTTCCGTCTTAATTCAAGCTAAAAATATGACGATTGCGGCGAGTGGTTACTAGGAGGAATTGCGAACGCGCGATATATGTAAAGTTTTAAATAACTCTAAATGTTGTGAGGTTCCCGTCAACTGACAGTACTACGTTGTAATCATCTTTGAACGAGGCGCTCAAAATAATTACGATCGAACTTCACGTACAAGTAAATTCGTTTGATTGTATAATTACAGTATTGTCTCCGTATGTGCTCGCTGGTCGGGACCGGCGTTGAACTCCTATCGTGAACAGATCCCTAATTCCGAGTGTTCGTTTCTCGCTCCTTTCTAGCCGAAGGGGGGAGTGAGATGGAACGCTTTGCGTGCGCGGCGAGCGTGCGCGACGGGTGCGAGCACTCAGATGGAATCATAACTGCCCGACGCATGCGCGCCACGGTCAGATAGCCAGGCACGGCACGAGTCTTTTTTGCGCCCTAGGCGAGCTTGCCAAATTACGCCTTTTATTATAATACATTTATTTGAGGTTATTGATAAGCTTACTCTGAATTTGTATTCGTAGTTTAATCCACTTATAGTACAACTTGTAATATTTAATTTTAAAGTTTATTTTCCACAATACCAGTAATGAAAATATCATTTTGCACATCTTGTCGACTTTCCGCCCTAGGCAGTCGCCTAATTTTGCAGAGTAAAGTCATAAATAATCTCAAATAAATGTATTATAATAAAGGGCGCAATTTGACATGTTCGCTTAGGGCGCAGAAAAGGCTTGAGCCGGGCCTGCGTCACGATTTTGCGATGCGGTTCCCGTGCTCACCTAAGTGCTTGCGACCATCGCGCACGCTCGTGGCGCACGCAAAGGACGGAGTGTCACGGTGCCCGAAAGACGGAGGGAGACAAAACATCAACGCGTCGTCTGTCTCGTACCGTCCTCGCTCGCTTTCAGTGGCTCTCGCTCGCTCTCGTTCCATCTCGCTCTCGCCTTCGCCGGACAAGAGTGAGACAGAAGTGGTGGGGGTAGCGACGAACACCTATCGTGTACACCAAACCGAGCACATACGGAGACAATACTGTATTCCGCCTAGTTCGTGAACGCCGCTCAGCGGTGACGTCACGACGAAGCTGTTCGGCTTTATTATGTAGGTGGTGTTGGCGTGTAACGGATGGAGAAAACTCTAGTAGTGTGCGTGTAGGCTCATACCCGTAGGCTTATATATCTGGGACTCTTGGAGCCCCAGTGTTCTACATTTTAGGAACTGGGAAAATAAACAGGAATTGACTAATGATTAAACAATAATATATTGTTATTTATTTACAGTTACACGAGTCATACTATCTTATATTGTGGATGTATGAATGTATGAATGTATGGATGTATGTATGTACATCGTATATTGCGATTTCAACCAAAGACCAAAATTCTTGTATTGTATCTTATATTATATGTATTATATTGAATCTTATATTATATATAAACATATTCTTGATGTGAATATTGTATAAATATATAGTGTTAAATTTAAACTCGTGTACATAACTGTAAATAAATCACAATAGCTAACGAGGCGACACCTCTACGCCGCAACAATATTTATTAAGTATGTAATCTTACTTATAAGTATCGATCTGTGCAAAATGCTTTGTGGAAAACCAAATATTTTAAATGCATTTGATTCTAATTCCAATTGAATGTTTTATGTGTTATTTGATTCTATTGATTTGTACAAAATAAAAAAATATAAAACAAATTTTAAGTTAAACTGTTAAACGATTTTATTTAAAATTTTTTTTATTTAAAAACTAAAAAATAATTATTTTCTTTATTTACTTTTTATTGTCTAGTTTCGACTTGTGGTTACATGCTGATTTCATATCAATTAAATTGATTTGATTTGTGGTTATAGGCTGATTTCAAGTCGTTTGGATTTATGGTTATGGGTGATATTTATTGATGTCTGGGTAATTTTTTAAACCCCTAGGAGGTTTCTTTTCCATTATAATTTTGTATTGTCATCCAAAACCTGCAAAGTTTCAAGTCTATTAGATAGTTGGAAGTGAGATAAAATTAAGTTTCTAGATTTGAACTAAACAAACAAATAAAACAGAGGATTGAAGCTGAATTAAAATCATTTAATAAGAAACTTTTTGTTAATCAGAGGTGTAAGTGAAACTGTTCAAGTATATTCCGTCCAATTATATAATATTATTGTTTAATCATTAGTCAATTCCTGTTTATTTTCCCAATTCCTAAAATGTAGAACACTGGGGCTCCAAGAGTCCCAGTTATATAAGTCTACGGGTACCAGCCTACACGCATACTACTAGAGTTTCCCTATCCGTTATATGCATGCAACTTCATTGGTTTCGAGTGCCTCCTTCCACGCGAGCTTTGGAAAACGCAATGGATGCACGTGCTCTCGGACCGCCCATCGAAGCAACGCTGACATAGAGGGTCTTTCAGTACAAGATTATACAGTGGCAATCGGCAATTTCGTCCAAGTAATATCCGTTATGTATCACGAATATCCCATGGACGAGTTTGGTTATATTTGAGTAGTAAGGAACTAGCGGACAAAGTTACAGACAACCATATAACAGTAAAGGTTGGATCTCACACATTGGAAGTACGGCCACTTATTTCCAAATCAAAGCGGATTATAATATCTGACGTGTATCCAATAATTCCATCTCATGCTATAGAAAAGGAACTTTCTAAATTTGATGTCAAACCAAACTCAAAGATTACGAACATAAGAGCAGCTATAAGCGTACCAAGGTACGCACACAACTTCCGTAGGCAAATATACGTGACTCCAGAGACATAAGAAAACTACCAGAAACTCTACAGATAAGCTATGACGACACAGTATATTAGTTATATCTTTCTACGGAGAAACTTACATGCCTCCTTTGTAAGGAAGAATGCCATCTGGCCAAACATTGTAAAAAATCTGAACCTGAAACCCAACATTCATCAAAAGTAGTGAATCAAGAGCAAAAGGAGTTTGAAAGCGAAACTAAACTCTCAAATAAACGATACCGATAACAACTCAAATTAAGAAATGCTTCTGCCAAGCGGAATTAAGAAACCATTATCCAGTTCAGCATCTGTTAGTACCGAGAATGAATTTACAATAGCAATAAACAAGGCTGAAGGAGAATCAAAGAATAAAAAGATAATAAAAAAGCCAAAAAGTCAGTAGGTAAATCAGAGGAAAGTTCTGCAATATCCTTCATCAGTGATATTACAGAAAAGCTGGAGCCAGCTAGAGAACACCTTTTTCTCAATGCTCAAAAGTATCCACTGGATTTCGAACATATTTCGCAATTTCTGTCAGTAACGCGCGACAAATCTGGCTTAATAGGCGTCGCTCAAAAATACATAGCGGACATCCCATTGCTACTCAACATGCTTACCGAAATATATGGCCTTCTCCAGGACCGAAATATAAAAAGTCTCATTACCAGAATCAAAAAACGTATTTAAAATTCAAGTACAGACGAGGCCACCAGTGACAATCTGAGCCTTACTGACGACTACGATACAGAATAGAACAATAATGGTTAACCAAGACCCATCTTCGCAACCACAAGAAACCAACTCACAGCCGCTGCCAGACCACCGATTTTCCAATCTGCGCGTACTCTTCTGGAACGCAAGAAGTATATTAAAACATAGAGAAGAGGTAGAGAAATACTACTAATAATAAAGTTATACTGAGAAAGTTGGACGTAGTTAACGCCGGAAAAAACTTACAGTTCACAGTTTTTTTTTTTCATATAGAAAGGATAGAACACATGGGGCGGTATAATAATTTTAATACGTAAAAATTTGACCTTCTCGGAACCAACTAGTCTAAATACACCCAATGACACCGTAGTGATCTGGGGTACAAATATTGGGAATGTAAATCCCCCATTCAATATAATAGTGTAGCCTTTTGGATTGTAAGGAATATGGATATTTCTGGACAGACAAGATTTATTCGGATTAGGAAGGAATACATGGTTTGATTGACAGGATGGGGCTACAAATTTCGAAGGTCAGACGTTGCGTCTCGATGTATTTATACAATTTTCAAAGATACTATTGTGCCAACGGCACTTGACTTTACTCTAATGAGGCGTCCAGGAGTTACTCTGTACTCTCCCGTTCGATTGGCGTCCAGGTATTGTCGCCGAACTCTCCATATCGAACAGGCGTCCAGGAATATTCTCCCGTACTCTCCTCTCTCAACGATTGGGTATTTAAGAAGGGGGCTTTGTACTTTCACGACTCTACTCTACTGAGGCGTCCAGGAGATACTCTGAACTCTCCCGTTCGGTTGGTGTCCAGGTATGATCGCTGTACTCTCCATACCGAACAGGCGTCCAGGAATATTCTCCCGTACTCTCCTCTCTACGTGAATGAGGCGTCCAGGAGTTCCTCTGTACTCTCATGTTCGGTTGGCGTCCAGGTATTGTCGCCGAACTCTCCATACCGAACGGGCGTCCAGGCATATTCTCCCGTACTCTCCTCTCTTTTCTAATGAGATGCTCTGTACTCTCTCGACCGATAGGCGTCCAGGTATTATCGCCGTACTTTCCATATCGGTCGAGCGTCCAGGAACAGACTCTAGTGCCTAGTCCCTCCAGCAGGCGTCCAGGTATTATCGCCGAACTCTCCTGCCGGGGTCCCTAAGTTGTCTGAGAGCGGCCATGTGTCGTACCTCGTCCTCTCTCTCAGAACAGCGAAGAAGGAAATGCCATTGCGGGCCTCTAATTTATACCCAATCGTTGCTATCCGCGGCCGCAGAAATCAACAGATGCGTTGTTAAGTGCGAGCCTCGCGAGACGCGGTCCCGCGCCCGCACGTCTCTCCTCACGGGCGGCCTACAAGCGTGTTCGCGAAACGTCTCGATGGTCAGCGTTTCTCAAACTTCCTTTTCTGCATGCTACAATAGTATGTTACCCCGGGTCTCCACCAAGGCCAACACGAGCAAAAACATTGTTCCAGAACGTTTTCGTCTGTTTTCGTCGTGTCCACACTGCTGCGAACACGAACAGAACTCCGCGTACGAACGTTCTCAAGGATGCTCGCGACGGTACGAACCCCAGCGAACGAACATTTCTGACGATACCTGGCGATTCGCGCATCCCTTTCCATTGTGGGACGTAAACAGGCGACCTTCTACAACCATCCGCCGGCAGGTACTCCACAGAAATAGTATGACAATAGAAATGCATGACAAGCTCGAATAAAATTTTTATATTTTTTTTTTTAACGTATTGAGAAAAGTTCCAACGTATGGATGAGATATTTCTAATAATAATGAAACCAAACACTACGCAATTTGGACAAATTTGAGTTCCGCTGATAATATATAATGGTTTTATAATATCAACATTTTTTTATACTAGTCAATAACAGATTTTTTTGAAAAAGAAGATCAAATTTTTGTTAGGTGATGATTCGTGTGTAAAGCTGTGAGGTATTACTAGGAAATAAGGAGAAGGTATTAACGAGTTATATGTGGATTTATAACTATATACTGTATAGATATGCATATAAATACTATTTGAGAATTTGAAATGGTGGTTGAGCACGCTGGGATGGAAGTGAGGTTAGAAGACGGTGAGAAAATGCACAAGTCAATCGTACGTGCACTGAACGTTTGTCAATTTATTGAAATTCACACGTGGTGAGAGAGAGCGTGGTTTGACCTTTGGTGAGCACAAAACACACGCGAGAATATGAAGTGGTGAGCGGTGAGCCACGTGGTCGCGTGGTGATCATTTACACACGAGAGAATTCACGAGCCTTGTAAAGGTCTGAATGAGCGACAGAGATGTGAGCGGTGAGCTAAGTGATTTGAATACTGGTGAAATGTAGAGGAATGCGCACAATGTTTCTGTTAAAATCTGCTAGGCAAGCCAAGCGTCCTTTTCCGAACTCAATGTGAACAAGAAGCCCGAATCCTTCCGGTACGCGGCGTCTCGAGTCTTCTCGAGTATCGACCGACGTGGGGAAATCTGATTGGTTGATAGGGTGACGGAGAGTATCGATCGATCGATCGATTATGGATCGTCCGTGCGTTCCGCAGTCCAGTAGGTGCTGCGGTGAGCTTGGGTGCGGCGATTTTGAGAACTACTGATTCTCAAACACATACATATATTTACAAACATGTAAATGAATTGTCGCTGTCAATTTCGGTCGAAAAAAATGACTTTTTTCACATATTTCCATCGATTTCACCCGAACTCCTGAACCAATTTGAAAATGTTGTGAGGTAGATGTGTTGGTGATTCAATTATCTTTAATTTGAGATAATTTTCGACCCCATTGGTCATTCGCAATACGAGATATTCGCATTTAAGGGGAGGTTCTGGTCTAAATGTCGATTTTTTTTTATTTCATTTTTCGAATGTTCAACCTTTTAGGAAAACGTGTTTAAAAGGATTTGTTGAAATTCGTAAAATTCCCGAAGTTATAGGCATTTGAGTAGCGGCAAATGCGTGGGTCACAACCGGTCACTCGACGCTCACGTAAAACTTTAAACGCGTTTTTCCCGAAACAGTGTTCTCAAAAGCGGTGGGACCTGTATCTCCAAAATTTATTATCCGATTCGACTGAAACTTTTTTTATTTTGAAGAATATACTTCTGGCTAGGGGGGAACTAAAAAAAATTACAAAAAGTTGAAAATTTATAATTTTCAAAGGCAATGAAAGGACGAAAAATACAGGGAAGTGATTTCAAACTGGAAGTGTCGGTATTTTCTGAAAAAAATGCCATTTTTGTAATTTTTTAGTCCCCCCCCCCCTAGCCAAAAGAATAATCTTCAAAATAAAAAAGGTTTCAGTCGAATCGGATAATAACTTTTGGAGATATAGGTCCCACCGATTTGGATCAATTTTTTGACGCCTTGACTTTAACGACTCCCCAGGGCTGTCCGCAATGATTAATTATAAAACAAAAAATATATTTCTATAATTTAAGATATCCTTAATACAATGCAATAAGTCCCATTAAATTATATATAGTAGTTTTCCTTTAATTAATTCCTAAATATCACCTACTTTTTTGGGCTCTAGACCAGAACCTCCCCTTAAGTGGAACCACCTTTTTGACAGACAGGTAAAAAGTTCACCTGTCGATATCTCGAAAAGGCAACCATAGAAATTTTTTTAGACCTTATTTTCGGAATCAGCGGGCCATTTTATTTAAGAAAAAATAGTAACATCTGCTGCGCAAAATTTTTTATTTTGTAAACTAGTGTTTTCAGCGGAACTCAAATTTGTCCGAATTTCGTCGTGTTTGGTTTCATTTTTATTAGAAATATCTCATCCATACGTTGGAAGTATTCTCATTATGTTAAAACAAAAAATATAAAAATTTTATTCGTGCTTGTCACGCATACTATTTCTGTGGAGTACCTGCCGGCGGATGGTCGTAGAGGGTCGCCTGTTTACGAGCAGTCCCACAATGGAAAGGGATAACAAGGCCCAAGTTTCATGGGTTTGAAAAGGGACAAGAACGAGAAAACAGCCAATGTTCGTCACAAATGATCGGCCTGGTGGATCACCGAACTTTGCTCGCGAACACCCTCTCTCCACGTCTACCGTGACCATCCGGAAGATTTATCGCCTATTAGTAGGGTCAGTTGTTAGCGAACACTGTTATTTTGCGTCCACATCGAGGGGAACAGCGTGTTAGCTAAGATGTTCGCGAGCAAATGTTTTTGCTCGTGCTTGCCTTGGTGGAGACCCGGGGTTACAGATCTCCAGGTTCAACTCTCTCGCAAACGCACTGGGAACAAATAGTTGATAATATTGAGAAAGATAAAAATTGCATACTTATGGGAGATTTTAATGCTCATCACAAGCTATGTAATTGTTCGGACAGTGATAGTAACGGCGAAAGACTCCTATAAGTCATTGACAATCGTAATCTATTTCTTCACAATCCAAATTCATCTTCACACATAAATCTCCACAGAAATAAAAAATCAAATATTGATCTCATATTATCAACTATGAACATCGCAGATAAAGTTCACGTAAGAACTCGCGACGAAACTTGGGGATCCGATCATTACCTTATCTTTATATATATTTGTTGCAAGCACAGCGTCGATTTTACAGGAGGTTGTAAATCTCCTCGACGCAATGTCACTAACTCTTGCGACGTCTTGCGGTCACAAGAGCTCACTGGTTTAAGAGAGTTAACGAAAGGTGTGCCATTCAATAAACTGAGACACCCCGTTTAACAGTTTAACAATGAAAAAGTAACTTTATTGTTCTATGCGACAGCCCTGGTCTATACGTGTACAAAAATTACTTCGTGCGAATACGTTTGAAATCTGTTGGCTTCTAACCTGGAAGAGCATGACTTCACGCAAGAAGACTATGGAACCTCCTTCAGAGGGTGTGTCTTGGAAAAAAAGAGGTGGTCGAAACTATTAGTTATTGGTGAGACGCGCTTTGGAAATGGTTAATGAAAAACGCAGCGGAAAGGGAAATCTTGATGAATATATTTGCCCCATGAGCCGGTCGTCGCGCGGCCATCTGTTTATTGTTGCGGTTGTCCGGAAACCCTCGGCCGTGACTCGGGTAGATCGCCTGAATTTTCACGACAAGTACTGTGATGCTAGGTGTTTACAATCTTCGCATCAGGTCTAAGAGGCGCGGACTGACAGACCGAATGTCTAACAGATGTGGCGTCGAAAAGGACAAGGCACCCTTGTGCGTCTTTGGTGGTCTGGCGAAGCTAACGCTCAACAATATTATTACTAAAAAAAAGTTACTACCACAAAAAAATCCTGTAAATTGCAGTCTATTCGTACCGACAGGAATGGAATCCTAACGTATTTAGAAAATTCATATGCAGAATTTCTTACCACGAATTATGATCTAACATCTGCTAGTGAAAAATATAAAACCTTTGTTAACATAGTAGCAAAATCCATTAAAGTCAATACTCCTAGGAAGAAAATTGTTAATCGCTTTATAGATAGAAATCCCGTTCCGTGGTGGGACTCCGAATGCGACAAAATTAAAAGACTAAGAAGAGCTGCCTATAAGAAATGGGAATTTAGAAAAGAATTGGTCGATTTAATAAATTACAAAAAGACAATTGCTCAAGTTAAGAAAGTATTCAAGACAAAGGAAAAGGAAAATTTTAGGGAATTTACAAAACGCATTAATTTTCGTACTGATGTTAAATATACTTGGAATAAATGCAATATCTTAAAAAAACAAACTCAATGCACGTAACGGATAACCTACAAGCAGAAGGCCAAATTTTAGCTGCTCTCAATAAGATAAGCCCTCCATGGGTCCCAACCGATTCAAATTAATTGCCTAGAAGTTAATCCAATGAATTTTTTGATAAATATTTTGATCTAACGGAGTTGAACTTGGCCCTTGGCCCGCGTAATTCTAAATCAGCCCCAGATGTTGACCGAATCAATTACGAAGTTCTTTAGAATCTTTCCTTGAAATATAAACTAATTCTATTAGATATCTAGAATCAAATATATGTCACAAATGATTATCTACTGGATTGGAAACATTCCTATATATACTTTATTAAAAAAATTCGAGGGTAAGAATATTCGCCTGATTGCTGTTTCTTCGTCCCTCTGTAAACTCTTTGAAACACTAGTTAAAAACAGATTACAGTATTGACTTGAATATAACAATTTCCTCCTTATCAACCAAACTGGCTTCCGTAAAGGTCAATCATGTGTAGACAACCTTGTAAATCTTAACCTATGTATAAATGAAGGGTGAATTAACAAGAAAGACACCATAGCAGTATTCTTGAATGTTCAAGGCGCGTTTGATAATATTAACAGTGACATCCTGATAAACAAACTATCCACCACCTATTATTCTAATCACCTAACCAGACTTGTTAAGGGGGTAGACACGGGTAATGCAGCGCGCTGTATACCGACACAATCTGACCCGAAACATGGGTTTGGGAAATTACGTTGTTTGTCCTTATATTAGCAGATTTTGGGCTGGGTGAGGTCTCATTCGAAAGACGAAGGTTCAGTGCAGCGCGCTCTGGTCATGGTTCGACGAGATTGTGTTGATATCTAATAATATGAGTGTTCAAAGTAGAGCAGAAGTCGTCAAAATACACCCGTAAGAATCTAAGAATTTTTAAGTAACTAAAAGAGTTTTGTGACCCAAACGATGACCAGAGCGCGCTGCACTGAACCCTCCTCCTTCGAATGAGACTTCACCCAATCCAAAATCTGCTCATATAAGGACAAACAACGTAATTTCGTGACTGCATTCCCAAACACGAGTTCCGCCATGTTGGCGATTCAGGTAGTGGATACGAGATGGCGCCTACTCTGGAGGACTGCTAACGTGGAATCATAGCAAAACTGAAGCGTTAGCTGGATACATGTGCCACAGTAAAAGCGTGATGCAGTCAATGTATGAATTTTCGTACGATTGTAGGTTAGGTTATATGCATTTTAGGCATATATTAACCAGGAACTACTGGGAACTGTATACATTTACTAAATTAATGCTTTTACCGTGACATATACATCACTTGAAATCGCTGTCGAATTCATGTTATAATTATATGATCACATTATTTAAAATAAGAAAAGAGAAATTGGAACTTTTTTACTAATACTGGAAATATTGATTTACTGATATCATATTTTCAGAATATGGAAGTTCTGGCAATTATTTGCAATTATTGCTCTTATTATTATTCTTCCGACTATTGTATGTAACATGTAACAAGGAAATGTCTCCAAATCGGTCAACAGTTGACTCCCTGATTTTGTTTTGTAATTCTTTACGGTCCTATGCAGAGATGGGCATTATTTAAATAAAAGAATATACTTCCGAATGGCCCCAGTAGCCGATCAACACGAGGTTTTGGGGAGGGTGTGTGTACCCTAAATCTAAAATACTGTTTAGCTTTGGATATTTAGTTTCCTTTGATTATTCGAAGGCCTTTCATCTTGAGCTTCGAATACTATTTCATCTTTCATCGTATTTTTATCCTAAGATTGCATGCAGATATATTGGCCGGTCGATTCGTTTTCGTGAACAGCGATCGAGGAGAAATCAGCCACCACCATCTGACGATCGTGGATTTGTCAGTTGGAGTTCCGTGGCCACAGAAGGGTATATCTGAATACGATCTTAGAAGCTCGAATAACCGACGAGAACCTTTGTGGTCCGAGCCGCGCGAGATCACCGTTGCTTGGTGATGTGTCATCAATTACAATCAAGTCTCGTTACGGTCTCGGTTTGGTGTACACAATACGGACTTTTCGCTATCCCCATCACTTCTGTTTCAGTCTTGTCCGGCGAAGGCGAGAGCGAGCGAAGGCACTGAAAGCGAGCGAGGACAGTACGAGCAGACGACGCGTTGATATTTTGTCTCGCTCCGTCTTTCGGACGCCGACACTCCGTCCTTTGTGCGCGCGAGAGGCGTGCACGATGGTCACAAGCGCTAACGGTGGAACGGGAACCGCTTCGCAAATCTTGAGGCAGGCCCGGCTCAAGTCTTTTTTGCGCTATAGGCGAACTTGTCAAATTGCGCCCTTTATTATAATACATTTATTTGAGATTATTTATGACTTTACTCTGAAAAAATAGGTAACTGCTAGGGCGTAAGGTTGACAAGAGGTGCAAAATGGTCTTTTCATTGTTGGCATTGTTAAAAATAAATTTGTAAATGAAATAATACAAATTGTACTACAACGGTTTTATACTACGAGTAAAAATTAAGAGTAAGGATATCAATATACTCGAATAAATGAATTATAATAAAGGGCGCAATTTGACAAGTTCGTCTAGGGCGTAAAAAAGACTTGAGCCGGGCCTGCGTCAAGATTTTGCGAAGCGGTACCCATGCTCACCGTAACTCGTAAGCGCTTGCGACCATCGCGCACGCCCGCCGCGCACGGAAAGCATTCCATCTCGCTCCCCCCTTCGGTCAGAAAGAAGCGAGAAACTCACACTTGGAATTAGGGCTCCGTTCACGATACGGGCTCACCGCCGGTCCCGACCAGCGAGCGGCTAACGAGACTTTACTAAAAACAGAATTTGTTTATTTTTCATCGTATCAATATGAAAGTGACACAAATGGATTCCTGGCATTCTCCCGATTAAATTGACAGAAAATAATTTAAATCAGACTATTTTTAACGAAACGGGCTTTCAATCGTGCAAACAATGTTTCACGTAATTTCCTTCAAAATATGGTCCGAATATTATAATTTTTGGGGCCAATTTGATCGAGAAAACATGAGGAATTGATGGACGTCACTTTTGCAAAGATCTGATTAAAAATTCAGAACTGCAGATTTGTCACTGCTTAGTGCGCAACATTGTATGGCCCCGCTAGTTTCGAGCGTCGAAACCCACGAAACTCAGCGAGTCGCATGATTGCCAGCGTGAAGGACAAGAGGAGACTTTCCATGGCGAAGGAAAGTCAGCCTTCTATAGAACTCAAATCTAGAAAGACTTTGCTGACAAACTTTATATTCACGTCAAATAAATACTTTAATTGTAAAATTTAGACGACGAACTATTGTTGAATTTCGCCAGTTCTTTCATATGCATTACTTGGTTGGGAATTCCTGATCCCAAAATTTCATGCATTTCCCTATTAGAAATGTTGCTTCAAATCTTGATTCAAGTCATCATTGCTTTTTCTCGTACATAGGACATATATATGTTCGGGAGTAGGAGTCACGAATGACGTGACTTTGGTTTCCCAAATAAATTCACATTTATCAGGGCCCTTGCCCAAACCGCTTGACAAGGAGACTGAATGACGTAAACCGAGTGCGAGTGAAATAGCGGCGCACCAGCGAGAGACCCTCGATCGACGGCGACTTGAGTTATCGAGTACTGAATATGAAAATGTTCATATTTCTCATTACACCTTGATAAGAGTGTTACCACCGATGGATTGGTGAGTTTATGTCCACGAAAATGAGTCGAGACGCGAAGCAATTCAGTCTATTTTTTCTTATGAATACATGATTAGGACACACACTACGTTCTCTAAAAATAGACCGAATTGCTCCATGTTTGGCATCATTTTCATCGAGAAACCCTAAAAACTCCATTGGTAATACTTTCATCAACAGTTATCGAAAACATGAACATTTTATCTGGTCCGTCGGTTTTATTACTCTCGGCTGTCAACGGGTGGTCTACTCGGGCCCGAAGGTCCTCGCTCGCAGCGAGAAAGCAAAACAGTGGGGTGGGTAGGTCTTTCCCGATAATCCGAGCCTAACCATTTGCGTACTTCACACTATCGTTTATTAGCATTTATACGAGGTGATTCGCTAGCTAGAATCATCAAACGCGATGCTCGCCAATAATCATGTGTCTCGCTGAGTTTTGTGGGCTTCGACGCTCGAAACCAGCGGGGCTATACAATGTTGCACACTAAGCAGTGACGAATCTGAAGTTCTGCAATTTCTAATCAGATCTTTGCGAAAGTGACGTCAATCGATTCCTTATGTTTTCTCGATCAAATTGGCCCCAAGAATGATATAATTCGGACCATAATTAAGGAAATTAATAAACAATAAATGTAGAGCGGCTACTTCATTCTTTTGCTCTACATTTGTGAACTTTTTATCATCCTTCCGAAGCATTATTATTACGCCATAACAGTATCTTCAGGAAATCGGGTATAGCATATAGGTTATATTTTCTGTCACTTCGAGGATAGAAAATCCGCTCCTCCAAGTGATAGAAAATCCGCTTCTCCAAGTGACAGAAAATATAACTTATATGCTATATCCAATTTCCTAAAGATACTGTTGTGGCGTAATAATAATGCTTCGGAAGGATGATAAAAAGTTCACAAATGTAGCGCAAAAGAACGAACTAGCCGCCCAATATTTATTGTCATATAGCATATACATAGGTTTTATTTTCTGTCATTTCGAGCAGGGGACCACATAATAATCACGCGTCTCCAGCCTGCGCATTTTCACTAGCCCAATTCAACATCCAACACATGTTTTCTGCATATGACGTAATTATATTGTAATAAGTGTATTTCATGTTCTGTTTCAGTGTTTTGCTAATAAAAAAATGTCTAACTCAACGAACTTCATTTTTTGGGGTACATCCCTTCATCTATTTTTCCTTTTCACTTATAATTCCTTACTGCCAACGTAGAATATTGTAGCATAAGCAGATTTCAAGTAATTAAAATGTACAATGAATTTTCTACGTTTGCAGTACCAGCAGACTTTCCGTTTAAATTTTTACAAGTACAACGCAACAGCTGAGAATTTCTTTCCACATTCAGAATTGAATATGGAAATAGCAAACAGCTCCCTCTCGCGTTCAGCAGGCAGCCGCGTATCTATGGGTATTACCATTTCTGTGCAGAAAAAACCTGCTGCAATACCGACCTGCCAAATCGGCCAGGTCACGTGACGTGTCTACCCCCTTAAATTTTTCACATAACAGAGAGTAATTCATTTAGATGTATTAGGTAACGAAACCAGACTGGTTCATAAATGAGTCCCGCAAGGGGACGTCCTTAGTCCTCTTCTCTTAGTGATCCTCTAGAGGATCACGATCTTCTCTGTGGGCGGTATTCACAGTCGCGCCTTAATCTCAATCGACCATGTTGCGTGGCAATGTAGTCCTCCCTTGGGTAAATCAGGCGTGGGACGATGCCCGTGGAACGCTAAGGCGTTCTGCTCTTTGGACTCGGATTTTTAAGGATAATTATAATAACAAAGATGATAATATAATAAAACGATTTAAACACAAATAACTGATAATTTTAATGAACTCAATGGAACGATTTAAACACAAATAAGGAATTCTCAAGGTTTTTTAAGGCTGCCGTCTCCACGGGCCTTGAATGTGTGCGTACTCTCGCACAAGCTACGAAAAGCGTGTACGTATACGTGATGTAGTAAACAAACCGTTTCAACCAACTTACGTCCTGAAATCGGCAAGAAGGAAATTTTTGCGGGTATAGTTACCTCCAGTAGACATCCGTGCAGACGGGTCTGGTGAGTTTGAACGCTAATAAGCACCGTACGTTGAAATAATAATGAATTTATGACTCGTGTCAGTACACAGACTCGAGAAATGACAGAATTGGGCTTCAAGGATTCTCCGTAACCGGCGCTGATGGTATATTCGTGCCATGTAACATCAGAACCGGTGGAAGTCCAAGCTAGTCGATAAATGTAGGAAAGACATAGTTGCCGAGACTTATTGAGAGTCGAATCGCGCTGTTGCCGCATTTCCCTATTACTATTTTGTCGTCAGGGAGGCTTGAATGAATCACGGCAAAGCGGCTGGAGAACAGAGATGGGCAAAGATAATATCTGGATGAATTCAAATAAAAAATTCTTTACGTTTATCCGTTATTCGAAGCTTCGAACATCGCGCGTTTATTCCAAACATCACGGATAAATAAATTTATTTGAAGTGAATTTATTCGATGGCGAAAGATAATTTATTCGAAGAACGTTTATTCGAACTGTTGAATAAGGTTTTAATCTTTATCCGTAGTTTATTCGGCTTTTATTTGAAGGCTTTGAAATTTCAAATAAATTTCGGCAGCGTGTTTATCCGAACTGGCGCGATCTCTTCTCGTGCTGAGGACTTGGACAGTTCGGCGGTGGCTTCTGATCTCGGTTTGAGCCTCGGCTCGAAAGGCATACAGTATTGCTTGCAGTGGATTATGTATTAATAAAATGTAAAACGTAACGTTTTCAGTAACAGACTGCTGAGATTTTCCAGATTAAAATGAGTTCAAACACGTTATAAATCGGGTTATTTCTAGAACTACACTAGATAATTAAAGATAAATGTCTAATATAATGTCTGATAACATTTCTAATCTAATACTGCTAAAAAAATATATATAAAAAAAATTATGTTAAACGATTTTATTCAAAATGCACTAAAACTAAATTAAAATGCACTAAAAACTAAAAAATTATTCTTTTCTGGTACTACAATTTTTTTCCTATTCGAACGTAACGAATCATTTCTCGATATAAATTGTGTATTTACTACGGAAATCGGGATGTGTGAGAGTTTTACATTCTATTAAACCAAACAAAATAAACAATCATTGAAAAATCATATCGTTATATTTTGTCATAAGGAAACGTAAATATTGCACAGAATGAGTGAAGATAATAACAATTGTGAAGTTTAGAAAAGATATTGATACGCAAATTAGTATTGTTTCATAAATTATTGAAATAACCTATCAAATTAAAGAGACTTTATCCTTATTTGTCGTCAAATAAAAATAACCCAGAGTTACACAATTTTATTTGAAAGGCCACGGATGAATCACTTTATTCGACGGGAATTCATCCGTCGGCTACAAATAATCTTTTGAATCGAAGGCCTTCATCCTTGAGGTCCCCCCGAAACTCGAGCCGAGTGACATTGTATCGCTCACCCGTCTAATCTGTCGCCTGGAGTTGCTCGGCGATGTAAAATCGATTATGCAGAAACAAAATTTCTTTATTTTTCATCGTATCAATATGAAAGTGAATCTGCCGATTAAATTGTCAGAAAATAATTTAAATCGGATTACTTTGAACGAAATGGGCTTTCAATTCTACAAATAAATTTGATGTGTAATATCGTTAATAATGATAGTTCAAATTGTGTCAGGTTTGGTATCTTTCCAGCTTTCCTTCTTACACTCCCGGACCTCTCTATCTTTCATTATTGCTACGTTCAGCGAGGCTCTGACGCTAGCTAGACACAGCTCTCGTGCTGTATTCCTTTAAGACATCTCGATAAAAAGAGAGAACTCTGTGGCAACAGCGCGGCAGAGATAGAGAGAACAGAACCTGTGGCAACTATGCGTCAAAAATTCGTCTACCCAGAGTACCTGGAGATGTCATCTCTGTACAAGTTCTTTTTATCGATCGCAGTAGTTTCATTACAGTCCATTTGTTTACTGGGGACGCTTCGATCGATTTGGACCATAACAAAAATGAGACGTGATGCAATTTTAGGTACGTACTGCCTTGCTTAAATAATTGAAAGCTGTCTGAACTTTACATAAATAATAATCTAAACATGGCTTTAAGAAACCATGTTATTAATGGAAACTGCCAAAATGGATTTCAAATTCGGTAATAGAGGTTTTATTTGTTTGCAAAAAAATGTAACACATGTCACGTTCCGGGTTCAGGATTTAGGGGACAAATGACATAGTGGGGTTAAATAAAGCCCAGGCGCGAATATATAATCCAGCACACCAGGAGGTGAGGGAATCAGGCGTGAAATGTGTAATTCTGCACACTAACCGTTTCGAACGTCAGGCGAGAAATGTGTAATTCTGCACACTAATCGACCAGGAAAGGTTTAATGAACTGGTTTGTATCGGGGAGACACCCGTTAGAGCACTTGTTTTGATTGGGGGGCTCGGTAATCGGATTTACCGTTGCATTATGGTAAAAGATACACGTAATAATTCCGCGAAATTCGTCTAGCCATACGGTAGAGCGAGAGCTATGCAAAATTAAGTTGGTAAACACCGTAATACACTTTCGGCGGTCGTTGCCCGTGATCAGCTGTTGCGGCAGCTCGTTTGGATTTAGGGATCTTCGTAGCCGAAGGATTAACACAATAACTCGAAGCGTGGGTTAAGCAAAGCGGTTTATTAGTTTTAAGCAGGCGTTGTCTATGAGACAGGGTAGTTGACAATTAAATGCGTTAGACATTAAGCATTAGCACAGGACATTTATATAAAAGGTACTTAATTTTAGTATATTAATGTATGAATATGAAATCCAATATACGATAATAAAGTAGAAAGATGTAAACGATAAGCGTTAATAAGACAAGTAATATAATCGCAATAAGCGTTGACAAGACAAAATAATAATATGATTGCAATAAGCGTTAATAAGACAAGTAATATAATCGCAATAAGCGTTGACAAGACAAAATAATAATATGATTGCAATAAGCATTAATAAGATTATATAATATGAGAAAGCAATATGAATAATAGTATGAAATGTGGATGATATCCAATGGTATTAAAGATAATGATAATAGCTTACTATGATTGGTGAAATGATGATTGTTGCACTATGATTTAATTATACTCGTAGCGTTAACTATGGCTTTCGGAGATAGATTTCGTCGAAAGAGCCTTCGGAGATAGATTTCGTCGAAAGAGCACTCTCTTCGCGCGGGCCCTCATATTTATACTCTTTTCGGTTTAGGGTATGAAGGGTACGCGCGGTAAGCGCGGAAGATTTCCGGGGTTTTTATAGATACGCAGGTGGAGTCTATAATTAGACTCGTAGACAATAGAATTTTGGTCTTCCGGGGTTTTTGCGTGGTGTCTCCATTATCCGACGTGCTTATGACATGTACGCCAAATATTCATCGCTTAGGCTCTTGGGGTTTTTATGCTTACGAAGAGGAGATACTCAACCCATCGAATGGATTATGGGTGCTTTGATGGGAAAGGGGTAATTGTGGTCTTGAATTGGAAGGTGTTAGAGAAGGGGTGAGACGTGGTCTCGAATTAAGGGGGTTTCTGGGACGAGGGACTTGTTTAGTTTCAAATAAGAGTGTGAGGATTTTGCTTCACGGGCGTAGAGGGGAAGGGGTTTTTAGGGGTTGACCGTCTTGTGATGGGGACCGGTAAGGTACATCGCCAAGGCGGTCAGGGGTCAGGAAAAGGGGCAAGAGTTGGGGTTTGGAGAGATTTTGTGGAGTTGTATTGCGAATTTATTGGGGAGAGTTTAAAAGTTACCGCGCGAAAATTTGTGGGACGTCACACACATAAACTATTTAAATGTATGAAAAGAGATTATCCAGAGGTATTTCAGCGTATATTTAAAAAATACAAAATACAAAAATTTTAAGGGTTGGTGGTGGGGGTAACTTAAAAAATATGGATTTTCCGAAAATTATTTTTACGCGGTTTTGTAGATACAAAAGAAGGATGCAACTTTTGTTTAAACTTCTTTTCAATATCTCTCACCGTTCTCGAGATATTTCACGGAAAATAAAATTCTGAATTTTTTTCAAGGGGTGATTTCACCCCTAAAAAATGAATTATGGCACCAACAAAAAATAGGGTTGTGTTACGGATGAACTACTCTACTTGCACACCAAGTTTCATAATTTTCTGAATTTCCGGGTTGCCAAACTTCCCTTGTTAGTTAAATTCCTATTAGTCAATCTATTTCTTATCGGTTATTTATTTTTAGAAACAAGCCTTCAACAACATTGCGCTGAATTTACACACCTAGGAGAAGGGATCAAAGTGTAGTTCATTTATTCAAACATCCGTTTCCAATTTAAAATCCTGAAGTTTATTTATTAAAAGAATCTCTAACTATTTTCAAACCCCTCGGGCTTGTGCGAACTTCGCTTTGTTTCCCTTTCCTATTACAATTATCTGACTGAAAGCACCTTTATGTACTTGCAGCTCATTTTGATTTCACATCTCTTTTTTATTTTGTAATTATTATTATCTTATATTTTTTGTGATTTATTTGATTTCGTGTGCTTGGTATAATTTTTTTACTTTTTTGAAGTTTTTTATGGGGATCTCACTTCTTTTTACAAAGATACATGGTATTTCCAGAAACTTATGCCAAAGAAAATGATTCTCTGTCGAACCATCTCTGGACAATTTCCAAGCCTGCGAATGTACATAAAATGTCTATTAAACAATTTTGGCGACTTAGCCTGTTAATTGAGACAATAATTCAATGTCCTACGTGGTGTAAAAGCTCGTGCCATTTCAAATTTGGACAACTTACCGTATTTGACACTTCGCAGGTTATCTACTAACTTAGTAGCTAGTAAAGGATGCCGAATGCTTAAGCATTTGCTTAAGAATAAGTAGCGACTGTGAATACCGGTCTAAGGCTGCCGTCTCATTTTTGTTATTGTCCGAATCGATCGAAGCGTCCCCAGTAAACAGGGGGACCCTAATGAAACTACTACGGTCGATAAAAAGAACTTGTATAGAGGTGACATCTCCAGGTACTCTATGTAGACGAATTTTTTACGCATAGTTGCCACATTTTCTGTTCTCTCCGTCTCTGCTGCGCTATTGCTATAACTCTTTCTATCGAGAAGTCTTGAAGGAATACGGCACGAGAGCTGCGTCTAGCGTCAGAGCCTCGCTGAACGTAAAGGAGGATAGCAATAATGAAAAATAGAGAGATTGGGTAGTGAAGTTAGGAAACATGTCAATGAAACAATACTATTTTGCGTATCAATAATTTTTATTTATACGCAGAAGGGTGTAATATTTGATATAATCAATGTGCAACTTCAAAGCATACAATTTGACTAAGGTACATCACCGAAGTGTAACACTCCGATCGTAATGAAATCTATAAATGCTATAGTTCTTCTAAAAGCATATGACGCTTTCTTTTTTTTATCTAACTATACATCAAATTATCCTTTTTATCAACAAGAATATTCTGTTGTTTAAATACAAATTTAATAACGTAATCATTTTTTTAAAGCATCAATTTGGACACAAGTATATTTCAATTTAATACTTTTGTACATACTTTTCTTCGGAATTGTTATTCCACGTTTGTAAAAATTTATCAATATAAACTAGAGATCAGTACTAACAACTACGTATATTTTGGAATGTCTCATTAAACGATTTTATTCAGCTACGATCCCCTGTTTGTTTGTATGTTTGATTCAAATATGGAAACTCAATTTTATTCCACATTCAACCATCCAATTGTCTTGAAACTTTGCAGGGGTGCGTAGTTTGGATGATAATACAAAATAATGAAAAAAAACTCCAAGGGTGTGAAAAAATTACCCAGTCACCAATAAATAATAACCCATAACCACAAATCCAATCGACTTAAAATCAACCACTCACGTTGTTTACGAACTTTTAGCACTGTAGGGTTCAAGCAAACTGTTAAACTGCATACAGCAATAAAATATATTTGTAAAGAAGTTTGAGCTGTGAAATGTAAATCCACGAACACTAAAACGTAGAAAATAAAAAAATTGATAAGAAACGATTTTATTAAAAATTCATTAAAAACTAAAACATAATTATTTTCTTATACTACAATTTCGATGGTGTATTTTCATTTTCAATAAAATCGTGGAGCAGGATATCTCGCAACAAATTCATTTCGACACTTGATACTGCACTAAATTGATTCATATTCTGATATGAAATATCCTGCTCCACGTTTTTATGTAAATTTAAAAAACACGATTCAAATTGTAGGACAAGAATAGAATTATTTTTTAGTTGTTAGTGCCTTTTTGATAAAATCGTTTAACAGACCATTTTTTTTTACTCTAATCAAGTTACAGTCATCACAATAAATCAATCCAACTTCATTGGAGAATTGAAATACGACATTCAAGCTTTCACCCCCTTGAAATGGACAGTTACAGATAAAAAAGTGTATATTTTTCGAAGAATAATATTATCTTTTTTCATTCTGTGTAATTCCTTTTCTCCATTGACGGTCTTCCTCCAATTTTGTCAGGTCGCTCATAACGAAAGATGACGTAGGCAGTGTGGATCTGTAACACATTATGAAATACATTAGGAAATACTTAATTGTTGTTTTATAAGCGTACAAAATTTTATTGTAGATTTATAAGTTGTTAAATTTTAGCTGAAATATGATACTTATTATTCCATTTGTCCTGACATTACTGTCCCATACACCATGTTCGCAATAATTTGGTAAAAGGTCCGCCTGTAACAAATGATCGCTGACATTTCGGTAAGTTTGGTATAAAAGTAAAAGTTTGTTTCAATAATTCGTCGAACATCATGCATACCTGCAACGCCCGTATGTATCAGCCTGGCGCACTTTGACCGAACCGGATTCCGTCTGTCTGCTCCTGTGAACTTAGAAATGTGTCTGAAAAAATTAAAGGGTGAATTAAATTTATTATTTCCTTCGTCACTTTCTTGGCAAAGTAACGGCGGCGTCGATCGACTCGCGTGATCGTACGATCCGCGAGTAAAAGTGCCATTGCTAGCACTTGTGACCACTGACAGAGTCAGTGGTACCGCGCTTTACAGCGCGGTGCGACGCCGGACCGATACAATAGTTTCACTATTTTCGGAGGGAGACCTTTTTCGCTTTCTCAAGCTTTTCGGTTTTTCTTTCGCTCTCTCTGCTAGTAAAAATTGTGGCTCCCGAATAGGCATGCACTTATTGTGCCGACTATCTATTAATTCGGGTAACATGCATTCTAAATAAAATTGAATCAGTTTTGGCTCCATTCCTCTTTTCCAAAACGCATCATCTCTCTCTACTTTTTTGTAGGTTTCAGCCCCTTCGGGGTCTAAAGGCAAAATATATCGTACTTTCTGTCAGTAATATATAACTGGCCTTGTACAATGCTTGATAAAAATAGTGATGTGTTTTGCTCATTGAAATACCTGTTTTAAGTGTGAACATGCGCCGGACAGCGGGAACTTGTTCAATAGCTTCTTCTGGCGTAAAGTTCTCCGCTGATTTGGGGCATTTAATTTCCAAAATACCCTCTTGTCCGATGATTCCATCCGTTGAAGCTCCTAAGAAGGCGATGCAGCTGTCGATGAAAATTCCACATTCTGCAATATCTGTGTATTGCTTCGTCTATTCTTCGCGAGCAATTTTCTCGCATTCTTTCCCGTATTCCATCGCGGGTGCACCAATTATCTTCGGATATAGAATTGATTTCACTGCAAAGCGTGTCAGGTCGGCGACGGCACATTTGTCCAAAATTAGATGCTGTCAATAATTTGGACCTGTACTGCAACCATCTGCGGTTCTTTGCTTGTCCGATTGTTTCATCTTTTGAATAGCATGTTTTTTCTCTTGCCAGTCACTGAGCATTTGCATATGCTTTTCCCGCTCCAGTTCATACATTTCGGATGGCATGTCTGGCTTCTGCGCATTTTGTCCATAATCAGAATCTTTCTGCGAGGGCAATTGCTTGCGTACATATCGCACAGCCTTCGTTTTCTTTTGTTTTGCAGCTCTCTTTTTCTTTTCTTTCTTCTTCTTTTCTTCCATTTGGCGAAAAACCTCGGGCGTTTTCTTCTTCATTACCGCATTCAATCGCGAGTGCACTTGGTTACTGTTGTACTCCACGACAGCAGCAGCACATCTTCGTGTATACGATCCTCTTTCGGCGAAATTAAATCTTTTTCCGCCAATTTACTTGGTAATTATTGCGTTCAAACTTTCCACAGCGTTATTATTGGTGTTATAGAGTAAGCTCTCCGCATGAGCTAACAGTGGACGAAGTATTTCTTTGATGTCCTGGTAGACTCTAATTTTCATCAATTCTGGAACGATGTTTCTTTCATTTTCTTTATTCTTTCCATCGCAGAAATATTTTAGTTGTGCACACTCTCTGTGTTCACCAAACACGTGGCTCGTAACATTCTGTATGTCGTCATACAAATTCTTCGTTTTCTAGTCGATTGATACATTCTGATTGTATCTAAACTTTGCAGCTTTTACGATGTCCGTGCGTATCGGGCGAATACAACTTTCCACAGCTTGCCGCAATGGTCTAGGTGTAGTCTTCTTTACAATCGCTTCCATTTTTGTGCAGAAGTTTCGCAACAAATGATTCGCGCATTCAATTCTTTTTACATGAGTCTGCCTCTTATATAGGTCCGCATCAATAATCTTCTTATACACGCTGCTGTCCCCATCAGCAATCAGAGTTGAATAAACGAGCCCACGTTTTTCTACGCTAGTATTGAATCCTTCTACTTTAGCATCGCTGTCCATAGCAGTCGATGCTCGAGATGCGTTCCAGTTTTTGAAGCATATGTGCTTTCGGGGTTCTTTCTTGTTTTTTGCAGCAATCCGACAAATTCTGCGAACTTTATTTCGAACGCCGTAAAATAAAACTTTCTTCGTATGATAGCCAACTATCACGCCGACTCCAGACGCAGAATCGCAACATCCACTGCGGTAGGATCTCTTCATACAGCTTCCGTCGGCCACAACAGGGATGTGAGGGATCCCTGATTCTGGAAGAACGTCGCCTCTTTCAATCGCCAAACGTTTTTCTTCTTCAGCCGCTGCTAACATTTCTTCTTCTGCAGCGGCATTTACGGATATGACGAATTCATCTTGATTCTTCACAAAGTCTCTCTTCGAGATGCAACATATGTTCACTCCCACCAAAGTGTGTTCCAAGTGATTGCAATCCACTTCTTCGGCTTCGTCCGATTGATTGCAGATTTCAGCTATGTAATGGCATAAAGTGCACATTACGCTGAAGATGCTCTTGAAGCCACGCCGTTCCACACCAGTTATTCGTAGGTGTTCAATGCCACAGTCTTCCATATCTTTTGCATGCTTACCTATTTTTTGCAATTGAGCAGGCACATTTGGGAAATTCATTATATCATTGCTATTTAGGAGACGCGATTGCTCTTGCGGTTCGTTCTTCGCAACATTTTCTATAACGAAGTATTCTTCTTCGTTACTTTCTATATCAAAATCTTCAAGCGCCTCTTCGGATGGCGAGTGCATTATCTCTTGGAACGTATGATTCCGTCCATCGCGTGTTGATGGGTCCTTTATCATACGTTCCTCGGCCACTTCTTCAGGACGTTGTCCTACGGCAGTGTCGTCTGCCGTTTTTACCTTTTCCTGTTTCTTCTGAAGGGTCAAAGGCCTTCTCTTTTCGCGACATACTTCCCGTTTCGAAAATCTCCTTGCGGACGGACGTAATTTTCGCGGACGAAACGGAAAATTATTGTCTATATCCTCTTGCACATCCTGTATATTCACATTTAGAGTGTCACTCATTTTACACTAAACGAACAAACACAATACAACACAACGCAACAAAACTCAAAATCTTTCTGCCCGTTACAAAAAAACATAAACGCGAAACATGAACGCGAAAGGTGACTCCGAGGATTCGTCTGTGGTGCGTTCTGAAACAAATGACGCTTTACAAACCAGGCAACGGCACAAACAGTCACTCAGGAATCGGCGAGCTCCATCTACCGCTGATGGAGGGAGAAACACCTACAGGAGCGGTGGTTGTGTGTGCGTGAACTGTGCCTGCATTCAGTCACGCACACATAACCACCGCTCCTGTAGGTGTCTTCCCCTCCAGCAGCGGTAGCTGGACTCCGCCGATCCCTGCCAGTCAGTCGGTTGCAAGTGTTTTAGAGAGAGCAAACGACGTGAACGGACTTGAATTCTGGATGAAATGCCGAATGCGGAAAATGTAAGTATTATATTGTATACTATTATACTGAGTGACTCTCTGGCTAGAGTATTCAAAGGCGATGCCGCCAGTAAGCCGCGCCTCGCTGAGTTTCGTGAATTTCGACGCTCGTGACGAGATTTACTACGGCGTATTAAAAAATTTTTTATTCTTCATCGAATCGATATGGCAGTGATACCAATGAATTCCTGGTGTTCTGCCGATTAAAATCATGTCATGTAAATCGCACTATTTTTAACGAAGTTAGCGTGGGGCCATTTTTATCGGCACGACATCGATTGACGCAATTTTCGCAAAGATCTGTTGAGAAATGCAGAACGTGGATTTCATCACTTCCACGAAACTCAGCAAGGCGCGGTTTATTGGTGGCTTTGTAGACCGAGAGCTGGCTACGTAGGGGTCAACGTGACTCAATGCAGTCACAATTCTTATTTAAAAATGTTGGATTAGTGTTGCCGGATAAGAAATCGCCGGTCAGCCGCGTTAGTCCGGGGAACTAACGCGGGGGTAGACGGTCAAACAGGTAAAATTTCTAGCGTAGTAACGTCATTCTTGCAGTTCTGAAATTTCATATACTTATTGTTTACGCATTTACTGAACGATATGCAAAATGGCAGACCACCAAGTGGGGGATAAGACCTTGGCAGACGTCGATAAAAAGCGCGATACGTGGCTTGCGCGCTAGTGCAAGGGAGAAGTATACATCTGTTTCTCCTTTGCACTAGTGGGACCGCCGCCGGCCGCATATTGGAACGGCAGCCGTACGGCAGCTTTTAGGGCCGTTCCAATATACGGCCGGCGGCGGTCTCACTTGTGCAAAGGAGAAACAGTTGTATGTCCCTTGCACTAGCGCGGAAGCCACGTATCGCGCTATTCACCGACGTCTGCCAAGGTCTTATCCCCCACTTGGTGGTCTGCCATCCTGCATACCGTTCATTAAATGCGTAAACAATAAGTATATGAAATTTCAGAACTGCAAGAATGACGTTATTACGCTAGAAATTTTACCTGTTTGATCGTCCACCCCCGCGTTAGTTCCCCGGACTGACGCGGCAGTCCGGCGATTTAGTATTCGGCAACACTAATCCAACAATAATAACTGTGACTGCATCGAGTCACGTTGACCCCTATGTAACCAGCTCTTAGACTATTGTCTTTGAGGACTCTGGCGAGAAAATCACGCAGTACAATCTTACTATTTGCCATAAAATAATACATTCATCATTTCATTTCCAGATGACAGATCCCCCCCCCCCCCAGAGGAGGGAAACAACCAGGAGGAGGAGAAAGAGAAAGAGAAGGAGAAGAAAAAAGAGGTGGCGGAGGCGGAGAAGGTGGAGAACGCCAAACTACGGAAAGATATGGCAAAAGTAAGTTATGTTGAATGTGTGTGTGTTTCTTTGAAGTTTGTTTGGTATGAACGGCGAAATATTTTTGGGTCCGAATATTTTTGGAATTCACTATATGAGCCGTTGTTTTTTAAAGTGGTATAAGTCCATTTTTGAGACAAAATACTTCACTATGCTAAGTGTAAAGGAGAAATAAGATTGAAATATTAATAAGTTTGTTATTATTAGTTACCTTAACAAAGTAATTTACTTTTCATACTAGTTTAATTGTAAATTCATAATAATATAACTGAAATTATTTCTTAATAAACTTGACTATTCGTTTACTTGTAATTACTGAAGACACGTATATCTTCGTTTTAATTATTTTTTACATTAAAAATACCTTTCAGAAAATCCAACTTCAATTAAAATATAAATTTCCAATTGCTACTGGTTATATTTTTCATAATATGTTATTATTGAAAGTGGTACAAATCGATCTGTAGATAAAAATCGTTTATTTTATTTAACATTTTTATTGATTATTATTCCATAATAAAATTTAACAAGTTTATAGTTTTAAAATCAATACCCAATTTGATTAACGAATACGAATATTTTTAAGTTGATTCAAACGCAATATCTCAATGCATGAATAAATGGACTTATACCACTTTTAAAAGTGCGCGAACGTCGATGAGGTTGCCAGTCAATTCCCGTGTACTAACATCATGCTATTTGGTGACTATAATCTTCCCCGGTGCAATTGGTTTGGTCCTTCTTCTGTCATCAATGACATTGCGCTATCGCGGTCAGCGCCTGGGGACGAGGTGTCTACTCATGCCATGATCAAGGAAATCTGCTTTTTTCATAACCTTCAGCAAATCAACGCTTGTCCCAACTATTGGGGGTACCTTCTAGATCTAGTATTTTGCAACTTCAGTGGGGTAACAATAGCATCTGCTTCCAATCCTCTCTTACCAATCGACCTTTTCCATCCTGCTCCGCTCGCAAATCTCCAGCTCTGCGCGACTCAGGCAGCCTACCGCCCTACGACCAGGAGGTATAACTTTAGCAACGGGGACTATCTTCGAATCATAGAGTTCCTTAATTCTGTGAATTGGGACAGTAGTCTAAATAGTATGTCGACCGATCAGGCTATCTCTTTCCTGTACGATCGCATTTTATACGCGATTGATTCCTTTATCCCATTAACGAAATGGTAGGCCCCTAAATACCCGAGTTGGTTCTCTTCCGAGCTAATCCATCTAGTTAAGGCTAAAAAGGCTGCCCATCTCGCGTATAATAGGAGCAATGATTGGCATGAGTATTTAGCCTTTTGCCACCTCAGATCTAAGTGCATGTCCCTTTCCAGGTCGTGCTATCGGGGACACATAAAATCCACGGAGGCATCTATCCTGCAGAACATAAAAGTTTTTTTGAAATTTGTTCATTCCAAGCGTCACACGCAACGGTCTTCCTGGAGCTATGCATCTCGGTAGCGCGACCTCTTCGGACAATTCCGTTATCGCTGACCTGTTTGCGAAGCACTTTGAATCTGTTTACTCCGCAGCTAGTTCTAGTCACACCACGTATGTCAATATTAATTCGCCGCTCAACGAGACCGATATGAGCATCAGCATAGGTGAAATATTTTCTGAAATTGACGATCTAAGCATCAACAAGGAGCCGGACGATGATGGAATTCCTCCAATATTTCTAAAGAAATGCAAATTTATTTTGTCACGGCCGCTCTGGATAATCTTTAACCGTTCTCTGACCGATGGACACTTTCCCTCTGCCTGGAAATCCAGTATTGTCTCGTCGATCCATAAGGCCGGAGCGAGATCGGACATTAAGAACTACAGGCCTATCTCGATGCTCAATATTATGGGTAAACTTTTCGAGGCCATTGTGGCAAAGAAAATTAGTACCTTGACCAATAGCATCTTGTCTCTGGAGCAACACGGTTTTATGTCTGGTAGGTCTACCTTCACCAACCTTGCAGTTTTCTGCAACTTTCTTTCCGGGGCATTGGACTGTGGGCGGCAAGTCGATGTGATATACACTGACTTCACGAAGGCTTTCGATAGAGTGGACCATTTTCTGCTCATCGACAAGCTCGCCTCCGTCGGTTTTGGAGGGCAACTATTATGTTGGCTTTTCTCTTACATCACGGGGCGTTTCCAACGTGTCAGAGTCGGGAATGTGTTATCCAGAAAAGTTATCGCATCGTCGGGGGTACCCCAGGGTTCCCATCCGGGACCCATTCTATTTCTATTGTTCGTTGACGACATTCGCGAGATGATCCGGAACAGCAAATTTTTTATGTTCGCCGACGATCTTAAGTTATTTAAATGCATCTCGTGCCACTACGACTCCTTAGATCTTCAATCAGACTTGGATAGACTCTCGGAGTGGTGTCTTTCCAACCGCATGGAGATTAACACCAGTAAATGCCATGTTTTGAGGTTGTCTTGAAGCAAGAGTCCGATGCACTATTGCTATACAATTGCGGGTTCTCAATTGTCAACCGTTGCGGTCGCGGGTGACCTTGGAGTTCTTATCGACTCTTTATTCTCCTTCGTGGAGCACATTCAACATGTTGTTGCGGCCTCGAGCAGAGCTCTAGGTTTTATAACTAGGAATAGTTCCGATTTTGTCAGTCCTAGAACGCTGTGCTACTTATATAACAGTTTAGTGCTACCGCATCTCGAGTACGCGTGAGTCATCTGGACGCCGCGATGGACTAAGTATAGTTGCCAACTCAAAACGGTCCAGCATCGTTTTCTACGCTATCTTGCGTACAAAGCGGGCCGACCTCTAGCTCGGTTCGATCACGACTATGGGCCAATCATGAACAGATTTGGGGTGCGGACTCTTGAACACAGGAGGAGGATTACAGACCTATCCTTTCTTTATAGGATCCTGAACGGGATGGTGGATGACCCTAATGTAATTGCGCTGATTAACATTAACGTTCCCGCTCGCTGTACTAGGCAAACACCTCTGTTTAGGTCACCGAACTACTCCTCCTGTGTTGGTCATGCCGACCCCTTTCATAGAATCTGCGGTATCGCCAATCAACTCCACGAGGGCATTGATTTCTTTGCCGGTACATTTTCTAGCTTCTAAATTAGTACTCGCAGAGCCCTTATTGCGGAAGGCATTCCTTAGCTTTTCCCCATCTACCTACCTGGCAATCTATGTTCATGTCAAGCGTTTTCTCTCTCTTTTTTCTTTTCTGTAATTTACTGTAAATATCTTTTCCTATAGTGCTCTTGTTCTTAATGGGCTTGTCCCGTGAATAAAATTATTATTATTATTATTATTATTATTATAAAAATAACGGCCCATATGTACAGATAGAACTAGAAAATGTAATTTTTATGATACTGTTTCAGATGAAGAAAGAGCTAAAGCGCCTGAAATATGTTGGATGGCGCCGTGGAGGAGGCCGCGGAGGAGGCCATCCCATAATTATTAATAATTACTAATGTTTTATACGCAATAATAATCAATTTATATATGTAATAAAAACAATGTGATAGTTCAATGATTGTCCATTTTGTTTGTTTTAATGGAATATAAAACTTTCACATTTTCTATCGTCACATACTGCTGAGATTTTCCAGATGAAAATGAATTTAAACACGGTATAAATCGGATTATTTTTAGCATTATTAGATTAGAAATGTTACGCATTTATATTTAATTATCTAGTACAGTTCTAGAAATAATCCGATTTATACCGTAGTTGAATTCATTTTAATGTGGAAAATCTCAGCAGTATGTTACTGAATACTGAAAACGTTTTACATTTTATCAACACTGTATGCCTCTCCATCCGAGATTACAAGCCGCCACCGAACAGCTCAAGTCCTCGCTGGTCGGGAACGGCGTTGAGCCCGTATCGTGAACGTGCGCGACGGGAGCGAACGCAAAGGACGGAGTGTCAGGCGTCCGAAAGACGGAGCGAGACAAAACATCAACGCGTCGTCTGTGTCGTACCGTCCCCGCTCGATTTCAGTGCTCCTCGCTCGCTCACGCCTTCGCCGGACAACAGTGAGGCAGCAGTGGTGGGGATAACGAAAAGTCCACATCGTGTACACCAAACCGAGCCCGTAATGAAACAATACTGTAGTATCTTTTATTTCAGTTTATCCAGATATTATCTTTGCCCATCTCTATTCTCCAGCCGCTTCGCCGTGATTCATTCAAGCCTCCCTGACGACAAAATAGTAATAGGGGAAATGCGGCAACAGCGCGATCCGACTCTTGATACGTCTCGGCAACTATGTATTTCCTACATTTATCGGTTAGCTTGGACTTCTACCGGTTCAGATGGTACATGGCGGAAATATACCATCAGCGCCGGTGACGGAGAATCCTGGAAGCTTCATTCAGTCATTTCTCGAATCTGTCTCAGTACACGATTCATAAATTCATTAATATTTCAACGTACGGTGGTTATTAGCGCTCAAACGCACCAGACCACCCTGCACGGATGTCTACTGAAGGCAACTATACCCGCAAAAACTTCCTTCTTGCCGATTCCAGGGAGAAAGTTGTAATTTACGATTTGTTTACTACATCACGTATACGCAGGGCCGGCGGAACCATTATGCAAGTTATGCGCTGCATAAGGGCGCCAGCCGAATGGGACGCTAAAAAACTATATCGCACGCTTAATAATAAAGGAATCCAACTCCCACATAAACGAAATGTAAATGTAATACTTTTTTTTTGGTGCAACGGGTGCAAAAATTTTGGGGCCCCAAAAATTTTCTTGCATAAGGGCGCCTAACTAACCTCGCGTCGGACCTGCGTTACACGTCACGCTGGTGCTACGTGGCTGGAGTACACCATTAGTGCCATCAACGGAGAAGCCTTGAAGCCTCATTCTGTTACTTTTCGATTCATAAATTCATTATTATTTCAACGCACGGTCGTTATTAGCATTCAAACGCATCAGACCACCTTGCACAGATTTCTGCTGAAGGCAATTGTACCCGCAAAAACTTCTTTCTGGCCGGTTCCAGGATGAAAGTTGTAATTCAGGGTTTGCTTACTACACGCGTATACATACACGCTTAACATAGCTTGTGTGAACAGAAGCGACCACGCCCGGAAGTTTGACCGAAAATATTCAACTGTTAATATCTCGAGAAGGAAGCCTCGAATCCCAAAACGTAAAGGACTTTTCGATGTCTTTTTGCATCAGGATATTGCATGTTCCGGATTGTCCCTCAATTTTTAGACATCCTGTATAAAAAATGTCACCGAATAAGTAAAGCCCCTTAATGAGTGGGGAACCAATATGTCGGATAGGCACAATACAGAATTTACGACTCTATTTGCCAATCATCCAAATATTAACAGCACTATACTTCGTCCCTGCTTTTCATAGATAGCTCAAAGTCTTTCATTAGCATTGTACCCATGCGCAGGGAAGCTGGTATACAGGATGTTTATGAATGTGTGTGACAATTTTCAGGATGGGTTCTGCTCATCAAGATAATAAGACAAGTTAACCCAAGACAAGTTGTTATACGAATATGTCCGATAAGGCTTAGTTTTATAATGATAAGCATTTTTATATTTCCTGAAACACGGGACTGAAGCAGCTATTAATGTTGCACAAAGTGGCATTTAACGAACCCCAGCTGTGTTACTGCGTATTGATATATTGATTATTATTTCGCCGTTGTTTTTCTAAGGGCGCAAAGGAAAGGTTATTGTTGCGGGCACCCTATGGATAGAATCCATGGCCCCCTGGTGCCCGCGACGAAGACAAGAGGACAGTGAGAAGAAGGCAATCGGACCGATCGCCTGTGAAGCTGTCATTCGAGAGTCAGTTGCCATTACAAGCAGACGTATCGATACTTACTAGAAATTGTATTTCGTTATTACCGTCCATTATTATTACTCCTTCATGTTTTGTGACTGCTGTTGTATATTAAACTTCCGTTATGTCGAACCCAAAACGTAACATTGGTGTCAGAAGTGGGATGCCCACTCGAAGTGGCATGCCCACTCGCGCATCCGCGGCGTCTGCGAACTCTTCTCCAGGAGCGATGGGCGACGCATCCCTACAGGATCTATTCACCAGCTTCCAGTTAAGCGTCGCGGGAGAGATGCATGAACTGCGGAGGGATAACGAGGTCCGCTGGCAGAGGGAGGATCGTCGCAGGGAAGAAAAGGAAGCCGCCGACCGAAGAACACAGGCGGCTCTCAGGCCCGGTTATCAGAAATGGAAGATCGCATCCAGGAGCTGTTCACCAACCTCCAGCTAAGCATCGTGGGACACATGCAGGAACAGCGGAGGGACGACGAGACCCGAAGGAGGGAGAAGGACGCCGAGGACCGGCGGACACAGGCGGCCTTCGAGGCGCGCATGTCAAACCTGGAAGAACGCATGCAGGTCGTAACCGCTTCATTATAAAACGGCCACAATTCGGTTGGCAGCGGCGCGAGTCTTCGGGATAGAGACACAGTCGCCAATGTAAATAGTGATGTGAATAGTGGTGTAAATAGTGTCTCTCCGATGCATGTCCCTGCCCCCGTCAGTACGCCCGCCGCTGCTGCCCCTTTGTCGGAGCCGCGCGTGTTCGGTTTGGGATACACCGTGAAACCGACAATTTTCGATGGGAAAACTTCATGGGAAAAGTACAAAGTGCAATTCGAAGCCATCGCCCGCGCGAATGGCTGGAATGACGAAAGAAAGGCTACGGCCTTGATCGCTTCCCTTGGGGGTTTAGCGAGGAGCGTCCTCACGACTCTCTCCGCTGCCCAATGCGAAAGTTTGGCGGAATTGGTTTCGGCGCTCGAATTCCGCTACGGGGCGAAAAATTTATCAAATTTAAACTATGTACTCCCCAGAGCCATAGGCAGCGGAGAGATGAGAGTATCTCCTCGCTCGCCACAAAAATCGAATGGTTAGCACAATCCGCTTTCGCCGACTGTCCGGCGGAAACCCGCGATAAACTTGCCGCGTCTGAATTCGTATCGGCATTGTCGAACTCTGTCATGCAGCGAGAACTTCGACTCCGCGGTTTCACGTCCCTAAGAGCCGCCGTGACCAGAGCTCTGGAGATAGAGGCCGTCGAAACGATGTCTCACGATCTCACGACAAAGTCCCGAGATCTTGACGCGGAAAAACGGAGAACTAAATCTTCGTACACTTTTGAGACGCCAGAGAAGAAAAGGAGGTTCAAGGGGTCGGACGACCGTTCAGACGACAAAACGAAGAAAACCTGCTGGCAATGTGGAGAAGCTGGTCATATCCGCATTAACTGCTACCAGCTGAGGAATTGAGGAGTACGAAAGGGATCCTGAAGTCGCAACGGCGGGAGTTCGAGGACGAACACCGTCGCGGGAGTTGCAGAGCGGTGACGAAGGGAGTTCGAGGGCGAACATCGTCACAGGATAATTGAGCGTGAGGTCGCGACGGAGGAAGTTCGAGGGCGAATACCGTTACAGGGATTGCGGAGCTGCGACGAAGGGAGTTCGATGGCGAACATTGTCGCAGGAGAGCTGAACAGGAAGCTGCGACGGAGGGAGTTCGAGGGCCAATACCGTCGCAGGGATTGCTGAGGTGCGACGAAGGGAGTTCGGTGGCGAACATCGCCGCAGGAAAGCTGAACAGGGAGCTGCGACGAAGGGAGTTCGAGGACGAACATCGTCGCAGGAGAGCTGAGCAGGAAGCCGCGACAGAGGGAGTTCGAGGGCGAATACCGTCGCGCAGCTGCGACGAAGAGAGTTCGAGGGCGAACATCGTCGCAGGATAGCCGAGCAAGAAACCGCGACGGAGGGAGTTCGAGGGCGAATATCGTCGCGGGAGAGAAAGACCGGAAAAGTACAAGGTGGACCTCGTGGTAGTCCAAGAAGAAGGAAGACGTCGAGAGAGACCTCCGGACACCACCCTTGTGAAGAGTACAAGAAAGAAGATTAGTATAAGCTAATCTGGTGGACTGGGCTGCGGAGCTTGCCTTCGTAGCCCAGCCGCTTTTCTTGAGTTTGTTTCAGAGAACACGATACCCCACGACGAGGGACAAGGTGTCGGGGGACTGCCACCGCGGCCTGGATACGCGTTCCCAAATTCCCCGAATGTGCCACAACAGCGTGGCGGTCCGCAGCGGGGCGCGGATATACGTGAAACCGCCTCGCTAGCCCCCCTGGGAGAGATCCTGTGAACCCCCGGGACCCGGCCCCGGTATGGAGGATACCACGGGATCCCCAGGTAGCGGAATGCAAGGGGTGGACAGCAGACGGGAAATGGCATCCCCAACCACCAGTCGGAAAAGCGGTGCAACTGCTTGGATCGGCTAGAGGGGATGTCGCGGAAACGGGATCGTTAACAGGACGCACAGGACGGTCCCCTGGGTCAACACCAGATGCTAAGAAGAGGAATGAGGCCACCATGAAGTCAAGGATTGAAGGATGGAGAAGACTGGAAGAAAGAAGAGAGAAGTCGAGCTAGTAGTTCTGGGTGGATGGATCGGAGAGCGGGCCGATAGCATGCTTGCGACTAGGTGCGACCCTCTGCTTTCGTGCTCGTCTCGCCTTTCCGTCTTCCCGGTTCTTTTTGGCTCCGCCGGACTGCCTACAGTTGCGCTGGTACTAATGTACTTGACGTTTCTTGAAAGGAAACAGCAGCAGCGAGCGGAGCGGGTGAACGGGCCAGCTACCCGGAGATGCGAAGCCGAGACGGCCGTGGAGTCGAGGTTCCTGCCGGGGATTCGACTAAGCGACGGCGAGCCAGGACAACGAGTGAGAGGACGACACCCGCCACTGCAGGGGAAGAACGAAGAGAGAAGACATGCACGAGAGGAAATTTCAAGACGAAGCGACTGATAAGGCATACGAAGAGCCCCGACCGCAAGAGGACAGGACTTCCTCGCCCGTCTCTGCCCAAGACGAAGATGCGCCGTCGAAGAAGAGGAAACCTTATCAAGAAAGAAGTACGCAAGTTCGAAGACGCAAGTGGAGGGCAGAGACACGGAGACACGGATCCGCGTACCCACGCCTTGCCCAGGGTTTTTGGATGGTTTTTCCCTCGGGCGTGAAGACGAATGTCGAGGTGACGGTCTGAAGAGGCCACCCAGCGTTCTCCACTCTTCTGAACCAGGGTACGGCTGCTGAAGAAGCTGCGACGGTCGGGACGACCGCTCGTCCGGAGGGGGGAGCAGTGTTGCGAGCACCCTATCAATAGAATCCATGGCCCCCTGGTGTCCACGACTAAGACAAGAGGACAGCGAGAAGAAGGCAATCGGACCGATCGCCTGTCAAGCTGTCATTCGAGAGTCAGCCGCCATTACTAGCAGACGTATCGATACTTACATTTCCCTGCACTAGAAATTGTATTTCGTTATTACTGTCTATTATTATTACTCCTTCATGTTCTGTTACTGTTGGTGTACATTCAATTTCCGTTATGTCGAGCACAAAACGTAACAATATGAATAAAAATATTGTATAAAGTAAAGTATCCAATTACTGTGCCCTGTTGCAGGACTTCCGGAGTTTTCGCTAGTAAAAATAACTTTAGTAATGAAATTGACTTGTTTTAAGAATTTAAAGATAAATTTCAATGTTTCTTTTATCGATATTAAATTTTCCATGAAACAAATATTACATCTTCTTTGGAGATTATGAAACATAAAAAAAAGAAGTTCTGGAGTTAGTTACTATGGGCCTATAATCTAGAAAGATCAGTTAATGTGCCTCAGTTACTGTGCTCCCTCCCTGGATACTGTGCTGCAATTACTGTTATTTCCCTGAATATTGTGCCCCAATAACTGTGCACAATAAAAATCTAATGGGTTACATACTTTAATCAATTTTAGTAGCAATAATATTAATAATAATTTAATTTTAAGAAATAAATTAATAAATAAATGTTCATATTGTCACGTAGTGGGTGGCGGAGGTTAGGGCTGTGACAAAGTTGGGGAATATTGGGAGGTTGGGCACGAAGGCCAGCTTCGCAGCTCTGGGGAGTTAAGGAGCTCAGGCACGAAGGCCAGCTTCGCAGCATAAATCGACCAGGGAAGGTTAGGGAGTTATCGCTCACCAGAGTGACACCCGTTAGATCTCTTGTGGTTTGTATTTATGGCTCTATAATTGGCTTAACTACTGCATTGCAATAAAAAGACACGCGTCGTAGTTCTTTACAATAGGTGTAGCAATGGGCATGCGGGACCCTAAGCGAAAGTAAGCTTGTAAACACTGATAAGAACTCCCGGTGTTCGTGAAGAGAGATCAGCTGTTGCTATGGTTCGTAATGATTCCAGGTATTCGGAGGATAATTACAAGAATTCAAACGTCTGGTAAAACAAAAGCGTTATTTATTGGAACGCGTGCGAATAAGCCATGCACTACTGAAGCAATGGCGGTAGACGTATTATAACAATGCGTTGGACATTAAGCATTAGTACAAAACATTTATATAACGATGATCAATGATAATAATATTAAGCATAAGATAAGATAAACATAAGAAGGGTTAGAATTGGTTATAAACAAATTAACATAAGGCAATAAGCTTAAGCAATAATATAATTAGGCGGTAGTATAAGCAATGAAACGATATAAAGCGATAAGCGTAAGCAAAGAAGATAATATAAAGCAAATAACATAAGCAAAAGGAAACAATATAAAGCAATAAGCGTGAGCAAAATTAAATGATATAAGTATAGATAAGCATAAGTAAATGAAATAATAGAAAACGATAAAGTTAGTGATGACCATAAGATAAAATGATATGCGCTTACAGTGATGTAGAAGGTTTGGTAATCCTTTTGGGGCGTTGCACTGGAGCGAAATTTAACAATATACTTGAGAGATTTTAGAATGTCGTAATAAAGTGTCTGACGTAACGGATGTTCCCGAACTAACTGTATGTGGTCCATGCGGCGCTGGTATTTATACAAAGCGATGGAATGTCAGGTATGCGGGGAATTTGCGGTATGCGCGATGACTCATGCTTAAAATATGTGTTATGTAATCGGAATGTCTCGATGAGTCCTGCGCGAAATATACGTCGCAATAGCTTAGTTGGCGGTCCTTTGGGATTTTGAAAAGGGGGTACTCAAACCGTTGGTGGATTTTGTGGGTTTTGATTGAGGAGTTTGAGAGGGGCTTGTATTTGATGTTGATTGGTGAAGAGGGGAGGGAAAGAGGTCTTGATTTAAGAGGGCTTTGGGACCAGGGACTTGTGAGGGAAAAGATCGTGTCTTCTAGGGCGAAGGGGGGAGGGGTTTTTGTATTTAATCGTCTGGAGATGGGGACCGCTAAGGTACATCGTCCAGGCGATTGATGACGGCAGCGTTTGGCATATGCTCGCCGTTATGTGCACTGGGGTCAGAAACAATGGACAAATGCCCTTTTTACTGACGAGAGTAGTATGTCTATGACAGTTCCAACCCATGGGGCAATGAGGGGAGCGCGGCGGAGGAAAACATGGGCGCGGGGGACAGCGGGGAGAGGAAGACCGGTTGCGCGCGCACGAGCCGCGGAGTGGGGGGAGCCGCGATGATGAAGGGGATCAGTCCGAGCCGAGCCGCCGCGGAGACCTCTCCAGACCTGACCCTCCCCCGAAAATTTTTCAGAGGGAGGGAATGACCCCCCCCCCCCCCTCTCCAGAAAGTTTTTAAAGGAGCGAATGACCCCCGAAAACTTTTTTACACCGGGCCCACCCCCGAAAATTGTTTTCCAAACCTATGTGCGGCATACAGACATTCCCCCCCCCCCCCCCAATGCAGAGAAACATTTTATTCTAAAGCTAACAGTATTTCAAAGCGTTCCGATTTAACGTCGCGGCGTATCGCGCGATTACGCGAAATGTGACTCCTCTGGAGCAGCCGCGCGGCATGATGTCATACTAACAGCGCGAAGAACGCTCGACCGAAATAAACGTCGAATCTTAGAATTATGTGGCGGGCAGGAAGACGGGAAAATAAAATGTAGAAAGAATATACGTTTAAGGTATATATATATATTTATATATATTGGTACAAAAAAATACTACTAAAAATACTACTAAAAAATCGAATATAAAATATAAAAAATAGAAAATAGAAAAAATAGAAAATCTAAAAAAAATATTTTACGAAGGGGGAAGGTGGGGAGGGGAGTGATGGGGGCGACAGAGGTGATGCGTGTGATGGTGGCGATGGGGGTGATGGCGGTGACGGCGGCCGCAGAATTTGATATGGGGCCCACCTCGGTCCAACATGCGGCTCCTGCCGTAGCCGATCCGCCATCATGGGGTCAACCACCGGCCCCGACCGCCGCATCTGCACCCCTTGGAGTGCAATCTGGAGTGCGCGGGCCTCCAGACCCGCCAGCCATGCCCTCAGTATGGGTAGTGGCATGTCCTAGATCACAAACACAAACGTTGATATAACACTGATACATTAAACATATTAAACATGAAGCACACAAAACAATGCAAAGTATTACATACTTGCGGAGGCGACGACGGCGGCGATGGCGTCGGCGACCAACGTGGTGGTGAGGTGGGTGACGGTGGTGGTGACCCCCAATCACTCGACCACACGGGTGACGGTTGTGGCGAGCCCTACAACATAATTAGCATTATAATATTCGCACGAACGTCTGATTTAATCTCGCCCGATTTCAACGGTTAAACGCGATAAATGTCAAAATATTGATAAGTACATACCTCGGGGTCACACTCCGGCGAAATGCGAGTTAATCCCATTGTCACTGTACTACTTGTTGCACAAAATGTGAAATTCGACTGTTAGCTGTTGCAATTGGAAGACAACTGGTCTCGCTGCATCTTCTGGCTCTCACATGTAAAACCCCCCACCCCCTGTCATGAAATCGAGAAGTGCGTAGCTTTGCAAAAGTAAGCTACTGTTGTTTTTCACATCCTTTTCGCTGATCATCCTCTTCTTATTCACACGCATCTTCTTTCCCTCCTTCTTTGGACACATTAAGCGACTAGGTCAAATTACTTTGATCGCATATCGAATGTGTATGGTACCACTTTGATCGGGTATTGAACGGCTCTGATCGTGTATCAAACGTGAATCGAATGGGTATTGAACGGCTTTGATCGTGTATCGAACGGGTATTGAACGGTATTGAACGGTTGTGAAGGTATATCGAACGGATGTCGAACCGGTATTGAACGGCATTGATCGCATATCGAACGGGTATTGAACGGGTATTGAACGGCTTTGATCGGGTATCGAACGGGTATTGAACGGCTTTGATCGGGTATCGAACGGGTATTGAACGGCTTTGATCTGGTATTGAACGGGTATTGAACGTGAATCATACCACTCTGAACGTGAATCGAACATGAATCATACAGCTTCTGCATAACTATCGTCTTAATCTAGCATACATCGCATGTAGGAGGTTGGGGAGGGCGATGAAAAACATTTTCATATACATTAAAAATTGATTATATTTTATTTATGCATTTCTCAGGTGTTTAGATCACCAGTTGAATATTTTAAATACATTTTGCATGGCACAGTGTTTTGCGTGTCTGCCGCATCGCAGAGTATTAACTACATTTAGCTTATTTAGAGATTTGATATTCTCGTAGTCAATGTCCAGCGTCTCGATAACCACGTCCGTTCTCGTATTTTCAACCAGGAAATCTGCAAGCCAGTCGCGTTCCTGCAGCCCTTTAACGTATACGATATGGGATGCGTCATCTTCTTCATCGATCGCATCAGCAACAGCTTTCGTAATTAGCTGTTTAGCCATACTGTACGGAACGTCTCCATCGTCCCACCGTAGTCCACGATGTTTTGCCACCAACCATCGGATGCTTGAATTGTCGGATTTCGTAAGAAGAAATTGTGGCATCGAACTCCCAAAAATATAGTGCGAGAGAATTGTTCCCTTTCGTAGGATAGCCACTTCCTTCGCGACAAACCTTCCATCGACGATGAACCCTTGCAGGTCAACGAATGTTGGTATGACCATTATCGGTACAATTTGGAGTTCCGTTCGCTTCCTAGACAGACAAGAGAATGCAATCTTTCTCGTAAAGCATCACGATTTTCACGATGAAATTTTGTATGAATTTAGCACAGGAGAGGGCGGACAAGTAGCGTGGCAATTTAATTTATTTTGCGCACACGTTTGTCAACGGATTGTATTCAACCACCCGATCGTGCAGAATCAGACAGTAGACCGTAGTATTTGCAGGCACATTCTCTTTACACACGAATTCTATGCGCACGTCCACGGTACCATTCTTGATCGACTCATTTTATCGCGAGCAATCAATCACCACGAGGGGACCAAATTGTAAAAATTCAGCCACGGTGAATAATGCCTCGTTGCCACTATACCCATAATATGATTTACGGAATTGCGTATACATGTGATACAAGATGGCATGCTTATTCTTGTCAAAGTCCAAGTTCAGGTCATCATATGGGTAAAATTCCGAGTTGAGAAAAATTTTTATATTGGCCAATTTGCAGTTGTTGAACTTAGTAGCGTCTTCGCTCATCACATTCTTTCGATCAGTCTGTAGAGCAAGAATGGTGCATCGCGGCTTCTCCAGCTGTGTAGATGCCTTCACGGCCCATGAATGCTTAATCGTGCTCTGCAAGAGAGGATACTCGTACAGATCCCACGATTGAAAACAAATGCTCAGGTTTTGTCCACTTTCCAAAGTATGTAGCAACGATAGCTTATTAACGTCATTTAACGTCACATGAGGCATTCGCCATTGTAGTTTAACTAATTCAATTTCTGGTTCCAACATCGGCGATCCTATTAGAGAATTGTTGTCGTTGCGCGATCGTATTAAAATCAATTCGTGACGCGCATTAATAATCATGCGTTTGTAGTCTTCGCAAAATCCCAGCAAATATTTGAGTGGGATGCAAAAATTGAAATGATTTTTCACTATTGGCCCATCGCCACGTTTTAAGCCCCATCCGGTATTCTCCATATTTTTGTCTTCGCCAGATGTCAGCGATACATAGTTTTTAAGCGTGCTAGTTATTCCAACGTTTCTTTTGCGATCAATCTCCACACCATTCAGCTCGTATCGAATCTCATCAAATAAGATCGCCACGCAATTATTTCCCAACATCACCGTTAATGCATCATTTGGCTTATTTATCTTCAATTTCCCCTCCACATAGAGGAAACTTTGACATGGCAATGTGTATAAATCCTGCTGCTGTATCGGTGTTCTTATCTCATCGCTGTATCCAAACGTCGTGTTGACGTATGGGTTGTATCTGTGAGTCTGGATCGTCGCGACGCGGATTATGTTTCATGGTTCGTCGATGAACTAAACAATTTTGCGAATTTTGCTAAACCCATCCTGGCCAGTAATGTTCCCATGCTTGATTTAACCACCGAATAGTGGACGGCATTTCGCGATGCAACACACTGTCATATTTGCGAAGAGCCATTTAAGGCTGACGATGTACGAGTCCACGATCATTGCCATCTATCCGGACGGTTTAGCGGCCCAGCACATTCGGAGTGTAATTTAAATTATAAAAATGCGTTTTACATCCCCATAGTTTTCCATAATATATCCGGCTACGATTCACATTTCATTATCGAGGAAATAGCTACCGCTTTCGAAGGTAGTGTTGACGTATTACCCATGACTAAAGAAAAGTATATTTCTTTCACAAAAAATGTCGGAGATACGGCTGAACCAGGCTCGCGAAATTATATTAAATTGCGATTCATCGATTCGTACAAATTTCTAAATACCAATCTCGACAAATTAGCATCTTTTGTACAAATTGATGATCAACGCGGTATTTTGTAAAACTATGGAAAATGTACGAAATCATGTGGATGTAAAACTTTGGACACATTGGGAAGGGCGATATGGCGCGGAGGCAATGATCGCGAATCCGAATTTCCACAGCAGAAGTGTTTTTTCGGAAAATTTAATAGCTGTTGAATTGCGAAAACTCGAGGTAAAGTTCAACAAACCGTTATACGTAGGTATGTGCATTCTGGACATATCAAAAATTTGTTTGTATGAATTTCATCACGAGTACATGTCTCCCCTGCACGGACCAAATTGAAAAGTTCTATACACCGACACAGACAGTCTCATTTATCACATTCGATGCGAAGATATTTACGAGACCATGAAACACAATATCGATAGATTTGACACAAGCGATTATCCTACTGACAATCCATATAATATGCCGCGCGTAAATAAGAAGGTTACAGGGCTGATAAAGGACGAATATAATGGTGCGATAATGACCGAATTCGTAGGTCTTAGAGCGAAAATGTATGCACTTCGCGTAGACGGCAAAATAGATACGAAAAAGGCGAAAGGCGTCAAAACCAACGTCATAGCCAGAACGATAACTTTCGACGACTACGCGCAGTGTTTGCACAGGGAGATCGAAATGGTTCGCAGGCAATCATCCATACGGTCTAAATTGCACAAAGTGTACACCATTTCGGAATTAAAAATCGCTCTAAGTCCGTACGACGACAAGCGGCATATCGTACCCGATTCGATCGACACTCTGCCCTTGGGGACATTATAAAATACCGTTATAAAATTCCGTTGTAAAAAAAAAATCTATGTAAAATAGAAACTATTTTATTTATTGTGTAATATAATATTCTTCGCAAATGTATGGAAATTATTGTAAATAGTGGAATTATTGCATATGTATCATTGTATATATTAACTAGATTATAAATGGTTGAAATAATGTGTAAAAATAAAATTGGTTACTCATGTATATGTATATGTATCATTGTATTAATTGAGCCATGTATTATTATTTTACAATACATTATTTTTATTTATCCATGAATTGTGTGATTTATCAAACCCCAGCCACTTGACGTATACCTTATCCCCCTTTCTACGCAACACTTTTTCCACTAGATATACATCAGGATCGGTGACGCGTTGCAGCTCGTGTTCATAGAATCCTCCAGCAACGGGTTTTCCACAGGAATCGACGAGCAGATACGTTGCAGGGTTAGTTGCCTGTACTTTGGCTATCTTGAACACCTCCGTTGTCCAATTCGGCGTATAGCCTTTATCGAAGATGGTTTTAAATTTGCTCATGCGCACAAACTCGTCCAGCTTGAATCTCGCTGGAACAGCGATCTTTATGTTGCTGTATACGGTGGCTAGCAGCTTATCGGCGATCGCAGGGGTAACATCGCAAGGACGTATTCTGATGGTTCTATGTTTTCGTGCGTTATACTCTGCAAGTAGACTTGGTAGCGCATCGGTCCATCTATAGGTTCCATTGAGCGTAAACAGTTTCCACATATTGTTCTTCAAAGTTCGATTGAAACGTTCTACGACGGAGGCCTTCATCACCGAATACGTCGAACAACGATTAACGGCATGTTTTGTGAAGAGTTTCTGCATATCGGCGTTGTAAATATCTTTTCCTTGATCGGTTAGCAAATTTTTCGGATATCGATTTCTAAAAATCTTTGCAAACGCTTTAGTCACCTTAGCACCACTTTTAGTCTTGAGCGGCAACGCCCATGCATACTTCCTCAACACATCGATGACTGTAAGTATGTAGTGGTGACCCTGGTTGAATCGCGAGTATGGACTAGAGCTCTTACTTTTTGACCCGTCGGGTACCCGTCTACCCGAAACAACTTCAAGCCATTGAATATGGTATTGTTCGATCATATTTGGATAACATCAGACTATACCACAGACAATCACAGACAATACTACATTCAATTGCTTGAAGTTATCCCGGGTAATGTCCGGGTACCCGGGTACTCGACGGGTCAAAAAGTAAGAGCTCTAGTATGGACGCATTTCTACAATGTCAGCTTGCCACAGATCATCGTATCCATGCACTATGACGCGCCTCCGCGGGAAATGTCTTCGAGCTGGTGCATGTAATTCCTCAACTAGCTGTAGCTTCTTGTGGCCGTGGTTTTCTTTACTCTTGGATTTCGATAAGGGCTGCGTGTTTGATCGCAGAGGTGTCTTTGACACGAATGATGTGGTAATTATCGGGTACGTGCATTAAGTGCTCCCCATCGGCCCAAGGACAAGTTCAGCCGCCTCGCATGATTCTCCTTCGCAGTGCTGCTGCGAGATAGAATTCAACGCCTGCGATATCTTTTGAACGCTGTTTTGCAACGTCAGCATATCTGTCTAAAACGCGACAAGCTTCCTCTCTAATTCTTCCTGCTGCTCACTCAAAGGTTTAATGCTCTTTTCCATGTATAGTTTATTGACGGCATCGGTGTCGACCATCGGTTGAGCTACGCGTCGTATCTTGCGTCATTTTGCATCAAAGTCGGCACCGGCCACACAAAGAGCGTTATCTCGCATGTAATTTCGAAGCAAACCGTTCCATTTATAATAGTCCATTCTAGCTGCTCCACTCTTCTCAAACGATACCCCAAATTTGTTGATCGGCATCTCGATGCATACAGTGGACATCATCGGCCTGCGGTTTAATTTATATAATGAGGCCTACCTCGCGGAGTTCCTCGTAAATAGATAGAATTTCAGGACCATGAGAGTTGTTACCCGCCTGACGCGACGCTTCCAGCAAGCGCAATCGATCCACCAGTTCGTTGGGATCGTCCCAGTGTACGTAATCGATCTTGTTATCGTTTACCACCATTGTTCGCGGCGTCCTTAGACCTTTCTCTGCTTTATTGACTGATGCGCGGGGGAGTAGCGGTGCAATCACATGTTTGTACTTGTATCCCTTGTTGCTCAATACAGGCTTTTTAGCACCATGATCGCGTCTGTGGGCATTCGTCGCCAGCAGTATACTTTTGTATTTTTGTTTATCAGCATCGGTGTATATAGCATCATCGGGAATTCTCTTGAAAATCAGTTCGTAAAGGCCGGGTGTTCCTCCGTATCTTACACCATCTATGATTATATTATCATCTTTGTCTATATTGAAAGCCTTATCCCCAAGCATCGTTCCACTATTGCCAAAGTATACGCCGTACACATAGTCCACTGCTGTATCCCTATCACCACTTAGGATTGCGCTCATGTATTTTTGACCCAGCGGGCCGCAATGGTTGTGAAACGTTTCTTGTCCCTCGGATGTTTGGAGTTGCTGTCTAATAGATGTTACAAACGACGCATCTGGACTAGTTTCGAAAACGTCATCATCATTGGTTGAGAGCAATTGTACACTGGGAAATGTATTTATTGGTGTGGGAGGATCCGGAGAATCGTTTGATGTACCATTCCACCGTTTATGCTTCGATTGAACTGGTGTGGAGGTTATCGGTGAATATTAAGATCACATGTGTGGTTTCTTCTTTGTCTTGCGCGATGTGTTCCCTTTCGGCTGAATTTTTGTTTTAGGCGTAAATGTTTCATTCCCTTCAACGTCTGTGCTCATCGGCGGTGATGTGTCAGCTTCTGTCGCTGCGGTATTTTCCACAATATGTTTTAGGGGTTCGACAATAGGTAAAAGTATCTCTCCAACGCGACATCTTCCTCCATCTTGCCAGTCTTCAAAGCCTGATGTTTCTTGCGAATGGAATCGCTGGTTTTTGCAATTTCCTTCTCTATTCTCTCGCGATCCTTAATCTCCAGAGTATCGATATCAGTCATCATTTTGCCGCAGACATTGGTTTCCCACCGACGTGTTGAGGCCAATTGGTCATCTCACGGTTACGGCAAACTCGTTCAATCCCTTTCTATAATGTCCATTGGACATTGCGCTATCCTTGTCTATTACCGCGAAACCATACTTCCGTTGCCAACAATTACGACACAAAGCGCAGAAATCCTCGTAAGACATATCAGTGTTTACGTGATCGTTGTACACATGTTTCAAGTTGGTACCATCCTGCTTAAACAGAATCAACAGATTCGCATTGTCGCGTATAAGATGTTTGGGAATTTTTGCATACGTCTGACAGAGTTGGAAGCAGTCAACGTTCGAGTGGCGCCCCATTGCAAAGTATTCCCTTATCATATCTTGCTTGTTACATGCCACGTCATCAAAGATAAAAATGGAATTCGGAAGCGATTCGCTCGGTGGGATGACATCACTGTTATTCGAAAACGTAAAGTAGCCAATTTCATCTATCGGAGTCAATAAATTCTCCAAATACTGATATTTCGGCTGTTGCAACGACTTGGAATACACGTACACGTTCTCGAAGCGGACGCCGTGAGGACTTTCCAACAAGCTCACCAGCACTTTGGTCTTTCCACAATTTGATGGGCCGCAAATGACGCAGCGGATAGTGTTTGGTAGCATGCCACCATGTCTGCGTCTGGTTTTCGAAGACATCATTTGCGATTTATCGTCAAAATTTGTCCCACGTATCGTTACAGGTTGTCGCACAAATCGCATCCTCTTCTCAAACTGCGAAAAATGATTTTGATACGTCGAAGCGGCGACGCGCCCTATTTATAGGTCCGCGCCGAAGCAAAACAGCTCAGTATTCAAAATGCTTCTAGTCCTGTCGGATAATTGCGATATTCGAGACCTAACCTCTGAGCAGTTGAAATATATACCAAAGATTATTTTACTCCGAGAGTTTGGGAGGCACATTGATCAGTTGTGGGACAGACTCCCCGAGCATATAAAAGCTGATCCTGAGGTTCAGCAGTATCGTCGGTGTCTGGAACATTATAATCGCTCTTGGCAGCGAACGCATATCGACGGTCCAGCACCATTGGTTAAAAACTGTGGCGAATGTCGCCGACGAGAGTAAAGAAAGATTGTGGTTTGTTAAATCGGGCGATAAACGCGCTACCTATCGAATTACATATTCCGGGATACCAGTTTTGTGGACCAGGAACTCATCTGGCTAAACGATTGGCTAGAGGGGATCAAGGCATCAATCCGTTGGACGCAGCGTGTCGCGAACACGATATTGCGTATTCGCGTAGCAACGACCTCGGCGAAAGGCACGCGGCAAATAACGTTCTCGCTGACAAAGCGCGAAAACGCATCGTTGCACGAGACTCGACTCTGGGTGAAAGAGGTGCTGCTACAGCTGTTTGGGCAGCTATGAAGGCCAAGACGAAAATCGGAATGGGGATGAAAACAAAATTGCGCAAAAGAACTCCAAAGAGATCATCGAAAAAGCGGATTCTTCCAGTAGCAAAACGGGGTGGCATATTACCACTTCTCCCACTGCTAGGTGTTCTCGGATCATTAGCTGCAGGAAATGCATCGCCATAATCGCTCCATGGAAGGTCGTGGACTTTATCTCGCACCATACAAGCGCGGGCAGGGAATATCCAAACGAAAAAAAACGCCGAAAAGAAAATAAAAATGCCCGCGGGCGTAACTACCGATGCACAATTGGAGGAGTTGGCAAAACGTGTACGTATTCCATTCTTTAGAGGTGTTTTTATGCGTAACGTGCTACCAGCGGGAGGAGTACATCGAAACGAGAGCGGTATCGTAAATTTGGACAATGTCGAGGGGCCTGGGACTCATAGGGTGGCGTATGCGAAGAGAGGGTGTCGAGCTATATATTTCGACAGCTTTGGAAATCTTCAACCGCCTAAGGAATTGGTACAATATCTGGACAAAGATGTCGTGAAAATCGAATACAATCGAACGGCTTATCAGAAGTACGATCAGAGCAATTGTGGACAACTATGTCTACGCTTTCTAAAAACGATCGACACCAAATTTAAGGATTGACTTCCCACCACTCTGATTCAGTACTAGTCGAACAGTACAGCTCGGAATATGTCGTTAACATTCACTCTAACCGGCAAGAGTAGCACCCTCGCAGTAAGCGACTTTCCGCCCATAGATTTGAGCCACGATAATTACGAGCTTGGCCTAACAACCTTTGAAACTTATCACACAATACTGAACATAGATTCGAGTAATGATAAATTCTACTTCACCGTAAACTATGACATCAACAACAGCGTCGATACCACTCATGAATACATTACGATTCCCCACGGCTCCTACGAACTAGACACCATCGTCAAGTACTTGAAGCAACGATTACTCGAACGGTATCCTGAAAAAAATCTCGGCGACACCGATGACGGTGACAACGATGCGTATCCTATAGTGTTGCGTCCCAACAACAACACCCTGAAAAGCGAGCTGTACTGCCGGTTCGCCGTGGACTTTACAAAGTCCAATAACATTGGATCGCTACTGGGATTCTCGACGAATCAGATATTAGAACCAGAACGGTGGCATGAATCGAACGATCCAATTAATATCATGAACGTGAACATTATTCGCATAGAATGTAGTGTGACCACTGGCGCGTACAACAATGGGACGCACGTACAAACGATACATGAATTTTCTCCGAGAGTTCCACCAGGATATAAGATATCGGAAACGCCCGCCCAGATCATTTACCTTTCAATCACCGCACGAGTCATTACGGATCTGACGATACGCGTTGTGGATCAAAACGGACGGTTGCTTGATTTTCAAGGTGAAGAGATTACCATCAGACTGCACGTACGACGGCGACGATAATACGCGTGGTGTGAACGAAAGAGATGCTTGTATTGAACGACTCCAGAAACCCATTTCTTCCAAGTGAAATTGTTTACAACAACAACAACAACAACAACAACAACAACAACAACAACAACAACAACTGCAACAGCTCCGATCACGCTAAAAGGAAGAGGCTCAGTGCTGCGAACATTGCATTTTTTAAATCATTGGGATTGATTGTGCGCATTTAAGTTGAAAAAATGTCTGACATTCTAAGCATTGGAGGGAAGCCGACGTTTGATGATCGCATCGTCAAGCTCCAGACTCACACATACAACCCATACGTCAACACGACGTTTGGATACAGCGATGAGATAAGAACACCGATACAGCAGCAGGATTTATACACATTGCCATGTCAAAGTTTCCTCTATGTGGAGGGGAAATTGAAGATAAATAAGCCAAATGATGCATTAACGGTGATGTTGGGAAATAATTGCGTGGCGATCTTATTTGATGAGATTCGATACGAGCTGAATGGTGTGGAGATTGATCGCAAAAGAAACGTTGGAATAACTAGCACGCTTAAAAACTATGTATCGCTGACATCTGGCGAAGACAAAAATATGGAGAATACCGGATGGGGCTTAAAACGTGGCGATGGGCCAATAGTGAAAAATCATTTCAATTTTTGCATCCCACTCAAATATTTGCTGGGATTTTGCGAAGACTACAAACGCATGATTATTAATGCGCGTCACGAATTGATTTTAATACGATCGCGCAACGACAACAATTCTCTAATAGGATCGCCGATGTTGGAACCAGAAATTGAATTAGTTAAACTACAATGGCGAATGCCTCATGTGACGTTAAATGACGTTAATAAGCTATCGTTGCTACATACTTTGGAAAGTGGACAAAACCTGAGCATTTGTTTTCAATCGTGGGATCTGTACGAGTATCCTCTCTTGCAGAGCACGATTAAGCATTCATGGGCCGTGAAGGCATCTACACAGCTGGAGAAGCCGCGATGCATCATTCTTGCTCTACAGACTGATCGAAAGAATGTGATGAGCGAAGACGCTACTAAGTTCAACAACTGCAAATTGGCCAATATAAAAATTTTTCTCAACTCGGAATTTTACCCATATGATGACCTGAACTTGGACTTTGACAAGAATAAGCATGCCATCTTGTATCACATGTATACGCAATTCCGTAAATCATATTATGGGTATAGTGGCAACGAGGCATTATTCACCGTGGCTGAATTTTTACAATTTGGTCCCCTCGTGGTGATTGATTGCTCGCGATAAAATGAGTCGATCAAGAATGGTACCGTGGACGTGCGCATAGAATTCGTGTGTAAAGAGAATGTGCCTGCAAATACTACGGTCTACTGTCTGATTCTGCACGATCGGGTGGTTGAATACAATCCGTTGACAAACGTGTGCGCAAAATAAATTAAATTGCCACGCTACTTGTCCGCCCTCTCCTGTGCTAAATTCATACAAAATTTCATCGTGAAAATCGTGATGCTTTACGAGAAAGATTGCATTCTCTTGTCTGTCTAGGAAGCGAACGGAACTCCAAATTGTACCGATAATGGTCATACCAACATTCGTTGACCTGCAAGGGTTCATCGTCGATGGAAGGTTTGTCGCGAAGGAAGTGGCTATCCTACGAAAGGGAACAATTCTCTCGCACTATATTTTTGGGAGTTCGATGCCACAATTTCTTCTTACGAAATCCGACAATTCAAGCATCCGATGGTTGGTGGCAAAACATCGTGGACTACGGTGGGACGATGGAGACGTTCCGTACAGTATGGCTAAACAGCTAATTACGAAAGCTGTTGCTGATGCGATCGATGAAGAAGATGACGCATCCCATATCGTATACGTTAAAGGGCTGCAGGAACGCGACTGGCTTGCAGATTTCCTGGTTGAAAATACGAGAACGGACGTGGTTATCGAGACGCTGGACATTGACTACGAGAATATCAAATCTCTAAATAAGCTAAATGTAGTTAATACTCTGCGATGCGGCAGACACGCAAAACACTGTGCCATGCAAAATGTATTTAAAATATTCAACTGGTGATCTAAACACCTGAGAAATGCATAAATAAAATATAATCAATTTTTAATGTATATGAAAATGTTTTTCATCGCCCTCCCCAACCTCCTACATGCGATGTATGCTAGATTAAGACGATAGTTATGCAGAAGCTGTATGATTCATGTTCGATTCACGTTCAGAGTGGTATGATTCACGTTCAATACCCGTTCAATACCAGATCAAAGCCGTTCAATACCCGTTCGATACCCGATCAAAGCCGTTCAATACCCGTTCGATACCCGATCAAAGCCGTTCAATACCCGTTCAATACCCGTTCGATATGCGATCAATGCCGTTCAATACCGGTTCGACATCCGTTCGATATACCTTCACAACCGTTCAATACCGTTCAATACCCGTTCGATACACGATCAAAGCCGTTCAATACCCATTCGATTCACGTTTGATACACGATCAGAGCCGTTCAATACCCGATCAAAGTGGTACCATACACATTCGATATGCGATCAAAGTAATTTGACCTAGTCGCTTAATGTGTCCAAAGAAGGAGGGAAAGAAGATGCGTGTGAATAAGAAGAGGATGATCAGCGAAAAGGATGTGAAAAACAACAGTAGCTTACTTTTGCAAAGCTACGCACTTCTCGATTTCATGACAGGGGGTGGGGGGTTTTACATGTGAGAGCCAGAAGATGCAGCGAGACCAGTTGTCTTCCAATTGCAACAGCTAACAGTCGAATTTCACATTTTGTGCAACAAGTAGTACAGTGACAATGGGATTAACTCGCATTTCGCCGGAGTGTCACCCGTGTGGTCGAGTGATTGGGGGTCACCACCACCGTCACCCCCCTCACCACCACGTTGGTCGCCGACGCCATCGCCGCCGTCGTCGCCTCCGCAAGTATGTAATACTTTGCATTGTTTTGTGTGCTTCATGTTTAATATGTTTAATGTATCAGTGTTATATCAACGTTTGTGTTTGTGATCTAGGACATGCCACTACCCATACTGAGGGCATGGCTGGCAGGTCTGGAGGCCCGTGCACTCCAGAATGCACCCCAAGGGGTGCAGATGCGGCGGTCGGGGCCGGTGGTTGGTCCCATCATGGCGGATCGGCTACGGCAGGGGCCGCATGGTGGGCCGAGGTGGGCCCCATATCAAATTCCGCGGCCGCCGTCACCGCCATCACCCCCCTCCCCGCCTTCACCCTTTTTAAAATATTTTTTTTAGATTTTCTATTTTTTCTATTTTCTATTCGATTTTTTAGTAGTATTTTTAGTAGTATTTTTTGTAACAATATATATATATATATATATATATATATATATATATACCTTAAACGTATATTCCTTCTATATTTTATTTACCCGTGTTCCTCCCCGCCACATAATTCTAAGATTCAACGTTTATTTCGGTCGAGCGTTCTTCGCGCTGTTAAAATGACATCATCCCGCGCGGCTACTCCAGAGGAGTCACATTTCGCATAATCGCGTGATACGCCGCGACGTTAAATCGGGACGCTTTGAAATACTGTTAGCTTTAGAATAAAATATTTCTCTGCATTGGGGGGGGGGGGGGGGAATGTCTGTATGCCGCACATAGGTTTGGAAAACAATTTTCGTGGTGGGCCCGGTCTAAATAAGTTTTCGGGGGTTATTCACTCCTTTAAAAACTTTCTGGGGGGGGGGAGGGTCATTCCCTCCCTCTGAAAAATTTTCGGGGGAGGGTCAGGTCTGGAGAGGTCTCCGCGGCGGCTCGGCCCGGACTGATCCCCTCCATCATCGCGGCTCCCCCCACTCCGCGGCTTGTGCGCGCGCAACCGGTCTTCCTCTCCCCGCTGTCCCCCGCGCCCATGTTTTCCTCCGCCGCACTCCCCCGCGCGCCGTCACTCCCCCCTCCCCCCGCCCCCGCGCTCCCCTCATTGCCCCATGGGTTGGAACTATCATAGACATACTACTCTCGTCAGTAAAAAGGACATTTGTCCATTGCTGCTGACCCCAGTGCACATAACGGCGAGTATATGCCAAACGCTGCCGTTGATGTGTGGGAGTGAGCAACGGGACTCGCATTGGGCGCCTCGAACGCAATTCAACGTCCCTCAATCGATTCCTGACGGTCCTGCTAGAGATCGGACGTGGCAGATTGTGTCTGTGGTTCACAAATTGTCCTGCAATAACGCGTGAACTGGCGGTTGGCTCCCGAAGAGCATGTCTGGTAATCATCCTATCGTCTCGCGAACTTGTCGCACGTCTGCGTCCTTGCCCTGATCTGCGAGAGTACTGCCCAGTATTTCGAAATCGAGCGTAAAGACGATTGACAACCGACGGACTTACACCAAAAGAATTGGCAACTTGTCGCCGACTGTGGCCCTCCTCCAACAAAGTCACAAGTCAAGCGACTTCGTACTCAGTTAGGTGACGTCGGGGCATAACGCGATGCAAAAAAGAAGTGAGCTAAAATTCGAATTTAGAGTCGCAGGTTGCTGCGTGAGTGGCAGGCTGCAGCGCAGCGTCTTGTCTTGCTGTGTTGGCGCATGCGCAGTGAGGCGTAGGTCCGACCGCGCATGCGCCAACTCGTGGCGCGCTTTGGATGGTGCTAATGCCAGTTATTGTAGTACAATTTTTGTCATTGCGAAGAGATTGGATAAAAATGCTTTTCTTAAATTTTTGAAATATTTAAAATATTTATAAAAAAAAAAACGTGCAACAATCGTTCAAAAGCCGCGAGAAAAAAAAGGGTTTTACAGAGAAACATAACTTAAAACAAGTGATCCTTCAATTTTTCAGACCATATCGCATGTTTGACCATCGAGGATATACGGAAAAAAAATCTGATTGGTCCGGCCTTTTGCACAGTTTTTACGGGTAGTCTTACCTCGCAAAAAACGTGGACACTTAAATGATTCTTTGATTTTCTTTGAAGTGGCATCATGCTTCCCAAAAAATGGTAAATATGTAATTTTTGGGATTATCTTAAAATGGATTTTATACGATGCAAAAAATCTCACTAAATTGGCAACTAAGGATTTTGAAAGAATAATTTCTTAGCTTTCCAAAACACTCATGGATAAATTTCTACGATCATGCGTTCGCAAGTTATAGGCGTTCAAAGTGAAAAGTTCCTTTTTTGCTTTGATGGCGCATAACTTGGTGAATAAAAATCATACAACAAAACCAAAAAAACGAAATTAAAGAGAAATGTTTGCTCTATGAGAGCACTCCATTGGATTTATCTGAAAAAATTCTTTTTGGCCCGGGCATACGTTCAAACTAGGCAAAAATTTCTGAAACTTCGTTTCCTGCGCTTCATCTTGATAAAAGAGTATCATAATGGACGAAGAAAAAAAATTGAATCATTGTTTCAAAAGCTAGAGACTTCAAACGTTAAAATGCTTTTTTAAAATATTTTTTGCGACCTTTTTTCACGGAGATACAGCCATTTGAAAATGACCAAAATTTTCGGGAAATTATAGTGTTCCTTTAATTTTTTCCAGGAGTGTATAAATGCTTATAACTGCAAAACTAATAGTCTGGGAGCCAGCGACACATATTTTGGCCAATTTGTTTAAAGTTAGTTTTTTTCTTCTATAATTGTGCTACATATGCACAAAACAAACTCGTGCCAACGCATCAGCGGAACTACGCTTAACACCGTGTTAACTACGTAAGAAAATATTGTACAAAATCCTTACATGTTTAAATTTGAAAATTTTTTACTAATATTAGACACCATAAAACACTGAAAAATGATCTGCTGCCACCGTATAGTCTGTAAGCCAGCGACACATTTTTTTAGCCAATTCGTTTAAAGTTAGTTTATCTTTTTTTGTACTATATTTGTCCCACATAGGGTAGATGACCCATTTACTGACACATTAAGCATTAACGCTAACATTATCTTATAGTTTTGTACTTATAGACTAAAAGTATATGTTGTTCTTGATATTTATTACTGTTTAATATGTTTACTGGATGAAAAAAATTGGTGGATCTTAAAACTTCGATTATTATGTATAAATTCATAAATTTCAAAAATATATTACGGGATCTATTACTGACACCTTTCAAATGTATTTGACTAAATTTCTGTCACCCCAGTTACTGCCAGCTAACCGAATACTGTTTATTGTTAAAACTGCAACCTACGCGCGCGCGAACAGACGAGAATGGCAACACCGCCTCACAGACGCATTCCACTACAACCATTTACCGGTCCGACGTTCGGAGAGTTTCCAGCGACCGCTGGACGGCAGTGATGCCCAAGCTTCGAAAATTTTAGAATGCTCTCTTTCAAATCAACGTTGCAAAGAGTTGTGCGGAATTTCCCGGCCCAGGTAAGCGAGCCGCGCGCTCCGCTTTTATGATCGGTTTACCACTCGCACCCCAGATTACTGTAATGAGGTTCGAAAATAATATCGACTGGTCTCGTACTCGTCTTAATTTCATAAATTTTAGCTACGACAGAGTTGACCGCGACGCTATATCCCTGTACGGTGAGATTTTTCGCCACCTGCATGTAAAAGCCACAATAATGGCGCATCATTCCAAAAAATGACATTAACGGAAGCCGGTATAGGCGCGGCGTTGAATAGCTAAATGTTTAAAACATTCAGACACCAAAATTGTAGAAAAAAATTCCAACACCGCTAAAATCAAAGACACATCCCATTAGTTACCCGTTACGTCCGACCTATGCATGCACTGCATTAAGGATAAAATTATAAAAATAAAAACCAGAAAAATAGATTCTGAGGTTTGCAGAACTAACACATAACACAGTACAACAAATTTTGACTTTTTTCGGACTTGTAACATTCAATAGCCGTTTCTTATAGGTTTTCGTACCCTGAAAACGAATCCGCAAACTGTTTGTCGCCATCACCCTTAGTTTTTGAGAAAATCGATTTTGAAAAAACTGCAAATTTTCAACTTTGCACATCTTTTGTGTCGAAACGGTAATAGTTATTTGATTGTTCGTTGCGTCAAATTATTCTATGAACCCTTCCGAATACAACAATATAAGTTATTATTGCATTATGAACATTTAAATATGTTTAAACAACGATCAAAGGGAAAATGACACCCGAAATGCACCAATTTTTGCAGATATCTTTCAATTTATTTCCAAAACTAAGGGTCTGAGAGAAGATCTGACCATTCCACGCAATGCAGCAGACAGTTTCCCTTCGGAAAGCGTCAACAGAAGTGGTAAATCTCGTTTTGTTTTCAATACAGAAGCGAAATAGTTTGGCAAAACGCGCGGAGCCGACAGTGGTAGTCACGCGCGTTAAGCGATAGTGTTACGCTGAGCGGCAGTGGATCGCGCGCCGCCGTTGACTACCACTGTCGGCTCCGTGCATTTTTCCAAACTATTTCGCTTCTGTATTGAAAACAAAACGAGATTTACCACTTCTGTTGACGCTTTCCGAAGGAAAACTGTCTGCTGCATTGCGTGGAATGGTCAGATCTTCTCCCAGACCCTTAGTTTTGGAAATAAATTGAAAAATATCTGCAAAAATTGGTGCAATTCGGGTGTCATTTTCCCTTTGATCGTTGCTTAAACATATTTAAATGTTCATAATGCAATAATAACTTATATTGTTGTATTCGGAAGGGTTCATAGAATAATTTGACGCAACGAACAATCAAATAACTATTACTGTTTCGACACAAAAGATGTGCAAAGTTGAAAATTTGCAGTTTTTTCAAAATCGATTTTCTCAAAAACTAAGGGTGATGGCGACAAACGGTTTGCAGATTCGTTTTCAGGGCACGAAAACCTATCAGAAACGGCCATTGAATGTTACAAGTCCAGATAGCTGTTGTAGGGGAGAGTCGTGCAGTACCGACCAGCGTACAGTACCGACCAAAGCTAGTTCTCACTTCTTCGACCAGATATTACCACTTTATTTGAAATAACCAATGAAAATCACAATTCTCTATAACCTATTTCGGGGCCATATTGTTTACTCCATTGCTCTCGATGTTCTGAGGAATTAAACGTATACGTTGACATTCAGTGGGTTAGAAGTTATTTTTTAAAGCTGATCTTTTGTTTCTCGTGTAAGTAACTGATTTTGTTCTATTATGTATACTATCTCTAGTCTATTAAGTTTAATAAAACGTCCTAGTTTTGCAATATTTTTTATGCATAATATACCATGATCTAAAATGTTTCCCCGTGTTTGTCGTACAGTACCGACCACCCAAATGTCGTGCAGTACCGACCAACAGACTCTGTCAACCAGTAGAGACGAAATTTTTCTTATCTGTGAGTTCAATCTGTTAGCAACTCAGATTAATTTATAAGATGTTCATTTAACCTTCCTTCTACCTTTTCCCGCAGAAAAATAAAGTAAATAAGGATAGGTATGATAACCCAACAAACAGGAAGCTAGGATTTAATGATGAAGTCATCTAGTGTGTTATTTGCAAGCAGAGTTGGGCATTAACTAAATAAAAAATTATGTAAATAAGGATGAAAGTTACTTTAACTTTAGATTATTCGACGAATAAAGTTAATTCTTTTATTCAATCAGAATTTATTCGACAAAGATAATTTTTTTATTCCACGAATAAAGTTAATTTTTTATCCGTTATTCGAAATTTTATTTAAATAAAAAAATTTTCCATCTTTGTTTGCAAGGAATCATTTGACAAAGAATAGGTGCAGTGTACCAAATGTGACGGTTGGGCACATGTCGAATGCACAGATCAGGAGAATATTAATTATTTTACTTGCGAGTTTGTACAAACAAAATTTGAAAAAATCTTGTATTGTACTAATTAAATGTCTTTATTAACATTTTTAATCATTTAGACCTAAAAATCTACTAATTTAATAGTTGGTCGGTACAGGACGACAATTTTTCGTTTCCTAGAAATTACAACTTTTTTACTTTTGCAAATTATCAATTCTTATTATTAAATTTCACAAAAATAATTTCCCTCCTCTTACTAAGTTCCATCTATACTACAAACACGTTTTTGAATTTCTGATTTTTATCGACTCTACCCCAAGATATAACAAAAAAACTTAGAGCGGTCGGTACTGCACGACTCTCCCCTACTGTGTAATTTAATAAAAATTTAATTTCTCAAATTATGAAAGTAATCATACAGAAACAACTAGCCTATTGTTTATCAACACCGTGAATTTTAAAAAGAGCATTAAATACAGTATCAAATAAACAGTTTGCAAAAGCTTTTCACAACAATTATGGTTAAAAAATTGATAAAAGAAAAATTCAGTAAACGTAAATTATTTTAAATTATCCATCATTAAGAGGGAATAATTTTTCCTCATTTTTAGTAGCAAATTGCATTCCGATATCTTTTACATCAAAAGTTATACGAATAAGGCCCCAAATTCTTCAACCCGGGCCGGGGAATTCCGAATAGTTATCTGCGACGTTAATTTGAAACAGACCATCCTAAAATTTTCGACGCTCAGGCATCACTGCTGTCCAGCGGTTGCTGACAGCGCCGGGCCGTTGAATGATTGTAGTGGAATGCATCCGTGAGGCGGTGTTGCCATTTTCGTCTGTTTGCGCGCGCGTAGGTTGCAGTTTTAACGGATGAGCCTGTATATGAGCAACTACTGCTATAACAGTAATACCAAAATGCTTGAAACGCTTGTACCAATCACTGTCACCCAATTAATAAGTAAAAAGACTTAATGAATCGTTGAATTCGGATCTTTATTACTTTCTATGATGCTTATATTATTTAAAATATTATATTTTGTTATGTTAATAACTTAAATATTACAATTACAGCATTTTCTTTAACGCCTTGTTTTCTCTTTCGCTAGTAAGAAAGTCGTCGTTTCCATTCTCCTAATATCCGCTTAAAATTTTGTATCGTTTCATTCAAATTAACGAAGAGAAAATTAAGTACTGTTTTTTGTATCGTATAAATAACAGTTTGAATTGTATGCTAAATTCTTTTCATTTATCATTTTATAAGATTTATTCGTTATTTTACGTAAAATAGCTTAGGGTGACAGTAATTGGGTAGGTGGCAATAATTGGGTCATTTACCCTATGCACAAAATGATCTCCTGCCAGCGCATCAGCGGAACAATGCTTGACAGCAGCGTGTCAATTATGTGAGAAAATATTGTGCGAAATCCTTACACGTTTGACTTTGAAAATTTTGCACCTATAATGGACACCATAAAACCACGGAAAATGATCTGCTGCCACCTTACTTGCGGAACGGCATGCTACTGCCACTCGTATAAACATGTTAAAAAGTTGAAATCGATTGACTAAAATGTTTAAAGCTGAAAATTTGGTGGTAGTTTATATCACAGAATGGAAGAAAAATAACTGCTGCCAGTTCTATCACGGGGCAAAGGTCTTGGTAGGATTCACCAAAGGTAAGGCGCGACGCACCAACACCACCTATATAATAAAGCCAGTTTCGTCGTGACGTCACCACTGAGCGGCATTCACGAACTAGGCGAAATAATAAGGTCCACTCAAATAATATATTTACAAGCAAAAACTTTATTTGTTTTAATTACATCCTGCACATGTGCACAAGAAGTTCACACAGTCGTTTGTTAATTCTCTTAGAATCTGAAAGGAAACCAGTGCAAAGTTGCGCTTTCTTTATATGCGGAAAAACTAAGAATAAAGTACTTTATTTATAAAACTTTATTGAGTTTGTAATAACACATAAAAATAAAATATTCTGTTTCTTGTGACGTCCCGGCCCCACCATGGGTCGCGCCGGTCAGTCTCCGCTGGCGCCGCTACTCTTCTCGCAAGTCCTATCGTCCACTCTCGTTCGTATATATACAAGTTCCAAGTTTATTTCCTCTTAGTCCCCATGTGTCTAGGGCAAGGGCCGTCAGCTATAGCCCTACTGATGAGTCTGGCTGACGGTCCCAAGACGAAACGCACATCTTCTTTTCCTCTTCCATCTTTAAATTGCCAATCCACCTGCCCCGCACAGTACTCCAAAAAACGTGACCGGCCTTAGGGGATTACGGTTACGCCGGAGGTGATGGGGCAAGATCCCTCTTTACGTTGCGGAATCAATCAACAATCACAATCTCGATTTCGGACGTAACAAAAATGGTGGCAGCGGTGGGATGTCGGTGGATTATGGTAAATGTGGTACATATTTTGTATAATCTCGGAATAGTTTGGTGTTGTGATGCATTATATTTGAAATATTTACAGAGATTTCAAGAACATATTAGTCTGAAACAAGATAAAACTATCTTTGAACCAAATTGAAGGATTTGAAACCGATAAAGGTATGTATAAATTAATAGAGATCTGAAATAGACAAAATTATTGGTACGAAGCCAAACAGGTTAAGTGCCCGTGGAAAAGGAGGTTAGCATAATTACCTATTGAAAGGGACAATTATGCAGTTAATTATAAAATCATGTTAGAGGATAGTATGATAATTGTGGAAAATTTCCTCACCACACTAGGGGTATTTACCATAGAGCGTTAACTTCTTTTTATTATAATGGGTGGTTCGCCAATAGCCATATCATTCCATTTTCTAAAATAAAATTATTATTTTTAAATAGAACATAACAAAAACATACCTTTTGTATTCTTAAAGAAATAAAGTATTACATTTTGAAATAATAATAAATAATTTTGAATAATATTAATAACAAAATATAACGAAACATACTTCGACATTCTCTCGAAATACTACTCCCTGCTGGAACTGCCAGTTAGAACCGCATTAAAAATTGTTAAATCCGGATTAATGCGGTTTTCTTCCCATAAATTGCAGATTGAACCAGATGAAATATTTTCTCTCAGTTTCAAACCGGATATGCATGTAAAAATCTTGATGGCATCTATCTGTATTTCCTAGCACAATTTGTCATCGGTTCGGCTCGGATTTACACGAAGTAACTCGCACATTACTAAAAAACTTCTTGAATAACTTTGCTCATTTTTTAAGCTGGTTCTATCTGTACATCCATATTCAAACCAAAATGGAATCTATTGGACTTTTCAAATTATTTTGCTACCAGTTCTTACACAGATTTACATATCGTAAATGCATGTTCAAGCACACATATTTCTGGATGAAATCGCCTCAAATTTTTAGTTGTTTCTAACTGGAATCTAGAAGTGTAGATCAAAATTCAGTTTTTCAGTTTTTCCAAGCCATTTTACTACCTGGTTTTATTTGTATTCGCGACACGTTTATGGTCCCTCGACCAATTTACTCAGGTTTATTTCTTAAATCTACTATATCATAAACTTCTGCTGTATCAATCTTGCATCGAAGTCTTGATCACGTAGCAAGCTGCCTCATTAGTTCGCGGCGCCGATCTTATGTCTCGCAGCGCACATCGCTGCCGCGAGAGGAGTTACCAGTATCGCGGCCACCTAGCGGTGTTCGAACCAAATCAATTATTTTGAAGTATGAGTTTCGTAAAACCGGAAGGAACCGCATTAATTTTTTATCCCCCAATCCATTGGAAATCGGGTTACATTTTTTCTTGGAACCCCATATGCATATCGTGAATTATTTTCTCTGCCAACCTGGATCGCATCGGGCTCGTTAGAGCTTGTGGCCTTTTCAGACGGAAACTATTATGTTGTGTAATGGTCATTCCAGATAAAACGGAATCAATTTTTTCGAAGTATGTGTTTTGTAGAACCGGATAGAACCGCATTAGTTTTCTATCCGCCAATCCGGTGGAAACCGAGCCAAATTCTTTCTCTTCGAACCCCATATGCACCCCGTGAATTATTTGCTCTGCTAATCCGGATCGCGACGACTCGAAAGGGCTTGTGGCATTTCCAGATTCAATCCGTAAGATTTTGGATCCGCAATTTCAGATACGAACCTTCCGGGTTTATACAAATGGCAGTTCCTGATAGAAACTGATAAATTTTGGACCTGAAAAATCCTGTTTCATCCAGTGATCTGAATATCCGCATTGAACTAGATAAATCCAGTTCAAAATTCAATGCGGTTCTAACTAGCAGTTCCAACAGGGATACCAACTAAATATCCCCCTTTGTAATCTATGTAAGGTTTTATATGAATTTCAACTAACATTAATGATACAAAACACTCAAGAGGTTTTAAAGATGCTTTTTTCTCTCTAATATATGCTAAAAAATGAGTGTCATTCGGCAGCATACTTGAATTAATATTTGAACAAAGGCTTTTTTCACAGTATTTGGATGAGGCAAAATAATAATTCCTGTTATTCTTAAGAATCTATATGCATGTGGAGATATAAAAATAAAGCATTGAAGAAACTATCATCGTTTCAGGTTGGAAGCGATATCGCTGTTTGGGCTGTGTACAAAGCCGAATTTGTGATCTGCAGAATGAGATGATTTTATTATTTTCCTTATTATTAATTTTTAGTGATTCCAATAAATTTAGAACTACATCCACTATCACATTTTCATCGCCTATATTGATATTCTCTAAAACATCTATTATTTTTTTAATATCCATTACACTATTTACAAATTTGGGAACGCCTTTAACTGACATTCAATGGTTACTTCAAATTCAAATCAATCAAGATATACATTATAACGTGTTGATTCCATTCCAAGTTTAAATGGAGGTAAATAATATATTCTTTTTTTAAAATAATATTCCATTTTTCGCCTATGTTAACCAATTTGGCTGTGAAGCTAAATTCTTTAAAAGCTTTGAAGAAGAACCGTTTTTCATGTTCCGCAGCAGTTTTTTCACTTTCAATAATAGCACTTCGGATAGCTAGAGCTTCTCGTCTGGTCTTCTTCTCAAGCGGAGATTCTCTGTAATTTATTTCTTTACTGAAATAAGAGGGATACTGTAGACAAATACAGGGCACTGCGTCACTTTTTACCCTGGGTTTCTTTAAAAAAAACTGTTATTGTTTTTCCAGTTTTCCAATCTACTGCCGTTGTAGTAAATTCAATGTCAGATTTCGTAAAGTGTCGATGGCACACAATTTAAAAACATGCACTTTGGATGTATCGTTAGCAGAATAATTGCCATTACACCCGGGTACACAACACTTATTAACCATTTTGAACTAATTATTACTTCAAACGACTTAAACGACTACGAATATCACTTAAAACAACCACACGTGGTGGGCATACCAATTCGAACATGAACTGGTCGCTCTATGCCTCTTGTACATGACATCACAGGGTCACGTGGTGCAGAGCAGTTTGGCTTTATTATATAGGTGGTGTTGGACGCACCGCCTCAGTTACATTTACACAGGGATCGGCGGGCTCCAGCTATCGCTGATGGAAGGGGAAACACATACAGGAGCGGTGGTTATGTGTGCGTGACTGATGCTGTACACACATAACCACCGCCCCTGTAGGTGTATCCCCCTCCATCAGCTTTAGCTGGAGCCCGTCGGTCCCTGCATTTACAAGGCACGTGCAATTCAACGTTAATTTTCTCCGCGCCGGTCATATAGAAGAAGAGAAAAATTTTATTGCACTTTCAAATATTCCGGTTAAATTCATGCAACTCGTTACACTGCACCTTTGTTTCCCTCAGCCAACATCAGGACCTTAGGTGGCTCCTGCCAAGCCTTTTGTTCCACGATAGAAACTGGCAGCAAATGTTTTTCTTATACTTCTTAATGTAAACAATTAGTACAAAAATATTCAGCTTTAAATATATAACCGCAGCGGAGAAAATTAATGTTGAATTGCACGCGCCTTGTAAATGTAACTGAGCGCGGTGCGTCGCGCCATACCTTTAGTGACTCCTGCCAAGGCTTTTGCCCCGTGATAGGACTGGCAGCAATCATTTTTCTCCCATCCTGTGATATAAACTGCCACCAAAAAAATTTTCAGTTTTAAACATTTTACTCAATCGATTTCATTTTTTAACGTGTTTATACGAGTGGCAGTAGCACGCCGTTCCGCAAGTAAGGTGGCAGCAGATCATTTTTCGTTGTTTTATGGTGTCCATTATTTGTATCAAAATTTTCAAATTTAAACGTGTAAGGGTTTTACACAATATTTTCTTACATATTTGAGACGCTGCTGTCAAGCGTTGTTCCGCTATCGCAGGAGTTCATTTTGTGGATATATAGCACAAATATAGTAGAAAAAAAGATAAACTAACTTTAAACAAATGAGACATCAAAAAGTGTTGCTGGCTCCCGGACTATAAGCATTGTCGGACATATACATATACCAATATTTCTTATTATCTGGACGAGTGGAACCGACCCTGAAATATTGTCCCACATATTTATAAACGCCCTATATATTGCAATCATATCTATATCTTCTTGCATTCCGAATCTAAATCACGAAACAATAAATTAAAGAATTTTTAAATATTCATACATGAAGTGAATAATGCAAAGTTAATTTTCCAAATTCTATAGGTCCGATTAGGTTTATAACGAAATTAGCGGCTACTAATTACCTACAGGGTTCTTTAGAGAGAAATGAACTTGTTGATCAGCCCAATAGTATAAATGTGGTAATATTATATTGAATAACAAAATTCTTACAGTTTGGTTAACTGATGTTTCTTTCTCCTCAGCAGTTTTTAAACTATCTTCTATGTACTGTTTCTCCCTTTCTGATATCCGTGGGTGTGCCGACGGACTGTCGAAACCAAAAATGAGAAGGAAGATACTCCAAAGTATGGCGAGACTGCCGAAAACGTAAAATATGGATGGCCAACCGGCATTTGACACCGCTAATACTCCAGAAATTGGAAAAGATATCACAGTACCGAACTGTGCTCCAGCATAAGCAAACGTTCCTAGAACAAATGAAACATATAAATAGGTTAAAAAATTATAGGTTCTTCAAAATAAATACAATTTTTTAAATCATTTCCATTCTATTGTTAATATATGTACATAGACTAATACCCTAATACGACTTGTGCAGACCATGCCAGAATTTCCCCTCTACTACTCCCTACTACGTCACCAGCCCTCTACGCGGTCATTTTCCCCCTATTTCTGGCAACACTATTCTCTAATGGCCTTGGTGAGTTTTGAGTGTAGACATTTTTCATGGTAGGTAAAGATGATGAGTTTGTGATAGGGCTCTTACTATCCCGATATCCGAGTATCCGGATTGCTCGTTATAACTCGAAATCCGAATCGAAATCTGGATCTGAGTATCCGGATAACCGTACTTGAATCCGAGTATCCGAGTACCCGGTTTCGAGTATTTTATCATCATGGCTGAATAAAGTTCTCTTTATATCGATTCTAATTAAAGAGAGCAAGTTTAACAGAAGTGATTAAAATAAGAAATGCGAAGGGAATTATATTTATATTTTATTTACAGTTATACATATACACTAAGATAATAACTTCCTAGTTTGGTATAAAAAACAAGTTTATTTACATTGTTCGGTGACAAACATGATCTTTTGGTGGTTACAATATTATCCGCTGTAGAGAAGACCCTCCTCGAACTTGCTGATGTTACAGGTATGCATAGGTATTTTTTTGTTACGGAAGCCATTTTTGGAAATTTAGTTTCTCTTAATTTCCCTTAAATACATTTCAAATTCAGTAACTGAATGTTCTTCGGTACTATTTTTGGCAAATAAAAAGTCTAAAGCAGTTTCTTTTATGTTTGGTATATTGTGGGACCCTATATCGTCATCTACCATATCACGTAATATTTTTTTTACTGCTTCATAAATTGATTTTTTGACGTTTCCTGACTCGAAATCGAGATCCTTGTGTCGAGGATCCAAGAATGAAGCCAACAGAAGAATACTAATTTTAGATGTCCCAATATTCGGTTGCAATTGAAATCTTGTGGATAAATTAACTGCAAGTATTGTTTTCCGTTGTATTATTGTATTACTATCATCTGGGTCTATTATTAGATGTTTATCAATGAGACTATGAATAATGGGACGAACTATCGATATGGTCACATTTTCCTCAGAGCAAAACATCACTGTAGCAACCTCTATAGGCTTCAAAATCTTTATTATATCTTCAAGGAGAGACCAACCATTTTCACTCATTTCTAATTTTCTAGTGATATCTACTTTCGTCGTGTTTCGGTCAGAAAGAACAGAAGTAATTGCGGACCTATTTTTAAGCAGTCTTTGACACATATAGAAAGTGGAATTCCATCGAGTTGGACACTTCTGTATTAGCTGCAATTGAGGAAGCTCTAATTGATTTTTTTTCGAGTGCACTTGTACCTAAAGCAGAATGCCGAAAATGACGGACTATTTTACTGCTTTTGGTACAAAGTTCTTCAATTTCTTGTTTATAAGTCCCTTCTTAACACTTAATTGTATTGTGTGAGCAGCACAACATACACCTTCAATATCCTGTTCCATTAAACCTACTGCATTAATTATGTTACGAGCATTGTCGCGAACGATTCCTACAATTTTATTCTTCAAACCCCAATCTTCTATACAACATTCAAGTCTCCTCGCCAGATTCTCAGCAGTGTGACTTTCTTCCATTTCTTCTGTTGTTAAAGTAAATGCTTTATATATCCAATTTTTATTTATGAAATGAATCGTAATGGTCAAGTATTAACCGTGAGACCGAGATGTCCAACAATCTGTCATCACAGGTTCAATCGGCTCAGTATTAAGTTCATTTTGTATCTTTGATTTTGGTATAAGGATACCTGCTTAATTTAGATTCGGATATCAAACACTTTTTTGAGTTGCAACTGAGTATCCGTACAGGATAAATCCATATACTATGTGTGAGTGATACAAAAGACAAACGATCACACATTCGAAACAGACAACTGTGTGTGGTTTCTCATACAATGTATGCATGCTACCGTTTTTTGTTTCTCGAGCGATTGACGACGAACGATTGTCGACAATCGATCGTTGTCGTCACGTCGTCAGCTACGTTACGTATTGAGAGAATAAATTCGATACAAATTAGCATTACATTAATATTACATATAAATTACATATTGTGTTATTCTCTCCAGTTTATATATGCACATAACATATACATATTTTATATATTATATATTTTTTAATTAGTTTATATATTTCATAAATTATCAAGCGAAATGTGATATTTGTGATCGTATTTTTTCAATCGGGAGTTCAACGTCATCCTTGAACAAACATTTGACAAATATACATTCCCTCAGGACGGTGGATGAAGCTGTACAAAACAAACGACGGTAAGTTTTTATTTTGAAATGGCATAATGTAATATATTTATCTGTAATCTCATATTTATTACAATTAGGCGATATAATACTTCGACTAACGGAGATAATCCCTCAGAAGAAAACAATGTAACCGCACAGTTTGATAATAGCGAGATTAATGCACAAGCATCTTCTAATTCACGAAGAGTAGCACAGAACTCAGAGATAATTTCTCAAGCATTAGCGAAAATGGCTGTACTTCTGAAAACACCCATGCTCCGAATTGGCTGAAAATTTGGAAACAGGTTCATTTTGCATAGAAATAATGTTTGTGAGAAGGATTTTTGGCGACTCGAAATTTCTTTTTATCATATAAGTGTCACTTCCTATGTTACCGACACGTTGAAGGCGGCTCTAAAGCCACAGAACCTGCTGTTTTCAATTATTTTTAAAAGGTATCGGGATTGTTGAGGCTACAATGTAACACGTGGTTCAGTTCGTTGTGGTTCGACGTTACTAGTAAGTCTAGGTCTTTGTGTAAAAATGAATCACATAAATTTATTTTTCCTTGCGAAGAAAATGACCGAGCACGAAACAGGAATTGAATGGCTAAAGGAAATGTCTTTAATTCCCAGGGAAAAGTGTTTTGCAAAACATAAAAAAAAAAGATGGTTTATATCGAAACAAGAGGAGGTTTGGGCTATTTTCGGTGTTATAAATCAGGAAAATATGACCATAGTATTACAGCCGCACATAATACATGGTAGATATTACTTTTATTGTCTAACTTATTTTAAAGTTATACTTCTATTATGCATGTTATTGTTATCTTACGTGAGAATTTCCATAGGTTCAAACGTTGTCATTTGAGTTTTCAAGGTTGCATGCTAATAACTTATGCTTTTGCATGGCGATATTCATACGAACAAACACAGCATGAATGTTCTATTACTGAAGACCAAACAATTTCGACTGAATCAATTGCAGATCGATATTCATTCTGTAGAGAAGTGTGCACTCTAGCGCTTGACAGACGATATGAAATGCAAGGTTTAATCGGTGGTCCTGGTATTATAGTCGAAATTGACGAAAGCAAAATTGGACGCAGGAAATTTGAAAGAGGACGTTTGCGTGAAGGAGCATGGATATTAGGTTCAATTTTTATGGCCATTGTTACTGTAAAAGTTTTTAAATAATTAGTTTAATTTCTATTGTTTATTTTATATAAAAAATTTGGAATAGGTATGATACAACGAGGAGGACAAAGGTATCGTTTAGAGATATGTCCTGAAAACAAACGAGACGAAAATACTCTTATTTCATTAATTCAGAAACACGTAGCAGTAGGATCAGAAATACACACTGATTGTTGGAAGGGCTATGTAAATTTAAAAAAACATGGCTACGTTCACAAAACTGTGAATCATAGCACTAATTTCGTAGATCCGGAAAGCGGAGCTTATACATAAAATATAGAGTCGTCATGGCGTGTTTTGCGAGCTCGACTAAGTAGAGGTGGTATTAGAGAAGATACACTTATTGACCACATGTGTGAATTTCTATGGCGTTTTGAAATAAAAAGAGATGGGACAGATCCATTTTTACAAATAATAGAAGATATTAAATATGTATATCCTGCCGATTAATAAAACTATTCTAAAAACCTAATCCAAGCCTGTAACATTGGTCATTGTAATTCCTGCCGCGGAGGGAGGCGGGGGATGTTTTATATTTTATTTTGGCATTCCGACCCAATGCAAACCAGAGTTAGACTGTACTTCCGAATGAACAAGACTTATTTCGACACAACCGCATTCCACTTTTCAACTCTTTCCGGATATTAGTATTGGTTTGGGCTAGATTAGTGTGGGGGGCACGCGCCCGCTTGCGGGCGCGTAAAGCATGGTAGCGAACCGATGTGAGTTCGGTAATTATTTGTTTTAGAAGTTTTGGACCATTATACATTATACTATATTGCGTCGGTAAGGTAGAGAATGACATCAAAATGATAAAAAAGATAAAAAAAATTTCGAGTCGCCAAAAATCCTTCTCGCAAACATTATTTTTATGCAAAATGAACCTGTTTCCAAAATTTCAGCCAATTCGGAGCATGGGGGTATTCGGAAGTTTAGCCACAAAATCAAAGCTACAGGATGAATTTAATACTGAACTGTTCATACTTGACCATTACGATTCACTTCATAAATAAAAATTGGATATATAAAGCATTTACTTTAACAACAGAAGAAATGGAAGAAAATCACACTGCTGAGAATCTGGCGACGAGACTTGAAAGTTGTATAGACGATTGGGGTTTGAAGAATAAAGTTGTAGGAATCATTCACGACAATGCTCGTAACATAATTAATGCAGTAGGTTTAATGGAACAGAATATTGAAGGTGTATGTTGTGCTGCTCACACAATACAATTAAGTGTTAAGAAGGGACTTAATATACAAGAAATTGAAGAAGCTTGTACCAAAAGCAGTAAAATAGTCAGTCATTTTCGGCATTCAGCTTTAGCTACAAGTGCACTCGAAAAAAAAACAAGATCAATTAGAGCTCCTTCGCTTGCAGCTAATACAGAAGTGTCCAAATCGATGGAATTCCATTTTCTATATGTGTGAAAGACTGCTTAAATATAGGTCCGCAATTACTTCTGTTCTGTCTGATCGAAACACGACGAAAGTAGATATCGCTAGAAAATTAGAAATGAGTGAAAATGATTGGTCTCTTCTTGAAGATATAATAAAGATTTTGAAGCCTATAGAGATTGCTACAACGATTTTTTGCTCTGAGGAAAATGTGACCATATCGATAATTCGTCCCATTATTCATAGTCTCATTAATAAACATTAATAATAGACCCAGATGATAGTAATACACTAATACAACTGAAAACAATACTTGCAGTTGATTTATCCACAAGATTTCAATTGCAACCGAATATTGAGACACCTAAAATTAGTATTCTTCAGTTGGCTTCATTCTTGGATCCTCGACACAAGGATCTCGATTTCGAGTCAGGAAACGTCAAAAAATCAATTTATGAAGCAGTAAAAAAAATATTACGTGATATGGTGGATGACGATATAGGGTCCCAGAATATACCAAACATAAAAGAAACTGCTTTAGACTTTTTATTTGCTAAAAATAGTACCGAAGAACATTCAGTTACTGAATTTGATATATATTTGAGGGAACAGCAAATTGGACACAACCTTGATCAGATAAGTTGGTGGAAATTAAGGGAACCTAAATTTCCAAAAATGGCTTTCTTAGCAAAAAATACCTATGCATACCTGCATCATCAGCAAGTTCAGAGAGGGTCTTTTCTACAGCAGGTAATATTGTAACCGCCAAAAGATCGTGTTTATCACCGGAAAATGTAAACAAATTTGTTTTTTTATACCAAAATAGGAACTTATTATCGTAGTGCATATGTATAACTGTAAATAAAATATTAATATAATACTCTCCGCATTTCTTGTTTTAATCACTGTAGTTAAACCTGGCCCTCTTTAATTAGAATCCAAATAAACAGAGCTTTATTCAGTCATTATGATAAAATATTGGAAACCGGATACAGATCCGGATTTCGAGTTACAATGAGCAATTCGAGTACTCGGATATATCCTGATACTCGGGTACTCGAATCTAAATTAAATAAGTATCCGGATATCCGAATATACATTTTGTGGGTACCCGAGTACTCGGATACTCAAGACTCGGATATCCGTAAATCGGAGAAATAGTAAGAGCCCTAGTTTGTGAGGTTGTGTGGCTGAAAAGCAGCCATGACGTAATTGTCTGAACTGCACTAAAAAGATTTAAGTACATACACCAGATTATGATAGAAAGTTTGAACATTTCCGACAGAATACCTACCATCTTGATAATTTATGAAGCTAATTGGTACGCGAAATAACAAGTGTGTACTGATTTGAACGAGACTGCCGGCGTGACTATGCATTGCCCGTATGCCCTAAAAAAAAACTGTCACGACAACACTGGGCTACCGCCACATCACAGTGATAAGTCTTTCGAGATTATCACTTATTGATTACTCTGTAGATTGTAGATCCGTAGGTGGTTTTCCCACTTTAATCTGTGAGTTCTGTGACAGATTCTTACTACTTATACAAGTAGCACTAAATGTATGATTTTAATTATTGGTATATACATACAGCGGTACAAAAGTGTAAATTCGGATCGATGTAACTAATGACGGTGACCAGCCATGCTTTAATTGAATATTCAATGTACGTATTATGGCAGTCTCTGTAGTAGAACAACTGTAAGTAACAAGCAATCTTAGAAACGGATATATTAGCCATAATGTTTTAACTGAATTGTACTCTTTATTGTTTTGAAAAGTATGTTGAGAAGGTAATTATAAGTTGGAAACAAAAGATTTGCAGACCCTCCGCCGGTTAGAACTTTTTTGATAAATTAAAAATGTAGAATTACACATCTTACTTCAAGTACTATACATTTGGTGCTACTATGTTCGAAACACTTTGTATTTGCAATGCAACTTAAGAGAAGTGAGATCGTCAAAAACGTAGTGCGGGGTCCCTATACTTCGTCTACGTTGAGATGAAACTGAACGGTAACTGGTGTTGTGTTGCATATGCTGTATATCACACTACTTACAAGGGGACACTACGGGTCATGCTCTCGCTTTTGGAACCACACGATATAGAAGTTGTAGTACACATGTAGCATAACAAAACCCTAATGGGTTTTTTCAGAATGGGCCCTAGTTTTCGAGATATTTTGATTTAAAGTTTGATACGCATCTAGTAACTCAATTCTGTGAAACCGTAATCGAAGAGTGATCTGTGGATCCAGCGGTAGAGTACAAGTTTATCACGCCGCCGGCCAGAGTTCGAATCTTCGTGATAAACTTGTACTCTACTGCTGGATCCACAGATCACTCTTCGATTACGGTTTCACAAAATTGAGTTACTAGATGCGTATCAAACTTTAAATCAAAATATCTCGAAAACTAGGGCCCATTCTGAAAAAACCCATTAGGGTTTTGTTATGCTACATGTGTACTACAACTTCTATATCGTGTGGTTCCAAAAGCGAGAGCATGATCCGTAGTGTCCCCTTGTTAGTGAACGACTATGTCGACGTGCATCACGAAAAGTAGCACTTTTCATTTTTCTTACAAAAACAATGAGTTTCAGTTTGCCCCGAAAAAAGCACATTCCATCGTTTCTAACGAATATTAGCACGTTTGGTTTTTTGCAGCAAAAACTAGCACATCATACTATTTCTCCAAGAAGAATAGCACATTTGGGAATTTACGGCGAAAACTAACACATTATCCTGTTTCGTCACGAAGAATAACACGATTTGGATTATACTGCAGAAACTATTACGTTTCGGCGCGTGGTCAGTTTAAATTGTTGAAATGCATTTTGCATCGAAGAATTCAACTTCTGAAAATATTATTTAATAAATAATAACTTCATCTAATCTCCCAAAGGAAACACATATGAAAATTTGGTAATTATGCAGAAAAGGTGTTTCAGCACCAATGATTTCAATGATTTTTTAATATGTTCTCAGGGACATGATTCTAAGCAACTTTTTCCTATACATGTTACCGCCGCTCGACCTTCGTTGCCGAGATATTTGCCAAAAACTTCTATTGATTTATTCCGACGCAACGCATTGCACTTTCCAACTTGTCCCGGGTATTAGTATTGGTTGGGGCTAGATTAGCGCGGGAGCGCGCGCCCGCTCGCGGCCGCATAAAGCATGGTAGGGAACCGATGTGAGTTTAGAGATTTGTATCAGAAACTTGCGAATGTCCGTCAACACCCTGACTCTGTTCGGCGGTGCCGACGCCGCCGGTTATTAGGATGACTCTGGTTCTAAAACATAATTTTTCTGCAAAAAAGAGGGTGCCTTTGAGAGCACCTGTTGGGTGTGTGGGGACTCCCGTCAACACCCCAACTCACATCGGTTCGCCACCATGCTTTACGCGCCCTCGAACGGGCGCGCGCCCCCCGCGCTAATCTAACCCCAACCAATACTAATACCCGGGACAAGTTAGAAAGTGGAATGCGTTGTGTCGGAATAAGTCAAAAGAAGTTTTTCGCAAATATCTCGCAAACAAAGGTCAGCTTCGCCATTAGTTTTGCCCCATGCTGGCGCATACGCTGCCACGAACGTGTACTGTAGGTAAGTTTACGGCAGAATACATTGTAGCAGTAGCAGCAGTTTTTCGCGAATATCTTGGAAACGAAGGTCGAGCGGCGGTAACATGTATAGGAAAAAGTTGTTTAGAATCATGTCCCCGACAACATATTAAAAAATCATTGAAATCGGTGCTGAAACACCTTTTCTGCATAATTACCGAAAATTTTAATCTACATAATTTAAGTACGGTATTTTAATGTTTAATAAATTACCGACTTAGTATTAAATAAAAATGGCGTCGGTATTTAAATTGCCGCCCTCGATGATTCGTAGCCGACCATCCAAATGTACTACTTTTCGTCGCTACAAACGGAACATACTACTTTTCGTGACAAACCGCTCAACCGTGCTAATTTTCGCAGCGAAAACCGAAACGTGATAGTTTTTCGTGACAACGAACACAAACATGCTGTTTTTCGTAAGAAAATTGAAGCGTGCTACTTTTCGTAACACACGTCGATGTGTAGGTGTGTGTGTGTGTGTGTGTGTGTGTGTGTGTGTGTGTGTGTGCGCGCGCGCGTGTGCGTGTGCGTGTGCGTGCGTGCGTGTGCGTGCGTGCGTGCGTGCGTGCGTGCGTGCGTGCGTGTGTGTGTGTGTGTGTGTGTGTGTGTGTGTGTGTGTGTGTGTGTATGTGTGTGTGTGTGTGAAAAGAATGGTTGTTCGAGTTCTCGAAAATAACGAGCCAAGCTTAACTAATAAACCAGCTCATCTGAGAGCTCGAAAAAACTGAGTAGCTCGAATTGTTTGGAGCGGCTCGTAAGAACCGAGTAGCTTGAATTGTTTCGAACGGCTCGAGAGATTTGAGCATCTCAAATTTATTCCGAGCAGATCAAAATTTTCGAACAGTCCGATTGTGTCCAGTAGTTCGAACGTTGTGGACATTTTAGAAAATGTTTATCTGGTGGAATGAAAATAATAATTATTAATCATGTGAATAATTGAAATCTAAATGGTAAATTGAAATATTCGGTAACTGTTCAAAGTAAATAATTAATTCAAATCCCTCGCTTTTTTCGCCTCTTTCATGTATGAATGAACGTATTCATATACTTCTCTATACTTTATCTTTTTTTCGTCATACCTTTATCTTTTTTCTTCCTTTTTTGTCTTCTTCATGTGGTTATATTTCTGCTCAATACATTGTTCTGTGCACAGTTCGAGCTACTGGGTTCTTACGAGCTGCTCGCAACAATTCGAGTTACTCAGTTCTTTCGACCTCTCGGGTCGGTTCGGAAACCGAGTCCCGGCTCCGTTCGAATTTCAAGCTGTTTGAATATTCGAGTATTCCTGCAGCCCTAATGCAAAGACGCGTGAAAAGTTTCGTCTATGGATAACAGAAATCATAGAATGTACACTTTCTAAAATTCAAAACTTATAAATGCAAACAAACAGCGGTCAAAACCACTGTGACTGGACAAGGTCTAATATCACGAATAGGAGGAATGTAGGCAATGAAAAAATTGAATTTTAAAATTGTTAGTACGGCGGAACCATACATGCGGCATTCGGCGCATGTCAAATAACGAGTTCTGTCTTTTGGCAAACAACTACATGTGTGGATTTAGCGACGTAGGCAAATGTTCATTATTCGCCGAAAATCAAATGTTTGCGCAAGCTTCTGTACAAATGTTCGCAGATCCTGATCACGAGTCAAAACCATCGTCATTTATCGAATGAACACATCATGTGAAGATACACGCGAATAGTTTGTCGAATACCGAATATTCAGCATTCGCTGAATGTCAAATGCGTGGTTCCGTCTGAAGGAATGAAAAATGAGATGATTTCTAAACATAAATCGCGGTCCAGACTGATACAACGAATTATGTGCACAAGATAAAAAATGTGATCTACATATATACCTATATTTTTTAAAAAGAATTGTATATACTATTAACATAGTTACAGCATACAGTTTTTCTTATTTCAGAACCTATCACAATTATTTATAAACCATCATTTTGTTAGAACATGTTGACTTTATAAGTGTCTTTGCAGTATCCACTTAAATTTTATTATATACTCTCTTTAGTCTATTAATAAGGGGATTTTAATAAAGATTATAAAGATTTTAATAAAATTTTAGGGGATGAATCTGGAGGTCATCGGAATGACCTTCTGCGAAATATTTTATGCCAATGAGCATTGTTTATAAACAATCGATATGTACCTCTTAAAAACAGTTCTCTTTAAACATATTTCGAGAAAGTAAGTAGGATGAGGTGGGTCCGTACAGGCTGTAGAGAGTAACATCTGGGCATACAAACATAACCTGATAAACACAATAACCCCTTTGCGTGCTGCACTCGGGTAAAGAAATCCTAAATTTCGCACCCTTAACTTTGATTCCCGAGAAGTCTTATTCCTTGTGATGAAAACTTTTGTATTTAATATTTTTCTTATAGGTCCATTATTTTCCAAGGAATTCCACAAAATAAATTTTCTCATTCCCAATTTTGAGAGTTGTCTCCACCACGTAAATATGAACATAGACAACTATAAAAAAATACGGGTCGCGTGTTTCCGAATGCTGTACTCGAGTGCAAAGGACAATGTTAAGTTCCAGAGGGGATTACTGACCTACGAGCGTACAGCGATTGCTATACACCATTGGAAAAATTATCGCCAACACAAATGGATTGATACCATTTTTAACTTCGAAATCAGATGCGATCTCCTCGAAAAATGGCCTAAAAGTTCGAGATTTTGCAGTTTTGAACAAAAGATTCCGGTAGTAAAATCCCATCCGACTCAAGAGACCACGCGCAGGCACCTGAGGAAAAACCGAGGGATGCGGGGGAAATGTGCCCCATGCCCTTCATTTCAGAGCCGTGTTGGACCGGCGTTTACCCCATAGGTCATTGATTAGAGGTGTTCGGGTACTCGAATAAAGGGAGCGGAGCCTGCCTCGGCTCGACCGAATGGCCCGAGCCGGGTACGCGTAAAATACGGGCGGTCCGAAAAATCCTGGTAGTCCGAATCGTTTCAGGCCGCTCGGAAGAACCGGGAAGCCCGAATTGTTTCGGGCGGTTCGGAAGAAAGAGTTAGCCCCAACTGTTTCGAGTGGCTCGGAAACTCCGAGCGCCACAAATGTGGTTCGATCAGTCCGACTGTATTGAATATGACTGTATGGGATATTTTAGGAAATATTTTCCTGCTGGGATGTAAATGGTGGTTATCAATCATGTGAAGATGTTAGAATTGTGCTTAGCGTATTGAACACAGAAAGAACTTTAATATTAATTAAAGAAATATATATATATATATATATATATATATATATATATATACAGGGTGTCCCAAAAATGCTGCGGTTCCTTGAAGGGGGTGATTGCAAACAACTTTTTCCTTTGCGAAAATTCTCTCCGATGTTTCGTTACCGAGATATTAACAAAAAGCACCGACCAATCAGAGCGCGAGTCTGACGGCCGAGTTCCCGCGCTAGCGTGGCTATGCGCCGCGCCGTGACTGCGAACAAGCAACTCGGCACGCATCGAAGAAAATTTCGTAGAATGGCAAATGAAAAAGACGTAACAAATAAAATCGAACATGTTGTCATGGTTTGTTTGTTATTTAAAGTGAATAATGAGTCATGGATAAATGGATGAAAATCTCGTGTAACGTAAAAAGATGAATACACAGTTTTCTTTTTTTTGAAGTTTCGAAAATAATAATTATTTGAAGTGGGAGGATAAGGAATACGTAAATTTCCTTGTGTTAATAACTTAGCCACGAAAAGGTAACGTAACAGTAAATTAATGAAAAGTGATCGTAGTTCGTTATTGTGATAAAAATCCGTAATTCAGTAACGGCCAGTACTGTTGCTGATAACGAATAAGTCTGTTTAAAAAGCCCGAATAAATATTTTCGTAGGGAATTTTGAGAATTATCGCCGGAAATAAGCCATAGCTTGCGTTAAATTTAAAAATGAATGATCACCAATAAAGTAACTAAAACTCACCCTTGTCGGAAATTCACCTGCAGCGTGGAAACCTGTGTCACTGGGTCAGTGAACCGATCCTGGTCATCGATGGACGAGCCCCGTGCACAGCTGGTCCCAGGTATACGACACTACCCAAAGTTAAGGGTCGCAATGTCAGGTGCATCCAGGTTAATGTACCGAATATTCACTTCACTACGCGGCTACTAACACTGAACACTTAATTTATTTTCCATGGAACGTGTTGTTCCTACGTTTTAAAAATTGGTGGCCCTGGAAAGGGCCGATTGTAATCAATTAAAAAATTGCTCCACGTGGCCACCGTTATTTTCTATGCACGCTTCAGCGCGGAGAATCAGCTGTCTTTGTACGCCCTGCAATGTTTGCGGCGTTATGTTGGCCACCGCCGCGTGAATGAGCGCAACTGCTTCCTCGGGGGTAGCCACCGGCTGACGATACACCTCATTCTGAAATGATTGTTGTACAAGAAATATGAAACGTAAGTAAAAAAAGAATACCTACAACAAGAATAATTAAAGAGTAACAACAATAATGAAATTACCTTCAGGTAGCCCCAGAAGAAAAAATCCAGCGGATTCATATCCGGTGACCGTGGGGGCCACGCAACGTGAGCCTCATCTTCACGGCCGCGGCCGATCCACCTGTCCTGAAAGGTTTCACCTAAATAGGCGCGGACATTCAACGGGTAATGTGGCCCAGCACCGTCGTGCTGGTAGTACATGTTCTGTCGGATCTCATATGGAATATCATCCATAAGATCCGACAGAACATATTCTAAAAAATATTTATACGCTGGGCCGTCCAGCCTGTCTGGCAGAATGTACGGCCCAACGATAAATTCGCCACAAATGCTGGCCCATAGGTTGATCGACCAACGGACTTGTGCTGCACGTGTACGAAGCGCTAGGGGATTTTCGTCGCTCCACACACGCATATTGTGGGAATTGAAGCATCCTTCCCTGTTGAAAAGTGCTTCATCCGTCCACAATATGTATTTGGTGAACGACGGATTCCTTTGCACTTCTCCCAACAGCCACCTGGAATAGTGATTCCGCTGGATGTAATCCCCAGGGTGCAAGTGTTGCACCCGTACATATGTGTACGGATACAACATCCGATCCCTGAGAATTCGGTGCACCGTCGAACAGCTGACACTAGAAGAAAATGCAAAAACATCCACTATTAGATAACATTTTTTTTTCTTAATTAATAATTACTGCAGTTATCTTGAACTGTGACTTACTTGAAGTGGCGGCTCAAGACGCGCACACTGGTCGTAGGATCGGCGTCAATGGCGTCGAGGATTCTCTCGACGGTGCCCAGATTTCGCGCAGCTGCGAGTCTGCCCACCTCGCTGCCTCGCGGCATCATGGACCCCGTCGAGAATAGCCTCGACGCTAAACGTCGAAATGTGTCTTCGCTTGGCGTTGGAATTTGCGGATATTCCAACGCAAACGGGCGTACACCCAGAACATCCTATAATACTCCTGTGCCGTGAACATTTCTCGGTCGGGATTGCTAGCTGACTGACAAGATTTTTTCCAAGTAACTTCCTCTACCCCCAAGTAGTTTCTCTCGTTCCATTATCAGTTAACCCCCACCAGGGCAAGGGGTTTTATGTAAAAAGAAGCCATCACATTTTCGAAACACACGTGTTTTGCAGAAGTGCAACGGACGAACCATCGTACACTTTCACAAAAGCCCGCTCTCCGTCCTTTTACTGCCAATGTACCCATTGCTTCGAGATAGAAAACAGACACACACCACGTGTATCGGTTCGAAAGGGTCCGAAGGGAAAAGAAACAGAAACTCTTCGACTTGGTATAAAGAAGAAAATTCATACTATTCCTGTTTCCACTTTCCGATACCCTGAGTTCACGTCTGCTACGAGTCATAAATTATCCAAAACTGTAGGAAACCGTTCTCTACCGCCGACTAGCGGGACAATACGATCATAAACCGTGACCCTGGCGAAATGCTTTGGCCGAGCAGCCTGATTAATTTTGAGGAACTAGAATTTAAAAAGTATTATTCAACATCAATACGCCTCGCAGAGAGACACAGGAAGAAAAGGGGTAGTCCGCTGACTGCGCGTAGTCCCGCCTGCGTCGTCCTCCCTACAAATTCGAAACAGATCCCTTATCTCTCTAATATAAACATGCGCTCGAATTTCAAAACAAAAGCACGCGTCGACGTATTCCGTGCTAGAGACGGTGGGCTTGAAGTCCGATTGGCCCTAATCTAACCAATCTGCCCTGCATCCCTCCCAAACGGCCACTGTCCCGAAGAGATCCTCTTCGCAGCAATATCTCCTCCCCATGGCCCACCTTCTCTCGCACGGAATACGTCGACGCGTGCTTTTGTTTTGAAATTCGAGCGCGTGTTTAGACACGAGAGATAAGCAGTCCCGATTGGCTACTTTGGGACCAATCGAACCTCAAGCCCACCTTCTCTCGCACGGAATACGTCAATGACATCGAAAAGTCCTGCGCCCCGTCTCAGGTAAAGCAACCGCGCGCGATTGCAGTCACCTGACCGTACCGCTACAACCCCATATTTCTTCAGTGAGGTCAAATAACAGGTCGACAGAAGAATCGCTGGAGAATTTTACTAACCCACTCTTGGCCAATGACACTGTTTTTATAATAATCAAATTTGTAAGTTCCAGCTTGCCCTTATCTTGATTATTTGTTGAAAAATCAGTCGTAAAAACTAACTGCGTTGATCGTCAACGTAGTCTAAAGAATTATTAATAAGAAGTCATATATTATAATAATCAAATTTGTAAGTTCCAGCTTGTCCTTGTCTTGATTATTTGTTGAAAAAGTGTCATTGCTCAATGGAAACCACGAGAAGGTGACCGTGGCGCACTGGTCTTGACCGTCGACTCAGGGACCAATACGGTCATAAAAGACGACCTTCTTTTGACTACGTTGACGATCAACGCAGCTAGTTTTTACGACTGATTTTTCAACAAATAATCAAGATAAGGACAAGATGGAACTTACAAATTTGATTATTATAAAAATAGTGCCATTGGCCAAGAGTGGGTTAGTAAAATTCTCCAACGATTCTTCTGTCGACCTGTTATTTGACCCCACTGAAGAAATATGGGGTTGTAGCGGTACGGTCAGGTGACTGCAATCGCGCGCGGTTGCTTTACCTGAGACGGGGCGCAGGACTTTTCGATGTCATTGACGTATTCCGTGCGAGAGAAGGTGGGCTTGAGGTTCGATTGATCCCAAACTAGCCAATCGGGCCTGCTTATCTCTCGTGTCTAAACACGCGCTCGAATTTCAAAACAAAAGCACGCGTCCGCGTATTCCGTGCGAGAGAAGGTGGGCCTTGAGGTTCGATTGGTTCCAAAGTAGCCAATCGGGACTGCTTATCTCTCGTGTCTAAACACGCGCTCGAATTTCAAAACAAAAGCACGCGTCGACGTATTCCGTGCGAGAGAAGGTGGGCCATGGGGAGGAGATATTGCTGCGAAGAGGACCTCTTCGGGACAGTGGCCGTTTGGGAGGGATGCAGGGCAGATTGGTTAGATTAGGGCCAATCGGACTTCAAGCCCACCGTCTCTCGCACGGAATACGTCGACGCGTGCTTTTGTTTTGAAATTCGAGCGCATGTTTATATTAGAGAGATAAGGGATCTGTTTCGAATTTGTAGGGAGGACGACGCAGGCGGGACTACGCGCAGTCAGCGGACTACCCCTTTTCTTCCTGTGTCTCTCCGCGAGGCGTATTGATGTTGAATAATACTTTTTAAATTCTAGTTCCCCAAAATTAATCAGGCTGCTCGGCCAAAGCATTTCGCCAGGGTCACGGTTTATGATCGTATTGTCCCGCTAGTCGGCGGTAGAGAACGGTTTCCTACAGTTTTGGATAATTTATGACTCGTAGCAGACGTGAACTCAGGGTATCGGAAAGTGGAAACAGGAATAGTATGAATTTTCTTCTTTATACCAAGTCGAAGAGTTTCTGTTTCTTTTCCCTTCGGACCCTTTCGAACCGATACACGTGGTGTGTGTCTGTTTTCTATCTCGAAGCAATGGGTACATTGGCAGTAAAAGGACGGAGAGCGGGCTTTTGTGAAAGTGTACGATGGTTCGTCCGTTGCACTTCTGCAAAACACGTGTGTTTCGAAAATGTGATGACTTCTTTTTACCTAAAACCCCTTGCCCTGGTGGGGGTTAACTGATAATGGAACGAGAGAAACTACTTGGGGGTAGAGGAAGTTACTTGGAAAAAATCTTGTCAGTCAGCTAGCAATCCCGACCGAGAAATGTTCACGGCACAGGAGTATTATAGGATGTTCTGGGTGTACGCCCGTTTGCGTTGGAATATCCGCAAATTCCAACGCCAAGCGAAGACACATTTCGACGTTTAGCGTCGAGGCTATTCTCGACGGGGTCCATGATGCCGCGAGGCAGCGAGGTGGGCAGACTCGCAGCTGCGCGAAATCTGGGCACCGTCGAGAGAATCCTCGACGCCATTGACGCCGATCCTACGACCAGTGTGCGCGTCTTGAGCCGCCACTTCAAGTAAGTCACAGTTCAAGATAACTGCAGTAATTATTAATTAAGAAAAAAAAAATGTTATCTAATAGTGGATGTTTTTGCATTTTCTTCTAGTGTCAGCTGTTCGACGGTGCACCGAATTCTCAGGGATCGGATGTTGCATCCGTACAAATATGTACGGGTGCAACACTTGCACCCTGGGGATTACATCCAGCGGAATCACTATTCCAGGTGGCTGTTGGGAGAAGTGCAAAGGAATCCGTCGTTCACCAAATACATATTGTGGACGGATGAAGCACTTTTCAACAGGGAAGGATGCTTCAATTCCCACAATATGCATGTGTGGAGCGACGAAAATCCCCTAGCGCTTCGTACACGTGCAGCACAAGTCCGTTGGTCGATCAACCTATGGGCCGGCATTTGTGGCGAATTTATCGTTGGGCCGTACATTCTGCCAGACAGGCTGGACGGCCCAGCGTATAAATATTTTTTAGAATATGTTCTGTCGGATCTTATGGATGATATTCCATATGAGATCCGACAGAACATGTACTACCAGCACGACGGTGCTGGGCCACATTACCCGTTGAATGTCCGCGCCTATTTAGGTGAAACCTTTCAGGACAGGTGGATCGGCCGCGGCCGTGAAGATGAGGCTCACGTTGCGTGGCCCCCACGGTCACCGGATATGAATCCGCTGGATTTTTTCTTCTGGGGCTACCTGAAGGTAATTTCATTATTGTTGTTACTCTTTAATTATTCTTGTTGTAGGTATTCTTTTTTTACTTACGTTTCATATTTCTTGTACAACAATCATTTCAGAATGAGGTGTATCGTCAGCCGGTGGCTACCCCCGAGGAAGCAGTTGCGCTCATTCACGCGGCGGTGGCCAACATAACGCCGCAAACATTGCAGGGCGTACAAAGACAGCTGATTCTCCGCGCTGAAGCGTGCATAGAAAATAACGGTGGCCACGTGGAGCAATTTTTTAATTGATTACAATCGGCCCTTTCCAGGGCCACCAATTTTTAAAACGTAGGAACAACACGTTCCATGGAAAATAAATTAAGTGTTCAGTGTTAGTAGCCGCGTAGTGAAGTGAATATTCGGTACATTAACCTGGATGCACCTGACATTGCGACCCTTAACTTTGGGTAGTGTCGTATACCTGGGACCAGCTGTGCACGGGGCTCGTCCATCGATGACCAGGATCGGTTCACTGACCCAGTGACACAGGTTTCCACGCTGCAGGTGAATTTCCGACAAGGGTGAGTTTTAGTTACTTTATTGGTGATCATTCATTTTTAAATTTAACGCAAGCTATGGCTTATTTCCGGCGATAATTCTCAAAATTCCCTACGAAAATATTTATTCGGGCTTTTTAAACAGACTTATTCGTTATCAGCAACAGTGCTGGCCGTTACTGAATTACGGATTTTTATCACAATAACGAACTACGATCACTTTTCATTAATTTACTGTTACGTTACCTTTTCGTGGCTAAGTTATTAACAGAAGGAAATTTACGTATTCCTTATCCTCCCACTTCAAATAATTATTATTTTCGAAACTTCTAAAAAAAGAAAACTGTGTATTCATCTTTTTACGTTACACGAGATTTTCATCCATTTATCCATGACTCATTATTCACTTTAAATAACAAACAAACCATGACAACATGTTCGATTTTATTTGTTACGTCTTTTTCATTTGCCATTCTACGAAATTTTCTTCGATGCGTGCCGAGTTGCTTGTTCGCAGTCACGGCGCGGCGCATAGCCACGCTAGCGCGGGAACTCGGCCGTCAGACTCGCGCTCTGATTGGTCGGTGCTTTTTGTTAATATCTCGGTAACGAAACCTCGGAGAGAATTTTCGCAAAGGAAAAAGTTGTTTGCAATCACCCCCTGAATCACCCCCTTCAAGGAACCGCAGCATTTTTGGGACACCCTGTATATATGGACTATAATAGTAAAGAATCAAAAAATTAAAAGTAATAAACTGTACACCAATAGTTATGGCCGCGTTTATAGTCCGTGACAAGTGTCTGTACCAAAGGTAGGACATTCGAACTGCCGACGACAACATACACAATAGACAACACTCGCGCAACGGCCCAGGAATGTGCACAGAGCGTTACGGCGCACAGGGCCGTGTTTATTCAAATTATGGATAAACGGACGAGACATACTTTCGTCCAATAGAAGAATTAAAATGTAAACGGAAAATAGAAATATTCGGTAACAATTGAAAATAATTACATACAAAATAATGAATTGATAAAAAGGAATTATGCAAGGGGTACATATTCAAATGTTTACAAGCAGATCCCGATTATCTCTTTATTTATTTATTAAAAACCAAAGGAAATGGTTGAAATGAAAGTTTATTTATTTATTCATTCATTCATTCATTCGTTCATTCCTACATTCGTCCATTCGTTCATTCGTCCATTCGTCCGTTCGTTCGTTCGTCCGTTCGTCCGTCCGTTCGTTTATTTATTTATTTATTTATTTAATTATTTATTTTACGGGACGTGCCCTTTTGATACAATGATGCATATAGCTAAGTAATAGACAGTCTACAATAATTAGCCTGTATGACGGACTAGAAAAATAAAAACACAGATTCAGAAAGAGAGAAATGAAAAGTAATAATAGAACAGTAAAAGTAACAATAACGCTATAGTAGTCTACGCTCTAGCTCAATAATAACTTGCGCCTTGAGTCGTTGAGGAGACCCATTAAAAAGATCTAAACAGGAGAAGAAAGAGTTCGCCGTTTTGCAGCATCTATGAATGGGATCTCACACACCGTAATGAGACTAAAGTTATACCAAAGAGAACATGACAACAACGAACAAAAGTAAAATACATTAGAATTAATTAATTATTTTCAATTGCTGCCGAATATTTCTATTTACCGTTTACATTTTAATTCTTCACATTATTGATAACCATGATTTACATCCCAGCAGAAAAATATTTCTTAAAATATTCCATACCGTTCGAAATATTTCAGCTGCTCAACCCAGTCGGACTGATCGAAATTCGGGCTACCCGGATTTTTTAAGCCGCCGGAACAAATTCGAGCTACCCGGATTTACCGGACCGCCCGCATTTTACGGGTACCTGGCTCGGCTCGAAAACCGAGTCCCGATTCCGTCCGAATTTTAAGATGCTCGAATATCCAAGTAACTGAACAGCTCTACGGCACTGATCCATTCGTGGTTTCGTACTACGCATTAGAAAAGAGGCCTATGCGGCAAATGTAAGCCCAACACGGCCCTGCAATGAAGGTCATGAATCTCATTTTCCGCCCCATCCTGCTAGAGTACTACTAACCAGTGTCGGGTCTAGTTGGTACAGGGGCAGATTGATACAGACGAATTATCTCGACACCGTATACATGTAGCTCCATTTAAGCGAGATATATGAAGTTTTTTGTTCAATTCTTTCCTACAATCCAGCGTACGTATGTGTACCTTGACGTTAGCAATCAATTTTTAACTGTTTATATACAGAAAAAGTAAATAGTTATGTTCACTTTCCAATCCGTCTTGAGTCGGTATAGAGAAATTGTATAAGCCGAATTAATTTGGCATCACATTGAGTGTTTTGAAGGTAAGGTAATTACGTTTTGTTATTTTGTTTATATGCTCTACATTTTTTTATGGACATGTTTGTACATAATGACATCCTGTGGGGTAAGTTGATACGTCTTCTCTGGGGCATGTGGATACAGTGTATCAATATTCCCTGACTAATTTTAATTGAATTTTTTCCTTTTATTTCTAGGAAAATGTTTCGAAATTATATCAAAAAGACAAATCTTGGCGAAATATCATAAGATATTTTTGAAAAAGCATGGGCTGCAACAGAAAAAGACTCAGTATCATTAAGGCAAAGCGCGAAAATATACAATATTGACAAAATGAGTTTATTAAAATATATTAACAAAAAGAAGAAGACACATCATGTTAAAGTGGGATTCCAGACATAAAAAAAATAGAAATGAAAATGTTTTCCTATGTTTCTTCAAAAATCTGTTTGGTTTTCAGAATACGTATTTGTACATTTTTAGTCTATATTGTTGGAAAGGTATCTAAATTAAAATTATATTTTTCAAATTTATTAGTTATTCATTAAACGGATACTTTACAGATGTATCAACATGCCTCGCAGTGGGGTAAATGGATACATTTTGCCTTCGTCCAAATATCATTTTTTCTTTCATTTGTATGTATCTTCTCATGTTTACGCTTACTATATATTAAAGAGGAAGGACCAAAGTATATTTTAGCATATTTGTTATTAAATAATTAATTCAGACAAAAATGAAAAAAATTGAAAACTAGATAACGTATCAACTAGCCCCGGTCTTCCCTGCATCCCTTGGTTGTTCCTCAGGTGCGTGCCCGAGGTCCCTCGGGCCGAATGGGATTTTATTATCGGTTTCTTTTGTTCAAAACCGCAAAACCTCGAAATTTGAGGTAATTTTTCGAGGTGATCCCATCTGATTTCGAAGTTAAAAATGGTACCAATCGATTCGTCTTGGCGAGATTTTTCCAATGGTGTATAACAAGCACTGTATGCTCATAGATCAGTAATCCCCTCTGAGACTTAACATTGTCCTTTAATCAAAATCAGTGTTCCTTGTTCGTGGAAAGCATACGTTACCAGCAAGTTTTCAAAATTGATTTTCTCTATTTTTTACCTAATTGTTTGCGCAAAATCACTAGCTTTCTGATTGTATCACATATTACACACCAGTATATTTTTTTAAAGTTAAACAATTTTGTATAAAAGGATATTGTTTGTTGAAGTCAGCCAATTAAAGAATATAGATATTTTTCTTGACACCATAGGTTTGCAAAATAATCATTCGTGAAATATTCAATGTTTTTGATCGTAAACTAATACATTTTGTGATATCACATATGTACACTCCATAAAATTATTGATATGTTAAAAGTATATTTTATTATTTTAAAGTTTTCCTTAATCCTCACATTAATTAAAAGTGATTTCCCATACTTATTCAAAAACAGTCATGGCGGATATTCATTTTACTCAATTTCATGATGATGCTTTAAAAACGCTTTTCATTAAAACACGAAATATTTCTAGAGCAATTGACTTCCGAACAATTGTTCATTAAATTTTCTTGTTGCTTCTCATAAATTTTGTAAAAGTTTGTATCTACAGTTCAGAAATCTTAATATATAAAGCAGAAGAGCTTCTAATATTGTGTGTATTTCTGTCGCCCAAAAATTTTCGAACGATAAACTCTGGGATCATAAAATGAGCCTCCGCTCATTATGCTTGACTAATCCAGATGAATGAGACTATTTTCGAAAAAAGAACTAAAAAGAATTTTTTTTATAAAATCAGAATCTAAATTTCGGGCGAACCTCAGTATTAAAGCTAGTACCCTATAAACACAATAGCCAAATCGAGTCATATGAATTTTTTTTGGCATCAACTACCTGTTAATGCCCACGACAATGCCTTATAGCCGTTCATTTGGTGTGGCTATTGAAAGAGGCAATGTATTTAATGATACCTTATCTTGAAAACCGTGGTGTGTACTAGTAACACTTTCCGCTGTATTTCGTTAAATAAATAGTAGTAGCTTTAACAGTTGTCCCTGCTTCTACTTTATATTAATAAAAATAAATTCGAGCATTTGAGGTTTAATGGTTCAATTAAAAAACCATCTGCTTCCAATGCTATGCACGCATTTTTTTTTGTTGTATCAGTCTGGACGAATGTGAATAATTGTCCAATCTTAATGATAATATAGGTTTATGTCATCGATAGTTCTATCAATTCTCACCAAGTCGTGCTCTCTCAGAAGGGGGTGCCCACTTGGAAAGGAGGGTATGTATACTAGGTAGAAGGCAACTTTGACACAGACCCATGATTAGCCGACAAACGCAGACACCGACCCAATTGCAATACCGCGCAGCAATCGGCGTCAAAATGTTGAAAACACCGCAAAGTAGCATCCCATAGCTAAGCAGCTTCTGTGCGCTCCAGGCTCCTGCTATGTAACCGCTTGGTATTTGCATAGCTGTATAGCCCCAAAAGAAGGAACTCAGAATCATCGACTTGTCTTGTGGACTCCAATCGTACACCTGTTTACAAAAATAAGAACCCTTTGGAATTATCTATATATGCCACACCGTTGTTCTCAATAAAATTATCTTTTTTAATCTTAATATCGAAGGAAGTATGTACTTCTGGCAAATCACCCGAATGCCTATCACAACTTTCAAGATAGCAACTAATATCTCAAATGAGAGTAGTATCAGACAGAATATGAAATAATGATAATTTTAAGCACAATGGACTATTACAAACTGCAGTAGTCTAAATAATTTTGAGAATGCTATAAAATATTTGTACATTTGCGTTTAGAAAACAAAATTGATTATACAATGTTAAATAACAAAGAACCTAGATAACAGCCATATCGCAAGCCAGATTTAACAGTACAAAGATAAAAACACATGTCATTGTATCTATCAACGTAAGATGTAGGTACAGTGCTAACTTGAAAAATAATCGGATTTTCTGTCTTGAAAACTGATCATCGCTATCCCCATTAGTTCATTTATAATTACCACGGGGAGTGAGAAGGATTAAGAATGAGTGAGAGGACAGGCGACATCGCACAGTGGTGCCCTTTTCCAAAAAGTTGGCTACTACCAACAAGCTGCTATTCACTTCAGAAATTGACTTTTGGCCAGCTTTCGCAATAGGTCACCACTGTACGATGTCGCCTGCCCTCTCACTCATTCTCAATCCCTCTAACTCCCCGCGGCAATTACACAAGCACTAATGGGGATATATATACAAATGCTGCTTGTAATTGTAAAATATAATGGTCCGCTAATGAGATATAGGCCATCAATGTTGACGAAATTTCGTGCTTCTTAGATGGCTTGAAAACGCTAGCATGTTTAATGTATCAATCAAAGTTTATTTTTAAAAAATTCATATGTAAAGTATTTTACCATTAAGGTACGTGTTATAAACATAAATTTTGCACACGAACAATGCAAAATATCTTTGAATTTACTCTTGTACTTCCCTTCTCAAGCTTTCCTAAATCTTACTCATATTTTAGTACAACGGAAGGGAAATAGTTATGTTGTCACGTCCCGGGTGAAGGTCTTTAGGACGATGGCATAGTGGGGTTATATGGGATGAAGAGGATTCAGGCGCGAATGCCAGATTCGTGGCACTGAGGGTTGGAGGAAATACAGGCGCGAATGCCAGATTCGTGGCACTACGGGTGAATAGGAATACAGGCGCGAATGCCAGATTCGTGGCACTGCGGATGAATAGGAATACAGGCGCGAATGCCAGATTCGTAGCACTGCGGGTGAGTAGGAATATAGGCGCGAATGCCAGATTCGTAGCACTGCGGGTGAGTAGGAATACAGGCGCGAATGCCAGATTCGTGGCACTGCGGGTGAGTAGGAATACAGGCACGAATGCCAGATTCGTAGCACTGAACGACCAGGGATGGTTTAAACAGTAATCGCGCCGGTGGAGACACCCGTTAGAGCACTTTTGTTTTCTTTAGGCTTGGTAATTGGATTTACCGTTGCATTATTGTAAAAAAGCCACACGTAATATTTCCGCGAAATATGTCTAGCCATATGATCGTACACGGCCCATGCGAAAGTATGTGTTGTAAACACTGTAAGAACTCTCATGTTCGCGAACCGAGATCAGCTGTTGCAGTAGGCTGTTTTGTTTTGGAGTCTTCGTAACCGAAGGATAGACACAATAATTCGAAGCGTGATTTAAAGAAAAGCTGTTTATTCAATTTGCAGCACGAGAATATGCCATGCACTGTTAATGCGATAGCGGTAAGATTTTATAATAATGCGTTGGACGTTAAGCATTAGCACATAAACATTTATATAAATGGTAATAAATAGCAATATATGTGTATGAACATGAAATACATGTGTATAAGCCAAAGATAATAGTATGAAAAGTAATTGGAATTTGCCACGCTAACAATATAAGTCAATGAGCGTTAGCGAAATGATAATAAGAATCAATAACCGTTAGCTAAGATAACGATATGAATCCTTTAGCGAAATAATAATATGAATCAATTAGCGTTAACAATACAAAATGATATAAAGCAATGAGCGTTAGCGAAATGGTAATAATATGAAAAGCAATAAGCGTTAACAATACAAAGATATATATATAGAGATGATATGCCGTATAACAATAATTAGTCGTAATTGCTTACGGTAGTTGCCGTAGATGGATTATTCGTCGTTCACTGAATTTAGTTTAAAGGTGTAAATGTTTTTTCTTCGCGGGAGTATTTCCGTAGAAGAGTTTCCGTAGAAGAGCTTCCGTAGAAGTGTTTCCGTAGAAGAGTTTCCGTAGAAGAGTTTCCATAGAAGAGTTTCTGTAGAAGAGAGCTCCGGTCTCTCGGGCCCTCGTATTTATGCGATTTACAGGATTGTCATGTATGAAGGGTACGCGCGGTATGCACCTTGACCTATTTACGAAATATGCGTCGCAATAGGACTTCCGGGGTTTTTATGAAATATGCGTCTATAATTAGAACGTGTTTGGTGATAGAGTAGGACTTCCGGGGTTTTTACTTGGGCTTCTGAGAAGGGGGTACTCAACCCATTGGGTGGATTTTGGGGTGTTTTGACTGGAGAGGGATGAGAGTGGCTTTGATTTGGAGGGTCGTAGAGAAGGGGTGAGACGTGGTCTCGAATTAAGAGGGTTTTTTGGGACGAGGGACTTGTTTAAAATTAGATATGAGGGAGATCATGCCTCGTAGGGCGCAGAGGGGAAGGGGATATCGTAGTTGACCATCTCGAGATGGGGACCGCTAAGGTACATCGTCTAAATGATCAATGATTGGGTAAAAGGGGTAAGAGTTGAAGTTTGGGGGATTTCGGTGGAGTTGTGGAGTGATTTATGAGGGAGACTTGAAATAATACCGCGCGAAAAATAGTGGGACGTCACAATGTTAATCACCGATTGACACGCAGTGACAAGTTTCTTGACTTAACGTTACATGTCAAGTATGATATCTAATCGAAAAACCTTGCACAAATTTGCACTTTTTTAAGATATCCGCATTTAAAGTGCCTATTTGTATCTATCTACTCTTTCCGCGAACGAATGCACGAATACGCTCTTTTTGGTTTGGAGGAATTTTTTTAGACTTAATTATTAATAATAGAAGCCTAAGTAGGCTCCACGTTAAATTTTATGATTCTACGTCCTCGGGTTCAACCACAATAAATGTTGTATATACGCCACATCGGTCCTCAAACTTTTTATCTCCTTCGTGTAAACATCACATAAAGCACTTGTCATTTGCACTCGAAGTTCGGTCATCTTTTTCGGGCAACAACAATCATTCCTCTCACCTAGAAATACTGTGGGCGTTATACCGTGATTGAGCGAGAGATGAAATTAAATAGAAGAAGGGAGATATTTGGTGTACAATATGTATAGAGTGGATGTGGCGAACGCGAGTCATTTCACAACAGCGAGTTAATAGCAAACATTGAGGAAGAGTTAAAAGTATCAAGGGCGAAAGCGTGTTTGATAGAATATCTGTTACAATCATTATGTTAATTGTTTTCATTGTTATTATTAAGTATATGTATTGTTATTGTATTGTGAGTTAATCTGCCGTAACCCATCATTCTCATATAGGTATATACTTCCCTTCTATTTGACGTAATAGATGCAGTTAATAGAAGATTATTATGTGATAATACAAATTAATAAATTCGTTATAAACAGATACCTATATCATGAGTCGAATAAAAAGGTTAGAGTTTCACAATATTCTCCAGAATAGCAAAGAACGATTAAAGACTGCAAAACAATCAGAACTTTTGGCACAAAAATTCAATTGTTGAAACAATGAATTACAAATTCAACCATAAATTTTACGCAACATTTAAATTTTTTAATCGATATTTCAGAAACTGGGAAAAAAGTAATCCAATAAATGACTGCTTTATTCGAACGAATTTAAAAAGTTGAATGAAGAAATAAGTTTTGATTTTGAAAATTTGGAATGATCGCCATACTAAATTTGACATTTTGATTATATAATTTTTGGCAAACATCGGAAAAATATCACAATTTCCGCAAAAAATAATTAAAAAACAACATATATGCCAGTGGTGTTTGGTTTTCGATATTGAAATTTGCATTGTAGACAAGATATTCGTAATCAGCGACCCGAAGATGAATAGAAAAACAATTTTCGTACAGATCCATCAATTTTTTAATATACACGTCCGTCATATTGGACTCGCCATTTTCTTTTAAAAGATTTGAAGCTCGGATTCGCAATCACCGACCCAAAGAACACTAGAATACCAATTTTCGTTCAGACTATCAATTTTTTAATATGGACTTCGCCATTTTGTTTTAAAAAATTACATTAAATACCTTAAAGTACATTTTGATCGGTTTGCCGTTTTTTAACGATTTGGAACCACTGTACATCGCTGCAGTGCCAACCGTAATTTATGGCTTCCTGTTGTCGCATGCCCTCTCACTTATTCTAAGTCCCACTCACTCCTCGGGGCAGAGAGCAAAGGTAAGCCAAATAAACTTCTTGTCTTGGAAATTTATTACGATCGCGTTATATCTTTTAGAATCCGTGAAATCCAGATAAAAAAGTATGTACTATTACTGCGCAGAAAGAAGACTCCTGACGAGCGGTGCAGTTCGCCACTAGCTACGCCTGAACCTCTGCCTGTTACATTGTATTAAGGCTGCCGTCTCAGCGGGCCTTGAATGTGTGCGTATGCTCACACTAGCTAGGAAAAGCGTGTACGTATACGCGTGTAGTAAACAAACCGTAAATTACAACTTTCGTCCTGGAATTGGCCAGAAGGAAGTTTTTGCGGGTACAGTTGCCTTCAGTAGACATCTGTGCAGGGCGGTCTGGTGCGTTTGAATGCTAATAACCACCGTACGTTGAAATAATAATGAATTTATGAATCGAAAACTAACAGAATGAGGCTTCAAGGCTTCTCCGTTGGTGGCGTAAGTGGTGTACCGCAGCCACGTAGCACCAGCGTGACGTATACGCAGGGCCGACGTGAGGTTAGTTGGCGGCTTTATGCAAGAAAATTTTTGGTGCTCCCCAATTTTTGCACCTGTTTTCTATTTAATATGATTTGTTTTTACAGGGTATACATTTCGTTTATGTGGGGGTTGGATTCCTTTATTATTCAGGGTGCGATATAGTTTTTTAGCGTCCCTTTCGGCTGGCGCCCTTATGCAGCGCATAACTTGCATAATGGTTCCGCCGGCCCTGCGTAGACGCGATGTAGTAAACAAACCGTAAATTACAACTTTCTCCCTGGAATCGGCAAGAAGGAAGTTTTTGCGGGTATAGTTGCCTCCAGTAGACATCCGTGTAGGGTGGTCTGGTGCGTTTGAGCGCTAATAACCACCGTACGTTGAAATATTAATGAATCTATGAATTGTTGATGGTATATTCGCGCCATGAACCATCAGAACCGGTGGAAGACCAAACTATCCGATAAATGTAGGAAAGGCATAGTTGCCGAGACGTATCGAGAGTCGAATCGTGCTGTTGCCGCATTTCCCCTATCACTATTTTGCCATCAAGGAGGCTTGAATGAATCACGGCGAAGCGGTTGGAGAACAGAGATGGGCAAAGATAATATCTGGATAAACTCAAATAAAAGATACTACAGTATTGTCTCATTACGGGCTCGGTTTGGTGTACACGATGTGGACTTTTTCGCTAGCCCCACCACTTCTGTCTCACTCTTGTCCGGCGAAGGCGAGAGCGAGCGAGAGGCACTGAAAGCGAGCGAGGACGGTACAAGACAGACGACGCGTTGATGTTTTGTCTCGTTCCGTCTTTCGGTCGCCTGACACTTCGTCCTTTGCGTTCATGCCCGTCGCGCATGCAAAGCGACCCATCTCGCTCCCCCCCTTCGGCCAGAAAGAAGCGAGAAACGAACATTCGGAATTAGGACTCTGTTCACGATACGGGCTCAACGCTGGTCCCGACCAGCGAGGACTTGGGCTGTTCGGCGGCGGCTTGTAGTCTCGGTTGGAGAGGCATACATAAGCATATATATGCATATATATCTATAAGCATTTATAGATTTTATTACGATCGGCGTGTTACACTTCGGTGATGTACATTATTCAAATTGTATGCTTTGAAATTGCACATTGATTATACAAAATATTACATCTTTCTACGAATAAATAAAAACTATTGATACGCAAATTAGTATTGTTTCATTGACATGTTTCCTAACTTCACTACCCAACCTCTCTATCTTTCATTATTGCTATCCTTCTTTACGTTCAGCGAGGCTCTGATGCTAGACGCAGCTCTCGTGCCGTATTCCTTCAAGACTTCTCGTTAGAAATTTCTGTGGCAACTTTTCAACTGTGGCAAAAATTCGTCTACATAGAGTACCTGGAGATGCCACCTCTGTATAAGTTCTTTTTATCGACCGCAGTAGTTTCATTAGGGTCCGTCTGTTTACTGAGGACGCTTCGATCGATTCGGACCATAACAAACTTGAGACGGCAGCCTTAAGTAGATGTGTCCGATTCATATAATAACAACAATTCGTGTGCCCTATCTTTATGAGTGTGCACCAATCGGTAACAAAAATCAATCGTCACAGCGGCGGACTGCATCGCCTGTGACCGCCCGCAAGGAGTCTTCTTTCCGCGCAGTAATAGTATGTCCAATTCCAAAAGAATATGATTTTAATTAATTTTAATTATTTTTAATTAAGAATATATTAATTTTGTTGTAATAACAAGTTTATTATACAGGGTTAGCGTTTTATCCTGCAACCCGCGCTCGCGCGAACTTGTAAAATAGCAACAGCGCCTCACTGACGCATTCCACTATACCATGAACCAGCCCAGCGGAGAGGTGCCAGCGACCGCTGGCCAGCAGTGATGCCCGAGCTTCCAAAATTTTAAGATGGTCTCTTTCAAACTAACGTCGCAAAGAGCTATTAGGAATTTCCCAGCCCAGGTAATAGAGCCGCGCGCTCCGCTTTTATGATCGATTAACCACTCGCACCCCAGATTACTGTAATGAGGTTTGAAAATAATGTCGATTGATCTCGCACCCGTCTCAATTTAAAAAATTTTAGCTACGACAGGGTTGACCGCGGCGCTATACCCTTGTACGGAGAGATTTTTCGCCACCTGCGTGTAAAAGCGACAATAATGGCGTGGCGTTGAGTAGCTAAAACATTCAGGCACAAAAATTCTAGAAAAAAAATTCTAACACCGCTACAATTAAAGACACGTCCCATTAGTTACCCCTTACGTCTTATCTAGGTATGCACTGCATTCAGGATAAAAAAGAAAACCAGAACAATAGATTCTGAGGTCTGCAGAACTAACACATAATTGAATAAAAATTTAATTTCTCAATTCGTGAAAGTAATGATACAGAAACAACTAGCCTATTGTTTATCACCACCACGAATTTGAAAACCAGCATTAAATACAATATCATATAAATAAACAGTTTGCAAAAGCTTTTTACACAGGCACGAAACTAGGTTGTAAGCGCCCCGGAGCACGAATTCTGTTTGGCGCCCCCCCCCCCCCCCCCCCACAACATTTTACCACCTCCTATTGCCCACCTTAGGAGATTGAGTCCACACTTTACATATAAAAGACATAATAAACGTGTTTATTAACTGGTTTCAAACACATTGCAGGTACTCTAATTTGCTTGTTGTTTGATAACAGATGAATAAATTTTAATTACTTTTCCGTAAAATGTGTATCTCCATAAGGAGATTAGGAATAATCCTAATGGAATAACTTAATATATAAACTTGAATAAAGCCATTGATGTAGCTTTTCTAAAACCATGTCTTTTAGAGAAAAGACATTGATGTAGCTTTTCTAAAACCATGTCTTTTAGAGAAAAGACATTGATGTAGCTTTTCTAAAACCATGTCTTTTAGAGAAAAGACATGGTTTTAGAAAAGCTTTTAGAGAAAAGACATGGTTTTAGAAAAGCTACATCAATGGCTTTATTCAAGTTTATATATTAAGTTATTCCATTAGGAATAAGGAGATACACATTTTACGGAAAAGTAATTAAAATTTATTTATTTATAGAGATAAAGATTTCTCATTTTGGCGCCCCCCGCAAATCGGCGCCCGGGGTAGAAACGCCTGCTGCCCCCCCCCCCCCCAATCTAGTTACGTCCCTGTTTTTACAACAATTATGGTTAACAAATTGATAGAAGAAAGATTAAGTAAACGTAAAATATGTTAAATTATCCATCATTAAGAGGGAATAATTTTTTCTCATTTTTCGGCGCAAATTGCATTCCGATATCTTTTATAGTTCAAAAGTTATACGGAAAAGGCCCCAAATTTTTCAACCCGGGCCGGGAAATTCTGAATAGCTTTTTGCGACGTTAATTTGAAAGACACCATCCCAAAATTCTCGAAGCTCAGGCACCACTGCTGTCCAGCGTTATAATAGAATGCGTCTGTGAGGCGCTGTTGCCATTTTACCTGTTCGCGCGAGCGCGGGTTGCAGGATAAAACGTTGACCCTGTACAAAGTATACAAATAACAGTACAGGATATAGATAGATAGAAAAAGTAAACAAATGCGAGTACCAAACATGCTATGCCTTAGGGCAGCGAAGGCCACATTGAGCCATTTGGAAGCCCGGGCTCCATGATATTTACCATAGCCGCGCGAAAGGGGAGCTCGAAAACCAATGATAACGTGGGCGCGCCACGGATAGGGCAAACTGTAAGGCCGCGTCCAGATCTGAACCAAACGCCGAACCGAACGCCACTTGAGACGCCCTAATGCCCCGTTCCTACGTGCGAAACGTAAATTTCTAGCGATCTTCGCCAGTTCAGACAGAGTCTCGTGGCTCGCGACAGCTAAAGATTGAAGGACAGAGAGTGTTTAAAGTAGTGCAGACCAAAGGTTTGCCTGCCATATGACACCGAGGAAGGGACCTCGGGACCCTCGACCAAAGGAAAGTCAAGCTCGCCGCGATGCTCGGGCTGTTCCCAGCCGATGTCGGTAAAGTCTCGAACCATCAAAGGAATGGCTCACCCACATAGGGTAAGCAACTGTAGTGGTGCATCCCTGTCTCTCACACCACCATGACTTGTTGTCTTTCATGACTTGCCATTGGGGGTGTCAAGTAGTTTGAAAAAGCAAGACAAGTTGGTAATAAACGAAAAGTGTCCCACAGACCTTTCCAAGCGTACCTACGCCTACGGTTTTAAATGTCTACGGGACTCTCAGAATAGTTTCACCGTTCCCACGAGCACCATGTCCGCAGATCAAGCAGCCGCTGCGTATATCTGCATGTATTACATTTATAAAAAAAAAAACAGAAACAGCAACGGCGGTGGTGGCAGAGACAATTATTTTTAAATAAAGAAATTTATAGTGGTTCCGCGTTATTGTCGGACTTACGGTTTCAAACTACCGGTGGACTTTACAAAAATTTTACGCGAATGTGTCCGAGTGACTTTGAATTTATATTAAATTTAATTGGAAATGACATTTCAAAAGAAAACACGGAATTCCGTAAATGCATTTCCGCGGAAGAAAGGTTGGCAATTACATTGCGATTTCTGGCTACTGGAGATTCTTTCACTAGCATTCAATACCTACTTATTTAAAGTCTCCAAACAGTCAATAAGCACAATAGTGACGGAAGTATGCGAAGCACTGGTGAAGAGATTGCAACTATAAGTACAGGTAAGCTCAAATATATTTACATATATTAAAATACGTAATATATTTACGTTTAATAAAATTATACAGTATGTCCGGTTTGTTAGGAAAAATTTTTATATAATATTAAAACTATTGTGGGGTTGTGGAGGGGGAAAGGGTAATGAAGACGAAGAGGAAGCAGGGTAATTTATGGTGTTTACAGTGTTTCTGTGAATGTGGGGGCTAACGGGATGTGGAATAGTGTGTGGCATATGGGGAGGAGGAAAGGGTGAAGAAGAGGAAGAGGAAGCACGGAAGAAAGATGCCACGAATAGGTATAGCAATTAAAAAGTATTATCCACCATCAATACGCCTCGTGGAGACAGAACACAGGGAGAAAAGGGATAGTCCACTGACTGACTTCTTTCAAATTGTAGACGGATTCCTTATCTCTCCAGTATGAAGACACGCTTAAATTTCAAAACAAAATAACGCGTTGACGTATTCCCTGCGAGAGAAGGTGGGCCTTGGGGAGGAGATATTACTGTAAAAAGGGCCTCTTTAAGGGAGCCACCGTTTGGGTGGGATGCAAATTCGATGATATTCATTCAATTCAATATCAAAGTAATCAATAGGATGTATAGGTATATGTATGCTAACAAAACAACGTTTCGACAACATTGGGGACCCGGACGTGCCGTTCTCTACCCCCGGCTCGCGGGACAATACTGTTATAAACCACGGCCCTGGCGAAACGATCTGGCCGATCAGTGTAATTAATTTTTGAGAACTAGGTATGGCACATAAATCGGCCTCTTCAGTTTTTACAAGGGATAAAGGTGGGCTCGGAGCGAGGCGAAAATTCGTTGGCCTTTTACAGCGGGCAATTTCGTATTTCTTGGAACGAAATTCATTCGGTCTGTAACGACTGGGCAATTGCTTACTTTCGAAGAGTTTTAGGAAACATTTGCCTGCCAGATGTAGAATAGGGGCAGTCGACATCGTGTCATGATCTGGAGAAGGTGAGTACTTTTAATTAAAATATTACTGTACTTACGCAGTGTTCACATTTTATTTAAAAAATTGATAGAATTTAATGAAATAGGTTTAATGTATCAAATGATTCTTACGTCATAAACGAAATACGGTAAACTGGGGGAACATTGAGAATACAGAGTAACATTGTCAGTTAAGGGTGCATTCCAGTGTCATCGCTTAAAACATGTACGATTCGTTTGCAAGAAAAGTGTAACGCATAGAAGTCTTTTCGATACTGATTTATATATATTTTAAGACGATTTAAAAAAAATTACTGGTCTCGGGGCAGTTTTATTAAAATATCGAGGATCTTTTTCCGAATGGCCCCAGTGGTCGATCGACACGAGGTTTGAGAGGAGGGGTGGGCAAGGTGTGCGAACCTTATATCTAAAATTGTAGCCTTGATCTTTTATCTGAGATGAGCCTATCTTAAAATATCATGTTTTGATCAGCGTCAGAGTTATACCTACCTATTTATTCATGCTTACATCAGCAAAATGACAATAAAATTGTTTTTTTATTATCTTAAATTATGTTTAAATATATATCCAAAATACTTCTTACCCTATGTGTTACAGTTATCTTGCAAAAGAATTCTCATTTTTTTTAAGGGATTACACGAGAATGTACCGTTAATTGAGGGCTCGGATGTAATAAGGGGATTAGAGCTCGAAAATGGGAAATATTATTGTCCAAACCCTAAGAAATATTTGAAAATTAAATGTTGTTAAACTGTATTTTAAAAAATATAGTGTTGTAAAGCTGGTGACGCACGATACACATTTGTTCTATTTACAGTTTGTTTATCCAATCATTACTATTCGAGCTAAAAATTATAAACAAAAAATTTTTCATCGTCCAAAATCATTATTTCTATAAACTTAAATTACGATAACTTGAGTAAATATTAAAGGATCGTTATGAGAATTAAAACATAACTACAGAAAACTCTAGCAAAGCCGTAAGATGTATGCACTAATCCCTTATGTTAAAAAATGTAATAATATTTAATTAAAAAGAAATACTGGACATAATCCATGTTTTTCAACGTTCGCCGTTAAAAAGTATCGAGGCAATTTTGAGGTACATATAACTTGCAGCGACAAAGTTTTTCCTTAATATACAAGGAAGATTTTCACCAACTTTCACACTGATTAATAAATAATTGCAGAAGATATGACGATATATATAAATCTCGCGCGCCAACAACAGTCAACAGCCGCGTATAACGCGCTATTTAGCAGTTTTAGCACTCGCGTTGACAGTTGGCGCCGTGTGAGAATTATATATATATATATATATCGTCATATCTTCTACAATCATTTATTAATCAGTGTGAAAATTGGTAAAAAAGTTCCTTGCATATTAAGGAAAAAATTGGTCGCTGCAAGTTATACGTACATCAAAATTGCCTCGCTACTTTTTAACGGCGAACGTTGAAAAACATGGGTTATGTCCAGTATTACTTTTTAATTAAATATTATTATATTTTTTAACATAAGGATTTTGCGCATACAGTTCACGGCTTCGCTAGAGTTTTCTGAGTTTTATGTTTCAAGTCTCATAACGTTCCGTTAATATTTACTCAAGTTATCGCAATTTATGTTTAAAAAAATTAAAATTAAATTTTTTTTTAAAAACAAGCTTTTATTAAAATGTACTAAAAAAAGAAAAATAATTTTGTTACCGGCCTAAATGACTGCCTTTCGCATTTTCGAGCGCTAGTTCCCTTATTGCATCCGAGCCCTCAAATAACATGTATTGAAGCAGTAAAAGAACAGAAATTTTAATATTTTATGCACTCGTATTTCAGTTGCAAAATATGCCATGTTATAATAGGATGCTTAAAGCAAATGTAAAAATGTTAAGTTTATATTACACAACAAAATGTTACAGAAACCTGTCAATGTTCCCCAGTTTATGTTATGTGAATGCATTCACAATGAAAAAATATAATACATTTTTTTCTGTCTTTGCAGGAGCACGCCAAGTGTATACGAGCTCCTGGTTTGCGTACAAAGCAATGGACTTCATTGTGGACAAAAACGCGAAATAATTCTTCCCTGACAACCCACATCAGCAAAAATAAAATTGTACGTTGCATCAACAACAGCCATTAAGACAATACTGAAAGTATTTTTATAATTATAATACTCAGTGCCGCTAATTAGTGGACACTGTAGCACTATATGCTTTCCATCTATTGCGCCCAATACATGTGGGAAGTTTCACAAATCATTACATTTTTTAGCTATAGAGAACCATTCCTCCTGCGATTTTGGTATCTAAAAAAGCAGTAATTCAGTTAAATAATTATTTAAATAAACCTAGAGTAATATATTGCATGATTATTAAACAAAACATGCCTTATAATTAATATATTCCTTCATGCTTTTGCAGATTAACAAAGAAACCGATGATATTATTAATATCGACCTTAGCGACGACAAACGACGTCTTTGCAAGAGAAAAGACGTAGCAATATTGACAAGGAAGGAACTCGAAATATTGGGGAAACAATGTCAGTACTTACCAAAGAGAAGAAATAACAGCAATACGTTGGATGAAAAATTTAACACAGCTCGTTCGCGTCTTTATACGCACGTTCACATCAATTCTCCCAATAAATTTCGCAACACACGTCATCATGTGATGAATGAGAAAATATAACGTTTCATTTAAAACAACTAAGTTGACCATGAATTCTCTCGCATTTCTCTACCTGCAGAAAATATATCCACAACACATAATCTCCCACTCCATGTCAAACAACTTCTGTAAGAACAATTTTTCAATACCTTCAATCACACTCTATAATATAGGTACCTACTATTTACATAAAGAACAACCATCATTGGACTTCATACAATTGAATATTATGAAATACTCAGATGTGGGAACATTTAAGTAATTATTCCGATTCTTGTAGTTGTTGTAATATTTCAATTCTCTACATTTGTTCCATCAAGTTCAATTTCTTGGAGGCTTTCTAGACATTCGGCAAATACAATGAATTGCGAGCGTTTATGACCAATTTGTGTTGCTTCTTCTAACTACTTAACACTGTAACCTTGGTCCGTGGAAGTTAACTAAAGGACAGGCGGTCAAGTGAAAGAGGCAAGGTGCGCTGTTTAACGGGTGTTTATTTGGCCCTGAATACAAGCTTCCTCGGCCAGGTCTGTGCTGGCTAACACAGTGTGTGCAGCTTAACAGGTAGGAGTAGAGGTAGGAGTGGGGGGGGGGGTCGTTCTGGTGCCCTGCGTGTTGCCTCCACCAATGGCCCTGACCGGGAAGCCTTGAGCCCGTTCGCCCAGTAAGGCGAAACGGAGACTATAGGATGTCCTCCGGAACAGACCACGTCTGAACCTAAGATTGACGGTGGGTATCGACTTGCGTCTAAAGGTCGGCGAACTCGCGTTCCTCTAGAAGCCGTGGAGGTTGGGAATCCAAAAATACGCAGTGATACAGTTTGTGTTACAAGAGATCGCTGGGAGAGCTCTGACTCTGCCTGGCGGGCCCGTCGCGCTACTTATAAGCGGCCTATAAGCGGGGCCGCGACAATTTCGCGAGCGAGAGTGCCGCCCGGCGCGCGGCCCTCTCGCGGTCGCGCTCGGTAGCGGCGGGCCGCGCCAGGCGTGAGTGGTGGGGGCAAGATTCGCGTCCCACCGTAATAACTTGTTACAACACTTTCAATGGCAAGGACGACAGTAGCTAGTGAGCCATTCCTTTGATGGTTCGGGACTTTACCGACTTCGGCTGGGAACAGCCCGAGCATTGCGTCGAGCCTGACTTTCCTTTGGTCGAGGGTCCCGAGGTCCCTTCCTCGGTGACATATGGCAGGCAAACCTTTGGTCTGCACTACTCTAAACACTCTCTGTCCTTCAATCTTTAGCTGTCGCGAGCCACGAGACTCTGTCTGAACTGGCGAAGATCGCTAGAAATATTCGTTTCGCACGTAGGAACGGGGCATTAGGGCGTCTCGAGTGGCGTTCGGTTCGGCGTTCGGTTCAGATACGGCTCATACCCGTACGATAGGCTTGAATGACTGGGATCCTTGGGATTCTCAGCGACCCTCGAGTGGACGGTGTACAAGAGGTCCCGTAACCTGCGTTTATGATATAGCAATTGCCATTGAAAAGTAGAAAAAACTCGGACTTGCCTAGGATGTAGTTAGTATTCTGAGATTTTCCTGCTCATAAATGAATAAAATTGCCGTAACCACTCAGCGAAAATACGGATGACAGTTCCCGAAAAAGTGCTAAAAGTTACGTTCGTATCGTAAACCCCTGGTTACAGATATTAGTAAGCTGAATAAAAGACATTTTCTTTAGGATTGGACTGACGAGACATAAACTAAGTATCGACGTGTGCAATTGTGTGGATGCATGTACGTGTATAAATATGTACGCATTTTTAGTAGTTTCTGAAATTTAAATGAATTCCTTAAGTGTAAATATTTATTAGTAGTATCAGAGCCGACTCTAGTACTAGCCGCGCTATACAACGTGGCAACACCGCTCATGTGAGAATCAGGAGTCCTATTTTCAATAGTGGAGTTTTGTACTCAGCATTAAAATTAACGTTATTTTGTAATATAAAATTATACCAATATAAAGTATTTTTATTAATTATGTGTAAGGAATATATAAATATCATAACTATAGTAAGTAGAAGTAATACAGAGGTATATTAATATTTATAAATGTGGTACATATTTTGTATAATCTCGGAATAGTTTGGTGTTGTGATGCATTATATTTGAAATATTTACAGAGATTTCAAGAGCATATTAATCTGAAACAAGATAAAACTATCTTTGAACCAAATTGAAGGATTTGCAACCGATAAAGGTATGTATAAGTTAATAGAGACCTGAAATAGACAAAATTATTGGTACGAAGCCAAACAGGTTAAGTGCCCGTGGAACAGAGGTTAGCATAATTACGTATTGAAAGGAACAATTATGCAGTTAATTATAAAATCGTGTTAGAGGATAGTATGATAATTGTGGAAAATTTCCTCACCACCCTAGGGGTATTTACCATGGAGCGTTACCTTCTTTTTATTATAATGGGTGGTTCGCCAATAACCATATCATTCCATTTTCTAAAATAAAATTAATATTTTTAAATAGAACATAACAAAAACATACCTTTTGTATTCTTAAAGAAATAAAGTATTACATTTTGAAATAATAATAAATAATTTTGAATAATATTAATAACAAAATATAACGAAACATACTTTGACATTCTCTCGAAATACTACTCCCTGCTGGAACTGCCAGTTAGAACCGCATTAAAAAATTTTAAATTCGGATTGATGCGGTTTTCTTCCCATGAATTGCAGATTGAACCGGATGAAATATTTTCTCTCAGTTTCAAACCGGATATGCATGTAAAAATCTTGATGGCATCTACCTGAATTTCCTAGCACAATTTGTCATCGGTTCGGCTCGGATTTACACGAAGTAACTCGCACATTACTAAAAAACTTCTTGAATAACTTTGCTCATTTTTTAAGCTGGTTCTATCTGTAAATCCATATTCAAACCAAAATGGAATCTATTGGTGTTTTCAAGTTATTTTGCTACCAGTTCTCACACAGATTTGCATATCGTAAATGCATGTTCAAACACACATCTTTCTGGATGAAATCGACTCAAAATTTTAGTTGTTTCTAACTGGAATCTAGAAGTGTAGATCAAAATTTAGATGATTTTTTACGATTTTTATGATTTATTTTTTCATTTTATTACCTGGTTTTATTTGTATTCGCGACACATTTGTGGTCCCTCGGCCGATTTACTCAGGTTATCAAGGAATCGTCGAATAACCGTTACCACTTACACCGTGATCTGAGGTTTGATATAATTTTATTTCTTAAACCAATTATATCAAAAGCTTCTGCCGTATCAATCTTGCATCGAAGTCTTGATCACGGAGCAAGCTGGCTCATTAGCTCGCGGCGCCGATCTTATGTCTCGCGGCGCACATCGCTGTCGCGAGAGAGGAGTTACCAGTATCGCGGCCACCTAGCGGTGTTCGAATCAAATCAGTCATTTTGAAGTATGAGTTTCGTAAAACCGGAAGGAACCGTATTAATTTTCTATCCGCCAGTCCATTGGAAACCGGGTTAAATTTTTTCTTCGAACCCCATATGCATTCCGTGAATTATTTTCTCTTGCAATGCGGATCGCGACGGGCTCGTAAGAGCTTGTGGCCTTTTCAGATTCAATCCGTAAGATTTTTGATCCGCAATTTCAGATACGAACCTTCCGGGTTTATACAAATGGCAATTCTTGATAGAAACTGATAAATTTTGGACCTGAAAAATCCTGTTTCATTCATCGATCTGGATATCCGCATTGAACCGGATTCTTTTTTGAGGTGCCAAAAATCACTGCTTGAACATGTAGTACACATTGAACCAGATAGATCTAGTTCAAAATTCAGTGCGGTTGTAACTGGCAGTTCCAGCGGGATTAATAGAACCTTGAATCTTGTGGAATAGTATTAATAATTAAAATATACTAAGCAAGTAAATAAAACTTTGTTAATGAATTAAAATATATTTGTTTGAAATTAGCTGTACGGGCTTCAATTAGCTGTTCGCGCTTGCCCTTTCGCAGAAGCGTAGAGGTTACCTGCTAACCGTCGTGTTTACTCTTCCGAGCATGCCGCTGCCGCATGTTGTTGCTAAGCGCGATCTTGTAGGCCAAATGCGTCGTTGCCAATTGGTTTTCCCCGATCACGCGAGAATTGGGAGTACCAATAGGACCTGCCCTACGTCACGTAGGATTGCGTAGGATCGCTTCGTCCCCGCGAAGACGAACGGTCGTCAGAGACCTTTGTAAACGCTACCAAGTAGCACCACGAGAGTGTCTCTCCACGGGAGAGCCATTAAAGGGAATAAGCCTTATCAGCGTGTTGAGAACGCGTCAGCGAATCGGCAAACAAATAAAAATAATATGTTACGTGAAGTAACCGAAGGCGCTTAACATAATGGTCGTTCGAGCCGGATTCCCTACGTGTGAGTTTCGTGAATCGCGAGTAAATCTTCTCTCGTGATCGCTAAGTGGGCGTCCTGAACGCCTTTTGTGTTGTTTTCGCAAGTTCGGTTCAAGCCCGTCTCTTCGCGTGTGCCGCGAGTCGTCGCAACGAGTGTGATCTCGGGCGTGGTGCGCGTCTCCTTCTAAGACGTGCACAATCAGTGACTTTTTACGAGTCCGGTTCAAGCCCAGCTCTTTGCGCATGTCGCGAACCGTCGCATCAATTGCGACATCGGGCGTGGTACAAGTTGCCTTCCGATGCTTTCAAACTTATGTGCTTTCGCGAGTCCGTTTCTGTTCGGCCCTTCACGTGCATCGTGAGTCGTTGTATCAATCTCGATCTCGAGAGCGGTGCGATAAGCCTTCAATAGCTTTCGTCCGCTGTGACATCAAGCTGGTGTTACTTCCGTTTGTGTTTTGGCACATTTCGTATTGAAGACTTCCTATTAATAGGAAGTTCCCCTAGGGAACTTAAACGAGTCTGTCCTCTTTTCTGGGATCAGTTGGAATTGTTGCGAGGTTGACGAGACTTAGTCTACGATCAACGGATACCGTTCTGTCTTCCCGGTACTATGTCGACGGGGACGGCCGTGGCGTCAAACCTGCAAAGCCTCCTTACTGAGCAAAAGATCCAGTTTGACCAGCTAAAGAGGGTGCTGATCAACTTCAAGAAGCTGTCCAAGGCCAATCTGACTCTCCCGAAAACGGAGGGAAGGCTTGCAAATCTGGAAAAACTGTGGGAGAAGTGCGAGGCCCTCCACGTCCGGATCTCGCAGACTGCCACCCAGGAGGAGAGAGAGACCACCTCCTACTTCACCACGAATGAGTTCCTGACCGCTGAGGATGCTTACATTGCAAGCTGCGTGGTAATGACTTGTTCCCGCCAGTAGAGGTAACGATAGTTCGTTTCGCGATTCCGCCGGTGGAACAGTTATGCAATTACCTCGCATCGCGCTCCCCAAGTTTTCCGGTAAATATACGAAATGCACGTCGCTTGTAGCACAAAGCGACGTATTAACGAATGTTCAGAAACTGCATTATTTAAAGGATTGCCTCGAAGGCGAAGCTGCCTTGCTTATTGGTACCATTAAATTCTCGGATGCTAATTACGCAATCGCGTGGGAACGCCTTGTAGAGGAGTGCGAGAATCAGAGTGTGATTATATACGGTGACATGGAAACGTAATCGGGACCAATTTCTTCATCACTCGTTGCATTGTCAAATCTGGAACGTCCGGTCGAACACTGGGACGATTTGTTAGTTTACGTTATATCCCAAATGTTCAGCCCACACACGCGGAACGAGTGGAGCCTGTTGCGAGGCAAATCTTATTTGTATCCCTCTTACCAAGAGATACATGATTTCATGACTGAGCGTATCCGCGGTCGGTCGGAGTATCCGCGGCCGACGGTTGCCAGAGCTAATAATACTCGCCCATCAAAAAACCGTTCGTCGGTGCATCTCGTCTCTAGCATTAAGTGTGTTCATTGCGCTGGTGAATATGGTTTGGCGAAGTGTGATGAATTTCTCCGGCAACCAATCGAGAAACGCCGCCAAACCGATCATAAGGCGAATCGTTGTTTTAACTGTTTAAAGCCCGACCATTTTTCAAAAGAGTGTAGAAAAAAGCCGGAACGCAACCGTTGCCGTCGATCACATTATTCCTCGCGGCATCAGGAGCGTGTCCGCGTGTCCAATATGAATAGTCAGGACAAGACGACGAGTCCGTCGTCGCAGGTCGCTACGGATTCGAACGTTTAGTCCTTTGGTGTGGACGGAAGCACGTCCGCCTCGGTTCAATCAGTATTCGCGCCAGGCGAACAGGTGAAAACCCCTTTCCACGTTTTGCTTGCCACTGCGTGGGTGAGTTTCCGAACGGCTGAAGGTCGTATCTTTCACTTGCGAGTTTTGTTGGATCAGGGCTCAACATATAGTTTTATTTCCGAGTCTCCTTGTCAAACCATGCGAGTCAAGCGTCGTCGTGCGAATTTGCGAGTTCATTGCTTCGACGAGACTTTCGGAGGTGTAGCGAAGTCGTGCATCGATTTGGTCCTTATGGCGACCACAGGACGCGGAGCGTCCTTCCCGTTCAAGGGTTATGTGCATCAATGAATTACCGCTTATGCCGCCTCGCGGGAAAGGCCGACCGAGGCCCAACTTGAGGGATCTGCCTCTCGCTGATCCAGATTATTCGAACAATCAGCCGATTCATGTGTTGATCGGTTTCGAACCTGTATGGTTCGTTATTATTAAATGACTTACGTCATGGTCCGTTAGGGACACCCACTACTCAGCTCACAATCTTCGATTGGATTCTGTCCGGCCTCTCTGGGACGGGCTCCCCTGATGGAGAGACAATGCCTGCATTGCATTGCGTGGCATGCGAGGACACCAATTCGCTAATGAAACACTTTTAGAAGGATGAAGGTCTCCCTTCGGCCTCCCTTCTCACTGAGGAGGAGGTGTGCGGACGATACTTTACGGAGACGCACACCCGTGACTCACAGGGACGTTATGTAGTGCGTGTGCCCTTCAAATCTGGGCCGCCTTTGGGCATTGGAGAAACATTTAAAAGGGCTTCTGTTTTATACGCGAAATTAGAAACTAGGCTTAAGTCGAAGCCGGCGGTCTCGAGTCTTTATCGGGATTTTTTAGCGGATGTGAGTCCATGGGGCACATAGAGCTTGTTCCTCCGAAAAGTTGTCCTCGCCACGATCCGGTTTATATTCCGCATCATGGCGTGTTGCGAGAATCAAGCTCAACCACAAAATTGCGAGTGGCGTTCAATAGCTCGTGCAAGAGTGGCAACGAAACCTCCCTTAATGACCACTTAATGATAAGGCCGAAATTGCAACAAGATATCGCGGTAATTATAACTCGATGGCGACAGCATCGATTTGTTTATACTGCAGACATTGCAAAAATGTTTCGCCAAATTTCTGTCCATCAGGACGATGTTGATTTTCAAAGAATACTTTGGCGTCCTTCTGACCAGTCGCCGGTGCAGACGTATCGTCTGCTAACCGTTACTTATGGTTTGGCGCCAGCACCGTACCTCGCGATGCGAGTTCTTAAGCAGCTGGCGCGAGATGAAGGATATGCCTTTCCAGATGTTCTCCCAATTTGTGAAGAATCAATCTACGTAGATGACCCCTTGTTCGGGGCGAGCTAAGTTGCCACTCTGCGTGAGATCCGACACCAGCTCGTCGGTATGCTGGAGCGTAGCGGGTTCCCCCTTCAAAAATGGACCGCCAACTTACCAGAGTTGTTATCCGACATTACGGAGGAGCAACGCGAAATATCTGATCGTTTGATTAATCAGGGAGACACCATGAGGGTGTTAGGATTGTCTTGGTCCCCGATTTTAATTGCCCCACCTTCCACGGCGGCGCCTACGAAGCGTTCAGTGCTGTCTATAATTTCGCGATTTTATGAGCCATTGGGCTGGGCTTCTCCAGTCGTAATATCTGCTAAGATTTTAATGCAAGAGCTGTGGCTCCGACGTGTCGAGTGGGACGCTCTCCTCTCTTCGGAATTGACAGCTCAATAGAATAGTTATTCTTCGGATCTTCTTAATTTACAGAAAATACGAATTCCTCGTTGGACCGGTATGCAAGCCGGTCACTTGAGCGTCGACCTTCATGGTTTCGCCGACGCCTCAAGTCGAGCCTACACGGCTGTGACATTACGTCCGTGTATTGCATCCGTTACGAAATATACAAGTAATTTTAGTTGCTGCGAAGACAAAGGTTTCTCCCTTGCAAACGATCAGTATACCTCGATTGGAATTCAACGCCGTTGTGTTGTTGAGTAGACTAATGTTCTGGGTACAGAAATCTTCCAAATTGGAGAAAGTTCCCCTGTACGGGTGGACAGATTCCATGATTGCCCTCGCAAAATGGAAGGTTGATGTAGCCAATCGCGTATCTGAGGTGCAGCAGCGTCGCCCCGCGATGTGTTGGCTGCACGTTAAATAGATATGTAGACAATCCTGCAGATTGCTCCTCGAGAGGGATTTTCGCGTCCGAGTTAAGCATTCACAAATTGTGGTGGAACGGGCCTCCGTGGCTGCACGACCATCCGGCCTCCTGGCCTACTTCCGCGGAGGTTGAACTCCCTATCAAGGAATTTCCAGAGGTCCTCCTCTCTGAGACTCGACAGCAAGGCGTGTGTCAAATTGCGTCGGTACAAGAATGGAGCCTCCCGGAGGAATTCTGTAACTGGACACGGCTCTTCCGTGTCACCGTACTTTTAAAACGTTTTATTCAGAATTTGAAAAACAAAGTAGAGAGACGGGTTCTCGTCACTGGCGTGTTAACCGCGCAAGAAATCAGAAGTTCTACCGTCTTTTGGTTACGATCGGTGCAATCGTCTCACTTTGTTGTGGAGTGGTCCGCTTTGAAAAGGGGTGATCCCGTCCCCAAGAGGAGTCCGTTAAAACTTCTTCATCCCCTTATCGGAAAGGAGAAGTTAATTCGGCTCGGCGGGCGGCTCGCCCATTCTGCCCTCAGTTATGAAGAAAGACACCCGGTAGTCTTGGCGAAATGTAGAATCTCTGAATTGTTAATAGATTGGGCTCACCGTCAATGCCTCCATGGAGGCACGCAGTTAACTTTGCGAATTCTGAGAATCTTTTAAATCTCACATTCACCGGTGTGTGACGTGTGTGCGTCAATCGGCTCAAGTTGCAACGCGATTGATGGATGACCTTCTCAGTCCCCGAGTGACTCCTTCACCGCCCTTTTCACATACAGGTGTGGACCATGCAGGTTCGATGGATATAATCAAAGGGGTTAGCCGTGGTCAGCGTGCCACAAAACATTACTTCGCGGTCTTTGTTTGTGTCGCCACTCGGGCGATTCATTTGGAAAGTGTTGAGGATTATACCACTAGTGGCTTTTTAGCCGCTTTTGATCGTTTTGTGTCACGACGCGGTCCACCTTCCGACATGTATAGTGGTAATGAAACCAATTTTTCAGACGATGCAGGAGCAGATCTGGCGTTCTTGGGTTGCTGATCATCTGCACTTCCTTCAAACAAGAAAGAAGTGGTCTGCATCCATCGCCGATCTCAAGATTGACGAACTGGTACTTTTGAAAAATAATCTCCTCCCACCTTCAAAGTGGGAGTTTGCGCGTATTACCCAGGTCCACCCTGGAGACGACCGCGTTCGAGTTTTTACTCGTCGCACTACCAAGTCCGAGTTCAGGCGCCCAATCGCCCAGATCTGTCGCCTGCCCTTGTCGATCCTTGAAGGATCGACGGGAACCATGTAAATAACTGTAAATATGTTTTCCTAGCTCGTAAGTTTATTTTATAAAACTAAGTCTGTTGCTTGTTCTCGGCAAGATCGTTCTACGATAGTCACTTAAGTGCGTTATAAGACAATTTGACCGGGGGAGACAATTCTTCCTTGTATCGCGTTTCTTTTCTGTAATTTACTGAGCAAGACTCCCCCTTGTTTCGTATCATAGAGATACGAGGCCGGTGGCATGTTCAGAATTAGCTATACGGCAATGCCGCGCTTGCTCTTTCGCAGAAGCGTAGAGGTTACCCGCTAACCGTCATGTTTACTCTTCCGAGCATGTCGCTGCCGTATGTTATTGCAAAGCGTGATCACGTAGGCCAAATGCGTAGGTGCCTACTGGTTTTCCCCGATCACGCGACAATTGGGACTGCTAATAGGACCTGCCCTACGTCACGTAGGATTGCGGAAGGCGATCGCTTCGTCGCCGCGAAGACGAACGGTCGTCAGAGACCTTTGAGAGCTATTAAAAGGAATAAGCCTTACCCGCGTGTTGGGAACCCGTCAGCGAATCGGCAAACAAATAAAAATAATATGTTACGTGAAGTAACCGAAAGCGCGTAACAATATTGAAAAGTATAAGTTAAATATATATCAAAATTAATGTTTTAAGAAAGATGAAATTAAAAAAAATCGATTGAAAATCTAGTTCCAATTAAAAGTTTTTAATTTACGATTTTTAGAAGTGATGACTGTACGCGTATGCAACTGACTATTATTTACAGTTTTCACATAATGGTTTAATAAAATATTTGAAAAAGTTGAGAATAATTTAAACAAAATACTGTGGTAAGCACGACCACAAACGCATGGATCTGAAAATACTAAATAATGTATGTCTGATCACAGACGAGGTATGGAATAGACCTATCACCTTATGGGACTTCGTGTCACCACCCAAACTATGTTACAGACCCATAATTTGAGGACTGAATTTAGCGACCTCTGTTCATAAATTGCATCCAACTCAAGAACTACTCTGAAATGTGTTGAAATACTGAAAGATGTGTGCGTGCTTGTATACATGTGACTTGTTTAGAGTGAGAGTTTAACATAGAGGGCGGGCTTTCGCTAAGCGACGCTTTGGCTCGGTTTGTCAACGACTCACGCCAGATTTCTCTCTGAAAATCTATTTCGGGGATCAGGAGCCTATATGGCGCTGCAATATGGCACTTCTTGAGAGCTTATACAAACTATAAATTGCAAGATGAAATTGATTGTTAGTATTTTACATGTAGTGGAACTTTTAACTAATATTTTCACGTGTCGTACGCCGCAAAATATTAAAAATTGACGCTATTACTAACATTCCCGCAAATCTCGGCACATCGCACGTGTCTAAATAGACGGTGCCCATCCTACGACACGTAAGAATCATTGAAAATAATGAATTGAAACGTTTCTGTAAAATTTAAATTCGTAGTTTTTGGGACCCGAGGCCCCTAAATCCCTACGTTTCATTACAAATTGATTTGGCTCTGTCCTTATTAACTACTGAATGGATTTAAAAATGATTACATCTAAAATGTAAGTACACGAGCGTAGGTATAGCTTACGTTAAGATTTGGGCACACAGCAATTCCGTTTCAGTTCACGTAGAATTTCAGGTACTCTTCGTTACTTTCCGCAATTACTTTACTCCGAGTACTTACCATTACAGTCATTGAAAGTAATCAGGATTTTATCATGTTTGTGTGTCATTTTCATCAGAAAAATGCTAGCAATCCATTTGTGATACTTCTATGATGGAAATTGACATACTCATTACTGAATGGCCTATCGCTGACTTTGTCTTTATGCCACTACTCTAGCGCTTATGACCACCGACCCGCATCATTTGAAAGCTTTTACCTAAGAACCCATCAGGGTCGTAAAAAAAGGTACGCGTTACCGTTCAACCGATTTCAAGAAAGCGTACAGTGAAAAGGCCAGAATGTCGTGGCCATCGAATTTTAACTTTCTGAGTACGAATACAGATCCGACACTGAAGGAAAAAGATGAATGAGTATAATGGTCTTGAATTTCAAAATTTTAAGCTACGATAAGGTTGACCACGGCGGTATACTCCTGCACAGAGAGATTTTTCGCCTCCTGCGTGTAAAAGCCACAATAATGATGCACCATTCTAAAAAAAATGGCATTAATGGAAGCCGGTATAATCTTGGCGTTAAGTAGCTAAAATTTTAAAACATTCAGACACAAAAATTCTAGAAAAAAATTAAAACACCGCTACTATCAAAGACACGTCTGATTAGTGGCCCCTTAGTCCTATCTATGCATACACTGCATTAAAAATAAAATTATGAAAAAGGAAACCAGAACAATAGATTCTGAGGTCTGCAAACGCATTGTTTGACGTGGCCGAAGCCGCGACGTCGAGCCCGTCGACATAGACAGAAGAAGGAGATGGTCGGCGGCCGACGAAGGCAATCTCTTCGGAGAGCTGCCAGCGACCGCTGGACAGCAGTGATCCCCGAGCTTCGAAAATTTTGGGATAATCTCTTTCAAATTCACGAGGCAAAGAGCTATTGGGAATTTCCCGGCCCAGGTAAGCGAGCTGCGCGCTCCGCTGTTATGATCGGCCTACCACTCACCCCAGATTACTGTAATGAGGTTTGAAAACAATGTTGACTGGTCTCGTACCCGTCTCAATTTCAAAATTTTTAGCTACGACACGGTTGACCGCTGCGCTATACCCCTGTACGGAGAGATTTTTCGCCACCTGCGTGTAAAAGTCACAATAATAGCGCATCGGTCCAAGAAATGGAAAATCATAATTAAAACCGACTTCAAAAAAATTAAAATGCGCTAAAAAATAAAAAATAATTTTGTTCCTTATTTAATCTACGACACTCAATTTTTTTTATATTGATGCCTCATCGTTTACACTGTGTAAATCTGACGCCGACTTAAAAAAATTGAGTGTCGTAGATTAAATAAGGAACAAAATTATTTTTTATTATTATATGTCTGTATTATATCATATAGGCCGTCATTAATGTATGCGCAAACACATGATGAATGGGTGGGGTTCAGCAACAGGTGCTCTTAAAAAACATTAAAGCACTTTTTTTACAAATTACGTTATTGTAAGCGAATGAAATTTGTTTTGCGTTAAATAAACCGGAATAGGACAGCAAAGTTAAAAGGAGAATGTGATATTGTTTTATTTTTATCCTCCGTTCTCTTCCGTTGAACGGAATATGTTCATAAGATGATTTTTAAATTGTTACTCTAACAGAAACATTTGTAAATTGCGGGCTTCGACTATCAAAAAATAACCTAGATATACCCGTGCTGAATTCTAATTCCTACCACGCATAGCGTTACAATCTGCACAGACCAGGTATAGAATAGACCTACCAACCAATGTATTTTTCTGTCACCGGTTTGGGGGGTCCTAGGACCCCCTTACCATTTCAGTGTCGCATGCAACGTTACCGGTGAAGTCTCGAAACATCTTGTAACGCTACGCGTGGTAGGAATTAGAATTCAGCACGGGTAAAATAAGGTTATTTTCTGACAGTCGAAGCCCGCGATTTACAAATGTTTCTGCTAGAGTAACAATTTAAAAATCGTCTTATGAACATATTCCATTCAACGGAAGAGAAAGGAGGATGAATATAAAACGATATTACATTCGATTTTTAACTTTGCTGTCCTATTCCGGTTTATTTAACGCAAAACAAATTTCATTCGCTTGCAATAACGTAATTTGTAAAAACTGTGCTTTAATGTTTTTTAAGAGCATCTGTTGCTGAACCCCACCCATTCATCATGTGTTTGCGCATACATTAATGATGGTCTATATGATATAATACAGACATATAATAATAACAATAATAATAATAATAATAATAATATCTTTCTACTGTACTATATTATTTAAAAGGAACATATCGAACCCGTACACACTGATTTTGGTGGAATTTTGCAAGTGTGCAGAGTAGCCAAAAATATTCGATACATATTTTTTGAAGAAGGAATTCATTCTCCTCCATAACTATTAGAAAAATTCATTTGTTTATACTATATACTAACTGACGTTGACTGACTAATGTTAACTGATGTTCGGATGTTTCAGTAAGTTTATACACTATGTCCGATTTATTTGTATATTATTTTTCACGCGCTATTATTTTACTAACTATTGAAAAAGCAATAAATGTTTCATATGAAACTTTTTTTATTTGATCGAGGAAACTGAATAGTATAGGACGAAAAAGGAGTACGGTATTTAGAATGCAAGAAGTGAATATATTTAAGGTTTGGAATACATAATGTGCTCGACACGACCGTCCTATGCGAGCGACTACAGGAGACCAGAGATGGCCAACAAATTATTTGAAATAAAAATTTGTGTACGAAATTTTTATTTCAAATAATTTGTTGGCCATCTCTGCAGGAGATTGCCTTCGTCGGCCGCCCATCGTCTTGTTCTTTTGTCCATGTCGACGGGATTGACGTCGCATTTCTGCCGCGTCCAACAATGCATTTGCAGACTTCAGAATCTATTGTTCTGGTTTCTCGATTTCAAAAAAATAAAAATGCGATAAAAAATAAAAAATAATTTTGTCCCTTATTTAATCTATGACACTCAATTTTTTGAAGTCGGCGCTAGATTTACACAGTGCAAATGATGAGGCACCGATAAAAAAAATTGAGTGTCGTAGATTAAATAACGAACAAAATTATTTCTTACTTTTTAGTGCATTTTTATTTTTTTGAAGTTGGTTTTAATGATAATTTTCCATTTTATTCAACGATGCGCCATTATTGTGGCTTTTACACGCAGGTGGCGAAAAATCTCTCCGTACGGGAGTATAGCGCCGCGGTCAACCCTGTCGTAGCTAAAAGTTTTGAAATTGAGACGGGTACGAGACCAGTCGACATTGTTTTCAAACTTCATTACAGTAATCTGGGGTGCGAGTGGTAAATCAGATTATAAAAGCGGAGCGCGCGGCTCACTTACCTGGGCCGGGAAATTCCCAATAGCTCTTTGCCACGTGAATTTGAAAGAGACCATCCCAAGATTTTCGAAACTCGGGGATTACTGCTGTCCAGCGGTCGCTGGCAGCTCTCCGAAACCCGGGACGGCGCATGATTCTAGTGCAGAGATGGGCAAAAAATTATTTGAAATAAAAATTTGTGTACGAAATATTTACTTCAAATAATTTTTTGCCCATCTCTGCAGGAGACTGCCTTCGTCGGCCGCCGATTATCTCGTTCTTTTATCGATGTCGACGAGCTCGACGTCGCGGTTTCAGTCACGTCCAACAATGCGTTTGCAAACCTCAGAATCTATTGTTCTGGTTTCCTTTTTTATGATTTTATCTTTAATGCAGGGTATGCATAGATTGAACTTAAGGGGCAACTAATCGGACGTGTTTTTGATAGTAGCGGTGTTTTAATTTCTTTTTCTAGAATTTTTGTGACTGAATGCTTTAACCTTTTAGCTACTCAACGCCACGCTTATACCGGCTTCCGTTAATGCCACTTCTTGGACCGATGCGCCATTATTGTGGCCTTTACACGCAGGTGGCGAAAAATCTCTCCGTACAGGGGTATAGCGCAGCGGTCAACCCTGTCGTAGCTAAAAATTTTGAAACTGAGACGGGTACGAGACCAGTCGACATTGTTTTCAAACCTCATTACAGTAATCTGGGGTGAGTGGTAAACCGATCATAAAAGCGGAGCGCGCAGCTCGCTTACCTGGGCGAGAAAATTCCAGACGTGGCCGGTAACACAGTTTGGGTGGTGACACGAAGTCCCATAAGGTGATAGGTCTATTCTATACCTCGTCTGTGCAATCTGTTTCGAGACTTCGCCGGTAACGTTGCATGCGACACTAAAATGGTAAGGGGGTTCTAGGACCCCCCAAACCGGTGAAAAAAAATACATTGGTTGATAGGTCTATCCTATACTTCGTCTATGGTCTGATTAAATACTAATATATGTTAATTTATATAAAATATGTTTATGATTTTCAGATTGCAAAAGTTGAGATTCCAAATTATCGTCATTTATTATGGCTTACATTATTGCATATACATGAATAAATGAGGTTATCACTTCTTCAGTGGTAACCGAAAGGCCCCCTCTTTGTAAGTGATCAAAATATACATCGCCTACAGTTTTACCTTTATCCTCCACAATTAATAATCGACATATATTGCAATTTAATTTTTTAGCAACAGAATGGGACCCATAACCGGATATGTCAATTTGAATGGAATCATCTACAACCGGCAGAATATTTTGTTGGTGTCCAATTTTGACGAGGAAGAGCAACCAATAATTTTTTCGGTAATTCCTCATCTTTGCGGAATAAAAATATAGGATTATGATTATTATCTTTTAAAGTACCATTATAATTTCCTTTGCAGTTGAGAACCCCTTGCCTCCCTTGCAAATTAATGAATATGTGAAATTTGTAAAAAATATATGTAAAACAAAAAGTCCAAAAATGCTATAGATTGTATTGAATAAATGTACTACACACAAAAATAAGGATCTGTAGGGTTAATATAAATAAATAAAACACCTGGATTATTGCTTCGTTTCTGATATTTAGAGGACTTCAGTACTACATTAATATAAACATTCAAAAAGATAAACGGGAAACCGAAAGGCCGGTAGAGGGAGACTGTGTAGCCGGGAGGCCGGTGGGTAGGGAGAGGCTGAGAGGCTGATACGGTAGGTTGGGTTGGGTATATCGAAGTCGGACTCTCGCGGTGTTGCCATTTTGCCTTCAGCACGGCTAGTACTAGAGTCGGCTGTGGTAGTATATCTAGGAGAGTTCCAACCCGGAGCGCTGAGTGGGGTACGGGCGGGAGAAAGGGAGGGCGCAGGGAAGCGGGGAGGGGGAATCTGGAGTGGGAGAAACCGTAAGCGAGCGGAGCGGTCACACCTAACCGATGATGGGGATGAGCTTCGGAACTGACCCAAACCCGAAAATTTTTTCAAACCCGGTCCGCCGCCGGAAATTTTTTCAGAACTCATCGAGGGAGAGGATGACCTTTGGACCCGACCAACAGCAGAAATTTTTCCCTCTCCCCCGGGCCGATCTGCCGAACCAATATGTAGCAACAGGCATTTTTCCCCAAACGCAGAGAAATAATAATTTTAATCCCCTCCCGCACCGACCTACCGAACCAATATGTAGCAAACAGACATTCTAAAGCTAACAATTTTTCAAAATGTTTTTCAATCTTAACGTCGCAGCGTATCGCGCATCGTGTATCGCAGCGTATAATAATAATTCTTTCTTTATTGCACAACGCACTTACAAAAGAAAACATATAAGTATAACAGAAGAGGAGTGCAAAGGCGAGGTACAGTTGTCAGCTGTTGTTAACCTAACCATTTAAAGCTACTTAAAACTAATACTAATAGTATACACGGAAGGAAAGAAAATGTATACAGATAATTAACGTAATCTAGAGTAAGAACAAACGACACATAACAATAGTATACATGTTATTATTGCTGATTAGCAAAAAATAATGTCACTGCATGCTTGAAAGATGCGAAAGAGGTTACAGCGCGAATTTCAGATGGTAGGGAGTTATAGTATCGGTCGAATCGGGTACGATATACCGCTCCGCGATCGTCATCGCCCCTTCCAGAGGAGCTATCATAATCGCCCCGTCGTCGCCGCCGTCGTCGTCACCTCCATAATTATATTTTTTTTTATTTAACCGAATTTAATTTTTTATATATTTATATTTTTATTTTTATATTTTTATATTTTTATATTTTTATATTTTTATATTTTTATATTTTTATATTTTTATATTTTTATATTTTTATATTTTTATATTTTTATATTTTTATATTTTTATATTTTTATATTTTTATATTTTTATATTTTTATATTTTCATATATTTTTTATATCTCGGCTGTCCCCCAACCCCCGTAAAGGGGAGCGGGGGACTAGATCGACCTGTGTCGATCTAGGTTGAGCACCAACCGAGCGCGTCTCCAGGTGGCGGATAGGAGAACGGCCGGAACGTGAAGCTGCTCCTCCGATCGCCGCGGACAGGATCACCGCACGGTGACCGGGCCGAGGTGAAAGGGGGACAGTGGAGGGTGACGGTTAGCGGTTAGCTATAAGCGAACCCCGGGGCTTAACAACCCCGCGTGGTAAACGAAGGCCCTGTCGTGGACCAACTCCCCAATCCAAGGTGGGAGCCATCGTGCCGAGGAATGAATGGTACCGGGGTACGGTGCCTCGAACGATGCCCTTGGGGTACCAGGCGACCCCCCATTGTATCAGCCTTACCCCCGCATAGCAGGCTCTGCGGGGGTGGACCGTATACTTCCTGCACACTCGTGGAATGTTTATGGAGATTTTCGACAACCCCAATTTTAAAGATACGGCGGGAGAAGGGCCCTCGCAAGAGGGAACATCTCCCGTACACATGGCGGAAGCGATCTTGGAGGGACCGGCGGAGACCGACGCGGCGCTAGCCGCGGCGTTCGAAACCGGGCTCCCGGTGACGGACGCTTCTACACGGAGCACGGGTCTTGGGCAACGGCGACAACGCCGAAGCTGCACCCGACACTCCAACAAAGAAGAGGAAGGCGACCCGCAGCGGGGCAGCAAAAAGGAGGGCCCGGAAAGCCAAACTGGCTTTACGCGGGACCACCTTGGAGGCGACCCAAGAGGGAGCGCCGACCTCCGAAAAGGCAGCGTAGAGGGAGGTGGGCCCGCATGACGGGCAAACAGACCCCTCCGCAAAGCAGGGTGGGAAGGTGGGAGAGACAAAGAGCAAGGGCCTGAAAAGGGCCCGACAGGCCGACGGTTCGACCCCCAAACACCCTGCGAAAAGAAAAGGGAAAATCTTCCCAGAGCCCTCGAGCTTCAAGGAGGTGCTGGTGGGGGGTAGGAAGATGGCGATAGCGCCAGCTGACTACCCCGAATCCACGCTGACACCGGAGCAGGGGGATCTGGTGATGAGGGGACTCGGAGAAGCGATGAATGCCATTCCGAGGGGGACTGCGGTCCCCCGCTTCGAAGAGTGCAGGTTCGTGCAGGGCATCCTCTGGGTAACCTGCACGGACACCGCCGCCAAGCAATGGCTAAAAGAAGCGGCAACCAATCTGAAGCCCTAGGAGGGCGCATCTCTTCAGGTAATGGAGAGAGAGTGCCTACCCAAGCTTCGGAAGATGGCGACCGTCATCCCCGGACCTCCGGAGAAGACGGAAATCATACTGCAACGGATCGGCCGACAAAACCCGGACCTCCGCACCCAACTATGGAGAGTGTGGGGCAGAAAGGAGGCAGGACGATCCGTGCACTTGGTCCTGGGCGTGACCGCGGAATCGCACCAGGCGCTAAGCAAATGGGACTTCGTCGCCTACGTCGGGCTGGGCAGGGCGCCCTTAGGGAGATCACGGCCCGGACCGGCATGAAACGCGCGGAACCGGGGCGGCGCCTGGAGCAGCGGTAGCGGCACCTCACGTCAAGGTAGGGGACGGGCCGGAAGGAGCAGGGGAGGCCTCGAGCACGAGGGCAATGCCCAGTGCCGACGCCGACCTGGCAACTCAGGACCAACCCCAAGGAGGAGTAGCGGAGGGAAGGGAAGGACCCACGATGGGGGCGTCCGGGGGGAAGACCTCGGGCGCACGCACGGGGGGGGGGGCCGACCTCCCGCGAACAAGACAGGCATGTCCACCCGCGGGAAGAGGGGGAGACCCCCGAAGGCCGAAGGGTTGAGTAGGGCTGGGCCCTCGGGGACCCGGGGAGGAGTCCAAAGGACTACCGCCTCTGGGTCATTGTGGTACCAGTTCCTTAAAATAGTCGGGGTGGCGAGCAAGGTCACCACGGTAAAGCGAGGGGGGAAATAGAAGTGGACCGCAACACGGGACACACTATCTCCCCCGGAGCACGTGCGAGAGCGGGCAATACTGCAGTCAAGATGGCTGCAGGATGCATCAGCATCTCGCATATTAATCTGCAGCACTGCAAAGCGGCGACGGACTTACACGACCGCCGCATAATGGTGTAGCAAACAGATATAGTGCTCATATAGGAACCCTGGCTAATCAGGGGTCGAGTAGGAGGACTGAACGCGAAACAGGGCACGATAATACACGGGCCCGGTGAACCCGGACCAAGAGCGTGCGTCTACGCGAGTAAGAGACTAAAAGCCTTGAGGCTGGGAGAATTCTGCACTAGGGACCTAACAGCTGGCCTAATATAGCCAAAAATGGGCGGGAACACGGAAAAGGTCGTGGTCTGCTCAGCATACCTACCAAGGGGCTCTGGAGAGGAAACAGTCGGTCCTGAGCGTATTCTTGGACATCGAAGGAGCGTTCGACAACACATCCTTGGATGCCATAAGCAGGGCCCTAGACAGCTTCAAGGTCGATCAGAAGGTGGATCCGCAAAATGCTGCGGACTAGAACCGTGACGGCCAGCTGGGAAGGGACCACGATAAGAGCTCGGGCCGACAGGGGCTGCCCGCAGGGGGGAGTTCTCTCCCCACTGTTGTGGACCCTGGTGGTAGACGAGCTACTGCGTGGGCTCGGAGAATGTGTAGTAGTACAGGGCTATGCTGATGACATAGTGGTCGCAGTCAGGGGCACGAGCCTGACGTGCATGGCCAGGAGAATGCAGAAAGCGCTCGCACTGGTTCAGGAATGGTGCCACAACCAAAACCTAAGGGTAAATCCGTGCAAGATAGAGATGGTACTGTTCGCGAGGAAGCGGAACCTAAAGTTTAAGGCTCCCTCAATCTTCGGAGCGGAGCTTCACACCTCCTCGGAGGTGAAATATCTGGGAGTGACCTGGATAAGAAGCTCATGTGGAAAAGCCAGATCACGAAGCAGATCCAGAAGGCGCTTGTCACCTACTGGGCCTGCAGAAGGATGTTCGATAGCACATGGGGGTTAAAACGATGGATGGTTAAATGGATCTATACAGCCATCCTGGAACTCCAACTGATATACGCCTCAGTGGTATGGTGGACCTCCATGAGGAGGGACACCCACAGGAGGACATTGAGCAAGGTGTATCGCTTGGCACTGCCGGGGATAACGGGTGCATTCCCCACCACGAAGGCTGCCCTGAGGATACACTTCGCGGGAAGATGGAAAGGCAAGGGGAAAGGGCACACGGCGATCATGCAGGACTTAAGGGACTCGTATGAGGCCCTGGACTGCGGGGGAGACCAATGTGACCCAGCCTACCGCTTCCAACATAACTTTGTCGTTCGCTTTCCAAGCAGGAAGGACTGGGAAGAGAGCGAGAAGGAGTTACTCTCTCCTGGGGGGCTCACCTGGTATACAGATGGCTCCAAGACCAAAACCGGAACCGGAGCCGGGATATGGGGGAGTCCCAGGGTGGAAAGGTCCATTGCCCTGGGCCCACACGTATCGGTTTTTCAGGCGGAGGTGCAGGCTATCAGGACCTGTGCCAGATTGAATCTGGACAGGGGCTATGAGGGCAAGCACATCTATATCTGTAGCGACAGTCGGGCTGCACTAGGATCCCTACGCAACACAGTGGTGAGATCCAGTCTGGTGCTAGACTGCGTGGACGCACTGACCCAATTGGCAAATAGCAACCGCGTCAGTCTACTATGGGTTCCGGGACATGACGGAATCAAGGGAAATGAAGGGGCAAACTACAGAGCCCGAAAAGGCGCGCGTAGGACAAATCGGGATCCGTTCTACACCTTAGGTGTCTCCATGGGGACTGTAATGGAGTGGACGAGGTGCTGGATCAGACAGCAACTCGAACAACTCTGGGAACTGACCCAACAGATGAGACACGCGAAGGCTCTGCTGAAGCGGCCTTCTAAAAAATTAAGGGCGACAGTCAGCCACCTGGATAGGTCGCAGCTGCGACTGCTCGTGGGGATGGTCACAGGACACTGGTACACGAGGAAGCACCTGGCCCGCCTTGGGATCGTGCAGGAACCAAGGTGCCCGTGGTGTGGGGAGAAAGATGAAACGCCGCTTCACCTTATGACGCAGTGCGAGAGCATGGCAGCCCAGAGACAGCTATTGCTGCGAGCTGCCTTCTCCAGCACGACGAACCTGGAGGACACGACCGTGAGCAGGCTTCTCGAGTTTGCACGAGAGGCCGGCCTAGCGGGAAGCCCTCCCAACTAGGACTGCCCGTACGGGCTCGGGTACAATGGTCCAATAGGACTGAATGCCCGGTAAACGCCCAAGTTATATATATTTTTATATTTATGTATTTTTATATTTTTATATTTTTATATTTTTATATTTTTATATTTTTATATTCTTATATTCTTATATTTTTATATTTTTATATTTTTCTTTTTACTTTAAATTTATATATTTTTATATTCTTATTTGTATATTTTTATATATGTATATTTTTATATTTTTGTATTTTTATATTTTTATATTCTTATATTTCTATGTTTCTATGTTTCTATGTTTCTATATTTCTATATTTCTATATTTCTATATTTCTATATTTCTATATTTCTATATTTCTATGTTTCCACATTTCTATATTTCTGTATTTCTATATTTCGGATTTGGTTAGAGGACGTGTGAGTGAGCGGTTGAAGTGAGGGTGCGAGGATGGGGATATAAGTGTTAATTTAGAAGTAGATTAGGGAAAAAGGAAGGGATTAGATATGGGAGGAGAGTAGGAGTGGCTGAGCGCAAGGTAATAAAGGTTGAAGGGAAACCGAAAAGATAGAGATACAAAAAGCAAGAAACCGGTGGCAGGAAAGGTGAGGTTAGGATAGAAGGAACGAGCGGGGATAGTAGGTCGGTAAGGTAGGGTGATACGTGTTCGAGTTTAGGAAGGAACGGAATAGAAGGAAGGATGGCGGATGAGGAGAAGGAGGCAAGGAGTCCGGAAGGAAAATATATTGAAACGCCGCCAGAGGAAAGGAAGAAACGTGGAAGAGCGACTTTGGAAACATTGAGGGAAAGGGAAGGACTGTATAGCAGAAAACTCACAGATGTATGGGGATTAGAAAACATAGGGGAAATGGGGGGGGGGCTGGAAATGGGCACCAGAAAGCGAAAGAGGCAGATCTGAAATAAAACGCCAAAGGAAGGAGTAGGTGTTGAAAAGGCATGAGGAAAGAGGGGGGGGGGGCAGATCGACACAACAATAGGAAAAGTGATGAAAGAAATTTCGGCAAGTATAAGGCACGAAAGGAGGGATCTTATGGCAGACTTTAGGAAGGAAGTAAGCAACATAATGGAGGAGTTCACAATCAGAATGGAAAGTATAGAAAAAAAGTTTAAAGAAGGGAATGATGTATGGAAAGAAGTGAGGAGAATGAAAAAGAAGATGGAGGAACAGGAGAAATAGATGAAGAAAAATAACATCATCATCAAAGGTTTAAAAGTAAATAAAGAGAACCTTGGAGAAAAGGTAGACGAATTTCTAAAAGAACTAGAAGTAACAGGAGGGATAAGCAAAACACAACTAAGAGGTAACCAGCATACAAATGTAGTTCTGGTAGAATTGGAAAGCTGGGAAAAGAAACAGGAAGTGATAAGAAAGAAAAATAGCCTAGGCACAAAAAGAATATATATTGAGCATGATTTGACGTTTGAGGAAAGAGAGGTACAAGCAGCTATAAGAGACAAGGCTAGGAAGCTAAATAAACAGGGAAAAGAAGTAAGAATAGAATATAGGAAACTAAGCATTCAAGGTAGATGATTTTACTGGAATGACGAAAGGGGGGAGCTACAAGAGGGGATGTTTCGGAATTAGCTTCACAAAAAGAACCGATAAGGCCGATAGGGGGGGGGGGGAGACTTGAAAGATACGTGAACGTAGAAGGAAAACAGAAATCCAAACAGTCAGGGAAAAAGTGTCAGAAAAAACAACGGAAAGTTGCTATTTTGGAACGTGGCAGGAATTGGGAAAAAGGACAGAGACTTCTGGAAGTTTGTTGAGAAATTTGATTACGTAGGGTTAATAGAAACATGGGTAGACCAGAAAAAGTGGGAGGGAGAAGACTGTCCAAAGGTTTTGCTTGGAGTTGTCAGGCAGCAGTAAGAGAGCATAAGAGAGGGAGACCAAGAGGGGGAATTATAACTGACGTGAAAGAAGGTTGGAAAGTGTGAGAAGAGGATAGTCAAATGGAGGGTCTAGGAGGAAAGAAAATTAAAGTAAAAGAAGAAATCTTGAACATATGGTCAGTATATAGAAATAAGGAAGTAGAGAGAGTGATGAGAGATCTGAAAGAAAAATTAGATAAGGCAGAAGGAGAAGCAATTATAACAGCAGGTGACTTCAACACCAAAATAGGAGGAGAAGGAAGCTACTTCAATGGAGAGATGATGGAAGATATGGAAACGAAAAATTCAGAGGATAAAATAAAGAATGGTCAAAGAGAAGAGATGCTAAGTGCAATAGAGGAGGTTGGTATATGCTGAATGGAAATAAAAAAGGCGATGAAAAGGGGAAATATACACAGGTGAGCAAAAAAGGTGTGTCAGTGATAGATTACGTAGTAACCAACTCCATTGGATGGGATAGGACCGAAGAAATAATGGTAGGAAGTAGATCGGAATCTGATCATATGCCATTAATTGTGGGGTAGCGACTGAGGGGGAGGGGGGAGATAGGGAAAGATCAAATTATAAGAGAAGTCATCAACTGGAACAAAGAGGCAATAGAAAGATTTAAAGAAAATACAAGATATAAAGAATTTGAAGAAGCAGAAGAGAGCGAAAGAGAGTGGGAAATATTAAAAGCCGAAATAAGTAGTATGTTGCAAATGAGAAAGGTTAAGATCAAAAGGAGGAAGATAGGCTATAAAGTTTGGTGGGATAAGGAGTGTATCAAAGAAAAAAGGAAGTTGAACAGGTATTATAAAGAATGGAAGACGGGGGAAATCGAGAAGGAGCTGCTTGTACAGGGAAAAGAAGAATTGAGGGATTTAAGTAAAAGGAAAAAAGATCAGAAAAAGAAGGAAGAGGAGAAATAAATCAGGGAGGCGAGATCCGAAGGGCACATATGGACATATATAAATAAGGAAAGGAAAAGAAGGACGAACACCGAAAACAAGATCGAAATAGGAGTGTGGAGAGAACATTTTAAAAACTTAGTGGGAGGTCCGGACGTGAAGAAAGTAGGAGCAAGAAGGAAACAATCACCAAGTGAGGAAAAATAAAAGAAAAGGACTTAACAGAAGAGGAGATAGAAAAGCAATTTAAAAGATTAAAGAAAAAGAAGGCACCGGAAGAAGACGGAATCCCAAACGAGGCCTGGATATACTGCGAGGGCAACACGAAAGAGAAGCTGAAGGAAATAATAAGGAAGGTATGGGTAAGGAAGGATTTCCGGCGGACTGGAAGAAAGCAGTGATAACCACTTTATTTAAAAAGGGGAACGAAAGTAGTCCAAAAACTACCGGGGTATAAGTCTCCTGTGCACTGCGTACAAAATCTAAGCATCTCTGCTCAATGACAGGTTAAAAAGAGACATCGAAGGAGAAGGGATTCTCCCGGACCCGCAAGCTGGATTTAGAGAGAAAAGGGGAGTGATATATAATGCATATATACTACAACATATAATAGAAAGAGAAACCAGAAGAAAAAGAGGAAAGGTGTATTATTATACCACGCAATATTTGTGGATTTGAGAGCAGCATTTGACAAGGTGAAAAGGGCCAAACTATGGAAAGCAATGGAAGAGAAAGGAGTGAGGAGCAGTTTAATTGAAAAAGTCAAGGGAATATATGAAGAAACAAGAAATGCGATAACAATTCACCATTTTTATGGCGAATATAGAAGAGGAATTCCGGAAGGGTTAAATAGGGGGGATGAGGGCGGGAAGCGAAAAATGGTCTTTAGCCTATGCTGACGACATGGTAATTTTAGTTTAAAGTGAGTTTAAAGCGATGATAAGAAAATTAGAAAAGTATCTCGACAATAAGGAACTAGAGTCAAACGCAGAGAAGACAAAGATAATGATATGCAAGAAAGGGGGGGAGGGGGAGAGAAAGTGGTGGGTGTGGAAGGGTACAAGAATAGAGGAAATCAAAGAGTATAATTATTTAACGATAAAGGTGCACAGAAACGGAAGTATAGAGGGACATGTAAAGGACAGAATAAAAAAGCAAATATCACGTTAAATCAGGTCTGGGTAATAGGGGAGAGAAAGTCCAACATAGATTTTAAGCTGAGAATGTTCCTGTTCGATACCTTGGTTTTGAGGGTGCTCCTGTATGGGGAATACAAGAACACCCCCAAGGGGTATAAAATGGACGTTAGGCCTGGACAGACGAACACCGGACTATCTGGTGCTAGAGGAAACAAAGAGGTTGAAATTAAGGGTCAATACTAAGGGGCAAGAGCATGGAAGTTTGAAGAGGAAGTAAGGAGAAATGGGGGATGAGCATAGTGAAAGAATGCATTTGAGAGAAAGAAGTTAATAGAGAAGTAACCAGAAGCGGAAAGGAGAGGCAAGAGCAGGGATCGAAAAAGTTCTCGAACCCTCGTTTTTAAAAAATTCTGTTAGAACTTATTTGTTTCGATTAAGAAAATATCTGTTCCTGTGGAATTTTTATTGAAACAAATGCTACCTTCAGGAACTTCTTTAAAAAGCGTTCTCATGGAACAGATATTTTAGAACCTATATAATAAAAGTTCCATGAAAAGAAGTTACATTAGAACATTTATTAAAAAAGTTTTCAAAACATAAAGAAAAGTACTCGAATATTAGGTACTAGTTTTATTTAACAATATACTATAATATTCTTCGTGTGTTTATTTAATAAAGGGTATGAAAATCATAACATAAGTAATTAATGGTTTCGTAAGAAGTATCGAACGGAAAAGAGAACTTGTCAAGAATAATACCTAAATAACATTTTTTTATAACTTACATGAACCGAAATACATAGAAAATCTCTAATATAATATATAATATTTATATTTCAGTAATAGAATATATGAATATACATCTACGTATTATTATACTATTTATGTTTTGCAATTCAGCGTGATAGTATTATAGTCATAATACATTATCGTATTTAAACACTTTGAAATCCGTCGATCTAAAAATATCGCAGTTGTAGAATTCCATCGTATTGGAACGTCAATAATAGGTTTAATAAATCCCATATTTGAAACGAGATGCCTAAAAGTGTACAAATAAATAATCAGGAGTACTTGTATACCGATTTTGAGCGGACTCTCTAATAATTGGTTCCACAATTACTCGGAATTCTTTTGAATCTAATACTTCTAACAGCGTGAATGGACAGTTTTCTTATATTGAAATTGCTTGCAGATCATAATTATGTGGAGAATTTCACATCATAAATATTTTGTTTCTTGACTATCATCGTTGGTTAGTTGGTCTGTTATTGCGTTACGATACAGTTTAATTTGTATAATTCATCAGTGCATAACGGATATTTTCTAACGATATGGGACGTAAGAAAAACACCGTGACTAGGAGATTCTATACTTATGATCCCGTAACCAGGAAAAGTAAGTGTAGGAAGTGCGCCAAATTACTTTCGGGCTCCTTTTTGACCAATTTAAGAAAACCTTTTATGTATTTTCATAATGAAATATATGAGAAATTAATGAACGAAGAAACGGAAGACGAGGAAGATGAAATAGAAACTCCAACGAAAATGAAAAAATACAAATAGAAATGAATGAAGCTATAATAACTGACTGTTGCGTGAATCTTGTAACCAAAGAAGGCCGTCCATTTACGCTATTAGATTCGAAAGCATTCCGAGTAATTGTGGAACCAATTTTTAAAGGTCTAAATGTTGGAATAATAAATTCTCACGACATAACCGATATTATTGCTACAAAAACTGCATATATAAAAAAACAAATTGAAAAATTATGTACAGGTAAAGTTATGTCTCTAAAAATTGATGGAGTAAACATTCGACTCGTTCGATCAAAGAAAGTAATAATTAAGACCCTTGGAATGATTCGACTTAATAATAGACACACCGCAGAAATATTGAAAACCGAAATTTTACATCTACTTCAACGGTATAATATCGATGTGAACCAGATCTATAATGTTACAACGGATAACGGAAGCAATTTAATAAAAGCGGTCGATCTGTTACGGGAAGATCGCAGTTTTGATATTTTGCAAGAAAATGAAAACGAAAATGAAAATGGAACTGAAAATGAAACATTTACTCGATCTTTGGATGCTATACATTTTGACTGTTTTGGAACAGTACGGTGTGCAGCGCATACATTACAGTTAGCTGTGAATGAAGTGCTTCGAAAAGATGACGTAGTTCGAAACGTTATAAAAAATGCGAGGAATATATGCAAAATTTTACGTACGCCAACGTATATGTAAGTACGATTAATTCTATTTTTTATTTTTTTTACTAATTTGAGATTGTAGCGTGAAAAATTTACTGTACTTGAAATTATTAGAGAGTTCGCTCAAAATCTGTATACAATTATTTTGATTGCGAATGATTTTCGAATGACGAAATTTTCTGGTACTCCTGATTATATATTTGCACACTTTCAGCCATCTCGTTTCAAATATGGGATTTATTAAACCTATCATTGACGGTCCAACACGATGGAATTCTACGATAACAATGTAAAGAAATACTCGCGTAAAATACAAAACCTTTTGTCTACGAAATAAACATAAGCATCCGAAACTGAAAATGAGCGACGAAGATTGGAAAACCGTCCTTGAAATTATTGACACCTTTCTGCCGATAAAAGAAACGACTGTAAAACTGCAAAATAGTCAGCTACTTCTAGGAGATTTTTGCAAACACTTTATGACTCTTAAATTAATACTGGATAAACAGAAGGGTTGCTTAGCAAGAAAATTAGAACTGGTAGTAAAAAACAGGGAACCTGCGTTGTTAAATACTACTACAGCTACAACTGCGATATTTTTAGATCCAAGGATTTCAAGGTGTTTGAATAGCAAACAAAAAGATTTAGCAAGGAATCGTTTGAAAAAAGTTATTTCTAAAATCTTACGAGTCAAAAGAAACGTTAAATGTTAACAAGAAAAAGCATTGGTATCTCCACCTTCAGACTCACTTTCAGACTGCATTTCTCCGATGTCTTCAAGTTCGAATTCCCTATTATCTTCCTTCGATTTAAGTACCTCGGGCAACTGAAGTACTCGATCCGTTCGTGATACTGAGTTACGTTTATCATCAACGAGTGACCAACTTTTAGAGAATTATTTGCAAGAAATTGGAACCGATGAATGAGACTCGGACGTTGAGGACATCGAGTTACTTGCGGCCTTCGGAAACATTGACGAGTACAAACCAAAAATGATTTCGTTAGAAAGTAATTTGTTAGATTATTGGGAAGAGATAAAATACAAATTCCCACACCTTTACAAAGCAGCAAAAGTTAAAGCATGGTGTCCCTGCTACACAAGTTAGCGTTGAACGTGCCTTTTCAACATTGAAGTTTATATTAAACGACGATAGATATAATTTAAGTCCTACAAACTTAGAAAATGTTTTGTTTCTAAAATTAAATTAAATGCGATAATGTATTATAGTTATAAAATACTATCACGCTGAATTGTAAAACATACATAGTACGTTATATGTATATTCTTGACAAGTTCTCTTTTCTGTTCGATACTTGTTATGAAACCATTAATTATATTATGATTTTTATACCTTTTATTAAATAAACATTTGAAGAATATGATATTATATTGTTAAATAAAACTCGTACCTAATATTTAGTACTTTAGTACTTAGTAACGAAATATAACGTAAAATGTCTTAAGTGGTACGATATAGGCAACTCTCCCCTAGTTACACCGGGTAAGAAATATGTTAGATTTGTTAGGTAATTCTGAATGAGTATAAATGATTTATTGACTATTTTGCTTTATTATTGGGAAGCTTCCATAGATTCATATTCTAGCACGGAGTCAATAGGCCTGTGATGACTAAAGCATGAAATGAATATATTTTATTGTAATTTATCTAAATATCTAACCAATACAGTGTCACACAGTGGCGGATTTGTTCAAAATCATGGCCAAACGTAAATTTTTTTTTATTTTTAGAATCTATGTAGTGGATATCATTTATGAAATGTCAGAGCATGTTTTTCCGTTAAAATCAATTTTTAATCTGCAATTTTCTAAGAGATATGCAACGTGTTGTTACACGTTCAGCGACATGAGGCCGATTCACTCTACCGTGCTTAAAGAAGTTTCACTTCAAAAGTTATTCCATTCCAAAGGGTATCAGAATACATTCGTGAGCCGCTGTATGTATCCATATGATATTCCAAATGCAAATAATAACGACCTGAATGTTTCTCCAGTAGCAACGAACCTGCAAAAAATGTATTATCTAATTATTTCAGCTGATGACTGCAAGTACAGGTGGCGTAACATACGCGACACTTATATGAAACATAAACGCGCCAGTAAGTATGGTACGGGGTCGGCAGTACAGCCGAAATCGAAATGGGCATTGCTAGCCAGCCTGCAGTTCTTGGAAAGTGTACCAAGCGAGAGAAGGCAGGTATTTTTAAAGCACAATGTGATTTTTAAACTCCAACAAATTTTAAACTCATTTTATTGATTTCATTACAGTACCCACAGTAATATGCAACAAGCTGAAGCGGTTGTACAGAATAGAAACAGCACGGATAGCGACATTCCTGGTACATCGATGGATGTTGTAGAAGAATCTCCTGCAAGCTGTGAATCTGTCAGAGTAGACACACAGTCAGAGGACGATATTTTTCCGTCAAGGAGAAGATCATTAGAGGATGCGCCCACTTCAGTATCAAAAAGGAGCCGCAATAATTCCCAAGTAATATTGGATGTACTTGAAAAGAGCACTGCGGAGAGGCAGAAACTGCTTAACAGCATGATAAGTGCAGCAGACCAAGATTCTGATCCCACTTCCCTATTTTTTAAAAGTATTGCGATGACCGTCAAAACATTTCCGCCAAAGTTAATTGCGGAAGCGAAGGCTTCTGTATTTACAATAATAAACGCATTGGAACTCAGAGCATTACGAGTAACAGGTGATTGCGCATCCTATATTCCATAGGAATGATATTCCCGATGTGTCCTCAAATCGCGCCGAGGATAGTCACCGTGGGGTTTTAGTCGGTAGGAATCCGACACTACCTCTGTGTCCCACCCCGGGAGGCACAGGTGTCTATGAAGATTTCCCCACGTTAAAAAAAAAAAAAAAAAAAAAAAAAAAAAAAAAAAAATAGTGTGTGCAAGAAAGCAAAAACGTAGATTATGTTTTTTAAAATTGTTATCAATGCAACCTAAAACAAAATCAACTTGTTCTTTATTTAATCGGAAGAATTGTCTATACGTTGTTCGGTTATCCACTAGGTGATTTTTTATTAATATCCCGCAGTAGCCATCTCTATAGCGATTTTGGTATATACTTTTCATGTCATTTCTTTTACTTCTTTCCAAAAGTGATAACAGAAGTTCCTCATTTTCCTCTTCTTCTTGCAATAGCTTACACACATACATATACATCTATTTGTCTTATTTCCTCTGATTAATTGGCATTTGTGAAATGCACAGGCAAGTATCGACTGGTGTGCATACGCCAAGTTCCAATATACCTGAGTAGCTTGAACAGGCTTGTCATAAATGCCGTTAGTTTATTGCCTTTGGGTCAGGACTTCTCCCAACCATTACCAGAACGGCATTCGTTACTCTGGCTCCGAATTGGAAACATCGCTCCAAAAGTGACTTAGTTAATAGTGTTAGATATGTCTGTCAAACGATAGCGATATCACAATTTCCCTGTGCTGTATAAAAGTGACAAATTTTCAAAATGAACCGCAATTTTATTCCGTTGGTGGTACAACTGCTGCAAGAAGAGGCAGAAGATGAGGCACTTCTGTTAGCGCTGTTGGAAAGGAGGAAAAAGAGAAAGGCAGTGAAGAGGTTGTATGCAAATCGAAGTAGAGAGGGCTACGGCAACATACTAGTTACGAACCATTTGGAGGCTGACGAAACCAAATACAGACAATTCTTTCGTTTAAATAAGGAGCAGGTTGCCTATGTATTAAACCTCGTCGGAAACGACATAAAAACAGCACCATCCGCGAAAGTGAAACAACCGATTTCACCACAACACAAGTTGCTGCTGACATTAAGGCAAGTTAATTTTTCAAAAACAGTGGTTAATTATCAACGGTTACCGTGATACTTTTATAAAATGCCGAAATGGAGTCGGAATATTTTTCCATTGATCGGTTGATACTGCCCATTAATTTTTCTGTTTCGAGAGCTCTTCTTTCCAATATATCCAGTATAGTATTCGTACCATTTATGTGCCTTTTTCACACTGAACTGGACGGATACCTTATTTTCCTTCAAGGAGGAATATTGTTCTCTGACTGCGTTTCTATAACAGATTCACAGCTTGCAGGCGGTTCTATAACATCCATCGACGTTCCTGGAATGTCGCTATCCGTACTATTTCTAATCTGTTGAACCTCTTTAGTTTGTTGCATATTACTGTGAGTATTATAATGAAATAAATAAAATGAATTTTTAAATTTCATTATATTTTAGGACTCATATTGTGTGTAAAACTTTGCTTGCCCAACAACGACCATTTAAATTTGTTTTTTTGCCGACCCTGTACAGTGTTTATTGGCCCGCTTCATTTTCATGAATGTATCGCGTATGCTCCTCCGCCTTATTTTACAGTCAGCAGCTGAAGTAATTAGGTAATTTATTTTTTGCAGTTTCATCGCTACTGGAGAAAGTTTCAGATCACTATCATTTGCATTCCGAATATGTTACGGCTATATACGCGTGATTGTTAAAGACGTACTGAAACAATTATGCAATAAATTAGTGCCAATATTTTTACCGAAACCCACTGTTTTGAATCTCGAAAAAATTGCACAAGATTTTATAACGAAGTGGAATTTCCCAAATTGCGTTGGTGCAATGGATGGGAAGCACGTCCGAATATTATGTCCCAAAAACAGTGGATCACTGTACTTTAATTACAAGAACTATTTTTCCATTGTACTATTAGCTGTAGTGGATACAAACTATAAGTTCATTGTCATCGACGTTGGCTCATATGGAAAAGAAAGCGATAGTGGCATTTTTCACAAATCCATAATGGGGCAACAAATTCGATCCGGGGATTTTAATTTCCCCAGTGATAAAGTACTGCCAGGATCCGACGTGACGATCCCTCACGTGATTGTAGGCGATGAAGCTTTTCGACTAACGAAAAACTGTATGAAGCCGTACCCGAAAAATCAAGCTTCGGAACACGTTGAAAAAACTATTTTCAACTACCACTTGTGCAGAGCAAGGCGAGTGTCGGAAAATGCTTTTGCACTCTTATCGCAAAGCTTCCGAATATTTTATTCGGCAATAGCGGTACTGCCAGAAACTACAGATGATATCATCACTGCAACATGCTGCTTGCATAACATGTTGCGTGATGAACATGACAACAGTAAGCAACATAACAACTGCCACATGGACATATCCGCGAATAATATGTTGCCGTTAGTTAGACCCGGAGGTTACGGAGATGCGGAGGGTTTTGAGGTGCGGAATAAACTGAAAACCTATTTTAATTCAGCTGAAGGGGCTGTAGAATGGAAACAGGACCTCATTGAAAGGGATGCAACAGCTTAGTCAACTGACGGAGGGATACAAAGGATTGCGCGTCGATTTTCCTGTAACGGAGGTAAACACGGCAGTAAATAATAATTTAACGGCTTCCGTGGTAGTTTGGTAATTAGCTTGATATGTATGTATGGTATATATGTTTTTTTTTTTCTACGTGCACAAAAGAGAGTGATGAATGGAGTGGTCGAGGAGTCACCATTCGTGACAGAAAGGGGTGGGGGGGGGGGGGATAGCACCCGAAGACCGTGGACTCGTCGAGGAGGACGGCCGCTGTGCAACGCCGCAACGTCGAGAGAGATGGTCAATGATGAGAATGAGGTGTTCACATAAACATACGTCTGTGTGACTGTGAATGAACATAGAAACTGAGACCATTTCTAAAAATCCAAAAATGGGCATGGGATTATCCGACGTTGGTGTGATTGTGGATGAGCATGTGTTGCTCTAGATCAAGTGGACTTTGGTTTGTTCATAATACGCGGTATTTTGCACAGACAGCGAGCGTGTGGTTAATTTCTGATATCGTGGGATGCCAGGTCAACATGATTAAGGTCATCAGGAATTTCATAGTATGTGCCTGCGCCGTGTTGCAAAGAAGAGTATAGATGACCATGGAGTAATTATCGTCCCCACTTGTTTGTCCATTGGAGAAAGGATAAGTTGACCACTGTGACATTTGGTATTTAAACTGCTTATGTAAAATTTGGAGCTAATATTCTGTTTCTTCTAGATGATAAGTCCGAGAACAGACTTAAGGTCAGGTTGGCCGATTGTAAGGAATATGGGAGCGGCCGTTTAGCTGTCGACGAGGAGGGTCGCGGAAAAGAGAAAACGCGATTAGCATCAGAGGGTGTCATACACCAGGCCTTTCCGGGGACTGTTCGATTACTTACATCATTCACAACATTTAACGATTTAACCCTCGGTTGTCACACTGGGTCAAATTGACCCTGCGCTCGACTTTGCGATCAAATATCCTTAAGGCATCATTCAGAATTATACTAATGGCGCCATGTACTAGTATTTTCATGTATCCTTTACAAGTAGAAATACTTCCCGACTGTGTGGAAGCGTCAGTGTGTGTTTGAAAGCCGTCGAAATTTGAGGTAGGGTCGTTTTTACTCCAAATCGGATACAATCATTTTTGTGTCTGAAAGCGACCAAAACAGTAAAAATAGAAGTATTTTCATACGAATTGTTTTTTCTTTTACTGAAGCGACAATCAGGACACATTTGTTATTGTATTACGGGACACGAATGCAGTGTCCCACATGCTTGCGCCCGATGTGCGACCCGCACCGTACTTATTTATGTAATGACTGTGGCGGTCTGTAATAGACTTATTTTTAATTTAACATACTTTGTTATTGCTGAAATTAAATTTAATATTCTTGGAATAATAAGAAAAAAAATTTGCCTATCCAAATACAAGAGTTTTTCAATCCAAATGATGCCACCATTGAGTTTGCAAAATAAATACCTTTTTTGAATGCTCCGATATAGGACTATTTTTTTTTATCAAAGCAGCATATCTCAGGAGTATAACTGTAAATTTTTCGCTGAATATATTAAAAATTAAAAAAGTTATGATTTTTTAAGCAAAAAACCTTTTTGTCGGAACTCTTATTGTTTTCAATTTTTTTTTAAACATGATGACATTTTAAGTGTCACGTACTGGGTGGCGGAGGTTAGGGCTGTGACAAAGTTGGGGAATATTGGGAGGTTGGGCACGAAGGCCAGCTTCGCAGCTCTGGGGAGTTTAGGAGCTCAGGCACGAAGGCCAGCTTCGCAGCTCTGAGGGGTGGATGGTATTCAGGCACGAAGGCCAGCTTCGCAGCTCTGATGGGTAGAAGGCGTTCAGCACGAAGACCACCTTCGCAGCATAAATCGACCAGGGAAGGTTAGGGAGTTATCGCTCACCAGAGTGACACCCGTTAGAACTCTTGTGGTTTGTATTTATGGCTCTATAATTGGCTTAACTACTGCATTGCAATAAAAAGACACGCGTCGTAGTTCTTTACAATAGGTGTAGCAATGGGCATGCGGGACCCTAAGCGAAAGTAAGCTTGTAAACACTGATAAGAACTCCCGGTGTTCGTGAAGAGAGATCAGCTGTTGCTATGGCTCGTAATGATTCTAGGTATTCGGAGGATAATTACAAGAATTCAAACGTCGGGTAAAACAAAAGCGTTATTTATTGGAACGCGTGCGAATAAGCCATGCACTACTGAAGCAATGGCGGTAGACGTATTATAACAATGCGTTGGACATTAAGCATTAGTACAAAACATTTATATAACGATGATCAATGATAATAATATTAAGCATAAGATAAGATAAACATAAGAAGGGTTAGAATTGGTTATAAACAAGTTAACATAAGGCAATAAGCTTAAGCAATAATATAATTAGGCGGTAGTATAAGCAATGAAACGATATAAAGCGATAAGCGTAAGCAAAGAAGATAATATAAAGCAAATAACATAAGCAAAAGGAAACAATATAAAGCAATAAGCGTGAGCAAAATTAAATGATATAAGTATAGATAAGCATAAGTAAATGAAATAATAGAAAACGATAAAGTTAGTGATGACCATAAGATAAAATGATATGCGCTTACAGTGATGTAGAAGGTTTGGTAATCCTTTTGGGGACGTTGCACTGAAGCGAAATTTAACAATATACTTGAGAGATTTTAGAATGTCGTAATAAAGTGTCTGACGTAACGGATGTTCCCGAACTAACTGTATGTGGTCCATGCGGCGCTGGTATTTATACAAAGCGATGGAATGTCAGGTATGCGGGGAATTTGCGGTATGCGCGATGACTCATGCTTAAAATATGTGTTATGTAATCGGAATGTCTCGATGAGTCCTGCGCGAAATATACGTCGCAATAGCGTAGTTGGCGGTCCTTTGGGATTTTGAAAAGGGGGTACTCAAACCGTTGGTGGATTTTGTGGGTTTTGATTGAGGAGTTTGAGAGGGGCTTGTATTTGATGTTGATTGGTGAAGAGGGGAGGGGAAGAGGTCTTGTTTTAAGAGGGCTTTGGGACCAGGGACTTGTGAGGGAAAAGATCGTGTCTTCTAGGGCGAAGAGGGGAGGGGTTTTTGTATTTAATCGTCTGGAGATGGGGACCGCTAAGGTACATCGTCCAGGCGATTGATGATTGGGAAAGGGTTAGAAGTTACTATTTTATAGATAGTAGGGACGATGTTAATTAGGACCGCACGAAAAATAGTGGGACGTCACATAAGTGTCAACTTTCAACAATGGGCATATATTCTACAATGTTCAAACATTATCTCAGAATTTTTGAGACTTAATTTAACAAATAGTTTTTAAATATCAACTGATTGAAAATTGGCAGGGCCAAATTGACCCAGTGTGACAACGGCGATCGAAAAAGTAGGTGTGACAACCGAGGGTTAACTAACTACTTCTGTTCTTAATTCAAAAGGTTAAAAAATGTCACTTGCACCCCTTTCGCTGTAAGTGCCTCATGTATAATGAAAGAATAAATAAATATAATTGGAAATAATAAAGAAAGAAGAAAAATGCCTCACTTGTTCTGTTTAATTTAATTGACACTTCTCTCTACACATTTTCCTTCCCTCCGTAATTCTTGTAGTCTTTGCTCTTACAATCATAAACGACTTATCCTCGATCAATTTTTTGCCCTACGCATTCGAAAGCTGCAACTCCGTCGACATTTTGGACACTCGTCACCCACACACACAAAATGTGGCACTTGGAAGCACTTTACAGGTATGCATGTGATGCCACCCTGCTTCGTCCTCAAGACAAATTCGAGACCAATACCGTATCTCTCGAATATAAACACGCGTTGGATTATTAAAACAAAAGCACGCGCTGACGTATTCAGATGTGAGAGAAGGTGGACCAGTGGGAGGATAGAATATTTTTAGCTACAATTTTTTCTATAATTTTTAAAATCTTTATTTCTGGCTTCTTTTTGGGTCTTCATTCTGGGTTTTTACCTTTTTTAGGAGCTCATATTAGTAGCTTACAAGAAATATTTGGGTCCGGCATGAATAACAGCGACGCTGAGCCTCGCCCATTCTGTACTTTGCGTTTCTAACTCCACTGCGTTGTATCGAATATTATAAAAGAATAAACACGATTTATTATTATTATTATCATAAATATATAAAAATACATAATCCTCCTACAACTTTTGAATTCTGACTCGTTTCCTTGTTTCTTGGGATTCTGCCCCTCTGTGGCAATGGACTTGGTCGCAGGTAGGAGTGTGCGGATCGTCCCGGGGCTCGGGTTCCTGGTTTTCGGGACGGGTCGGGAAATTTCGGGTGGGGTCGGGCGGGGTTGCGATACTTTCGTATTGCTCGAGATCCCGAAGTTTTCGGGATCCCGAGACTCGTTTCGGGCTACAAGCAAAGAGGAGATATAATAAGAGGCGTCACTCGACAAGGACAGAAATAAACTAGGGATATCACTAGACAACCAATTTAAATGCCCATTCGGCAATGATTGGTAAACTTGGGCAATAATCAGCAAACTGCGGTAAGGTACATTTAGTCGATTTGAATATCCCGCTCGAATAGACAACCAGTTTAAACGTCCGAGTTTTGCCGAGCCGACCTGAAATCAAATTGCCCGCTCATGGCGGCTATGCTTGTAGCCCGAATCGAGTCTCGGGATCCTGAAACCGTCGGGATCTCGAGCAATACGAAAGTATCGGGAGTCCGCCCGATCCCGCCCGAAAGTTTCCAGCCCGTCCCGAGCCCGAAAAGTCGGGTACCCGCACACTCCTGGTCGCAGGCAAGGAGATTCAGCCTAGGGCCAGTCGCTGGGTCAAATCGCTGCGACCAATCGCAGCGACCAATCGCGGGTAGGAGATCCCGCCTTAAGGGTGATCCTCCAGCGACTCCACTCAAGGAGATGCCACCTGGTACCCCGTGGTGAAGGTAACACCCCGTGATGTCTCACCGCATGTTTATAGCTTTGGACCCTCGAAGGAGTTAAAATTCCCATTAAGAAGGGAGAAACCTTCCAGCTTCGTATTTCTCATCAGATGTCTGCGAAAACGACGCCAATTGATACCTTTCGTCAACTTTTGGTTGTCATTTAAAGTGAATAACGAACAAAAGATAAATCGAGGAAAATCATGTCAAACGTAAAAAGACGAATACACATTTTTTTTTAAAGCACAATTGAAAACAATAATTATTTGAAGTAAGAGGACAAGAAATACGTAAATTTCGTTTCCAAATAACGCATAAACGAAAAAGTAATGTAACAGAAAGTGAACGAAAAGTGATAAAAATTCGTTATTGTGATAAAAATTCATAGTTCAATAACGACCAACACTGTTGTTGATAATGAATAAGTCTGTTTAAAAACTTCGAAGAAAAATTTACGTACGGAAATTTGGAGACTTATCGCCAGAAATAAGCCATAGCCTGCGTTAAATTTAAAAAATAATAATCAGCAATAAAGTAACTAAAACTGAACCTTTCGGAAATTCACCTACAGCTTGAAAACCTGTGCTACTATGTCACTTGTCACTGAACCGATCTTGGTCATCGACGGAAGCGCCCAGTGCACAGCTGGGCCCAAGTGTACAACACCATCCAGAGTTAAGAGAAGCAACATCATGTGCGTTCGGGTTAATGTACCGAATATTCACTCCATTACACAGCTACGTACTAACACTGATAACTTAATCTATTTTTTGTAGAACGCGTGGTTCCTACGATATAAAAATTGCTGGAAATGAATTTTCATTTGGCGTTCGGACTTGTGGGTATTCCCGCATAAAATCCCGTGCAGCAGCACTTGCGTCCCCGTTGTTCGGAGCATACACCCAGAACATTGCGTAATACTTTTGAGGAGAGATCATTTTTGCGACGTAATTGCTAGCTAACTGACAGGATTTTTTCCATGCAACTTCTTCTACCCCGAAGTAGTTTCTCTCGTTCCATTATGAATTATCTCCTACAAGGACAAAAGGCTTAAGGTAAAAAGAAGCCAGCACATTTTCGAAACACACGTGCTTCGCAGAAGTGCAACGAACGAACCATCGTTTCACAAAAGCCCGCGCTCCACCCTTTTACTGCCAATGTACCCATTACTTCGAGATAAGCAGCAGCCACCACGAGTTTCAGGTCGAAATTGTCCAAAGAGAAAGTCTTCGAGTTGCTATAAAGAAGAGAAGGTAAATGTATACATTAGGGGAGGATTCTCCGATTTCAATGACCTTAACATACAGGGTGTCCGCGGGAAGAGTGGACAGCTGGATATCTCCTAAACTATTGGAGACAAAAATATTTAAAAAATAGGGAATTGCATGGTTCGAGGGGGCCAACTTATTAGCGCGGACGAATTTTTTTTTCGATTATTATTTTATAAAATAATTCTTTATTCCTTATCGTATGGATATGGAAGTGTCGCCGATGGATTCCTTGTGGTTTTCTGATGAAAATCATTACAAATGTCGTGCAAATCGGACAACTTTTACATAAGGAATACAAATAGCTTGTGTCAAGGTAGTCCGATTTGCATGATATTTAGTATGATTTTAATCGACGGAACGCCAGGAATCCATTGCCACCACTTCCCCTCCGATACGATGAAGAAAAGATACAAACATATGAAATCCTGAACAGTTCTCACTTCTTAATGATATTCCAAACCCTTCGAGGGTCGAAAGCCATAAAATTCGGTGAGGCACTGCGGGGTGTTGTCCTCGCCACGGCAGCAGCACGAGGTTGCTTTGCAAAGTGACCAAGGCGAGCTAAGGACTCTGCAGACTTTTCACTCCGCGAGGCACGCCTCGCGCTGCAGCCTCGCAACGTCTAGACGCGGCTTATCATTGGTGCAGTGTGTGACTTGAGTACCCTCCGTGTAATCGGTCTGCGCGAAGTAGGGCGCAAGTTCGATGATTATCAGTACTCCTTCCCGAGAGGAATACGATTTACTTTAATTATACTACATGTGTGTTTTGTAATAAAGTGTTTCTATCGTCTCCTGAATTCAATAACTGGCATCCAGACATCTACGCTCCTACAATCCACCGTCAATACGCCTCGTAGAGGGACACGGGAAGAAAAATGGTAGCCCGCTGTTGACACGTGGTCCTCTCGAATATAAACACGAGCTTTAATATCAAAACAAAAGCATGCGTCATCGTATTCTGTGCGAGAGAAGGTGGGCACTGGGGAGGAGGTATTGCTGTGAAGAGGGCCTCTTCAAGAGTGCAGCCGTTTGTGAGGGATGCAAATTCGATTGGTTCTAATATAATCTGCTCCCTATGGTTGAAATTTAGTCTAGCAACTTTCACACCTCCTAACCTAACCAATTGAACTTACATCCCTCCCAAAAGAACCGGCCATCCGAGCGTAGAAGCAAGTGCGAAATAAAAGTAACGGTGCGCTTCTCGATACCGCAGATGTACCTACCTAAGTAGCATTTCTGACGGAAAAGAATTGTCCAGCCTTTGGGCCTGCCATTCCTGGCGTAGACCTTTGGCAGGTAGGTATCTGTTTCAACAGGCAAGGCCACCCGTGGCGCCAGCAAGACCGTCCCCGGTCCTTGCTATTCCAGCGAGTTTTCTTGCAGGGAAAATCAGTAAATTTGCAAGCGCAATATCTCAAAAACCAGTGGAAATCAAGTGTATACATTAAAGCTTATTGAATTTGTCTTAGAACGCACTATCAACTCAGGTCTTCAGAAAAAATAGTTCCATTTAAAAAACCGAACTTGACCATCGTATCTTTTAAAATAATAATCGAAAAAAAAATTCGTCCGCGCTAATAAGTTGGCCCCCTCGAACCATGCAATTCCCTATTTTTTAAATATTTTTGTCTCCAATAGTTTAGGAGATATCCAGCTGTCCACTCTTCCCGCGGACACCCTGTATATTGTCCTGAATATTGTTCTGAACAATATTTCCCTCTTAACTTTTTGGCGCTCGGCTATGGTTTACGAGATATTTGCAAAAAACTTGGCATAAATTTACATTAAAATCTGCCTATAAAGACGACTGTTCCACAGCCGACGGTATTAGTATTGGTTGGGGCGAGATTAGGGCGGGGGGGGGGGGGGGGGAGGTGCGTAAAGCATGGTAGCGAACCGATGTGAGTATGTGTTAAATTCGGTAATTCTAGTGTTAACTGTGGGTGACGGGAAAGTGAATTGACTCCTCGCTTTAGGCGCCCCATACACTTACCTAGCCCTAACCAATCCCAATACCATCGGCTGTGAAACCGTCGGCAGTTGTAGTATTAAGTAAGATTTTCTCTGAATATCTCGTAAACCAAAGCCGAGCGCCAAAAAGTTTACAAGGAAATGTTGTTCAGAATGATGACCTTGACAACATATATGAAGGTAATTTAAATCGGAGAATCTTTCCCTAATGTAAACATTTACCGAAGAAAATGCACACCATTCCTGTTTCCCTTCCGCTACGAGGCGGAACCAGGTAAGCCACAAATTACCGAAAACTGTAGGACCGTTCTCTACCGCCAACTCGCGGGGCAATACGGTCATAAACCATGGCCCTGGCTAAATGCTCAGGCCGATCAGCCTGATAAATTTTTGGAAACTAGCAAGTAAAAAGTATTATCCAACATCCATACGCCTGTCGGAGAGACTGCATCCCTCCCAAACGGCCACTGTCTTGAAGTGGCCCTCTTCACATGAATGTTTCCACCCCATGGCCCACCTTCTCTCACAAAGAATACGTCAGGGCTGCACAGGGAGACTTTTTCAGCGCCTGGCGGTGAGCAACCAGCCGTACGTCCAGTTGCTAAGGGTAGAATCAGTGAGGAGAACTGCAGTAGTATAGACGCGGACTCGGAGGCGCGTAGCGTAAGTATGTATGGCTGAGTTCCTTGTAGGGCCCCAGTGCAGAGCAGGTCCCGTAATATAATTCGATGGGGTAATGAAATTTACAAAACATTTGCTACTGCCGGCATTTCGTATGACTTGGCGGTTCGATTTTACTGATAATAAAACATTTATTACTAATAATACTTATCTTTTCGGCGACACATAAAATAATTAGAAAGTTAATACTATACAAATAAATAACTCGGACACAAAGAAAACAAAATTTTAAGTAACGATATATATCATTTATAAAAGCTAGAACATGATATATGAATAAATATATACACATGTACAGTACGCATCTGGTGTTCATCATTGCACTTAGTGATATTTCCAAGCAGAAAGTTGCATAACTAATCAATCTGTACACGTAGCTCAGCCATATACACTTACGCTACGCGCCTACGAGCCGCATCTACACTACTGAAGTTCTCCTCACTGATTCTACAGGGTGATTCTCTCGGTGTGCCTGATCCTTTGATCACGGCATCTCTTTAGATGCCGCCTGGTCCACCGTGACGAGGTCAACCCCCGTGGTGCCTTTCCTAATTTATGGATTTCGACCCTCGAAGGGGTTGGAGTACCTACTAAGAAGTGCGAAAGTCCCGTTTCCGCATTTCTCATCAGATCTCTGCGTAAATGGTGCCAATCGATTCCTTATGTTTCGCCGATGAAACTAACACCAAGAACAACGCAATTCGGAGTATAATGAAGGAAATTAGATGAAAAATTAATTTATATAATTTCTCGCTAGCTCCGTTAAAAATAGTCCGATTTACATGAAATTTTGTATGATTTTCATCGGAAAAACATAAGGAATCCATCGGCACCACTTCCATATCGATACGATAAAGAATAAAAAATTATTTTTTTCTGAAATAGGTATGAGTCATCAATACGTTCTAATTATAGATCGCATAGTTTGCACATGAGTCATGGTGCATACCGCGCATACCTCTCATACCTGACATTCCTACAAATCATATAAATACAAGGGCCCGAGAGACCGGAAGCTCTCCTCTACGGAAACACTCCCGCGAAGTATCTACGTTTTCATTTATCATTCATTACTGTGTTACATGTAAAACGAAATTCTGTGTCCCACCGATTACCAATCTACGGAAATTACTGTAAGCGATTATTACTAACTATTGTTACACTGAATATCACCCTCATTTTATATTATTTTGTATTACTTGTGCTTTTCATGTTTCATATTAATACCCAGTGATTTATATAATTATCTTTGCTAATATTCATTGATATCTAATGTCAAATACAAGGTTTGTCCCAGAAGTAATGCGTCAGAAGTTTTTTTTCAGTATTTATTGAGCAGATTGGTACAATCACTTTAAAATCTTCAAAGTATAACCCTCCTGCGGCAATACATTTTTGCCAGCGAGATTGCCATGCGTTGTATGCCCCCTGGAAGTCCTCAACGAGGATGTCCTTTAACAGCCTCGTCGAAGTCATTTTGATGTTGTCAATGGTGTCCAAATGACGTCCTTTCAGGGATTTTTTCCTGCGGAAACAGAAAGAAGTCTGGTGGGGCCAAGTTGGGACTGTAGGGCGGTTGCGGAACCGTTATAACCCCGATCCGCGTCAAGTACTCGCGCACGACAAGAGCTGTGTGGCTGGGAGCGTTGTCATGGTGAAACTTCCACGAATCCTTGATCTCGCTCCTGACACAGTCGATCCTATGTTTCAGTCTTTTGAGGACTTCTACGTAAAAATTGGCTTTGACGATCTGCCCAGGTGGTACAAGCTCGGAATGGACCACTCCTTTAGCATAAAAAAGACAATGACCATGGCTTTGATTGTTGACTTGCTGTCCGACTGGGATTTGGTCAAACAGTCATCACCGAAGGCCTCTTGAATCATCCGATAAGTGTCGCCTGGGGCTTTCCCCAGATTGACGGAATTTTTGATAGCGTATCGCTGCTGCAGGGATTTCTCCATTGAGACTTTGACGTCACTTCCAAACAGGTGTTCACTTCCTTGCGCGCCCTGACGCTCCGGGAGCTCGGAACCACTTGCTGCGCGTGCGCTGTTTTCCCAAAGCCCCACACTGCACACCTCCTACGGCGGGAACGTTCTACGGCGGATAGTTGCATCCAAAAATATCACGACGCATTACTTCTGGGACAAACTTTGTACCTATATCTTATATTAACTATCTATTGCTCATGTTTATTGCTTTATACTATTATCATATGCTTATTGTATTTCATTGTTATTATTGCTAATTGCATAATTGCATTCATTATAATTCACCATTGCTAATATTCATGTATCTCATACTCATCCATATATATATTACTATTGATAACCATTTATATAAATGTTTACGTGTTAATGCTTAACGTCCAACGCATTATAATATCAATTAATCGCTACCGCATTAACGATGCATGGCATATGCTTGCATTTTAAAGTAAATAAACCCGCTTATTCTAAATAACGTTTCAAATTATTGTATCGAACATTCAGTTACGAAGATTCCGAATCCTAACAGGCTACTGCAACAGCTGATCTCGGTTCGTGAACGCCGGGATTTCTTATAGTGTTTACAAGACTTACTTTTGCATAGGTCTTGTACGACCATACGGCTAGACGTGTTTCGTGGAAATATTACGTGTGGCTTTTTGTAAAGATGCAGCGGTAAATCCAATTACCAAGCCTTAATATAAACTACGAGTGCTCTAACGGGTGTCACTCAGAGGCGCGATTATTGTTTAAACCATCCCTGGTCATTCAGTGCTACAAATCTGGCATTGGCGCCTGAATTCCCTCTTACCCGCAGTGCCGCGAAGGTGGCCTTCGCGCCTGAATTTTTTCCAAGCCTCAGTGCTACAAAGCTGGCCTTCGCGCCTGAATCCCCTTCTTCCCTTGTACCACGAAGCTCGCCTTCGTGCCTAAACCTTCCCATACGACCCCACATGTCATTGTCCTAACGACCTGCACCTGGGACGTGACAGTGATCAATGTTAGTAGCTGTGCAGTGAAGTGAATATTCGGTATATCAAACCGAATGCACTTGACTTCGCGACCCTTTACTTTGGGTGGTGTCATATACCTGGGACCAGCTGTGCACTGGCCACGCCTGTCGATGACCAGGATCGGTTCAGTTACATAGTGACACAGGTTTTCAAGCTGCAGGTGAATTTCCGAAACGGTGAGTTTTAATTATTTTATTCATGATTATTATTTTTTAAATTTAACGCATGCTATGGCGTATTTCCGGCGGCGATTCTCCAAATTTCCGTACGTAAATTTTTCTTCTTATTTTCGATTCTTCTTAAAAAAAAAAAACAGTGTATTTGTCTTTCTACGCTATACATGATTTTCATCCATTTATCCTTTATTCATTAGTCACTTTAAATGATAAACAAACCATGACAAAATGTTCCATTTTATTTCTTCCGTCTTTTTCATTTGCTTTCTGCAAAATATGCCAGATTCCTTCGTCGGGACTTAACAAATTTATTAGAAGATGTGTAGCTGGTCACTCGCAGGAGAATGTCGTTTTTTGCACGAAGGCGCCACAACCCATATGGGAAGAGCTCGCGCAGACGTGCAAGACATTGTAGGGAACCGAGCAATTGCACAAAACGTGAAGACATTAGTATACGGCGACACCGAATTTGAAACGTCAGAAGAGTTGCAGGGTAGAATAGTTCATGCTGCTACCGTTATACGCGAGCAGCCTGGAATATTCGCCCGCGTTCGCGACAATTGGTTGCGTCGGTGTCAGACGTGTCTAGACGCAAACGGCAATCATTTCAAGCATCTTTTGTAAATAAATGTAGGTAGAGAAATTTGTATTTCTTTACTACACATTAACGTAAGAGTAGCCGCGCATTCACAGCAGCTTGTTGCACGATACAGTAATTCCTCGTTACCGGCTCGCTGGTCGGGACCGGCGTTGAGCCCGTATCGTGAACGGAGCCCTAATTTCGAGTTTTTGTTTCTCGCGCCTTTGCTGGCCGAAGGGGGGAGCGAGATGGAACGCTTTGCGTGCGCGGCGGGCATGCACGACTGCTCGACACATGCGCGCCACGGTCAAATGGCCAGGCACGGCACCAGTCTTTTTTGCGTCCTAGGCGAGCGTGCCAAATTCCGCCATTCATTATAATACATTTAATTGAGCTTCTTTATGTCGTTACTCTTAATTTTTACTCTTAGTTTAAAATCGTTGTAGTACAATTTGTAGTATTTTATTTTAAAATTTATTTTCAACAATGCCAACAATGAAAAGACCATTTTGCACCTCTTGTCAACTTTACGCCCTAGCAGTTGTCTAATTTTGCAGAGTGAAGTCATAAATAATCTCAAATAAGTGTATTATAATAAAACGCGCAATTTGACAAGTTCGCCTAGGGTGCAAGAAAGACTTGAGCCGGGCTTGCGTCAAGATTTTGCGAAGCAGTTCCCGTGCACACCGTAAGCGCTTTCGACCATCGCGCACGCTAAGGATGGAGTCTTACGGCGTCCGAAAGACGGAGCGAGACAAAATATCAACGCGTCGTCTGTCTCGTACCGCCCTCGCTTGCTTTCAGTGCCTTTCGCTCGCTGTCGTTCCATCTCGCTCTCGCCTTCGTCGGACAAGAGTGAGACCGAAGTGGTGGAGATAGCGAAAAGTCCGAATCGTGTACACCAAACCGAGCCCGTAATGAGACAATACTGTAGTTCAGTCATACTCAAACGAAAGAAACAGTTTTGTCGCTTTCTAAAAAAAAAACAAAACGTTTTGTAGTCACGTCGTCAAAGGAGCTTTCTTGTATGTAAATCAATGCATTTTTCGTGAGCATCAAAACTGTCGCGCAATAAATTACCAACACTGCGCGCCTGGCTAAGAATACGTGTAGAGTTTTCGTTTACTTGTTTGTTATTTTCTACCTGACTACCCCAAGTGCCTCCGCCACTCCAAACAGTTGCTCAATGGGCCCACTATTGTAAGAGGTCCATACTTTCTCGGTTACTGGGTCATCTCAATCAGCTCACAACAGGCGTTCTTTTGTGCTACGTCTTTCATCTATGTGAGTGTAGCTACGCTCATTTCCACAAACATCTCGGATGTTTAAACCTTTATAACAACTAAACTATATGAGATACAACAAAATGTATTCAGACCCTTTTACTCTACTAGTGATCCCCAATGTATCTGCAAAATTGTGGAATGCTGCGACTATTAGTTTAGCATATAAACAAATTAACTTTGAGCGAAAGGATGTAACGCGGATGCTGTAATTCAATACCGATAACTATTCGCGATCAATTAACCTAAATAGCGCAGCTGTCCCATGATCGCTGTGAAAGAATGCGGCGTTGCGTTCTTATAAACATCCACCTACGAAAACATAGAGCGATAATTATTCGAGTATCGCTCTAAATATTTCAAAGATTGGGACGCCATGACAGGTGCGAATGCCCTTATCGCGGACGGGGGAATCAAATACACGTGGTAACGCAACGAGCAAGTGCGACGTTACGTTACTCGATTGAGGTGCATGAGTAAAAGAGCGAGAGAGAGAGAAAGAGAGAGAAAATTTGATGATCATCACAACCACTGCTGCAATATACATTCACACGTTGGCGTGTACGTAAATCGGCATAAAAGCGACGTTGGTCAGTCCTGTGGACTTCATTACACGACGTATGCTCGAGTGCTAACAAGTATCGTTCGCGTCAATTTTTCAATTTTTCGACACCGTTCAATTCGTATCGAGTCTTATCGAACATGCAGCAGGCATGCACCTTAGGGACGAGATCTCGGACTCGGACGAGGAAATTGTGAACCTTTTCCGAAACCAATTTAAATCAGTTTTCGTTCCGCCTTCAGGGATGGCCATAGTCCCTGTCCCGGATTGCGCTGCGTTGGTGCATCTATCGAAATTGGATATCAGTCTCGCGGAGATGTTCGATGCTATTAATGATCTCGACTCGAATAAGTCTGCTGGTGATGATGGCTTGCCCCATTCTTTGTTAAATCCTGCGTTTTTGGTCTTACCAGAGTGTTATGTATTATCTTTAACAAGTCACTGAATTCTGGGTCGTTCCCAGCGTTCTGGAAATCGAGTGTTGTGACGCCTTTCTTTAAGTCGGGGTTGAAGAGTGACGTTGCTAATTACAGACCAATTTCGCTTCTTAGATGTTTCCCTATGATTTTTGAGAAAATAGTCACAGCAAGCTCTGGGGTCAGATCAGAAGTAGTTTATCAGATGCACAACATAGTTTTCTCCGGGTAGACCCATGGTGACAAACCTAGCATTTTTTGCGAGTTATGTGTCCTCCGCGTTGAACTTGCGCCAGCAAGTTTATGTGGTCAACACCGATTTCAAGAAGGCATTTGATTTCGTTGATCACGATATTCTGCTGAGGAAATTGGGCACATTCGGATTTCATGGTAGGCTTTTGCAGTGGCTAGGCAGTTATTTATCGGACCGAACCCAAGTTATCAAGGTGCTTGGTGGCCGATCTCAACCGATACGATATCAGGGGTGCCTCAGAGGTCACACCTAGGTCCCTTGCTTTTTTGCATTTTCATTAAGGACCTTACTAAGTTGTTTCATTTTGGTACTCCTTTACTTTTTGCGGATGACTTAAAGTTATTTACCACTATCAACTCTATGGATGATGCCAGGAATCTCCACAGCGACCTCGACAGGTTATATAATTGGTGTACTGTTAATAGGCTTCCCTTGAACTTGACGAAATGCCAAGTTCTTCAGATTTCCCGGTCACTCAGTACTTGCATTTTTGCTTATTCGCTGGGCCAGATGTGCTTGTCCTGCACTGAGAACGTGTGCGACCTGGGCGTGACTTATAATGCTACCTTTTCCATCACGGAGCATACCATTAGAGCTACTAACGCAACTTCCAAACAGTTAGATTTTATTATCAGGCACTCGGGTGGGTTTAGGAACCTGAGGAACTTCACGCTATTATATGATGCGGTGATTAGGCCCCTCCTGGAATACGCGTCGGTGATTTGGTCTTCTCATCAGGCCTACCTTATGGTGTCTCTTGAGGGAGTTCAACATAGGTTTCTGCGGTATGCGTCCTTCCGCCTCGGGCAGGCTGTCAACGTATTCTACCATGATGACAGGCCTGTACTGCGAAGATTTAATTTTTCGACGATGCAGCAGAGAATAGAGCTGGCCGATCTGTCCTTTCTGTTAAGGATCATCAATGGGGATATTAATTGTCCCCGGCTACTGGGGTTAATTAACTTCAACGCTCTGTCCAGGCCGTTGCACTATACTCCGCTGTTTCTGGTCAAATTTTTTCACACAAATGTTCGCCAGAGTGACCCTGTCACTAGGGTATGTTTGTGTGGGAGTGAGGTAGCCAACCGGATTAATTTCTTTGGCTCCTCGCTTGAAGTATTTAGACGGTCGGTTATCACACCTTTCGGTTCATCCATGACGTAATGATATTTTGCTTCCACGTGGATTCAGAATTGCCTGTACGCTATTGTAATAGTACACTATTGTGCACTTTTTTTTGTTATGTACTTATTGGACTTGTCCTGTTCAATAAATAATAATAATAATAATAATAATAATAATAATAATAATAATAATAATAATAATAATAATAATAATGATGGCGATGGCGATGGCGATGGCGATGGCGGTGGCGGTGGCGGTGGCGGTGGCGGTGGCGGTGGCGGTGGCGGTGGCGGTGGCGGTGGCGGTGGCGGTGGCGGTGGCGGTGGCGGTGGCGGTGGCGGTGGCGGTGGCGGTGGCGGTGGCGGTGGCGATGGCGATGGCGATGGCGATGGCGATGGCGATGGCGATGGCGATGGCGATGGCGATGGCGATGGCGATGGCGATGGCGATGGCGATGGCGATGGCGATGGCGATGGCGATGGCGATGGCGATGGCGATGGCGATGGCGATGGCGATGGCGATGGCGATGGCGATGGCGATGGCGATGGCGATGGCGATGGCGATGGCGATGGCGATGGCGATGGCGATGGCGATGGCGATGGCGATGGCGATGGCGATGGCGATGGCGATGGCGATGGCGATGGCGATGGCGATGGCGATGGCGATGGCGATGGCGATGGCGATGGCGATGGCGATGGCGATGGCGATGGCGATGGCGATGGCGATGGCGATGGCGATGGCGATGGCGATGGCGATGGCGATGGCGATGGCGATGGCGATGGCGATGGCGATGGCGATGGCGATGGCGATGGCGATGGCGATGGCGATGGCGATGGCGATGGCGATGGCGATGGCGATGGCGATGGCGATGGCGATGGCGATGGCGATGGCGATGGCGATGGCGATGGCGATGGCGATGGCGATGGCGATGGCGATGGCGATGGCGATGGCGATGGCGATGGCGATGGCGATGGCGATGGCGATGGCGATGGCGATGGCGATGGCGATGGCGATGGCGATGGCGATGGCGATGGCGATGGCGATGGCGATGGCGATGGCGATGGCGATGGCGATGGCGATGGCGATGGCGATGGCGATGGCGATGGCGATGGCGATGGCGATGGCGATGGCGATGGCGATGGCGATGGCGATGGCGATGGCGATGGCGATGGCGATGGCGATGGCGATGGCGATGGCGATGGCGATGGCGATGGCGATGGCGATGGCGATGGCGATGGCGATGGCGATGGCGATGGCGATGGCGATGGCGATGGCGATGGCGATGGCGATGGCGATGGCGATGGCGATAATAACAATAACATGAACGCAACGTAATTATTGTCGAGAACAGCGGTCGCGGACTTTGCCGGGCTTTTCGCGTCCTGCGTCGTCAACGTGCCACGACCTTCGATGCAGAGAAAACTTTCGCACGGAAGTGTGTACAGATCTTGCTGCTGTATGGGGATTCTTATCTCGTCGCTATTGTCGAACGTCGTGTTGGCGTGTGGATTATACGTGTGTAACTCGATCTTCGTGATACGATTGTCGAAGGTTGGCGTATACGCAACGTCCAGAGTAATCGACATCGTTATTGCGTGTCTAATAAGCGACGATGAAACCTAGTGGTCGTAAGAAACGTGCGTTTCGACGATTCAACGGCTTTCGTCTCCTTATGGGTCGTCTTCTTATTACTCCTTCCGTCTTTATTCTTTTACTTTCGCCTTCCGATAAAGGATTGCGCTGATGACGCGAGACAGTGCTGGTGGGAGTATTGACGATTGATGAATCAATTCGCGTGATCTAACACTAACAGACCACACACGCGCGCGTACACGTGCGCTCACGCTAACCTATCGCGCGGACGTCGTCGAACGTGCAAACGAATCGTTATTTCTTCTCCACGGAAATCTATAGAACGATCGTATTGCTCGACGATGCACAACGTTAGATCGTGTATTGCTCGTGCGACGATCGGCATGTAAATGACGTGTCGCGGAGTTTCCGATATCTTATACAGGGTGTCCCAAAAATGCTGCGGTTCCTTGAAGGGGGTGATTCGGGGGGTGATTGCAAACAACTTTTTCCTTTGCAAAAATGCTTTTCGAGATTTCGTTAACGAGATATTAACAAAAAACACCGACCAATCAGAGCGCGAGTCTGACGGCTGAGTTCCCGCGCTAGCGTGGCTGCGCGTCGCGCTGCGACTGCGAACAAGCAATTCGGTATGCATCGGAAATAAGCCATAGCTTGCGTTAAATTTAAAAATGAATGATCACCAATAAAGTAACTAAAACACCAAGTAAGTAACTAAAGCTTGAAAACCTGTGTCACTGGGTCACTGAACCGATCCTGGTAATCGATGGACGAGCCCAGTGCACAACTAGTCCCAGGTATACGACACTACCCAAAGTTAAGGGTCGCAATGTCAGGTGCGTCCAGATGACCAGGATCGGTTCAGTGACCCAGTGACACAGGTTTTCAAGCTGCAGGTGAATTTCCGACAAGGGTGAGTTTTAGTTACTTTATTGGTGATCATTCATTTTTAAATTTAACGCAAGCTATGGTTTATTTCCGGCGATAATTCTCAAAATTCCCGTACGAATATATTTATTCGGTCTTTTTAAACAGACTTATTCGTTATCAGTAACAGTGCTGGCCGTTATTGAATTACGGATTTTTATCACAATAACGAACTACTATCACTTTTCGTTAATTTCCTGTTACATTAACTTTTCGTGGCTACGTTATTAACACAAGGAAATGTACGTATTCCTTATCCTCCCACTTCAAATAATTATTATTTTCGAATCTTCTAAAAAAAAAACTGTATAATCGTCTTTCTACGTTAGACGTGATTTTCATCCATTTATCCTTCATTCATTATTCACTTTAAATGACAAACAATACATGACAACAGGTTCGATTTTATTTGTTACGTCTTTTTCATTTGCCATTCTACGAAATTTTCTTCGATGCGTGCCGAGTTGCTTGTTCGCAGTCACGGCGCGGCGCATAGCCACGCTAGCGCGGGAACTCAGCCGACAGACTCGCGCTCTGATTGGTCGGTGCTTTTTGTTAATATCTCGTTAACGAAACCTCGGAGAGAAGAACCGCGGCATTTTTGGGACACCTTGTATACTGGCGGCACGCGAGGCAAAAATTCATGGATCGTGTGTACCTGTTTATTGTTGCTGTACGCGCCGGTAATGACGTGGCACGTTACTCTAATCACGTTAACGTTTATGATATTCACGAGTACGTTGGACTCGTGCCAGATTCTCGGTAATAAGACGCGATTCGGGAAAAATCCTAGCAACGGGCCCACATTGTTCGGTTTCGTAAACTCTACAAAGAACGAGCAGTACAGCTCGTTTTTCATGGTGTTGTTGTTAGCTCGTAGCATTAGAGGGTACTTGTCGTCATCGTCGTTCTCTTTGTTACGGCGTCTTCGAGGATATCGATCGAGTAATCGTTGCTTCGGGTACTCGGCGATAACGTCTAATTCGTAGCAGCCGGGAGATCGTAATGTTTTCATAAGCGGCGTTGACGATGGAGTCGTTGCCGGTGTCATAGTTCACGATGAAATAGAATTTATCGTTGCTCGAGTCGATGTTCGGTATCGTGCGAAACGTCTCCAAGTCCGTGAGTCCTAATTCGTATTGGCCATCACACAAATCTATCGGTGGGAAATAGTTTACCGTGAGCACGCTGCTGCGACCCGTTAACGTGAGGGTGAACGACATATCATTGATTGCACTCGCGAAACGGAGAGAGGGAAAGTGACACGGGTACGAATACTCGACAATTTATCGATATTATGGATCTTTATTATAGAAGATGTGGATTGCCATTACGCATGGATACATTGTAACATAATCTTAGTACACGTTATTATTATTATTGTTAGTACAAAGGCCATAATCCGCGTTTCGCGTACGCAACCCGGTGTGTACCGACGCCTCGATTCTCGTTCAGATTCATGATGCCGCATTCGTTGGTTCGTACGCGCGTGGGAAGCGTGTCACACATAAACACCCGTCGAAAGAACGGTATGTTTGCGCACTCGCGCTCTAATTGCAGGTTTGTCATAAGTTGTTGGATTATCGCCGCCACGCGCCTACACGATCGGCGTTTTTTTCTTAGTTTGCACTCATCGTTGGCGCCGCCGCCTCGGGTTCAATCCCGCGCCTCGCTTGTACGGTGTCAGATGCATCCCTCGCCCTTCCATCGCCCGACGATGACGTAACGTTTCTTCCAGCTGTTTTCGAGAGGCCTTCGCATCGTTGACCGCTTTGGTTATACCAACCGCTCCATCGGCCAATGCTCCGATAGCTGATAAAGCGGGCAACACGAACGGAAGAAACGGAAGAAAGCCACCGCGTTTCGCCACTAGTAGATGACGATGTCGTAGTCGTCGTTGCGGATATTTCCTTCCAGACTTTCTCTTTTTACGTTTCGTCGTTCTCAGACCCATACCGAGTTTAGTCTTAGCCTTCATCGTTGTCCACCCTCCACAGATCAGCCTCGTGTCTTTCCTCTAAATCCTTTCGACGAGAGTACGCGATATCCTGATCGCGGCACGCGGCGTCCAGGAGATTCACATCTTCGTCGCCACGAGCCAATCGCTTTAGCCAAACGCGTTCCCGGTTCGCAGAACTGATAACCCGGAACGTGTAGTTCGAACGGCAGACGGTTTATGATACCGTTCACGAGACCCGATCCAGTCTTCTTATTATTCTTCAGATTATTCTTTTTCCTCTTCTGTTTCTTGCCTAAGGTGGAATTCAGATATATTGGCCGGTCTGAAGTTGTTACGCGAACAGCGATCGAGGGGAAATCGGCCCCCTCCAGTGAGTCCTCATGGCGTAGCGCGAAAGCGAGCGAGAACATTAAGAAAAGGAGTAGGCTCACTGGAGGGGGCCGATTTCCCCTCGATCGCTGTTCGCGAAACAACTTCAGACCGGCCAATATATCTGACTTCTACCTTAGTCGGTAAGACGTCGCAGTCGTTGATGCTACCATATACGTTAGAATACTCACGATAGCTAGTACGATAATAAACGCGTACGCACGCTCCACCGATCACTATGATAGTGACCTTTGCGGCGCGTGCAACTAATATAAATAGTCGTCCCTCGTCATAGACGTGCGCGCGAATATGCATTTCGCGAAACAGCCTGACGTTATCCGCGTAAACGCGAACAGAATGCTCGAGGATGATAGGAATCCGAGTCGATCGGACAGACATGGCCCGTTGCTGCCGAACAGCATGCGAGGTGTGATTTGCGGACCGCCATAAAGTGAGTCGTTCATACAGCAACACGAAATGTCTAACGAACCGACGGCGACGACGACGGCGACTACGATAACCTCGAGCAACTCAACGCGAAGTATACGCGAAAACATCGCCGACGTCATCAACAAGAAGGAACGAAACCCAAAAAGGCACGAAACGCCGCGGCGCAGACGAAAAGGTGAAAATCGCTAAAGTCAGCGACGTTATACGTAAAAAGTGCTTAGCCTTGAGAATTGGCAAAAGGGATACGGAGGCGGCTCTGGATGCGAGCACGCGACCATCGTCGAACCGCTGAAACGATTGATCGAGAACGCGTCCGCGTTGTAAACTCCCTCAACACATAGATCGCGGTCTGTGAATAGGAAACACGAATACGATCAACAACAATCATCGAAGAGACTTCGACCTGTTACTCCGTCGACATTTAAGGAACGTGCGAATAACCTGCAAGATTCTAGCGACGACGACGACGACGACGACGACGACGACAACGATGTTGACGATGAAGATAATTTTGACAATAATGATGTTGTTGATGATGTCAACGACGAAGACAACAAAAAATTCAGGATGATGCATCATTAGCAAAGGTTCATGATTTGGATTCGCTGCACAACCCCATCGATGATATCGAAGTGTATATACGGAATGCCAAAGGACCCTTGTCGCGACAATACCTGCGACTGCTCTTCACCGATACCAAGAAACGAATCGAGAACGTGTGTGGCGTATACTTGGGGTTCGACGAAGACCTAATGATCGACGATTCCGTACTCACCATCGACGAGGATGGCGACGACGTTCGCGTCAATGGAACGGGATACGCGGGGACTCAGGATTCGTACTAACTGCTGTTCATGCGAACACCCAACGCTCGCACGTACACGGACGCGGATATTTACTCGTACCGACGTATGCTGCTATCGACGAACGCGCATAAGCGAAACCAATCGCCGAGCAAGCGCACGCAGGGAAACAAAGGGTACAAATTTAAGAAAATCATAACCGCGATAATCAGTCGGGTGCGGACATCGGGTATCAGACGCGTTAAGGTCAAGGGTAGGTGTGTGTCTCGGCAGAACCATCTCTCTCTCCCTCTCTCTCTCTCTCTCTCTCTCTCTCTCTCTCTCTCTATCAATCTCTTTCTTTCTCCTTCTCGTTCCTTCTCTTTTTCTCTTTTTCTCTTCTTCACATCAATCGCAAGACAACTTGAACATTCTTGAACAGTTGATGGACTTCCTATTTACTTTTCGCGACATCATACATACATACTCTTCCCACAACACCTCGTATAAATTCATACACACTCACGCTCTCATGACCAACCCGAGTGCTCAGTTACACAGAACAGTAAATATCTCGAGTATATTCGCCGAAACTGTTACGTATCTATTGTATCGCCTCAATTCTTTATCTCTAAATAAACCGCACTATTCTCAACATTTTTTAGTTCTCTCTATACAAATAGGATATCAAAATACAATATAAAAAGAAAAAATATAATAATAATAATAATAATTTAATTTAATTTATTGCCACTTTCGTGTTACAATTTAACGATCAAATAATCTTTCCATTTCATTCCCCTGATTATGTCAGTGTAAGACCCACCCTTCTAATGTATCCTGTTGAGTCTTAACAATTTTTTCTATTTTACAAGTGTTTCCTAATCTATTCTATGTTACATAATCTTCTTTTATCACTTTCCTGTTCTTCCTATCTTTTCCTTCTCCCTATTATCTCCTGTAGAATAGCCAAGTTTTTCCCTTTTCCTCTAATTATCTCTGCACAATTCCTGCCACTCTCTCAACTTATTTCACATGTTTCAATCGCGTATTTCACTGTTTCTTCCTCTTTCTTACATACCCTTTCTTCTTCATTAGCCAATATTTGCATGTCCTTGTTTCACTACCCTGTATGAACCTTCCTATCCTTTCTAATTCTCCTCTCCTTTTTTCATTTTCCCCCCATAAGCATTTCGGCTTATCTCCTGGTTTCCTTGCCACCTCTTTTAAATCTCTTAGGAACTTTGACTCTTTTACTTTCATCTGTCTTTCTTGTTCTTGGATGTCAATTACTTATCTGCTCTATTTTTTAATCCACACTTCTTCCCCATTTAATCTTCTTCTTTTCCATTCTTCGTTTGACCATATTCTCCCTTCCAAGAATTTGATTCGCATTCTTTCCTTTTTTCGTTACTTCATTTCCTCTCCTTAGTCTTCTCCTACATTCATATCGTATCGATCCTTCTTCCGAGTTTATTAGTGTCTCTTCAAAATTCATTACCCTTACTCCCATTTTAATTGCTATGCCATCTCTTCCTGTTTCTTTTAACAGCCAATATGTTGATGTTGATCTCTCCAATTTCATTATCCATCGTATGTATTTTGCCTGCAATTTTTCTATTTCCTCATACCTTCTCCATCCCCATATCGCTGCTCCATACGCCACGGTGCTTCTAACTAGCGCATCAAACAGTTTCATTCTACTTTCAGTCATCTCTGAATAATCTTTCTCCAATACATCCCCCCATACTTCTCCTAGTATCATATTCGCTTCCCTAACTACCTTCTTAATATGGTGTTTATCCTCGTTGTTCTCTCCCTCTCGTTCTATAATCTAAATATTTCAGTTTTCTTACTCTTTCTTCTTCATTCCAACGGAATCTTTCCTATTTTCTTCTTCCTCCTGCTTTCCTGCATATCATTATCTTAGACTTTTACACATTTAACTCCAAGCCTTTCTTCTTTATGTATCTCTCGAATCTCTTTATCGTATTCTTAGGTCCCTGTGCATTATTTACCATTAACACATCACCCGCGTATGAAATTGTTAAAATTTTCCTTCTATCTATTACGACTCCTCCTTCCTGTTTTTTGCTCATTTCTTCTTTCCAGGTCTGCAAATGCGACATTGAAAAGTGTCAAGCTTAACGGGCACCCTTGTCTAACACACTTTCCTGTTAAAAAAACTTTCCTATCAGTTCCTTCTTCATTCCTAAAGTGCATATAGTTCTGTCGTGCATTTCCTCTATCCGTATTCTTAGTTGTTCGCCTACTCCTTATTCATAAAGTCTTTTCCAAATTTCTTCCCTTTCCAATCAATCAAATGCTCTCTTCATATCCGTGAAAAACAGATATAGGTCCCCTCTTTCTTTTGAGGTTTCTATATCTATAACCATTTTAACTACCGCTATTGCGTCTACTGTTCCTCTCCTTCTCCTGAATCCCATATGCGTATCGTTTAATACCCCATTTTCCATTTGTTCTTCTAATTTTCTCCTTAGAATTTCCACGCATATCTTATAATCCGTGTCCATCTAAGTTATGCCCCTATAATTCTTATCCATTTCCCTTTCTCCTTCTTTTTTTTTTTTGAATACAGAACTTACTATTCCTTCTTTCCATTCTTCCGGAAAGTCCCCTTTCTTCCATGTTCTGTTTATCACCTTTGTTTGATTACCTACATTTATGAAGATGATTGCGACAGGAGTTTAAATTTTAAGTCTGTTCGACTTTTAATATCTTACATGATTTGAGTTGAGATCGACGTGAGCCAGATCGGCTTCTATCTATATTTACCTAATAAATTTTTGTACGAAAGGACTTAATTTGTAAATTATTTTTTGCTATATTCAATAAAAATTGGAATTTTATGTTCATTAAACATAGGTGTTTACCCTGTGATAATTGTTGGTTGGGCTTCAAATTCTAATTATTCAATATTAGGAGCGATTGGGTCAATTTCACAGTCAGTTTCTTATGTAGTAAGTTTATTTTTAACAATATTTTCTGTAATTTTATTAATTGAAAGTTATTCATTATTGGATTTATATAAATTTCAATATTATATTAAATTTATTTTAATTTTAATTCCAATACTACGACAAAAAAATCGTGGATAGTTCTTTTAAAATCGGAGACCAAGTACTACTGCACGACAAGACGCGGGCGGTCAAAAACTAACACCTGCGTGGATAGGCTCTTACACGATTCAAAACACGCACGATAATAATAATTACAGTATAGAGGACGACGAACAATCCGCGTTCTGATAAACACGTTATAGAATAGGGCAGTAAAAGGGAAATGGTCGCAGTTTTGAAGGAAAGTAACAATACACTAACAATTACATATAAGGATAAAACTAAGAAAAGTAATTTATTGAAAAATATGGTAAATAAGCGCACAACTAGGCGTCGTCGTCCCAACTACGTAGGGCGCAGTCGGCCTCCAATAACGACCACAGTCGAGGCCGCGAATCAGGCCCAACGAAGATGTCCCCATGACGTTCTACACAAAAAACCAATTGCAAGACTATTACTACACGCACGGAAATAGAAACAATAAGCAGATCTACAATCCCCGATGCAATAAGACACTCACCAAATAGGACCCTCAGACCCCATGAGTCTTCGTCATCCTCCCAGAATTCTGCATGCTGGAAGAATCGGTGCCAGTGCAACCGATACTCCCTAATTGCCTCCATATAGGCAATGCTGATACAACCCGGAGGGGCGGGGCACTGGAAACGCTAAAGGGATAAACGGATAAATAGGATAATAAAATAACACACACGAAGAACAAACAAACAATCATCACTCGCACGTACAATTAGAGCAAACATAATGTCTCGGGGCACGTCGAAGATGGCCGACAACATCTTTGTCCAGGAGATCGCAACGAAATAAGAAGCGACTAAAAAAATCGAGTCCCATTTGCCCTCACTTCTCACTTCTAATCAAGCCCGGACGAAGAAGATAAACTGTACTAAGTTCGAAAAAAATGTATCACACACACACACACACACACACGCGCGCGCGCGCGCGCGCGCGCACGCACACGCACACGCACACGCACGCACGAGGAAAGACTCTATGAAACGCCGACTACACCTCGGCATTATAATTTACAGGATTTTTGTCCTACAAACGACGATACCACTCGCAGGAGGAACAACCCCCGACATAGATTTCACTATAAAAGAATTCCAACACCACCCCGACATTTACTTCGAAAACCTAGGCGATTTACAATTTTATCGGGATAGCTGGAAGTTAGTATTACGCGTAAACATATGTTACATCTACCGACGCGAAGCAAACCTCCAAGCTGCACTATATGATATACTTGCGCAATGTAAGAAACCTTGTATCGACAACTTATAAAAATTTTGTCAAACATTCACCACGAAATTCCAAGACAAGGTAGACCGCATCGCCAAAACTCTTTACCTACGTCCAGTAAACTAAAAGCTCAGCACAAAACAGCGTCGTGCACAAATAGACGGATTAGGTTACATAGGCAAATCACTCTTGGGGCTAATGGATTCCGAGGATAGAAAGAAAATCGATGATTTTACTAGACCTTTTCAAAACACAAGATAATAGACTTTTAAAAAAAACTAAAACGCAATCAAGGGACAAATGCAAATTTTAAGAGCAAATACCAAACTTCTCAACGAGACTATACATGACATACGAGACAACGATAACACGCTCTTAAACGCGACGTGACAAATTCAATACTTACTCCAACAGACAGCCAACATTACTAAATTTCGAGAGACAGTAGACGAACCCCTCAAACTAATAAACGGCCTCGCAGAAACACTATTGCGCGACAGGCAATTCTTGTTAGAATTCATTATGGATATAAAGAAAGGAGTCCTAAACCTACGATGAATACCACCAGCACAAATCATAACGTACCTCACTTCCGCATTAGCACATATTTCGAATGGACTAGACTTCCCAATTAGCATAAAATTAGAAAACCAGCCGCCATTATCGGAATCCTCAAGCTCTCCACATTTTCGGATACCAAATCAATTACTGTAGTACTAGATATTTCATTGTTAAACGCGAAAAAATTCTAATTGAGCAAGGTACACCTGATACCCACGAAGATAAACGAATCGTTCTACGCGTATAGAACCCCTCGACTCGTACGAGGTACATGACACCTCGGTGCAAGATGACATACAACTAAGCAAACAGGGCCTAGCAAAATGTAAGACAATAAACGATCTGTACCTCTGCACCTCTAATCACCCGATGTTCAAAGCGATACCATACAGACCGTGCGAAGTACAATTGTATACAAAATTAACAAACACTTGTAAAATGCAAATTATGACACTGAATCACACATTCCAGATAGAATTACAACTACCAGGCACGTGGATTTATATCGCGCCGAAACCGATACAACTAGCAATAACTTGCGACGACAAAAGCACAAATATGTATAGCATTAAGGATTCTGGTATAATAACAGTAAGAAACAAATGTACAATCACTACCACCAAATTCACAATAGAAACTAGAAAACAATGCGGAATAGAAAGAACATAGTACTACTTACCTGACCACAATTTTTTGTCATCAGATGAAATCACACTTCCACAGACTACTGTAAATTCGTACGGAAACACTAATTTCAAGCTTAAAAGGATAATCGAACACCCCGAAGAATTAAATAAAGTTAGCAAACAAATTAGAAGACTTACAAAAACGATTTAGAAAAACCCGAAATTATACCAACCAAGTATCACCAAGCTTCTTTATACTATCCACAATAACGGGATTTATCACATGAGGACCCATGCCTAAAGTTGCATACGTTGCAAAGTAGGATGCCTTCGTTCTTCACCTTCTTCTTCACTGACAATTCCCTTCCTCCTTGCACTAATCTGCTTCGAATTCTTCACAGATCATCCTCTCATTCTTTGGTCTCATAATTTGACTAAACCATATCACTTGATCGTGTATCGAACGTGTATCGAACGTGCATCGAACGGGTATTGAACGGGTATTGAACAGCTTTGATCGAAGCCTTTCGATGCACGTTCGACACACGTTCAAAGCCATTCGATGCACGATCAAAACCGTTCGATACCCGTTCGATATACGCCCAGCTGCCGCTGCGATCTCCACCTCCGCTGTGCTACGTATACGTGCCTCCAACACCAAAATATATGTGGCGTGTCGAAATGTTGCGGTTCAAAGCAAAGAAATTCGAGGGGAAGAACTTCGTGAGGCGGAAGGTGTTCATAATGGCGACATTTTTTTAAAAGTCTTTTTCAATGCTAATGGCCTATACAACGAGCCGCCAGTTGACCCATACGGGAACGAGCAATATTGGCTAAATAGGCATGCGAGGCAACAAACATTCTTTTTAGATGATGATGACGATCACGATGATGATTACTATAGTAATATATATCAACTAAACAGTTTGATGGCTCCAAAAAGTATGGTTTGGCGGAAATGTATTAATGCGGAACAGATTGACATTGACGCTGTTTTTGCGAATGCAGTACCGGGGCTTCGCGCTCCCGATAATGCAGTTCAGACTGTCCCCGAGCATGTTAGCGATGATTCATTTTATACTGATGAGGATATATTTAGTGAAATCGTCGACAATGACATTATTAGCGACGACGATAGCGCCCTATTTGCTGACGATGTTGACGAGTGGGATAATTAAGTTCAATAAATTACTAAATCATAACAATCTTAATATTAATATGTCAGGTTTACTTACCTATCTTCCACCTTTCCTGCGAAATATCATAGCAAGAATTTACATGTATGGAGATTTTGAGTGAGATAAGGGCGTGTGAAAGAGTGTGAAAGCATTTTCGTTGGCAGATGTTTATACACGACGTTGCACTCTTTCGTGGCGATCATGAGGCGGTGGCGCTATTTAGATTATTCGATATCGAATAGTTATCGCGATAGCGCGTCGAATAACATTTCGTAGGTGGATGCTTATGCGAGGGCGACGTTGCATTCTTTCACGGCGATCGTGAGGCGGTTGCGCTATTTAGGATAATTAATCTCGAATAGTTATCGGTATCGAATTACAGCATCCGCGTTACACCCTTTCGTGCCTTATCTTTCGCGCCTGCCCACCGATCCCCGCACGTGTACGGAGATTGCGCAGCAACGACACGTGTCCAAAGTACCTTAAACATCCAGCAGGTGGCGTCAATGTGGGATCTGTGGAAATTTTTCATTGATCGGCGCTGTTACTAAGGGTCTGTTCCAATTCACGCATTGAGTGCATAGACTGCAGAGAAAACCGTTCCGTTTCAGTCTATACATGCATTGGTGGCGTTGGTGGCACATAGGATTCTCTAGAATTCTTCCACTCCTAGTGATGATGATCCTAGAATTCTCCCACTCCTTTACGTACGCTTTGAAAAACATACACCAAATTATGTGGTCCCCTCCTCGAAGTGACAGATAATATAACTTACATATATGCTACATGACAATAAATGTTTATTGGATATTTCGTTCTTTTACGCTACATTTGTCAACTTTTTATAACTTGACATCCTTACAAAATATTATTGTTACGCCGTAACGGTATCTTTATGAAATCGCGTATAAGGTAAATGTCCCTATTTCTAATCATGTAAGAGTTCTGCTATCGTAAAAATAGATTTGTATATACTATTTTAGACCCACAATTACTTACTATCGATTTTTTTGACACGATTGAAAATGATGTGACTATACGTCACACTCAGCGCTAAAGGGTTAAGTAAAGCAAATTAGTACTTGGAATAGATATAAATTATTAATATTAATATCATTAAATAGAGAAATGGTTGTACTTTCAAACTCACATTTGGCTTTGGGTGATATGAAAATTCAATGCAGTGTATTACTTCAACTATTTGAAAATGTGTTGTGGGGTAAGACCGGTCAAAATTGAAGGGTAATTGTTACCAGTTTTTAACATTACTTTTTTCCGGCTTAAATGCAACTGACATAAAAGAATTACGAATAAGGCAGAATGCAGCCAGGAATATTTCTTAACACGCTTCCACATAAAAAACACAAAATGGAGGTAAAAGGAAACTGAGGAAGAAAAACTAAATTTTGAATCGAGCATCTGGTCCATGAGCATATGAAGAATGTTCAGGATGGAATACCCCTGAAAAATACATTTGTGATTCATGTAGTAATTAATTTTAAAACAAAAAATAATTTTTTTTATTTTAACAGTTTTCCCACTTCTTTTATAAAGAAAAATCATATCCGGAATTACCGGACGTTAATTCCGTAATTCCAGTCAAGTGGACATTCTTGTGTTATTGCTTCCAACTTTGTTACAACGTAAATTTATGCTATCTCGGTCATACTAATAAAAACTAGACACTTCAAACTATCTATTCATATAAAAAAAAACTAGCAAATATGTAAGTTGCTCAAATTTTATAGCGTTTCTTGCTTATATAGCCGGAATTATCCTGCTTTCCCCTGTTTGCAGTATTCGAATCCGAAATACAGAAGCACACCTAAAGCGACAAATACGCATGCGCGCAATATGTGCATTGGCTGCCTATAGTTTGATTTGCAGTAGTTGCTGCACGCATCATGAGCTAAAAGTTGGAGGATTCTAGGAAATTCTACGAATCAGGTTATGCCGTCAATGCACTCATTGCATGAAACGCAACGGACCCAATTCGTAGCGAACAGCACATCTAGAATGTTTTAGGCAGGGTCGAAACGGAAGATGAGAAACAAAGTAAATATGTGGCGCGCATTGTTATTTCTTAAAGGCTTTTGATGCTAAGTTTTTTGAACGTGCTCTTATAAGGCTAACTTTACAACTACACCCTAATCCAGAAAATGTACGAAAGCCTGCGATTGTATTCAATAGCCTTCAAAACTGGAATTTACCCCGGGCGCGGATAATAAATAACTTCATTTTCCTTTACACATCTGCTTACCTTTCGCTGGGTAAGCAGCAGTAGGTCCTGTAAAACTCATAAAATATGGTCTTCGCTTTCAATATATGTCGCTGTTCAAGGAGAATAGAAAAACTCGGGTTGAAAAAATCCAGGAACCAATAAAGCCATCAAATTTCGGTAGGAACTCGATCTCCGATCCTTAGGACGAAGTAACCGATGTAGTTAGGAAGCGTGCTTCGACCACCGTCCAAAAGTCTCGAATTAAATTTAACGTAATCCATCCAACTACATAGTTAATTGTAAGTAAGTTTGAACATTCCCGCGCAACCTCACGAGCATCAAACGCATCGAAAACCGTTTTGTTTCGTTACTGCGGTTCATGCGCTGTTGGAAACGGAAAACTATGAATGCGCGCAGCGACTGCGCTGCGGTCTATGCACATAATACGTGATTTGAAACAGACCCTACATCTAGTGTTGGCTAGAACCGTGATTTGTGAATCACGAGTGATCCGATCACGTCCGTTCCCAATCACGGTGATTTATCACAGTGATCCGTGATTTTCGTGATCGCTTCTGATTGGTGCAGGCAGAACAGTGATTTGTGATTTTCGTGATCGCTTCTGATTGGTGCAGGCAGAACAATTACTCGCGATTTTCGTGATCTGATTGGTGGAAAGCATAACTGCTCTTTGCACGCGCCACATAACCCCAATTTCTAATTTCTCTCGAAACATTCTCAAGTCCTCACTGTGCTTATAGAATCTCAGTTGTATATTTTTAACCAATGTAATCGTTCTTGATCTATTTAAATTAACGAATATTTTTCACTTTAGTTAAAAAGTACAATGTATGTATATGAATACTTTAGCCAATAAAATCATCGCGTGCATACATTGACTATTTATGAATGTATATACTATATATTCGCTGAATTAGCACGCTTTGTCTGTAACACAAGCTATATTGAAATATATTATAAAAAAAAATTACGATCACAGTAAATAATTTACTCCAGTTAAAAAAATCACGATCTCGGTCGTGATTTAACTTCATTCACGACCGTGATCGTGATTCTACGATCACTGTGATAAATCACTGTTAGTTGGATGGAATGCAAAATCATCAATGGACATCACCAAGGACATCAAAAATAGGGAATTTTTATCGACCGGCGGTGTCACTAAATCAAATCTAGGGAATTTTCGCTCCAGCAGTTGACCAATTACCCCCACCACCGTCAACGTTTGCGCGTGCGACGCCATCTTGAAATCCCCCTCCCCTGTGACGTCATCCCCCTCGCTCTCGGTGCGTAACCCCTCATACCTCGCCACCGCGCTCTCTGTGCAGTAACCCCCGCCTCGCCTCACCCCTCGTTGACTGACTTAGAACTCCCATAGCCTAACTACTGGCATGATTCCTGTAAAATGGCGACAGATCGGGCACTATGTCATAGGACCTTTGATGTTCCATTGAGCCTCCCCTACCATCCCCTAAAATATCGTTACATATACCGTTTACACCCTGTATATTCCCAGACGACTAAAAAATTGAAAACTGTTAATTTACAAAGCATCTTAATTAAAGTAAAAAAACACCATCGAAATTGTAACACAAGAAAAAAATTCTCTTTTAGTTTTTAGTGCCATTTAAATAAAATCGTTTAATTTAAAAATTTTTTTCATATATTTTTTTCATTAATTCTCTAATTTCTCTATCTATATTCTCAGTAGAATAAAAACTTTTCGCAGCTGGCTAATGTACGCGTGTTGCTCTTCTGCCTTCTTTATACATAAACAGAAATAATTCCTTGAAATGCTACTTGCAAAATAAGCTCCTGTCTAGAATGGGCGCTTTAAAATCGACATCACAATGAACAGTTACAGAATCGCTGATTTCCATTTCAGGGAAGCGAGTCTCCCGTGGCTTCCACTGACACCTAAATGACTGTCGTTTGCATTTGTAGTTAGAGTTATATTTATTGATGACTGGGTAATTTTGTAAACCCCTTAGGTTTTTTTCGTAATTTTGTATTGTCATCGAAACTACGTACGTCTGCAAAGTTTTAACTTTACTGAATTGATGGAAGTGGGTCAAAATCGAGTTTCTAATTAGATTTGAACCAAACAAACAATCATTCAAACAAACATACAAACAAACATACAAACAAACAAACATACAAACATACAAACAAACATACAAACAAACATACAAACAAACACACAAACAAACAAACAGAGGATTGAAGCTGAATAAAATCGTTTATAAAGTAGTAGCTTCTACTGTTTACGACCCCAGCCGTTGGATCTCGGTGAAATGAATTCTCGGTGGAGAGCGCCGGCCAATCAGCGCGTGCGGCACATGGACAGAGGGAAGGGTATGCTTGTGTGGTGCGGTACAAGCGCGGGTTTTAGCCCACAATTCTGGCATCACTATGCGTCACGGTCAGCTAGTCAGGCACGGCATGAGCCTTTTTTGCGCCCTAAGCGAACTTGTCAAATTGCGTCCTTTATTATAATACACTTAATTGAGCTTCGTGATGACTTTACTCTGAATTTTTATTCGTAGTTTAAAACATTTGTAGTATTTCATTTAAAAAAATTTTCAATAATGCCAACAATGAAAAGACCATTTTGCGCCTCTTGTGAACCTTCCGCCCTAAGCAGTTACCAAACTTTTCAGAGTAAAGTCATAAATAATCTGAAACAAATGTATTATAATAAAGGGCGCAATTTGGTACGTTCACCTAGAGCGCAACAAATGCTTGAGCCGGGCCTGCGTCAGGCTTTCGCGGGAGCCGTTTTTGCCTTTACAATAAGTGCTTACGACCATCGCGCAATCCCGTCGCGCACGCAAAGGACGGGGTGTCAGACGTCCGAAAGATGGAGCGAGACAAAATATTAATGCGTCGTCTGTCTCGTACCATTTCTCGTTCGCTTTCAGTACCTCTGAAACGCTCGTGTTCCATCTCGTTTTCTCCTTTGCCGGACAATAGCGAGACAGAAGTGGTGGGTATAACGAAAAGTCTTCATTCTGTAGGCCAAACTGAGCACTCAGCGAGGAAGTACTGTACATCAGAATAGGTGTGCGTTACCTCCGAAACAATTCAGGAGTTTTATTGGTCAGAACATTGATTCTTTCTCGATAGCTTCATCTCGTACTGGTCTACGCATAGCTTCGTAACGCACGCAACTGTTACGTTAAGAATAAATAACAGCTACACGGCTACGTTCAGGCGGGGCCGAGCAGTATTGAAAAAATTCTGTGTACTTAACATTAAAAAAATCTCTTTTTTCCTCTGTTCGAACCACTGTACGTCGGTGGGTTACCTCGGCTTATAAGGGATTCCACCAGTGATCCCACCGATAGGTTACGGCGTCCTGAACGTGTTTTGACAGGTGAGTTGAAAACTTCTTTATTTAATTGGTGAGATGATGATCTTTATTTATATTTACACAATGAAATTTGGACTTTTTCTTCGGTAAGAAGCATTCAAGTATTTTCAGTAAGAACATTAATACGAGAGATACGAATAAAATTTGATTTGTAACGAATATAAAGGAACAATTAGTTGTTTTGTACGCTTTTTCACGTTTGAAAAAGCGCCAAAATAAACAAGCATTATCGTAGGATCCATGAAACCGCACCTCACCAGTAGAGAGTTAAGAATCATCCTCTTACTTAAAGGCAAATAAAATGCCATGAAATTAAATGCCGGAATTTAAACATTAACTGCTGAATTAATCGAAATTCTAACGATGTACTACTTGCCTCAGGTGATTCGTTAGACGTCATTGCAACTATAGCTTCTGACATGCTCACTCGAAGACAGTACCCGATTACCATTCCTAAGAAAAGCAGAAGAACTTGCAAATGTCTGATTCCAAATCCACCTGAAATATTAAAATGTTTGCCTTAAGAAAATGTAATTAATCCTAATCGTGAAAGGTATACTTTTGCACATACATTTTAAAAGTTTCCATTGTACTTTTAATCGTAAGAGAAATTATTGATAAATTAAAAATCCTGTATAGGAAGATAATGTTATCAGAATACTTATCAATAAACGAGAAGACCGACCATTAGACAGTTGTTATAATTTTTACACGCTGGTACAAAAACAGATAACACGAAATTAATGAAATTAATAAAATAATTTCTCCTATGACCCTTATCATTCAATGGATCTTGGTTTTTCCGAGCTGCTATCGACCTGATGAAATCGGTTAATGGAGGTCATACTATATTGTACGATAAAGGTGGTTTGGTGTTTTCAAGGCCAATACCCTTCACCGAAATCATGCATATAACTATTCATTTGTAACTGTACGAATGACTCTGAATCAACCCATACCTACGCTATGCAGGATGATTCGGAAATTGGTAGTATCTAGAAGTATATTTTATTGACTATATAGATATAGATGAAAAAAAGATGGGTAAATATTCACAAAAATGGAGCCACCTCCCATTTCGATTATTATTTAGTCTGTTGTCAAGGTCATCACCCTGAGTAGTATTATGAAGGTTTTGGTCGGGGGGCGCCGTTTACTAAAAAGTTATGGGTTGACTTCATCATGTTTCCTATTTTATCTTCGATCAGTAGTTGGTTGGGGCTAAATCCATTTAACGGCCCTCCGAGAGGAGGGGGGCACATTTTGAGATTTAAGATAAGAAAAAAGTGTTTCAGAGATACACTCTCTCTCTCTGCAGAATAACATACCGACAAGCTACTACTACTTTGATAGCGTTAAATAAGTAGGCAGCACACCAGTATGGTATACCGCCACTAACCCAGTTTCATAGTTTGAAGTACTAGGGCGGTCGGATTCTACTGTGTGTTTGGGTCTTTATTTGTATGTATCTATGCGTGCCTCTTGCGCGTGCGTGCTAGGGGTCACTGTTCCCCGTCAGCTTTTTTGGTTGCGAACCTCGCGCCCCGGAAGTTGGACCGCTAATATTCAACTGTTAATATCCCGAGAACGAAGCCTCGGACCCCGAAATGGTATAGGACATTCCGATGTTTTCTTGCATCAGGATATTGCATATTCCGGAATGTTCCTCAATTCCGGAACACCCTGTATAAGCAAGCATTTTTTTTAGCAAAAACTGAGTCTACTCGGTTTACAGCGATGATGACACTCCTGGCAAACATTTGTGATAAGGGTAAAACGGTGAACTCAGGTTCTTGGAAGCTTTATCCTATACGTAAGTAGGGGAAGACGTTACTTAGTAGCGCACACGGTACCTCTACGAATACAGTGTTTTCGTATTATAAATCCGGGTCTCCAGTTTCGTTAGTACATTTCGTGAAAGTACATTTCTCTCCCTGTTACTTCTTTTGTAGTCACCGCGGCGACTACGAGAGACTGAGAATGAGTGAGAGGGCACGCGACAGTGAGAAGCTATAAATTTTGTTTGAGATAGCGGCGGCATTGTATTACTGAAAGAAGGCGGCAGAGACGAACGGCGAACTGAATAGTATATCCGTTTGTTAAGGGAACGACTTGTTATCCGAGCGACACCTCCTTAAGAGGAGAAACCTGTACTAACTCCACTTCCTACCTTTCTATTACAGAAGAAACCTCAAAATTATTCTTGGCCATTCTTGTGTTATACAGTATAATAACTACGATTTTAGGTTGCTAGCACGCAAAGAAGCGACGCGGTTTTCGGTATGAGTTAAGGTACCATGTACCTGCGCGCGTTAAGGCAGGGTCCCACTGGTGCAACGGCGCGCCGCGCACGTTTTTTTCGACACGCAAGGCCGATTTGTTGCAGAAAGAAGTTCCTACTGGTGCAACTGCGCGCCGCGCACGGGTCAAATTTACGAGTTTCTCGGATTTTCGAGCAGTTTAGAGCACTTCAAAGGGTCGACTTTTACGACGACGCGCGCGTCGAAAGCGATCGTGTGCGCGCTATGCCGGGATTTCTCTGCCACGCGCGCACACAAATGCATGCCGCGCATCGTCGAAAAGACTGAAAAAAATGTGTTTTTTTTCAACGCAAATGTACTCTTTACTCCTACATATCACTTGCATATGTGTATTTATGGTCGATTATTTAGTTTATAAATTAAAGCAAGCAATAACATGATAATTCTTACTGTAAATAGCAACAAATATACTACTGCGATAGGTATACTTGTTTCTATACATTGCATAATTTTAATACACTATATATGCACATATGTGACACTGAATTGTAGTTGTCTATCTTTATCAGTTTCAAATTATTCTATTTCTCAAACACAATTAAGTTACTGCTTTGATTCATCCTGCAAGAAAATCTTAGGTGTAAACATATCATTCTTCCGTGACTTCTATATGTTTTTCCGTTCACGCCAGGGGCTATTCATACGTCCCAAAAAGTAAACTATTTAATAGTGCAATGATGCATTTAGGTACCATTTGAGATTACTCGTAATGATATTATGTACCTACTTACTGTCAAAGCGTTGGCCGTCGGTGACCGCCACAGCAGTGAATGTGTTATTGTAATTTCGTTTCCTATCGCATTGCCAGGGAAATATCTCGACATTTGTGGATGTACGGAAGTCAAATTTTAATCATTTTCGAAGTCATAAACCATTTTTAGTAGCTTCAGGTAAACTAAATGTAGGTAGCTACTTAAAAACAGATGTTTCAGTATGAAATAAAGTAACAGCATTTATGAGATCCTCTATAAGCCAGGTATTTCGGGACTTTCAGTACGCATACCAGGCCATACTTGCCTACTCATTTCAGAAATGCGAATTAATCAGAGGAAATGATACACGTGTATTTCCTGTGCAGGTGTAGAAAGTTAGCGTCTTGGAGGAATGCTGGTCCATTTCGTCATGATATAATCTCCTCCCTATGGCCCACCTTTCTCACTTTATTTAAACAAAGAGTGTTCATATTTTCACTATTGGTTGCAATGGTAACTACCCTTAATCTCATATCGTGTGAGAAAAAAACAAACAGGACGCCGAGATAGCGAATAGCTGAGCGATATTAAAAGTGGTGGCGAAGCTATCGGAGGGAAGCCACGGCAGAGAAGTTCCATCATTTCATTTCAAACACAGTTTCCTGCAATCGGTGACCGCGACGTAGTAAATCTCACTATACATAAAGTGTGGAACAAATAAAGTGTGAAAAAATAAAGTATGAAAAAAATATCTAGACAGAGGCGGAATCGAACTCACGACCGCAGCAACGGCCACGTCGACGTCTTACCGAATGCTCCACGGCATATTCTTAAATTAAGGTTATGGCTTTTATGTTTTCCATTGGCGCTATGAAATATTTAATAATTTACATGTAATTATCTCTGTTATTAAGGCCAAATAGCAGAAACGCTCGGACACGTATTTACTTATTTTCGACATACAGGGTGTCCGCGGGAAGAGTGGACAGCTGGATATCTCCTAAACTATTGAAGACAAAAATATTTGAAAAATAGGGAATTGCATAGCTCGAGGGGGCCAACTTATTAGCGTGGACGAATTTTTTTTTTCGATTATTATTTTAAAAGATACGGCGCCACTTCCCCTTCGATACGATGAAGAAAAGATACAAACATTTGAAATCCTGAACAGTTCTCACTTCCTAATGATATTCCAAACCCTTCGAGGGTCGAAAGCCATGAAATTCGATGAGGCACTGCGGGGTATTGTCCTCGCCACGGCAGCAGCACGAGGTTGCTTTGCAAAGTGACCAAGGCGAGCTAAGGACTCTCCAGACTTTTCACTTCGCGAGACACGCCTCGCGCTGCAGCCTTGCAACGTCTAGACGCGGCTTATCATTTGTGCAGTGTGTGACTTGACTACCCTCCGTGTAATCGGTCTGCGCGAAGTAGGGCGCAAGTTCGATGATTATCAGTACTCCTTCCCGAGAGGAATACGATTTACTTTAATTATAGTACATGTGTGTTTTGTAATAAAGTGTTTCTATCGTCTCCTGAATTCAATAACTGGCATCCAGACATCTACGCTCCTACAATCCACCGTCAATACGCCTCGTAGAGAGACACGGGAAGAAAAATGGTAGCCCGCTGTTGACACGTGGTCCTCTCGAATATAAACACGAGCTTTAATATCAAAACAAAAGCATGCGTCATCGTATTCAGTGCGAGAGAAGGTGGGCACTGGGGAGGAGGTATTGCTGTGAAGAGGGCCTCTTCAAGAGAGCAGCCGTTTGTGAGGGATGCAAATTCGATTGGTTCTAATATAATCTGCTCCCTATGGTTGAAATTTAGTCTAGCAACTTTCACACCTCCTAACCTAACCAATTGAACTTACATCCCTCCCAAAAGAACCGGCCATCCGAGCGTAGAAGCAAGTGCGAAATAAAAGTAACGGTGCGCTTCTCGATACCGCAGATGTACCTACCTAAGTAGCATTTCTGACGGAAAAGAATTGTCCAGCCTTTGGGCCTGCCATTCCTGGCGTAGACCTTTGGCAGGTAGGTATCTGTTTCAACAGGCAAGGCCACCCGTGGCGCCAGCAAGACCGTCCCCGGTCCTTGCTATTCCAGCGAGTTTTCTTCCAGGGAAAATCAGTAAATTTGCAAGCGCAATATCTCAAAAACCAGTGGGAATCAAGTGTATACATTAAAGCTTATTGAATTTGTCTTAGAACGCACTATCAACTCAGGTCTTCAGAAAAAATAGTTCCATTTAAAAAACCGAACTTGACCATCGTATCTTTTAAAATAATAATCGAAAAAAAAATTCGTCTGCGCTAATAAGTTGGCCCCCTCGAACCATGCAATTCCCTATTTTTTAAATATTTTTGTCTCCAATAGTTTAGGAGATATCCAGCTGTCCACTCTTCCCGCGGACACCCTGTAGATCCATCGTGCCAAGGCTCATCAAAATCGATGACTACCTCACCGTGGACTCCCCTTGTTAGTTTATGTCTCGTCAGTTCAATGTCAAAGAAAGCATTCTATTCAGCTTACTAATATCTGTAAACTTGGGTTTACGATACGAACGTAACTTTTAGCACTTTTTCGAGAAATGTCTTCCGTATTTTCGCCGAGTCGTTACGGCAATTTTATTAATTTATGAGCAGGAAAATCTCCGAATACTAACTACATCCCAGGTGAGTCCGAGCTTTTCTACTTTTCAATAGCAATTGCCATATCATGAACCTAGGCAACGGGACCTCTTGTACATCATCCACTCGAGGATCGGTGGGGCACCCAAGATCCCAGGCATTCAAGCCTATTGTACGGGTATGAGGTTGCACCGCATGCTACTACAGTTTTCCCTACCCGTGGCGCGCCCACGTTATCATTGGCTTTCGAGCCCCCCTTCCGCACGGCTATGGTAAACATTGTGGAGCCCGGCTCCCAAATGGCTCGATGTGGCCTTCGCAGGTCTAGACGACTCCAGTAACGCTGGAATGTTATGTTCTCGATAATGGGAGTAACCACTAGATTGAAAAGTAGACTTTCGATCCAGTGGAAACGTGCTGGAATGACGACACTGTAGTGGAATGAAAACTCTGTTTAGATTATTCCAGTTACAACCCAGTGTTAGACTGGACTAATCTAAATCCAGCTTCACACAAACGGAGCGCGCGGTTTGTGTACCTGAAACGGGGCACACCGCTGTCTTCAATAGCTTACTGTGACGTTTAATATGTGTCGCACACTTTAAAGATAGACTTATTTTATAAAAAACACTCTGGTGAATTTATATTACTTTTTTTCGGATTTGTAAAATTGAGACCCCGAACTAAAATATGCAAAATAAGAATTGGTTTATAATTTCCATTGCTGCAAAAATGATTTCTCAATCCGAAAAAAATATTATTCGGGAAGGTGAATTCTTCTCGATTAAAATAAAAAAGGAGTCAACTAAATACGGTAAATAGTTTCCCAGATAAAAATTCATAAGTACAACCCATTTTCACGATAACTCCTAACTATCATTAAGTGGAATTTCTGGCATAATGCCTATTAGGGTAAACCTATAAAGGTTCGCAACACTGCCCAGCATGGTACCATATGATAGCCTTCATCTTGGAGTTTCGTTTGCCCAGGAGCCTGTGCGTTACCGTATTACGGCCATCAAACTATTTATTGTAACAAAGAATATAACAGCTACTCGGTGAGAGTTTTCTAGGTAATTCAACCGACACGATGCACCACCTTGCAATAATATTCTTATGTAGCTATTGGAGTTTCAAGAAGGTGGGTCTTGTATAACTCAACGTTCTGTATAACGCAAGAGATTGAAAACATCCTACAGGATATGCTACAGCGGGTAATGTTAAGCTTCCGAAATCGACTCCATGAGTGTAATGGAGACCACTGAAAATACATAATTTTTAAGTATTGTAGGCATAAAAGTTATAAGAGTTAATAATTTTCTATTCTAGGCAAATCTCCTTTGTTTGTAGATCATTAGTGCCTACACAATTATAGGGCTATTAGTACAAAGTGATGCTTCTTTATTTCATTTTGAAAACCGTCAGGTGTTTCTGCTCAGCCCTTAGGCCGGATACTGTCAACCAGTCGCCGGCAATTTGATCGATAAGAGACAAAAAAACAGTGTCCAACAGCCATTTTGGTCTGTAACATTCAATAGACATTTCATATAGACTTTTGTGTTCTCAAAACGAATCGGCAAACTGTTTGTCACCATCATCCTCAGTTTTCGAGAAATTCGATTTTAAAAAAAAAATGCAAATTTTCAACTTTGAACATCTTTTGTGTTCAAACAGTAATAGTATTCGGTTGCTTGTTACGTCAAATTATTCTACGAACCTTCGTGAACACAACGATATAAGTTATTATTGAATTATAAACATTTAAATATGTTTAAACAACGATCACAAGGGAAAGGACACCTGAAATGCATCAATTTTTGCAGATATCTTTCTACATATTTCAAAAACTAAGGGTCTAGGATAAAATATAACTATTTCACGCGCTGCAGCAAATATTTTTTCTCGGGAAACCATCAGCGGAAATGGTAAAACATTCTTTGTTTACAGTACAGAAACGAAAGAGTTTGGCAAAACTTGCGGCGCCGACAGTGGTAGTCAATGGCGCGTGGGCCGCTCAGCGTCACAGAATCGCGTTAAGGTAGGATTTCCAAGACGCGATTCGCCGCGACGGCGGACGTCGGCGGTGAGTCGCGTCCCGCCGCCGTGGCAAGCAGACCTCAGGTACCGCGTTAAGGAACCCAATTCGGTTCGAGCACTTGAAAGGGTCTATTCTAACGGACGGCATACTTGCTTCAGAAAAACCAGATTGTTTATTCTTTATCGTATCGATATGGAAGTGACACCGATGGCTTCCTTAGGTTTTTCCAATGAAAATCATACCAAATATCATGTAAATCGGAATATTTTTAACGAAATTAGTTTGAAATCATGTAAACCGATATTGTTTTCTTATTTCCTTCAATATGGTCCGAATTGCGTCGTTCTTGGTGTTTTCTTTATCGAAGAAACACAAGGAATAGAATACCGTCGTTTTTGCAAAGATCTGATGAGAAATGTGGAACTTGAGCATTTCTCACTTCTTACTGGGTATTATAATGATGTCCAACCGCTTCGACGATGAGGGTCGGAAGCCATAAACACTCGGTGAGGTTCCGCGAGGTTCTACCTTCGCCACGGGTTACCAAGCGGCAACAGGTTTGTGCAGTTCGTACCCTCAAATGCGAATATTTCGAAAAAATCTATGGCATTCGTTTTTCCACGTTTGTCCAACAAAAATTTTGGTTCGTCTATCCTTCAAAAAGAAAGTTCTGACCAAATTAAGAAAATTCGTCATCAGCACACCCACGAACTATGAACATTTTTCACTTCTTTTTAAGTGGTTTATTATCGTCCACGGTTCACGTTTGGTTAGCCAAAGTTTTCATTTGTTCACCCTCCAGAATCGAATTATTAATAGTAATAGCGAAAAAGTAGGGTTTATTTCCATCGTAAATTTATAAAATTCTTTTAGTTTTATTGGAATTATTGGCAAATTGCCGTTATTTTTTTTTTTAATAACGTCAAACCTTCGTATGAGTCATATGTTAACTCTTCCTTTATAAATTTCCTTCATAATGTTCGGTATTTTGAGTGCAAAAAATGGGATGTTCAATTTGTCTCCTATTTTTGGGATTGAGGCCCACTGTGCGACATAGAATGTAGATAATTACTCCATGATTGGTAAATATTGCCAAATCTTGCTTTGCGAAAAAGAAATTTGCTTGGAAGATCCCGGAGGGTACCTAATTAAAAAGCCGATACTAATTGCTGATATTTTTTCTATGACTTTCTTATGGAAAAATCTATACGTAACGAATTATTTGCTACTGCCTATCGGAAACTACTATTTCGGTTCCCAAAATTTTTTCCTTTATATCACCGAAATTCAAAGGACTCGATTTCGAAAATTTTGCAAAAAATAAAAACATACAAACTTTGACACGTGTTTACACACAGATCAGAAGTAGCCGCCATGATATTTTTCCATTTTTTAGGAGCTCATATTATTAATTTACAAGAAATATATAAAGAAAAAATAATCCCATAACTTTTGAATTTCTACTAATTTCCCTATTTCTTGGGATTCTGTCCCACTGTGGCGATGGATCGCGCGGCGGTCGCCGCTAGACTCAGTTTGGAGGAATCAAGCTTTTGGCCGCAGCGGCTAGCCGCCCGCTAGCAGATTCTCCCATAATGGGGGGAAACAGACACTCATAGCATTGTGTTGCGCCTCGAGTAGCCTAGGTAGCTGCCGCACACTGATACAGCGATCGGGAAACGCGTCTAGGAAAACAGATGCATGATTCTCCATAAGAGCGGTGCTTAGGATTTCCCCGCGGCGGATCGCGTCTTGGAAATCCTACCTTAACGCGCGTAACTACTGTGCCCCGATTGAAAGACGTCGGTAGTAGTATAACTATGCCGATTCTAACGCAGGTCCTCTGAGGGGAGCGCGGGGACGGGGGAAAGTGAGGGCGCGCGGGGGAGTGCGGCGGAGGGAAACCTGGGCGCGGGGCCTGAGGGGAGTGGAAGAGCGGTTGCGCGCGCACGAGCCGCGGAGTGGGGAAAGCCGCAACCGTGGAGGGGATCAGTCCGGGCCGAGCAGCCGCGGAGACCTGGCCCACCGTCCTCGAAATTTTTCAAAGGGAGGGAATGACCCCCGAAAAGTCTTTTTCAGGCCTAGGCCCACACCGAAAATTTTTTCAGACCTAACCCAGGGAGGGGACGGCCCCCGAAATTTTTTTTCCAAACCAATATGCGTCGGAAATTGTTTAATAATTTATGTTTATCCGAAATTGTTTCGGACGATGTCGAGAAATATCGGGAAAGATCGACGTTCTTTTCTTTTACGAACCTTCGGGACGGAAAGAGAGAGCAATACTTCGTTATAAATCTAAATTCGGAGGAGGGAGAGAGACAGAACTACATAGCGATACAATCGCAGATATTCTAAAATTTTGAATCAGCTATCTACAGAACCATTATGTAGAAATATTATTTCAAGCAGATATGTAGCATTCTGAAGCTAACCGTATTTATTCTAAAGCGTTCCGATTTAACGTCGCAGCGTAATTCGAATCCTCTGGAGCAGTCGCGCGGGATGACGTCACTTGATGGCGCGTAGAACGCTCGAACGAAATAGAATTATGCGACGTCAGCAAATCTTAGAATTATAGAAATTATAGAAATTGGTAAATAATATGTGTTTAAGAGATTATATATTGTTTACAAAAAAGAAAATATAAATGAATATAATATAAAAAAGAATATATATAATATAAAAGAAAAGAAAACACACTTAAATAATAAATATAATAGAAAAAGAAAATACAATAGAAAAAAGAAAATAAAACAATAAAATAATAAAATAAAACTAGAATATAAAAATAGAAAAATAGAAAAAATAGAATATAAAAAATGGAAAAAATATAAAAAAAATAGGGAAAAAAATAGGAAAAAAAATATAAAACTATTCTAAGAAGGGGGATGGTGGTGGTGAGGGCGATGATGGTGGTGGTGAGGGCGACGATGGTGGTGGCGAGGGCGATGGCGATGGCGATATGGCCATCCGTTCGGGGGGGAGTGATGGTAGCTGCGGCAGCGGTTGTCGTCGTAACCGTCGCGCGTCTGTCCACGGCGGTGATGGCGACCGCGGCCGCCTCAACGGCAGGAACCCCACCCGTTGATTCGGCACCCAAGGCTGCCGCAGCCGAGCCACCATCACCCGACCAACCGCGATCTGATGGCGGGGGGGTGCCACCTCCTCCTCCTCCTCCTCCTCCAGCAGCCGCGCATTCATGTCCTAGAACACAGACAAAAAACGTTGGTGTAATAATGACACATTAAACATAATAAACATCAAACACACATAACAATGCAATATATTACATACCACTGGAGGCGGCGACGGCGACGGCTGCGGCGACCCCCAATCGGGGACCAATTGGGGGAACGCGGAGGCGGCGGCTGTAGCGGCGGCGGCGAGTTGGGCCCCTGCGATTGAGGCGAGGGGGGCGACGGTGGTGGCGAGTCCTGCGAACATTGCATTTTTGAAATCATTGGGATTCCTTGTGCACATTTAAGTTGAAAAAAAAATGGTGGACATTCTAAGCATTGGAGGGAAGCCGACGTTCGACGATCGCATCGTCAAGCTCGAGACTCACACATACAACCCATACGTCAACACGACGTTTGGATACAGCGATGAGATAAGAATACCCATACAGCAGCAGGATTTATACACATTGCCGTGTGAAAGTTTCCTCTACTTGGCGGGGAAATTGAAGATAAATAAGCCAAGCGATACATTAACGGTGACGTTGGGAAATAATTGCGTGGCGTTCTTATTTGATGAGATTCGATACGAGCTGAATGGCGTGGAGATTGATCGCAACAGAAACGTTGGGATAACTAGCACGCTTAAAAACTATGTATCGCTGACATCTGGCGAAGGCAAAAGTATGGAGAATGCTGGATGGGGCTTGAAACGACGCGATGGGCTAATAGTGAAAAATCATTTCAATTTTTGCATCCCGCTTAAATATTTGCTGGGATTTTGTGAGGACTACAAACGTCTGATTTTTAATCTCACTGGATAACAAAGGTTAAACGCGATAAATGTTAAAATATTTAAAAGTACATACCTCTGAACTGTCTCGGCACTCCGGCGCTATTCTTGAAAATCCCATTCTTCTTTTCACACAAAATGAAAATCGAAATGATTACACTGTTCGCTGTCGCGATTGAAAGGCAACTGGTCTCGCTGCATCTACTGGCTCTTGGATGCAACCCCCTGCCATGAAATCGAGAAGTGCATAGCTTTGCAAAGTAGGATGTCTTTGTTCTTCACCATCTTCATTACAGGCCACCTGCATTTTCGCTGACCATCCTCCTCCATATACTTATCTTCTTCTTCACTGACCACCCTCTCCTTCTATGTACTCCACTTGCATTTCCACTGACCATCAACACCTTCCATGCATCTTCTTCGAACAACTCACTGACCTCTCCTTTATCTTCTTCGCGTGTATCATTTGGCTGAATCGTTTCTCCTTCTTTGACACATCATTCGACTAGATCACACCACTTTCAACATGAATCGAACGAGTATTGAACGGTATTGAATGGTATCGAACGGCTTTGATCGGGTATCGAACGGGTATCGAACGGCTTTGATCGGGTATCGAACGTGAATCATATCGCAATGATCGTGTGTCGAACGGGTATCGAACGGGTATTGAACGACTTTGATTGGGTATCGAATGGGTATTGAACGGCTTTGATCGTGTATCGAACGGCTTTGATCGGGTATTGAACGGCTTTGATCGGGTATCGAACGGATATCGAACGGCTTTGATCGGGTATTGAACGGCTTTGATCGGGTATCGAACGGGTATCGAACGGCTTTGATCGTGTATCGAACGGCTTTGATCGGGTATTGAACGGGTTTGATCGGGTATCGAACGGGTATTGAACGGCTTTGATCGGGTATTGAACGGCTTTGATCGGGTATTGAACGGGTTTGATCGGGTATCGAACGGGTATTGAACGGCTTTGATCGAGTATTGAACGGCTTTGATCGGGTATTGAACGGGTATTGAACATGAATCATACCACTCTGAACGAGAATCGAACATGAATCATACCGCTTCTGCATAACTATCGTCTTAATCTAGCGTACATTACATGCAGGAGGTTGGGAGGGTGAAGAAAAAACATTTATACATTAAAAAAATTGATTTTATTTATTTATGAATTTCTCTCTGGCGTTTAGACCACCAGTTGAATATTTTAAATACATTTTGCATGGCACAGTGCTTTGCGTGTCTGCCACATCGCAGAGTATTAATTACATTTAGCTTATTTAGAGATTTGATATCCTCGTAGTCAATGTCCAGCGTCTCGATGACCACGTCCATTCTCGTATCTTCATCGAGGAAATCCGCAAGCCAGTCGCGTTTCTGCAGCCCTTTAACGTATACGATATGAGATGCGTCATCTTCTTCGTCGATCGCATCAGCTACAGCTTTCGTAATTAGCCGTTTAGCCATACTGTACGGAACGCCTCCATCGTCCCACCGTAGCCCGTGATGTTTCGCCACCAACCACCGGATGCTCGATTTGTCGGATTTCGTAAGAAGATATTGCGGCATCGAACTCCCAAAAATATAGTGCGAGAGAATTGTTCCCTTTCGCAGGATAGCCACTTCCTTGACGACAAATCTTCCATCGACGATGAACCCTTGCAGGTCAACAAATGTTGGTACGACCATTATCGGTACGATTTAGAGGTCCGCTCACTTCCAAGACAGACGAGAGAATGGGGTCTTTCTCATAAGACATCTCGATTTTCACGATGAAATATTTGTATGAATTTGGCACAGGAGAGGGCGGGGCAAGTAGTATGGTAATTTAATTTATTTTGCGCACCACGTTTATCAGCGGATTGTATTCAACCACACGATCGTGCAGAATCAGACAGTAGGCCGTAGTATTTGCAGGCACATTCTCTTTACACTCGAATTCTATGCGCACGTCCATGGTGCCATTCTTGATCGACTCATTTTGTCGCGAGCAATCAATCACCACGAGGGGACCAAATTGTAAAAATTCGGCCACGGTGAATAATGCCTCGTTGCAACTATGTCCATAATACGATTTACAGAATTGCGTATACATGTGATACAAGATGGCATGCTTATTCTTGTCAAATTCCAAGTTCAGGTCATCGTATGGATAAAATTCCGAGTTGAGAAAAAGTTTTACATTGGCCAATTTGCAGTTGTTGAACTTAGTAACATCTTCGCTCATCACATTCTTTCGATCAGTCTGTAGAACAAGGATAATAACTCGCGGCTTCTCCAGCTGTGCGGATGCCTTCACAGCCCACGAACGCTTGGTCGTGCTCTGTAAGAGAAGATACTCGTACAGATCCCACGAGTGAAAACAAATGCTCAGGTTTTTTCCACTTTACAAAGCATGTAGCAACGATAGCTTATTAACGTCATTTAACGTCACATGAGGCATCCGCCATTGCACTTTAAGTAATTCAATTTCTGGTTCCAACATCGGTGATCGTATTAGAGAATTGTTGTCGTTGCGCGATCGTATTAAAATCAATTCGTGACGCGCATTAATAATCATGCGTTTGTAGTCCTCGCAAAATCCCAGCAAATATTTAACTGGGATGCAAAAATTGAAATGATTTTTCACTATTAGCCCATCGCGTCGTTTCAAGCCCCATCCGGCATTCTCCATATTTTTGTCTTCGCCAGATGTCAGCGATACATAGTTTTTAAGCGTGCTAGTTATCCCAACGTTTCTGTTGCGATCAATCTCCACGTCATTCAGCTCGTATCGAATCTCATCAAATAAGAACGCCACGCAATTATTTCCCAACGTCACCGTTAATGTATCGCTTGGCTTGTTTATCTTCAATTTCCCCTCCAAGTAGAGGAAACATTCATACGGCAATGTATATAAATCCTGCTGCTGTATGGGTATTCTTATCTCATCGCTGTATCCAAACGTCGTGTTGACGTATGGGTTGTATGTGTGAGTCTCGAGCTTGACGATGCGATCGTCGAACGTCGGCTTCTCTCCAATGCTTAGAATGTCCACCATTTTTTCAACTTAAATGCGCACAAGGAATCCCAATGATTTCAAAAATGCAATGTTCGCAGAACTGAGCCTTTTCTTTTTAGTGTAATCAGAGCTGTTGCAGGTGTTGTTGTTATTGTTGTTGTTGTTGTTGTTGTTGTTGTTGTTGCAAAAAATTTCACTTGGAAGAAACGAGTTTCTGGAGTCGTTCAACACAAGCATCTCTTTCGATCACGCCACACGTATTATCGTCGTCGCCGTCGTACGCGCAATCTGATGGTAATCTCTTCACCTCGAAAATCGAGCAACCGTCCGTCTTGATCCACAACGCGTATCGTTAGATCCGTAATGACCCGTGCGGTGATTGGAAGGTAAATGATCTGCGCGGGCGTTTCCGATATCTTATATCCTGGTGGGACTCTCGGAGAAAATTCATGTATCGTATGTACGCGCTTCCCATTGTTGTACGCGCCAGCGGTCACGCTGCATTCTATGCGAATAATGTTCACGTTCATGATATTAATTGGATCGTCCCATTCATGCCACCGTCCAGGTTCTAATACCCGATTCGTCGAGAATCCCAGTAGCGATCCAATGTTATTGGGTTTCGTAAAGTCTATGGCGAACGAGCAGTACAGCTCGCTTTTCATGGTGTTGTTGTTGGGACGCAACACTATTGTATACACATCGTTGTCACCGTCATCGATGCCGCCGAGATTTTGAGGATACCGCTCGAGTAATCGCTGCTTCAAATACTTGGCAATGGCGTCTATTTCGTAGGAGCCGTGGGGAATCGTAATGTATTCATGAGTGGTGTCGACGCTGTTGCTGATGTCATAGTTTACGACAAAGTAGGATTTATCGTTGCTCGAGTCGATGTTTGGTATTGTGTGATAAGTTTCTAAAGTTGCTAGACCAAGCTCGTAACCATCGTCGCTCAAATCTATGGGCGGAAAGTAGCTTCCCGCGAGGGTGCTACTCTTGCCGGTTAGAGTGAATGTTAACGACATATTCCGAGCTGTACGACTGGCCTGGTACTGAATCAGAGTGATGGGAAGTCAATCCTTAAATTTGGTGCCAATCGCTTGTAGAAAGCGTAGACATAGTTGTCCACAATTGCTCTGATCGTACTTCTGATAAGCCGTTCGATTGTATTCGATTTACACGACATCTTTGTCCAGATATTGTACCAATTCTTTAGGCGGTTGAAGATTCCCAAAACTGTCGAAATATATAGCTCGACCCCCTCTCTTCGCATACGCCACCCAATGAGTCCCCGGCCCCTCGACATTGTCCAAATTCACGATACCGCTCTCGTTTCGACGTACCCCTCCGGCAGGTAGCGCGTTACGCATGAAAACACCTCTAAAGAATGGAATACGCATACGTTTTGCAAACTCCTCCAATTGCGCGTCGGTAGTTACGCCGACAGACATTTTTATTTTCTTTTCGATGTTTTTTTTCGTTTCGATATTCCCTGTCCGCGCTTGTATGGTGCGAGATAAAGTCCACGACCTTCCATGGAGCTATTATGACGTTGCATTTCCTGCAGCTGATGTTGCGCCGCCTTATTATCGTTTACCGCCGTAGCGATCCCCGCCGCTCCACCAGCTAACGATCCGAGAAAACCTAGCAGCGGGAGAAGTGGTAATATACCACCCCGTTTTGCCACTGGGAGAATCCGCTTTTTCGATGCTCTCTTTGGAATCCGCTTTTTCGATGCTCTCTTTGGAATCCTTTTGCGCAATTTTGCTTTCATCCCCATTTCGATTTTCGTCTTGGCCTTCATAGCTGCCCAAATAGCTGTAGCAGCACCTCTTTCGCCCAGAGTCGAGTCACGCGCAACGATGCGTTTTCGCGCTTTGCCAGCGAGTACGTTATCTGCCGCGTGCCTTTCGTCGAGGTTGTTACTGCGCGAATACGCAATATCGTGTTCGCGACACGCTGCGTCCAACGGATTGATGCCTTGATCACCTCTAGCCAATCGTTTTGCTGGATGTGTTCCTGGACCGCAAAACTGGTATCCCGGGATATGTAATTCGATAGGTAGCGCGTTTATCGCCCGATTTAACAAAACATTACCTTTCTTTACTCCCGTTGGTGACATTCGCGACAGTTTTTAATCAATGGTGCCGGACCGTCGATATGCGTTCGCTGCCAAGGGCGATTATAATGTTCCAGACACCGACGATACTGCTGAACCTCAGAATCAGCTTTTATATGCTCGGGGAGTTTGTCCCACAACTGATCAATGTGTCTGCCAAACTCTCGCAGTAGAATAATCTTTGGTATATATTTCAACTGTTCAGAGGTTAAGTCTCGAATATCGCAATTATCCGACAGGATCAGAAGCATTTTGAATACTGAGCTGTTTTGCTTCAGCGTGGACCTATAAATAGGGCGCGTCGCCGCTATTACGTATCAAAATCATTTTTCACAATTCGCGGAGAGGATGCGATTCGTGCGACAACCTGTGACAATACGCGTAACAAATTTTGACGATAAATCACGAGTGATGTCCTCGAAAACAAGACGCAAACATGGTAGCATGCTACCAAACACTATACGCTGTCTGATTTGCGGCCCATCAAATTGTGGAAAGACCAACGTGTTGGTGAGCTTGTTGGAAAGTCCTCACGGTGTTCGCTTCGAGAACGTGTACGTGTATTCCAAGTCGTTGCAACAGCCGAAATATCAGTATTTGGAGAATTTATTGACCCCGATAGATGAAATTGGCTACTTTACGTTTTCGAATAACAGCGACGTCATCCCACCGAGCGAATCGCTCCCGAATTCAATTTTTATCTTTGAGGACGTGGCATGCGATAAGCAAGATACGATACGAGAATACTTTGCAATGGGGCGCCACTCGAACGTTGACTGCTTCTATCTCCGTCAGACGTATGCAAAAATTCCCAAACATCTTATACGCGACAATGCGAATCTGTTGATTCTGTTTAAGCAGGATGGTACCAACTTGAAACATGCGTACGACGATCATGTAAATACTGATATGTCATACGAGGATTTCTGCGCTTTGTGTCGTAATTGTTGGCAACGGGAATATGGTTTCGTGGTAATAGACAAGGATAGCGCGATGTCCAATGGACGTTATAGAAAGGGATTTAACGAGTTTGCCGTACCGTGAAATGGTCAATTGTCGTCAACACGACGGTGGGAAAGCAACGTCTGCGGTACAACGATGATTGATATCGATAGTCTGGAGATTAAGGATCGCGATAGAATAGCGAAGGAAATTGCCAAAACCAGCGAATCTATTCGTAAGAAACATCAGGCTTTGAAGACTGTCAAGATGGAGGAAGATATCGCGTTGGAGAGATACTTCAAACGTGTCGTCGAACCCTTAAAACATATCATGAAAAATAGCACAGCAGCAGAAGCTGACGCATCACCGCCGATGAGCACAGACGTTGGAGGGAATGAAACATTAACGCCTAAAACAAAAATTCAGTCGAAAGGGAACACATCGCGCAAGGCAAAGAGGAAACCACACATGTCATCTGAATATTTACCCGTAACCTCCACACCAGTTCAATCGAAGCGGAAACGACAGAATGCCACGTCAAACGATTCCCCTCGTTCCTCCCACACCAATAAATACCGGTATACAATCGCTCACAACCATTGATGACAACGTTTTCGAAACTAGTCCCGATGAGTCGTTTGCAACATCTATTAGACATCAACTCCAAACATCCGAGGGACAAGAAACGTTTCGCAGCCATTTCGGTCCGCTGGGGCAAAAATACATGGGCGCAATCCTAAGTGGTGATAGGGATACAACAATGGACTATGTGTATGGTGTATACTTTGGCAATAGTGGAACGATGCTTGGAGATAAAGCTTTCGATATAGACAAGGATGATAATATAATCATTGATGGTGTAAGATATAGAGGAACGTCCGGTCTTTACGAACTGATTTTCAAGAGAAATCCCGACGATGCCCTGTACACCGATGCCGACAAACAAAAATACAAAAGTATACTGCTGACGACGAATGCCCACAGACGCAGTCATAACGCTAAATATCCCATATTAAGCAAGAAGGGATACAAGTACAAACATGTAATTGCACCTCTACTCCCCCGCTAGTAGGGCAGGGAAAGGTGTAAGAACACCGCTAGCTATGATGGTAAACGACAACAAGATCGATTACATGCATTGGGATGATCCCAACGAGCTGGTGGATCTATTGCGTTTGTTGGAAGCGTCGCGTCAGGCTGGTAACAACTCTCATGATCCCGAAAGTCTATCGATTATCGAGGAACTCCGCGAGGTAGGCCTCATTATAAATTAAACCACACGTCGATGATTTGCACTGTATGCATCTAGATGCCGATCAACAAATTTGGAGTATCGCTCGAGAAGAGTGGAGCAGCTAGAATGGACTATTACAAATGGAGCGGCATGCTTCGAAATTATATGCGAGATAACGCTCTTTGTGTGGACGGTGCCGACTTTGATGCAAAATCACGCAAGATACGACGCGTAGCTCAGCCGGTGGCTGACAGCGATGCCGTCAATAAACTATACATGGAAAAGGGCATTAAACTTTTGAGAGAGCAGCAGTAAGAATTAGAAAGGAAGCTGGTCGTGTTTGAGTGAGATATGCTGACGTTGCAAAACAGCGTTCAAAAGTTATCGCAGGCGTCAAATTCAATCCCACAGCAGCGCTGCGAAGGAGAATCATGCGAAGCGGCTGAACTTGTCCTCGGACTGATGGGGAGCACATAATGCACGTACACGATAATTATCGCATTATTCGTGTCAAAGACACCTCTGCGATCAAACTTGCAACCATTATCGAAATCCAAAAGTAAAGAAAACCATGGCCCCAAGAAGCGGCAACTTGTTGAGGAATTGCATGCTCCAGCTCGAAGACATTTCCCACGGAGGCGCGTCATAGTGCACGGATACGACGATCTGTGGCAAGCTGACGTTGTAGAAATGCGTCCATACTCGCGATTCAACCAAGGTTACCACTACATACTCACCGTCATCGATGTGTTGAGCAAGTATGCATGGGCGGTGCCGCTGAAGACTAAAAGTGGTGCTGAGGTGACCAAAGCGTTTGCAAAGATATTTAGAGATCGATATCCGAAAAATTTGCAAACCGATCAAGGAAAAGAATTTTACAACGCCGATGTGCAGAAACTCTTGTCAAAGCATGACATTAATCATTATTCGGCGTATTCGGTGATGAAGGCCTCCGTCGTAGAACGTTTCAATCGAACTTTGAAGAACAATATGTGGAAAATGTTTACGCTCAAGGGAACCTACAGATGGATCGATTCGCTATCGCGTCTTCTCGCAGAGTATAACGCGCGAAAACATAGAACCATCGGAATGCGTCCTCGCGATGTTACCCCCGCGATCGCCGACAAGCTGCTAGCCACCGTATACAGCAACATAAAGATCGCTGCTCCGGCGAGATTCAAGTTGGGCGAGTTTGTGCGCGTGAGCAAATTTAAAACCATCTTCGATAAAGGCTATACGCCGAATTGGACTACGGAGGTGTTCAAGATAACCAAAGTACAGGCAACTAATCCCGCGACGTATCTGCTCCTCGATTCCTGTGGAAAACCTGTTGCCGGAGGATTCTATGAACACGAGCTGCAACGCGTCACCGATCCTGATGTGTATCTAGTGGAAAAAGTGTTGCGTAGGAAGGGGGATAAGGTGTACGTCAAGTGGTTGGGGTTTGATTCATCACACAATTCTTGGATAAATATAAATAATGTATTGTAACATAATAATATATGATTCAATAAAAATACAATAATATATACATGTGGGAACAATTTTTGTATACAATAATTCAACCATTTATATGAAGGAGTTAATAAATACAATAATTTCTATTTTACATCGATTTTTTTTTACAACGGAATTTTATAATGGTATTTTATAATGTCCCCAGGGCAGAGTGTCGATCGAATCAGGTACGATATACCGCTTGTCGTCGTACGGACTTAGAGCGATTTTGGATTCCGAAATGGTGTACACTTTGTGCAATTTAGACCGTATACATGATTGCCTGCGAACCATTTCGATCTCCCTTTGCAAACACTGCGCGTAGTCGCCGAAAGTTATCGTTCTGGCTATGACGTTGGTCTTGACGCCTTTCGCCTTTTTCGTATCTTTTTTGCCGTCTACGCGGAGTGCATACATTTTCGCTCTAAGACCTACGAACTCGGTCATTATCGCACCGTTATTTTCATCTTTCATCAGCCCCGGAACCTTCCTATTTACACACGGCATATTATATGAATTGTCGATAGGATAATCGCTTGTGTCGAATCTATCGATATCGCGTTTCATAGGCTCGTAGATATCTTCGCATCGAATGTGATAAATGAAGCTGTCCGTGTCTGTGTATAGAATTTTACAATTTTGCCCGTGCAGGGGAGACATGTACTCGTGATGAAATTCGTACAAACAAATTTTTGATATGTCCAGAATGCACATACCCACGTATATCGGTTTGTTGAATTTCACCTCGAGTTTTCGCAATTCAACAGCTATTAAATTTTCCGAAAAAACACTTCTGCTGTGGAAATTCGGTTTCGCGATCATTGCCTCCGCGCCATATCGCCCTTCCCAATGTGTCAAAAGTTTTACGTCCACGTGATTTCGAACATTTTCCATAGTTTTACCAAATACCGCGTTGTTCATCAATTTGTACAAATTTTTTTCGAAGTCGTTTGTCGCGCCTGTTCTAAACCGTGTATTGAGTTCGATGTAATCGCGGAGCCAGGGGGATTGAGCGAATTGAAGCACGCGGTGTATCTTTGTAATACAAAGACCGTGACGCGTGCACTGCTGCAGGTTGCGATAATGAATAACATAACGCTGCTTATCGTATACCGTCGCGAGTAACTTGTCCTGTCTGCTGCCAGGTGGTTTGGCACGCGTCGGGCAGAACGGTAGATCGGCATGAGCGTCGTGCAGACTTTGCGGATATTCCAGATCTACCTCGAGAATGTACCCCGTGGGCGAATCGACAGCGATCGAAAACACGTCAAATTTTTCAACATCTTCGACCCATTGAAATTTGGCGTGTGGCAGGTGTTGACACATTGCCCATCCATACAAATTATTTACATCAAAATACATGAAGTACGATGACTCTTCCGATGCGTCGTAAGATGGCATGTACTTGTTATTGGCATGTGCGTATCTTCCGGAACATTGACTCAAACCCCCGCGTATACCGCGTTCGATAAACATGACCATATCGACGTCAGTGAGCAATTCGAATGTAATTTTGGTATGTTTTAGCATGGTATCCCACGTGAAACCGGGTAGAGTATAATAATGCGCTGAATCTAGTCCGTAACTCTTGATACAACTTTCGCGAAAATTTTCAAAAATATCTGCCAATAACAAGACATCTGTTTTCAAATACAAATCGCTGTATTCGCCCAAGGTTCTAATGCCGAAACGCTGCCAGACAGTCTCGGCGTGTGCGTAATCGCTCTCGGATACAGTTTCACCCGTTAACGAACTGTAGAATGATTCGCGCGGCAGTAAGCATGGGTCCTGCAACTTGTTCACGCAATCAAGGTATTCGTACGGAAAGACACCTTTTCGCGTCAATAAATTGAAATCCTCGACGGATAATGTTTGAAATTGGGATCGTAAAATTTTTAAATGATCTGTGCTAAGAAAAGATGCTAATTTGTCGAGACTGGTGTTGAGAAATTTGTACGAATCGATGAATCGCAATTTAATATAATTTCGCGAGTCTGAATCAGCCATATCGTCGACATCTTTTGTGAAAGAAATATACTTTTCTTTAGTTATGGGTAATACGTCGATGTGACCTTCGAAAGCGGTAGCTATTTCCTCGATAATGAAATGTGAATCGTAACCGGATAAATTATGGAAAACTATGGGGATGTAAAACGCGTTTTTATAATTTAAATTGCACTCCGAATTTGCTGGGCCTCTAAACCGTCCGGATAGATGACAATGATCGCGAACTCGTATATCGCCAGCCTCGAATGGTTCTTCGCAAATATGACAGTGTGTTGCATCGCGAAATGCCGTCCACTGTTCGGTAGTTAAATCAATCATGGGAATATTACTGGTCAGGATGGGTTTGGCGAAATTCGCAAATTTTTTTAGTTCGTCTACGAACCATGAAACTCAATCCGCGTCGCGACGACATCGATACGTCGATAGCGATGTATCGTACGAACAATGCATATAATAGGCTATGCTGTGTACATTATGGTGTTGGTACGCGCGCAATTTATTATTGTCTATATCACCCGTTCGACTGTCCTCTGTTTTCTCGATGATGCACTCGAGATCGGCGTACACCACGAAGGGGGCCGCTTCTTCCTACAGTGGTTTTCGAAGCTGAGCAAGTTGTTGCCTTCGCTGGGCAGCAGGATGGCGCAGTCGTTCATCTTGCCGCAGTCCAGCGAATGAAGCTCCAACTTCTCGGCAGATTCGAAATACTGCATGCATCTGTAAACCCCAAAAATGTATTATTTAATTTGTTTCGCGAGACATTTTATCATTTCATACGTTAATATACGTACCGATCACAGATGAATTTCTTTTTCCGTGTCTGCTCAGCTGCATGCTCACCAGCCGGGACAAGTCCTTGATCCATACAAAGTGTCCTACATCACCGTGCTCCTGTTCCAGCGTGTAGAGCAGGTTGATGTGCCGATCCCTCTTTTGGCTGGTGAGACGCAGCGGAAAGACCGTCTTCGTCTTCTCCGCCTCGAAGCTATAGACGTTGATCGAGATTTCGTTCTGCCGCTCAAACTTCCCAATTTGCTCCAGGGACATTGGGAACTCAATGCCCTGGAGATTTAATACGGAAGCATATGGCGGATATGAACTTGGGCGCGCGGTGTCTCGTTCAGCAGGATGAAGAGCGGCGACCACTGCCCACGCGAAACACGCATTGTCCGGGGATTGCACGCTAATCGTTGCTTTCTTCAGCGATATTTCCCGCGGCAACTTGTGGTGGCACCCTGCGCGCAGCGGATTATATTTGTTGACATTGACGGTCAGGTTGAGGATTCGCGTCAATGCCCATCCGCTGTCGCGTTCCTGGAACTCTTCCAGCGATGCCAGGGTGGTTTCGACGACGCATCGCTGGTACCACTCCTGCAGATCAGATGTGTCGAAGAGTTCGCAGTTCCGGGTGTTGATGCTTTTGCAAGCATGTTTATCACCCGCCACAAATTCGCCGTTGAACACCGTGTTCACTTTGAGGTTTCGACGTTTCCTCAAAGCACCCCGCACGTGCTCCAACACAATGGTCGCCGCATCTTGGAGGAAGTTGCGCGGCTCGATATAGTTCGAATTGAGCACAGCACCAGTTAACACGCGGCTATCGAACGCAGTGTCTATTTCGCGCCACAAAAGTCTTGCGCTCGAATGTCCTGCACCTTCGCGCACGAAACGGCCGCGTAACGAATGTTTCAGTCCTTCGAGTCGCGCGATTCAAGCAATCAGCGATTGTTGAACACCGATCGATAATCGCGGGCGTTTCACTCGGCTGTGTTCTTCCAACGAATCGATGCACTCGTTGCACCGTTCTTCCCACGCGAGGTACTCTTCCCGTGAAATCAATCGTGCAGATTGATCCAATAATTGACGGGTTACGTGTGCGAATTCCATGATTGTAAATGGAGTGATTGTAAATGGACTGTATAAGTAACGTCTTTTACACGCAACAGGTTGCAACGATTTGAGACTTTGTGCAGTTCGGAACGTGCTTTTATGACTGATACCGCGATTTGGTATCTCTGTCTAACTCTTTTGGCGTACCCCCTCCCTCGAATGCACCGCATGCAAAAACCGATGATCCGTCCCAACATGGTTCTGTGCAGAGTCTGCCGATACAGCATAATTCCTTCCATGATTCACGCGTATGATGAATTAGCGCGCAAAATCATCCGACACAGTTTCTGCTGACACCGCATAATTCTAAGATTCTGCGCTTCCACAGGTATTATATTACATTCAACATGTGTCGAGACTATTATCCTTGAGGATGGGGATTAAATTACATGCAATCGTGCGATATGCTGCGACGTTAAGATTGAAAAAACATTATGGAAAAATTGGTAGCTTTAGAATAAAATGCGGTGGTGGGGGAACCAATTGCACCGCTATTTAAGCCAATCTCCCGAATGCTATTCCATCAATCGCTCAGTAGCCTCAGTGACGTTCGACGGAACAAATAGTGCTCTGAAAAAAAAATGTGCAGTACCAGTGTCGAAGGAAACGTTGAACGTATGAATTATTACGTTCCGATCGTACAAGATGATGGTGTTGCTCAATGCGGGGAGATTACAGTTGCTTGGTAAGACTTAATTTTCACATATTCTCAAAATTGTATTCCTAATACGAGCAGACAATTTCATAGCTTTGATTGTTCTCTTAGCCCGCGCCGAGTATCGCGTATCATGGACAGAAGATACGCGTTAACATTCATGGGCAGCAAGTATTTGGAAATTGGAATCCACGTACGGCCTACGGTCGATGTTGAAGTTCTTCTCGGTGACAATCGTGGGAATCATCTGATATTACCATCGTATACATGGCATGTGCTATGCAACAGTCGTACAGCCATCGAAGAACGTTCATGATTACCTGGATCACCTTCGATGCGGATTGATGAATTAACGGTGGAATTTCTTCGGATCTTTAATTCACCGATTGTAAAGATGATGCTACATGATAAGCCACTGTATTTCAAACCGGATACAGTATCATTTTTATTAAATCTTGAACCATGTATAGACTATGTGTATGCGCGGCTGCATCAAACTGCAGAAGATGTGAGGACAAAATTGGAATCTCTTGTTAACGTGCTACAGCAGGGCGATGTTGCCTGCGAAACATTAGATACGCGTCGTGCTGCTAAAATCATACGTGATAGCGAATATTACGACGAGGATTATCTTGTAGATTGCGAACTGTTAGCATGTGCTATCAATGATATTCCAGCTGATGCTCGTAAGAAAAAAAGGTTAAATTATATTCTTTTAATTTTAAATAAAATTTCTTAAACGTATATTATTTCTCCATTTTACTTACCCGTCCTCCTTCTCTCCTCGCCACGTAATTTTAAGATTCGGCGTTTCAAAAATTATTATTATTTCTCTGCGTTGGAGAAAGAAATTTCAGCTGACGCCGCATAATTCTGATTCGAGCGTTCTACGCGCCATCAAATGACGTCATCCCGCGCGACTGCTCCAGAGGATTCGAATTACGCTGCGACGTTAAATCGGAACGCTTTAGAATAAATACGGTTAGCTTCAGAATGCTACATATCTGCTTGAAATAATATTTCTACATAATGGTTCTGTAGATAGCTGATTCAAAATTTTAGAATATCTGCGATTGTATCGCTATGTAGTGCTGTCTCTCTCCCTCCTCCGAATTTAGATTTATAACGAAGTATTGCTCTCTCTTTCCGTCCCGAAGGTTCGTAAAAGAAAAGAACGTCGATCTTTCCCGATCTTTCCCGACATCGTCCGAAACAATTTCGGATAAAAATAAATTATTAAACAATTTCCGACGCATATTGGTTTGGAAAAAAATTTCGGGGGCCGTCCCCTCCCTGGGTTAGGTCTGAAAAAATTTTCGGGGTGGGCCTAGGTCTGAAAAAGACTTTTCAGGGGTCATTCCCTCCCTTTGAAAAATTTCGAGGACGGTGGGCCAGGTCTCCGCGGCTGCTCGGCCCGGACTGATCCCCTCCACGGTTGCGGCTTTCCCCACTCCGCGGCTCGTGCGCGCGCAACCGCTCTTCCACTCCCCTCAGGCCCCGCGCCCAGGTTTCCCTCCGCCGGGCCCCCCGCGCGCCCTCACTTCCCCCCCGCCCCCGCGCTCCCCTCAGAGGACCTGCGTTATAATCGGCATAGCTATACTACTGTCGGTTGAGAAATTCTAGGGTCCGAATAGTATATCCCTATTGACTGGCGCGACAACATCGACGAATACAAAATAAGCAAACGGAACACGGGCGGCGGGAGCCAATGCGAGCGAAGAACCCCGACTGACTTCTTTCAATCGGGGCACAGTACCACTGTCCGCGCCGCACGTTTTGCCAAACTCTTTCGTTTTTATATTGAAAACAAAAGGTGTTCTGCGAGATCTGCTGATGGTTTCCGGAGATAAAAAGTCTGTTGCATCGCGTGGAGTAGTTAGATTTTCTCCTAGGCCCTTAGTTGTTGAAATATATAAAAAGATATCTGCAAAAATTGGTGTATTTCGGGTGTCATTTTCCATTTGATTGTTGTTTAAACATATTTAAATGTTTATAATGCAACAATAACTTACATCGTTGTGTTTGCGTGGGTCCATAGAATAATTTGACGGAACAAGCAACCGGATAACTGTAGGGACGATAGAGTTCCGAGTACGCTGACGGTGACACAGAGCAGGCCATGGGCAAGGTTGCCGGTTTGTCGATTTGGGTCGCGGGAGAACAAACGATCCTTTGACGGCGTTGGAAGAGGTTTGACGTGGTAACGAGCGTGGGGGAGAGAGTGAGAGCGAGAGAGAGAAAGCGTGGTCGACGGTCGGGGCGTTGGTGACGGTGGAAGGACAGTGCGTTAAGGGTACCGAGAAAGATGACACGGCGTGAAGAATTGTAGGCGGTTGTGTCGAGTTGTAGACGGTTGTGTAGAGTTGCGGGGCGATAGACGTTGTATGTATGTATAGATGGTAATTGGTGGGATTTGTACTTATATTACTTATTCTAATAAACATTATTCTTCATATTCAAACCTTGGGAAACCTTGTTTCCTACATAACTATTACTGTTTCAACACAAAAGGTGTCCAAATTTGAAAATTTGCATTTTTTTTTCAAAATCGGTTTTCTCAAAAGCTGAGGGGAATGGCGACAAACGGTTTGCGGATTCGTTTTCAGGGCACGAAAATCTATAAGAGACGGCTATTGAATGTTACAGAACAGAAAAAAAGTTCAATTTTGTTGAACAGTTAAATCAGGCAACCAAACTGTTGGGTCCCGAATAATGGTAGGAACGGGTTAAGGTACTCGGAAGGAGTGATGTCGGATAACAATAACTCTTAGGCTTTATTAAGTCATGTTGCAGTACACACGTGGACGGCCATTCCGTACCACGTCTCTTAACCAGAACGTAGTAATTCTAGATGACCGTGTGAGAGCGCTCTCGGCCGTGCTCCTGGAGACATGCGCAGTCCCCAACACAAACGAAGCGACCAGACTTGGTGACTAAATAGCTATCAGTTTTGTAGGGAGTGCCAAACAGAATGGACATCGAAGAGATTGTTCTACTTTTGAAGTACATTGAAAAAGTAGAAATAGAGGAAGAGACAATATTTGGTGTATTCTTTATTGTAAGAACCCTGTAAGAAAGGAATGTTTACTGGCTTTTTCATTCACAAATAAATGCACAATTTCTTCTTATTGCTTTTTTAATGTCACGGTTGAAGTATTCATTATATGACAAGTCCCAGATTGTCTTTTGAGATTCAATTTGTAAAATAAATTTCTGTGTATCGAAACCCATTTCGTTGCTGGCACGTGTTTGGTCGCCAACAAAATCGCTCGTTGTGTGAACGTGGACATTGGAATCAAGGCACTCCGTTAGTCGTCGCGACCAGTTGGTCTTCCGTGCGTCGCTCACGTTTTCGTGGTTGTCGACGTCTCGCTGGCCGCGGCGACCAAGTGCATACGAACTCATATATCCCCGTGTACCTCGTGGTCGTCGGCGACCACTGGTCGACAGTGTGTATTAGGCTGGTTTTATTTGCCACTTCTTTTCGGATTGAATTCTAATACCCGCCAAAACTGGCCACTGGTCAGAAACTCTCAAAATTTGATAACAAATCACAGTTCGTAAGCATGTTTCCTGCAGACGACGATTCAGATTAAACATTCAGGGGGTCCTATGTATGGTTTGATGGTTTGGTACGGCGTGGGAAAAGTCCGAAGTGCAGCTACCTCCCTATGGTAGACACTGAGTCACTTGGTAGATCTAACTTCGAATCCACAATTGAGCGAAGAGCTGCCTAAGAAACGTGTTCAGAACGCAATTTTCCCCCTACCTGTGTGCATCCCACGTTTCTGCAGTGACATGATCATGACTCTGGAGTCCTTATTGATGACTTTTCATCATAATATGTGCATGTGAATGCATCCATACCGCCAGATGAGTCCATCCGATGAACACTTTAGTCTTCTTACACAAAATCTTAAAAAATGACCCTCATAGTGGGGACAGAAGATATTGTCCGATCTGAAAAAAATTTTACACCTGAAATATCCTTATAGGTGGGCCAGTTTTGGCGAGTATTAGAATTCGATACGAAAAAAAAGTTGCAAATCCAGCCACCCTAGTGCCGACCTGCCCTTATTATGGTTCGAAGTTTAGTTGCGCTGACTAAGCGGATAGGATGATTCTACTTTAATTGATGACTTTAGAATTTAGGATTGTGACCGGGTTTTCTCTATTTCCGACCATTGTGCGAGCTGAACATGTTATACTGTAGGAAAAAATGTGTCGGCCGATCGGATTGCCTTGCCTGAATCGGGATTCGAACCCGGATTTTCCGTTTTCTGAGCGACTGCTCTAATCATTAAGCTATCCAGGGCTGATGGGGATTCTTCTTCTCCAAGAGTAAATACAGTACTGTCTCCACTTGTGATACATTTCGTGAATCCTCGAATCATAATCCGCCATCCCTACTACTTCTTTTGTAGTTGCCGCGGCGAATGAGTAGGGCTAAGAACGAGTGAGACATTGTTATGGCTTGTCGCTATCGCGTATCCTCTCGGTCGTTCTCAGTCAGTTTCACACGCCGCGGCACAGAATAAAGACATGCCGAATACATTACTCGATTACACATGTTTGAACCTGACCGGTCCCGAGCCAGTTTCAATTGTGGAGGTGATACAGTATGTATTTATCCTGTAACGGCTAGCGCCACACATGGCAAAGTGAGAGGTTGATTCCTCGACCAAAAAGAATAAGAAAAACATTTCTATTGTTCTGGCAGAATACAATTCTCGATATGTTTAATAAGAGTGTAATCGTGGAATCTATTCATTTTCCCCTGAGACGTATAAGTAGCGTGGAATAAAAACCCCACAACTGGTGAACCAGACACAACGTAATCCGATAATAAGAAAAATGATGAGCATAAAGAATAACACTTATGCAAAAGGAACAGGTGTATAATATGGAGAACCAAAACGACACCACAGGTCTGGAGGAAAGTCCAAGTGTAGCAGCACATGTGCACACTGCACACAGTTGCAAATATAAGATTGCCGAAATTCTTATGCATAGAATGCGAATTGTGGTTTAGGCCAGGGCTGTTCAAGCTAGAACACATGTGCTCTGTAGGATTCTTCCATTCTCATCCGCGTTATTGGGGATACCGTGCGACACACATGTTAGAAAGCTAGTAGGTATTTAGATCACTTTATTTATAAGAATACACACAAAGACTCTGTATACACCTTAGTACTAAGAAAGCATGCAGTCAACTGCCTTATGCCGGCACAACCACACAAGATGGATGCCACGGGGCTAGTCCGCACATGCGTAACCCGGATCCCGCGCACCTCTAAGCATAACGAACCACTTTTACTCAACACACCCATCGTTCACATGCTTTGGAGCGCATACGTTCAACCGGTCCCTTAGGCCTATGAACTTATCTCTTACAAGCAGTTTAGTGAATAGATCGGCCAGCTGGTCATTGGTTGGTATCAATTTGCTTTTTCTTAAACCTATTTCTAATGGTGTGATACTTGATGGCGATGTGCTTAGTTCGCTTATGAAAGTCGGGGTTGTATGTTAAGAGAACTGCACTCTGATTGTAGATGTATAGTATAGTTTGATTTTCTCGCAGCGCCTGTCAAAGAGATGCCGCATGGTATCCCGTGGCGAAGTCAACCCCCCGTGGTGCGTCGCCAAATTTTATGACTTCGATCCTCGAAGGGGTTGGAATACCATTAAAAGGTGAGCAATGTCCAGAATTTCCGCATTTCTCATCAGATCATTGCAAAACGTCGCCAATCGATTCCTTATGTTTCGCCGATGAAACTGACACCAAAAACGAAGTAATTCGGATTATAATGAAGGAAATTAGATGAAAAATTGATTTATATCATTTCACACAGGCTTCGTTAAAAATAGTCAAAGGGCCTAGCAGAGTAAGCATAGGGAAACGGCTCCAGCACCAATTTTATCATTTATGCTTGTTAAAAAAATGCTCTTTACATGAAAAACTACTATGAGTAATTTCAGACCTGCAACCCCTCCCGTAAGGGTGATATAGGGACAACAACCCCAAACTTTATGATTTTTTTTCTCGAAAACTACTTAAGATATTTGAATGCGACAAGTTGCAAATATTAGGTACTTAATAGTTCTACTAAATCTATTTTTGTTTCAAAATTTTGGAGTGATAATTAAGGGTAGAAATAAAGGAATCAATTATTTGAGGGTAGTTTTTGTAAACAACCCCTTGAGTGACACCAACGAAAAAATCGTGAGTAACGCCTCACTACTTAGCTATTATCCATATAAGCCACATGAGGGTCGGATTGGTGGAACATACTTAAAAAAAAAATAAAATCAGTATATAACCTCCACGTAGAGTGTACCGAAAGGGGCCGTACGACCAACACGAAGACCAAAAGGAATGTACCTATTGGACAACTTTTCTAAAAGATACTTAGCAAACTGACCGCCGTCGTCTTCGACGGTTCGAGCGTTTTTGTTGTTGCCGCGGTCGCTGTCGCTGTCGCCTGTCGCCTGTCGCCTGTCGTCTGTCGCCTGTCGCTGTCGTTGTTGTTGTTGTTGTTGTTGTCGCTGTCGTTGTTGTTGTTGTTGTTGTTGTGGTTGATCTTTCGCGCCGTCAGTTCGTACAAATCGCAGACGTCTTCAACGATTATGTCATGTAGTAGTTGCAACATCCGCGTTTTCTTTTTCACACCTTTCACGATGACGAAGTCAATATTCGCGAGTACGCTGGTGAGGAATCCCGGAAGTTTGGAGTATGGAACGTAGCCGTCAAACCAGCGAAGCCCGTGATGATGCTTCGCAAGCTAGGACGCTTGACGGTTCTCGCACGAATTCAGATGTCTCCAGAAGTACGGTGGTTCGAAGATCCAATGGCTGATCGTCGTCGTTTTATCGTTGTTTCTGTTCTCTTCGGCGACGTACTCGCATTCGGTATTGAAACCTTGCAGATCGACAATGGCGAACATTATTATGCGTTTAGGTAGTACCGTCGGCAGGGGTATCAGAACAGTAACTGAGGACTTCGACATCAACGTTTTCACAGTAGCAGTATCCGTGGTAGTAGTGGTAGTAGTAGTAGTAGTGGTATTAGAGGTATTAGCAGTAGTAGCGGTAGTAGCGGTAGTAGCGGTGGTACCGGTGATAGCGGTGGTAGCGGTGGTAGCGGTGGTAGTGTGGTGGTAGTGGTGGTGGTAGTGGTGGTGGTAGTGGTGGTAGTAGTGGTAGTAGTGGTAGTAGTGGTAGTAGTAATTGTTCACCCACGCACACTATATTAGTTTGCGTACTACTTTGGTCAAAGGGCCGTATTCGAATATACGATCGTGTATGAGCAAACAGAAGGCGATAGTATTAGAGGAAACATTTTCTTTGCATTCGACATTTATTCGCACGTCCACCGTAGCGCTCTTCAACGACTCGTTTTGGCTGGAACAATCTATGACCGCGATAGGCGCGTATTGAAAGAATTCGATCGCGTTCAGCAACGGTCTCCGTGACCGTAGTGCGAGCGGCCGAATTTCGCGTACGTATCGTCCAGGAGCGCGTATTTATACTTATCGAAATCCAAATTCAAGTCGTCGTACAGATACATCTCTCAATTTAAGTACAATCGAACGTTCGTGAAATTACACGGGTCGAATAAGCTCGCGGGTCCATTGGAATGATACTTTCGATTAGTTTGCATGGCAAATATTACGTATCGAGGTTTCTCGATTTGCGACGTAGCTTTCACGGTCCACGTATGTTTCGTTGTCTCTTGTAGTAACCGGTACTCGTGCAGGGCCCACGATCGGAAACTCATCGCCATCGACCGATCGCTTTCCAAGATACGCAGCATCGATAATCTATTTACTTCCTCCAAAGCCACGTGGGGCATACGCCACTGAACCTTGCGTATCTCTAGTTTCGGGCTCGCAGTGGCGGAGGTGCAGTGCATCGCCTTCGAATCGATTGTTTCACGATGTATTTGTAATCCTCGCAGAATCCTGTAACGTACCGCTACCTACCGCCATAAATTTTTCCTTTGTTTTCATCACATATTGTTAATTTCCTTTATATTAGACGTAAGATAGTATACAACGCGTGCGAGAGCGTTTCAAACAGCGCGCGAGAAAGTATAGTGACGCGCAACGCATGCGCACAACCGCCGATTCAAACTACATACTCAGTGCCGCGAGTGAATCAAGCGCGCGTGCGCATATCGTACGAACAACCGGACGCCAAATATTCTGAGCGTAGTACGCGAGTGGCGCGAACCGGATGTTAATTCTAATTGGTGCGCGAGTTCGCGCAGCAAGTGATTGGTGCGGGCCAAGTACCAGCCACCGGTATAAATACAGACCCGCCAGCAGCAGTAAGGCAGACTCGGTTCTGCCACCGAACCAAACAAACTTAGGTCGCTTTTACCATACCCCTTTGTTTCGAAAAGCCTAAAGGAAGTATATCTTAAATCTACTACCAAACTTCCTTACGAGGTCGCTTTAATTAGCCCCCTCAACTTCCTTACGAGGTCGCTTTAGTTAGCCCCCTCAATTCCCAAGCAAGGTCGCTTTAATTAGCCCCCTCAGCTTCCATCCTTAAAAGCGTGGGCCAGCTGATAGGCACCAGAAGACACTACTAGTCCGAGGGAAGGAAACACTAAATTCAACTACCATCCTAGAAAGCGTGGGCAAACTGATAGGCAACTGGAAGCTACTACAAAATCAGAGGGAAGGAATCCTCTGCAAATTCTCAACTCAACATACCAAATCGACCAAGCGTCATTTCTTGTACTACGTTATACCGACTTCGTGTCGAGACCTTATATTCAATTAACGATTTAGTATCGTAACATTATATCATATCTTTAATAATAATTAACGCGATATCCTTAATTATCGACTTAGCGTCAAAAACCGAAATAATACTCTTTATTACCGACTTAGCGTCAAAACCGAAATCAAACGTTATCCTTTCACACCGACTGATACGTCGTAACGCAATTACTTTATGTTCCATTACGACCAAGCGTCAAAACTATTTTCTTGAATAAACTATTTTTGTTACTTATTGTTAAAAAGAAGGACTCTAATTTCGTGAAATTCATTTCTTTATCGCACGCCACCCGAACCCATCCCACAATTTCACAGGTAATCCGCTCTACTTGTGGAATCTCCTGTAATTAACGGCAACGTCTCGTTCGAGAACGTTACAAACGCGAACTCAAAGTTGGGTTTGTTTTGAAAACAAAGACATGGAAACACTCAACTATACTTTACAGCAACGTTATTGTGGCGCACAAGGTGGAAATTCCTCATCGTGAAAACGCCGATGCCTCTCCAAGTGATGATGTGCATATTTGATCATTTAAAATTTAGTAATCAGTCAGTTTAATTAACCCTAAAAGCATTTAGGTTTCTTGAACATCCATATTAGAAATAATTGAACAGTAAATTTTAAATTAGAACCGCAACTACCGCGAGGCTACAATTAACTCATGGTACAATTGCGTCTCGCCAGCTTTTAATGATTCTCAATAAAATTAATGAATCAACTTACGCAATTATTTATAAGTAGAACTATCGTAATTGCTCGTTTGCTGTTCGTTACCTTCTATGTATGTACCGTATAAAGTAAAGTCAGTTTCTACAATTCCTTAGATATGTAGTTTTTCAAACCCAATAAACGGCACCCTTTCCCACAAATAATCAAGGCTACCATTATTGGAGGCCGCGACGCGACGTAACTTAATCGCGCTATTTTACAAGAAAGAAAAACAAAAGTATTCGCAAGTGCGTAATATTAGTATAAATACTCCCTGTTGCATAAGTATGTTTATTAACATATTCATGCCACATGCTACATACGTATTTGTATGAGGAGATAAACTTTCGTATCTATTACGTGTACGTGTTTGTTGCGCCTGAACGCATTTATCCTCGAATTATCATGGATTTCTCAATTACCGTTACATGATCCTCCGATAGGCTGCACTACCGATGAACTTTTAAGATTCTGTCATGAAAATTGAGTTAATCAAAATTATCTACACTATTTTTATCACGATTACGTATCTGTGCGAGTAGAGTCCGATTATATTGTAGATATGGTTTCATCCGTGGGACTTTAGTAACAGCCGATGGGACAATGCTCAACTTTCTATTCAATTAGTTTAGTACTAGAACGTTTCGATTCCAATATAATCAAAGTTGCTAATATATAAAAGAGTAGTAAATAAAAATAAGTAAACAAAACAAATCTAAATTCTAAATCATTCTTTCAATAATGAATTTTACTGATGTGGTACGGAGATAACATTTATCAAGTCAATAAAAAAATTCAAACAACAATTTCAAAAAGTATTCGCAGCTGCGTGTAAACACCTATTTCTTCTTCTTTTTCAAAAACATGGTATAAATATATCGAACCGTTATAATTCCTACCTAATAAAATATACGCAGTTTCGAAATTAATTCGAACAGCTCAGTATTTAGTTAGTAAGACCAGACTTGAAGAACTAAACAAGAACAGAGAATGGTTAACGCAATACTAATATCACAAACAAGCACGAAAAAATTTTACAAGTAGCTAACGATCGACTATGTGAGAATGAAAGAAACAAAATAAATTGTTAATTTAATCAAATGGGTGAAAATTCGTCCAAGCAATAGATACCTGCCGACAATGTTAATTAATTAATTAATGCTAAGAAAATCGATGACTATAATCCAATATATTAATTTACAGGGTGTTAAACAAAAATGTGGGACATGTTTTCGGGATCGTTTTAACTCACCAAAATATTAAAAAATATTGGTATATATCTGATAATGCTTAGTTTTGCACTTATAAGCATTTTTATATTCCGTAAAACACCGGCCCAGAATGCCTATGACCAGCTGACAGGCGCGTTTATCAGTTGGCCTACTATACTTTATTTTCATTCATATCATTCCTTCTCGCTTTTAAAAAAACAAGAGCAAAATGATAATGCATATATCGATCCGTGTAAACACACCTGGGCTTCGTTAAATGCCACTTTAATAGGCGTTTCGAGACCGTGTTTTACGAAATATAAAAATGCTTATACATACAGGGTGTCCCACCTAAGATTGGACAGCGCGATATCTCTTAAAGTATTGTCGATAAAAATATAAAAAAAATAGTGCATTGCATGGTTCGAGGGGGCCAACTTATCAGCCCGAACGAATTTTGTATTCAATTATTATTTTAAAAGATACGATGGTCAAGTTCGGTTTTTCAAATGGAACTATTTTTTTTTAAGTCCTGAGTTGATAGTGCGTTCCAAGACAAATTCAATAAGCTTGAATGTATACACTTGATTTCCACTGGTTTTTAAGATATTGCGCTTGCAAATTTACTGATTTTCAATGGAAGAAAACCCTCTGGAATAGCAAGGACTGGGGACGGTCTTACAGGCGCCACGGGTGGCCTTGCCTGTTGTAATAGATACCTACCTGCCAAAGGTCTACGCAGGCCCAAAGGCTGGACAATTCTTTTCCGTCAGAAATGGTACTTAGGTAGGTATATCTGCGGTATCGAGAAGCACACCGTTACTTTTATTTCGCACTTGCTTCTACGCTCGGATGGCCGGTTCTTTTGGGAGCGATGCAAGTTGGATTGGTTAGGTTAGGAGGTGTGAAAGTTGCTAGACTAAATTTCAACCATAGGGAGCAAATTGTATTAGAACCAATCGGATTTGCATCCCTCACAAACGTCTGCTCTCTTGAAGAGACCCTCTTCACAGCAATACCTCCTCCCCAATGCCCACCTTCTCTCGCACGGAATACGTCAACGCATGCTTTTGTTTTGATATCGAAGCTCGTATTTATACTCGAGAGGACCACGCGACGACAGCGGGCTAACCCTTTTCTTCCTGTGCCTCTCCACGAGGAGTATTGCCGGTGGATTGTAGGAGCGTAGATGTCGGGATGCCAAATTATTGAATTCAGGAGACGATAGAAACACTTAATTACAAAACACACATGTACTATAATTTAAGTAAATCGTATTCTTCTCGGGCGGGAGTCGCCCGACGCTCGTAAAGGAGATGCGGCCTGGTACACCGTGGCGAGGGCTGCCCTTCGCAGTGCCTCGCCCGATTTTTATGGCTTTTTCCGGAAAAAGGTACGAATCCTGGGCCGAACGTAACGAATTGGGGTCGAGCCCCCGCAGTCGAGGGTGAAATATCCATTACAGCGTATTAAGAAATTCTTTTCTTCATCATATGGAAATGAAAGTGACGCCAATGGATTCCTTATGTTTTTCTGATGAAAATCATACAAAATATCATGCAAATCGGACTACTTTGACACTAGCTATTTGTATTCCCTATGTAAAAGTTGTCCGATTTATACGACATTTGAAATGATTTTCATCGAAAAACCCCAAGGAATCCATCGGCGACACTTCCATATCCATACGATAAGGAATAAAGAATTATTTTATTTCTTAAAAAGGTATGTACCGGCTGATTCTGGAGCTGCGCCCGTCACCCCGTGGCGAGGACAACACCCCGCAGTGCCCATCTAATTTTATGGCCTTCGACCCTCGAAGGGTTTGGAATATCATTAAGAAGTGAGAAATGTTCAGGATTTCAAATTTTTGCTTCCTTTCTTCATCGTATGGAAGGGGAAAGTGATGCCATTGGATTCCTGGCGTTCCGTCGATTAAAATCATACCAAATATCATGCAAATCGGACTACTTTGACATAAGCTATTTGTACTCCCTATGTAAAAGTTGTCCAATTTGCACGATATTTGTAATGATTTTCATCGGAAAATTCCCAGGAATCCATCGGCGACACTTCCATATCCATACGAGAAAGAACAAAGAATTATTTTATTTCTTACACAGATACAGGGTAATTCGGAAGCAACGCCCGTCAAGGAGGTGCGGCGGTCTGGTACCCCGTGGCAAGGACAACCCCCCATGCCTCACCCTATTGTATGGCTTTCGACTCTCGAAGGGGTTCGAGTGCCTATTAAGAAGTGAGAAATCTTCGACTCGCGCATTTCTCATCAGATCTTTGCGAAAACGACACACATCGATTCCTTATGTTTCGCCGATGAAACTGACACCAAGAACGACGTAATTTGCAATTTGTATTCCTTGGGTAAACGTAGTCCGATTTACATGACATTTGGTATGATCCCAATCGGGAGAACGCCAGGAATGTTTTGGTGCCAGTTTCATATCGATACGATAAAGAATGAAGAATTTCTTACTACGTTGTAATGGATATTTCACATTTTCACCCCATGACTGTGGGACGCCGACCTCAATTCGCTACGGTCGGCCGAGGGTTGATATCTGTTTCAGAAATAAAATAATTCTTTATTCTTTATCGCATCGATATGAAAGTGGCATCAATGGATTCCTTATGTTTGTCCGATAACGATCATACCAAATTTCATGTAAATCGGACTGTTTTTAACCAAGTGAAGGCAGCTTGAATTGATATAAATCGAGTTTCCATGGAATTTCCTTCATTATGGCCTGAACTACGTCGTTCTTGGTGTCAGTTTCATCGGCGAAACATAAGGAATCGATGTGGTTCGTTTTTGCAAAGATCTGATGAGAAATGCGGGAGTCGAAGATTGCTCAGTTCTTAATAGGCACTCGAAACCCTTCGAGGGTCGAAAGCCATAAAATTCGATGGGCACTGCGAAGTGTTGTCCTCGCCACGGGGTGACGGGCGTACCACCAGAATTACCCTGTATCTGTTTAGGAAACAAAAAAATTCTTTATTCTTTATCGTATGGATCTGGAAGCGTCGCCGATGGATTCCTTGTGGTTTTCCGATGAAAATCATGCCAAATGTCGTGTAAATCGGATAACTTTTGCATAGGGAGTACAAATAGCTTGTGTCAAAGTAGTCCGATTTGCGTGATATTTGGTATGATTTTCATCAGAAAAACATAAGGAATCCATTGGCGTCACTTCTCTTTCGACACGACGAAGAAAAGAATTTCTTAATACGCTGTAATGGATATTTCACCCTCGACTGCGGGGGCTCGACCCCAATTCGTTACGTTCGGCCCAGGATTCGTAACTTTTTCCGGAAAAAGCCATAAAAATCGGGCGAGGCGCTGCGAAGGGCAGCCCTCGCCACGGTGTACCAGGCCACATCTCCTTTACGAGCGTCGGACGACTCCCGCCCGAGAAGAATACGATTTACTTTAATTATAGTACATGTGTATTTTGTAATTAAGTGTTTCTATCGTCTCCTGAATTCAATAACTTGGCATCCCGACATCTACGCTCCTACAATCCACCGGCAATACTCCTCGTGGAGAGACACAGGAAGAAAAGGGGTAGCCCGCTGTCGTCGCGTGGTCCTCTCGAGTATAAATACGAGCTTCGATATCAAAACAAAAGCATGCGTTGACGTATTCCGTGCGAGAGAAGGTGGGCATTGGGGAGGAGGTATTGCTGTGAAGAGGGTCTCTTCAAGAGAGCAGCCGTTTGTGAGGGATGCAAATCCGATTGGTTCTAATACAATTTGCTCCCTATGGTTGAAATTTAGTCTAGCAACTTTCACACCTCCTAACCTAACCAATCCAACTTGCATCGCTCCCAAAAGAACCGGCCATCCGAGCGTAGAAGCAAGTGCGAAATAAAAGTAACGGTGTGCTTCTCGATACCGCAGATATACCTACCTAAGTACCATTTCTGACGGAAAAGAATTGTCCAGCCTTTGGGCCTGCGTAGACCTTTGGCAGGTAGGTATCTATTACAACAGGCAAGGCCACCCGTGGCGCCTGTAAGACCGTCCCCAGTCCTTGCTATTCCAGAGGGTTTTCTTCCAGTGAAAATCAGTAAATTTGCAAGCGCAATATCTTCAAAACCAGTGGAAATCAAGTGTATACATTAAAGCTTATTGAATTTGTCTTGGAACGCACTATCAACTCAGGACTTAAAAAAAAATAGTTCCATTCGAAAAACCGAACTTGACCATCGTATCTTTTAAAATAATAATCGAAAACAAAATTCGTTCGGGCTGATAAGTTGGCCCCCTCGAACCATGCAATGCACTATTTTTTTTATATTTTTATCGACAATACTTTAAGAGATATCGCGCTGTCCAGTCTTAGGTGGGACACCCTGTACGTGCAAACCTAAACATTATTCGACATATGCGTATGCCAACATTTTTTATTATTTTGGTGAGTAGAACCGATCATGAAAAAGACTTCCACATTTTTATAAACACCCTGTAAGTACTATATATCCTACCTATGTATGCTGCCCCACTTATTTTATCATAATGTGGATGTATTTTGCCACTCTCTTTCAATGTTCAGAAATTCAATATTGAGCGTCATACGTAAATGAAGTTTTTTGAATTGTCACTGTTAGATATTAGTTAGTAACTATCTATGCATATCTCCTATGCTTTGTTTTCATTTTTTTTTCGTAATTGTAACATCTCTATTGTTCGTATTAACTATACATCATTGTACTAAAGGGTTTTGTGCCATTGAATAATAATAATAATAACAATAACAATAACAATAACGATGACGATGACGATGACGATGACGATGACGATGACGGTGACGGTGACGGTGACGGTGACGGTGACGGTGACGGCGACGGCGACGGCGACGGCGACGGCGACGGCGACGGCGACGGCGACGGCGACGGCGACGGCGACGGCGACGGTGACGGTGACGATATAACGATTGAAATTGCAAACATTTATGATGTTTCCAATATTACAAACACAATACTATGTGTTTTTATTTTTCGTCTAACATAGCAGGAAGGTCACCCCACTCGATCACTTTTTGACGTCGATGTCAGGATTTTTTATCAAAATGAAACATGATGTACATAGTCGATGTGAAATTAGAGGGAGCTAATTATTATTTTGATGGTTCCGAATTTGTTTCAGAACCACAGTTGTGATTTGATTACGTTTTGCATATCCCTTTTTGAAACTACGCTATACTTATAAACTTTTATCTTTGGCACTATTTATCGTATTGCATTCATTTTTTTCTTTTTTAATTTAGATTATTTTGATTATTCACATAATATTTTAAGAAATTCATTTTTGTAACGTCAAAAAATGTAGGCAAATTCTTATTTTCCCAATTTTAGAGTAATTTTAGAATAAGTATGATCACAGACGAGGTATAGAATAGACCTATCACCTTATGGGACTTCGTGTCACCACCCAAACTGTGTTACCGACCCATAATTTGAGGACTGAATTTAGCGACCTCTGTTCATGAACAGCGTCCAACTCAAGAACTACTCTGAAATGTTTTGAAATACTGAAAGATGTGTGCGTGCTTGTATACATGTGACTTGTTCAGAGTGAGAGTTTAACATAGAGGGCGGGCTTACGCTAAGCTACGCTTTGGCTCGATTTGTCAACGACTCACGCGGGATTCCTCTCTGAAAATCTATTTCGGTGATCAGGAGCCTATATGGCGCTGCAATATGGCACTTCTTCAGAGCTTATACAAACTATAAATTGCAAGATGAAATTGATTGTTAGTATTTTACATGTAGTGGAACATTTAACTAATAATTTCACGTGTCGTACGCCGAAAAATATTAAAAATTGACGCTATTACTAACATTCCCGCAAATCTCTGCACATCGCGCGTGTCTAAATAGACGGTGCCCATCTACAGCACGTAAAAATCATTGAAAATAATGAATTAAAACGTTTTCTAAAATTTATATTCGTAGTTTTTGGGATCCGAGGCCCCTGAATCCCTACGTTTCGGTACAAATTGATTGGCTCTGTCCTTATTAACTATTGAATGGATTTAAAAATGATAAAAAAACATCTACGATGTAAATACACGAGCGTAGGTATCGCTTACGTTAAGATCTGGGCACACATAGCAGTTCCGTGTCAGTTCACGTAGAATTCAGGTATTCTTCATGACTTTCCTCAATTACTTTACTCCAAGTACTTTCCATTACAGTCATAAAAAATAATCATGATTTTATCAAGTTTGGTGTCATTTTCATCAGAAAAATACTAGTAATCCATTTTTGATACTTCTATGATGGAAATAGGCATACTCATTACTGAATGGCCTATCGCTGACTTTGTCTTTATGCCACTACGCTAGCGTTTATGACCCCCGACCCGCATCATTTGAAAGGTTTTACCTAAGAACCCATCACGGTCGTGAAAAAAGGTACGCGTTACCGGTCAACCGATTTCAAGAAAGCGTACAGTGAAAAGGCCAGAATGTTGTGGCCATCGAATTTTAACTTTCTGAGTACGAATACAGATCCGACACTGAAGGAAAAAGATGAATGAGTATAATGGTCTTGAATTTCAAAATTTTAAGCTACGATAAGGTTGACCGCGGCAGTATACACCTGCACGGAGAGATTTTTCGCCTCCTGCGTGTAAAAGCCACAATAATGGCGCATCATTCCAAAAAAAATGGCATTAATGGAAGCCGGTATAAGCGTGGCGTTGAGTAACTAAAAGTTTAAAACATTCAGACACAAAAATTCTAGAAAAAAAATTAAAACACCGCTACTATCAAAGACACGTCTGATTAGTTGCCCCTTAAGTCGTATCTATGCATACACTGCATTAAAGATAGAATTATGAAAAAGAAAACCAGAACAACAGATTCTGAGGTCTGCAAACGCATTGTTGGACGTGGCCGAAACCGCGACGTCGAGCCCGTCGACATCGACAAAAGAACGAGATGGTCGGCGGCCGACGAAGGCAATCTCTTCGGAAAGCTGCCAGCGACCGCTGGACAGCAGTGATCCCCGAGCTTCTAAAATTTTGGGATGGTCTCTTTCAAATTCACGTGGCAAAGAGCTATTTGGAATTTTCTGGCCCAGGTAAGCGAGCTGCGCGCTCTGCTTTTATGATCGGTTTACCACTCACCCCAGATTACTGTAATGAGGTTTGAAAACAATATTGACTGGTCTTGTACCCGTCTCAGTTTCAAAATTTTTAGCTACGACAGGGTTGACCGCTGCGCTATACCCCTGTACGGAGAGATTTTTCGCCACCTGCGTGTAAAAACCACAATAATGGCGCATCGGTCCAAGAAATGGCATTAACGGAAGCCGGTATAAGCGTGGCGTTGAGTAGCTAAAAGGTTAAAGCATTCAGTCACAAAAATTCTAGAAAAAGAAATTAAAACACCGCTACTATCAAAAGCACGTCCGATTAGTTGCCCCTTAAGTTCAATCTATGCATACCCTGCATTAAAGATAAAATCATAAAAAAGGAAACCAGAACAATAGATTCTGAGGTCTGCAAACGCATTGTTGGACGTGACTGAAACCTCGACGTCGAGCTCGTCGACATCGATAAAAGAACGATATCTCGTTCTTATCGATTATCATCGGCGGCCGACGAAGGCAGTTTCCTGCAGAGATGGGCAAAAAATTATTTGAAGTAAATATTTCGTACACAAATTTTTATTTCAAATAATTTTTTGCCCATCTCTGCACTAGAACCATGCACCGTCCCGGCTTTCGGAGAGCTGCCAGCGACCGCTGGACAGCAGTAATCCCCGAGTTTCGAAAATCTTGGGATGGTCTCTTTCAAATTCACGTGGCAAAGAGCTATTGGGAATTTGCCGGCCCAGGTAAGCGAGCCGCGCGCTCCGCTTTTATGATCCGATTTACCACTCGCACCCCAGATTACTGTAATGAAGTTTGAAAACAATGTCGACTGGTCTCGTACCCGTCTCAATTTCAAAACTTTTAGCTACGACAGGGTTGACCGCGGCGTTTACTCCCGTACGGAGAGATTTTTCGCCACCTGCGTGTAAAAGCCACAATAATGGCGCATCGTTGCATAAAATGGAAAATTATAATTAAAACCGACTTCAAAATAATAAAAATGCACTAAAAAGTAAGAAATAATTTTGTTCGTTATTTAATCTACGACGTTTCGGCGGTCGTTATTTAATCTGTACTAATCATTTGCACTGTGTAAGTCTGGCGCCGACTTAAAAAAATTGAGTGTCATAGATTAAATAAGGGACAAAATTATTTTTTACTTTTTATCGCATTTTTATTTTTTTGAAGTTGAGAAACCGGAACAATAGATTCTGAAGTCTGCAAATGCATTGTTGGACGCGGCAGAAATGCGACGTCGATCCCGTCGACATGGACAAAAGAACAAGACGATGGGCGGCCGACGAAGGCAATCTCCTGCAGAGATGGCCAACAAATTATTTGAAATAAAAATTTCGTACACAAATTTTTATTTCAAATAATTTGTTGGCCATCTCTGGTCTCCTGTAGTCGCTCGCATAGGACGGTAATGTCGAGCACATTATGTATTCCAAACCTTAAATATATTCACTTCTTGCATTCTAAATACCGTACTCCTTTTTCCTCCTATACTATTCAGTTTCCTCGATCAAATAAAAAAAGTTTCATATGAAACATTTATTGCTTTTTCAATAGTTAGTAAAATAACAGCGCGTGAAAAATAATATACAAATAAATCGGACATAGTGTATAAACTTACTGAAACATCCGAACATCAGTTAACATTAGTTAGTCAACGTGAGTTAGTATATAGTATAAACAAATGAATTTTTCTAATAGTTATGGAGGAGAATGAATTCCTTCTTCAAAAAATATGTATCGAATATTTTTGGCTACTCTGCACACTTGCAAAATTCCACCAAAATCGGTGTGTACGGGTTCGATATGTTCCTTTTAAATAATATAGTACAGTAGAAAGATATTATTATTATTATTATTATTATTATTATTATTATTGTTATTATTATATGTCTGTATTATATCATATAGACCATCATTAATGTATGCGCAAACACATGATGAATGGGTGGGGTTCAGCAACAGATGCTCTTAAAAAACATTAAAGCACAGTTTTTACAAATTACGTTATTGCAAGGGAATGAAATTTGTTTTGCGTTAAATAAACCGGAATAGGACAGCAAAGTTAAAAATCGAATGTAATATCGTTTTATATTCATCCTCTTTTCACTTCCGTTGAACGGAATATGTTCATAAGACGATTTTTAAATTGTTACTCTAACAGAAGCATTTGTAAATCGCGGGCTTCGACTGTCAAAAAATAACCTTATTTTACCCGTGCTGAATTCTAATTCCTACCACGCGTAGCGTTACAAGATGTTTCGAGACTTCACCGGTAACGTTGCATGCGACACTGAAATGGTAAGGGGGTCCTAGGACCCCCCAAACCGGTGACAGAAAAATACATTGGTTGATAGGTCTATTCTATACCTGGTCTGTGGTATGATCATCTTTCTAAGCTACTGTCTACAAAAAAAGGTTTTTCGTAGGATGGTATGTTCGAAGGCAGCTGTGCGTCCCGTTTCAGGTAAACGAGCCGCGCGCTGCACTATTGCGGACGGTTTACCATACCACCCGAACCCCCGTATTACTTCAATCAGGTCAGAACCTAAATATATAAAGATAAAATCGACTGGTCTCGTATCCCCATAAGCGTGTCATTTATGCCTGCGGAAAAGTTTCTTTAATTGCGTTTGTTTGAACTTCAATAGGGGTTAAGTATACCCAAAAGTCCCTGTTCTATATAATATTATGGTTCAACGCAAATACAGGGTGTTTTGTCCTCGCCCTAGAGAAAATAAAACCTTGGAATGATCCATGGACAAAATTTCAGGATGCGTCCTTTCGTTGGCGAATGAGGGTCTATGGTATAACAATAAAGTGCAGTTTACGAGTGGCTAAATCGCGACCATAAAGCCCTGAGTAAAATAGCAATTATTGAAAACAATTTGAAATTTTTAACGAAGCTAGGACTACATTTTCCATGTTAAGAATGGTGTGGTAAACTACGAAGAGTTGCTTTTATTTTAGGATTAGGCGTTCTCGATAGCCGAGTTGTTCTTCCCTATGAAAGCTCAAGGGTCGTCGAATGAAAGCGTTTTAAACATCTTACAGAAACGCACCGTGTACTCCCTTAAAAAAGCGAAATTGTTTCCTGAGTTGCAGATAATTTTTAACTTGGACGGGGATTCTTTTTTACGGGTCATTTCACGCTAATTCGATCACTTTTGGATCTTCTTAATGTAGTGTTTCAAATACAACAATGCCTCGGTACATCGGCGCAGTTTGGGACTGACAGTGTCAGAGTAACAAATAACTGCAACAGTCTGCTTTCACAAATCCCGTCACGAGAGAGACAAACAATGAGAGCGAAAGGAACAGCATACATACCTTCCCGGCCTATTCAGCTAAGTCGACCTGAACCGAACCCACCGGAACTAAACCGAGCCGGAGTCCTAACCAGTCGGCGGACCGCTTCATACATTAAGTGGTGACCGATCTACCGACCGGTCCCCGTTCGTCTCAGAACTACGGTCCCCGATTCCCGACCGAAGTGCAATTGGTCAGGAGCTTCGGTTCCCTTTTGCAACCTCTCGCTACTACGGTCAGAAATCTCTCCACTTTCGTTACGGTTACTGGTTACTTGACCGATATGTGACCGGCCTGAATTTCGGTTTCTGCTTCGGTCTCGACTCCCTGCCCACAAGTGTGTAAGCTGGTTCCAATCACAAGAAGCCAAGCCTCGGATCAGCGATGTGACGGTCGGGAACATCGTGAGAACAGAACGCCCGACCACAATGGTAACGACCTGGCTAGCACAACCGAAAACAGCAAAAATACAAATAGAGATGTTTTGCAGGACATGCTCCCAGCAACCACTTTAGGAGGAAAACATAGACAGAGGATGAGATGGTCAGATGATGTAAACCGACACCTTATATTCTGTTACTACCAAACAACAAATCTCGAAACTAACAAAACCGGCTATCGATCACAACTACGTACAGCATTCACCAACATATACCCAGAACTTAACTTTTTAACAGAGCAACGATTAGCAGATCAGGTACGAGTAATAACTAAAAACAGCAGAATACCTTAGCCAGAACTAGAACACAATAAACAACAGGTACAACAATTACTACAACAATCTCCAGAACAAAATAACGCACAAACAGAGGAAGAGGCAGACATACACAACATAGAACAAATAAACAAAAAAACGGAAACAGAACCACTCAATCAGCCACAAGGAAACGAACACATAGAACAACAATATGAGCAAATACAACCACAACAGGAATCAGTACACAAAGATACAGACGAAAAGTTTGAACTAACGTACATAGAATACCAAGATACAAGCACAGACGGTAGACCATACATACGAAAACTACCAGATACACCACAAACTAAAACAACAATAGCCCATGTCAACACAATTATACGTAATAAAATAAGCAACAACACAACCATGGAAGAACTCCAGCTACTCATCTATACAGGAGCACTCACTACAACAAGAATACACCAAACAGAAAGAAGAAGCATCAATGAACAGCAAAACAAAACCCACGACACCGACATGGCAACATAGATTAGAGACAAAAATATAAAAACTAAGGAAAAGTATCGGGCAACTAACGCAATTCACACAACATAAATTATCAAATAAAAGCCAAAAAGCCTTAGGAAATATATCAAAACAAGAAGCAATAGAACAATTAGAAGAGAAGAAACAGAAACTACAAGCACTAGCCAAATGACTCAGACGATACAAGAAGAGCGAGAATAGAAGAAGACAAAACCAGACATTCAACACAAATCAAAAGAAATTCTACCAGACATTGGATGGCACAAAAATCACAATTAAAAACCCACCAAACCTAGAAGACGTCGAACATTTCTGGAACAACATATGGGAAAACCCGACACAACACAATCGACTCGCTCAATGGATACAAACAGAAACAAACCAATACAATACAATATGTCAAATGCACGATATGACAATAACCCCTGAGGAAGTCACTAAAACAATAAACGCCATACACAACTGGAAAGCACCTGGAAAAGATAAAATAATGAACTTCTGGTTAAAGAGATTCACATCAACACACGCACACATAGCCGAACTGTTCAACAGATACATTACATACCCACACACAATGCCGCACACACTCACACAAGGAATAACCTACCTGAAACCTAAAGACCCAGCCGACACAGAAAACCCAGCAAAATACCGCCCTATCACGTGCCTACCAACAATATATAAAGTACTGACAGCAATCATCACACGGAAAATAACCACACACATAACAAAAAACAATATAATCAATGAAGAACAGAAAGGGTGTTGTAAAGAGGCACGAGGATGTAAAGAACAATTGATAATAGACAAAGGAATAACATACCAAGCCAAAATCAAACATAGATCACTACACTATGCATACATTGACTATCAAAAAGCGTTTGACGGTATACCCCATTCATGGCTAATACAGATATTACATATATATAAAATGGACCCGACCTTAATACAATTTCTGGAAAAGATAATGAAGACATGGAGAACTACCTTAAACATACAAGCAAACATAGGCAGTATAACATCACGACCCATACAGATAAGACGTGGGATATACCAAGGCGACTCACTAAGTGCCCTCTGGTTCTGCTTAGCTCTGAATCCGCTATCGAATATGCTGAACAACACAAAATATGGATACAACATCACTGTAACATACCCACATAAAATAACACATCTATTAAACATTGACGATCTCAAACTATTAGCAGCAACCGACCACCAACTCAACTACTTGCTCAAGATAACCGAAACATTCAGCACAGACATAAATATGACTTTTGGAACAGATAAATGTAAAAAAAACAGCATAATCAAGGGAAAACACACCAAACAAGAAAACTACACACTAAACAACAATAGCAGTATAGAAGCAATGGAAAATACACACTACTACAAATACCTGGGATACAGACAGAAAATGGGAATAGAAAACATAGAGATCAAAGAAGAATTGAAACAGAAATACAAACAGAGACTAACGAAAATACTGAAAACAGAGTTGACAGCAAGAAACAAAACGAGAGCAATAAACACATTCGCAATACCGATACTAACATACTCATTAGGGATAGTCAAGTGGAACGACACAGATCTAGAAGCTCTCAACGCACTCACACGATCACAATGTCACAAACACAGAATACACCACATACACTCGGCAAAAGAAAGATTCACATTAGACAGAAAAGATGGGGGGAGAGGATTCATTGACATTAAAAACTTAAACTATAAACAAATAGACAATCTAAGAAAATACTTTATAAAACGGGCCGAAACTAGCAGCATTCATAAAGCAATCGTGCATGCAAACACATCAATCACACCATTACAATTTCACAACCAAACATACAACCCAATGGACTACATAAGAACAACAGATAGGAAGAAGGAAAAGTGGAAACAAAAAACACTACACGGGAAACACCCAAACCTCTTAACCCAACCACACATCGATCAACAGGCATTTAATAAATGGCTAACAAAAGGTAACATATTCGGTGAAACAGAAGGATTCATGATAGCAATACAGGGCCAAATAATCAACACCAAGTATTACAGCAAGCATATCATCAAAGACCTGAATACAACAACTGACAGATGCAAACTATGCAAACAACAAATAGAAACAATAGATCACATCATAGGAAGATGCACAATACTAGCAAACACAGAATACACCAGAAGACACAATAACGTTGCAAAGATCATTCATCAACAACTAGCCATACAATACAAACTTGTACAACATCATACACCCACATATAAATACATACCACAGAGTGTATTAGAGAACGACAAGCACAAACTATATTGGAATAGAAGCATCACAACGGACAAAACCATATCACACAATAAACCTGACATCACAATTATCCACAAACAACACAAGAAAACACAATTAATCGAAATATCCATACCCAACACAACAAACGTAAAAAAAACAGGAGAAAAAATTGAAAAATACATCAACCTAGCTAAGAAAATTAAAGACATGTGGCATCAAGACAAAGTAGAAATAGTACCAATAATACTGTCAAGTACAGGAGTCGTACCACACAACATTCACCAATACATCCGCTCATTACAACTCCCTGCAAACACATACATATAGCTACAAAAATCAATAATTATCGATACATGTACAATCACCCGGAAATTTTTATATGCATTATAAGTGAATTACAGATATAAAGAAAGCACGCTTGACCAAGGTTCGCGTGCTTTCTATGATCGACCAGACACAAGTCTGAGAAAAAAGAAACAATAATAATAATAATAATAATAATAATAATAATAATAATAATAATAATAATAATAATAATAATGATAATGATAATAATGATAATAATGATAATAATGATAATGATGATAATGATGATAATGATGATAATGATGATAATGATGATAATGATGGTAATGATGATAATGATGATAATGATGATAATGATGATGATGATGATGATGATGATGATGATGATGATGATGATGATGATGATGATGATGATGATGATGATGATGATGATGATGATGATGATGATGATGATGATGATGATGATGATGATGATAATGATGATAATGATGATAATGATGATAATGATGATAATGATGATAATGATGATAATGATGATAATGATGATAATGATGATAATGATGATAATGATGATAATGATGATAATGATGATAATGATGATAATGATGATAATGATGATAATGATGATAATGATGATAATGATGATAATGATGATAATGATGATAATGATGATAATGATGATAATGATGATAATGATGATAATGATAATAATAATAATAGTTTTTCTTACGTTTCTACCCCTACAGCACACTTTGTTACAGGAACGTTGCAGAACCGGTTTTGCTATATTGCAATGTTGCAGGTTGCATTGCAATTTTGCTGCAATATTGTGGAAACATTGCGATGCAATACTGCAATGACAACGTTCGTGAAATATACCTGCAATATTGCGCACACACTGCTGTGCAGTATTCCTACAATGTCACCTACCATTTAAACCTAAAATATTTCCGTTGTTTTTAATGATACGAGGAAATTTCTAAGGAAAAAAGTGTTTGCTTCGGGGCAATTATTGTGATAGAGAAGATTTCTTCTCAAGGTCCTATTTCCCGAAATTTCAAGATCATCGACATTTTCAAAATGAGCCTTTGTTTTTGAAAAATTTGAATTTAAAGTTTTGTGCAGTAGGAGTATAAGTTCGAATACGAAAGCGATATTTTCGATCAGCGATTGTAGCTGCAGCGGTAGAGTACTTTTGTAATATACAAAAGTCAAGAATCTGAAGTGTTGTCAAAAGTGACACTAGAAATTTATTCCAAATCTCTTTGCATTTTTTCAAACACGTGCCACTGGCGCAATGTTTATGCTTTTCATTTGATTTTTATAAGTTTTGCTTAAGACTGTCATATCTTCAAAACTGCCAAGTCAGTTTTTTACGATACTAACAATTTGTGCTAATATTTTATGTTAAATGTTTATCAACTTCGAGGGGATTTTTAAAAAATGTACCAAAAAGTACCTCCGTAATTTTTTGTATATTAATTTAGGCAACATTAAACTTTATATTAACGTCACTACTGCCCGAATTTACCCGAAACGGAAAAAAAGTCAAAATCATTATTAAGGCTGCCGTCTCGGCGGGCCTTGAATGTGTGCGTACGCTCACACAAGCTAGAAAAAGCGTGTACGTATACGCGATGTAGTAAACAAACCGTTTCGACCGTCTTTCGTCCTGGAATCGGCAAAAAGAAAGTTTTTGCGGGTATAGTTGCCTCCAGTAGACATCAGTGCAGGGTGGTCTGTTGCGTTTGAACGCTAATAACCATCGTACGTTGAAATAATAATGAATTTATGACTCGTGTACTGAGACAGACTCTAGAAATGACAGAATGAAGCTTCAAGGATTCTCCGTCACCAGCGCTGATGGTATATTCGCGCTATGTAACATCAGAACCGTTGGAAGTCCAAGCTAGCCGATAAATGTAGGAAATACATAGTTGCCAATATGTATTGAGAGTCGTATCGCTCTGTTGCCGCATTTCCCCTATCACTATTTTGCCATCAGGGAGGCTTGAATGAATCACCCCCCCCCCTCCTCCCCATAAACATGACTCATGTATGAAAGAAGCTAATTCCCTTTAATTTACGAAAAAAGTTCTCACGCAAAGATTGTGAAATCAACTTTGCTAATTCCGATTGTATTCTCGTTCTCCGCTCGAACACTCATTCCTCTGTCACTTTTTATACTTGACATTCCTTCATTGATCACAAATCAATTCAGTGCTCAGATTTTCAGCTTCGGTTTTAAGGAATTAGCGGGCGTTGTATAAGAAAAAAAACTATGAAGTTGACTTAAAACAAAATCTCTCGCCCGCTAATTCCTTCTTAATTCGCTAATTCGCCCGTCAATGATTTACAAACCGAATTATAATAGTAATTTTATATGAGCCGCTGCGCCACTGCATTCTTCCATGCGAAAATCTTCCAACACCGTCGACGTTCTTAGAACGCCGGACGCGATAACAACCTAGGCACTGAGATGCTGGGAACGTTCGAGCGACGACGGTTGGGCCCGTGTGCATGAGGTGCAGAGTCAGTAATTTTGGCGCTCTTTGTTCAAAGTCCCATGTGCTCGGGCCTACCCTGCGTTCGTTCGTTGCAGTCGGCTAGCAAGTCGCGTAGTGTGCAGACGTTCTATCCGAGGGACATTGCTATTTGTGTAAAATAGTCCTTGAGCTAGAGTTCCATCGTGAATAGTTAATACTTAACGTGGAAAGACTCAGTCCCCGTAGAGACTCGATTATAACATTACTCATTATCTTAAATCATTATAATTTTCTCATTCTAATAAATAAAAGTTAAACCGTTACTTCAACTCCGACATAATTTAAAAACTGTTAACACTATAACATCAGTGTACTGTTCGACGTATCCTGCGCTTCAACATCTTGTACCGGCGCCCAGCACTCCAGGTCGCGCAGAGACAGAGAGAGAGAGAGAGTGAGCGCTCGAGCGAAAGAAAGAAGGAGAGTAATAGGTATTATAGCCTAACCATCTACGTGTACGAGGTCGGTGAGTGCTTTAGAGTACGTTACTATATACAACAATTGTCTGTGAATTGTGGGCACCATTTGAATCTTTCAATCTTATAAAAATCGTTTTTGTTTCTTTCGGTACCCATGTACGGAGGGGGCAGTTGATCCAACCAATGTGTGTTACGGGAATTCTCCCTCGATAAACTGTCTTACCTTCCTTCCGCGGGTACCGCATTTTTAAATCATTTTCAATTAGAGAATGTACAAAATCAAGCACTCGCGTGATAATTGATCCATTACGTGTCACGGGGTTTCCCCGCGGTCAATTATTGTCGATTAATTATTGTCCGTCAATTGTTGTCTATCGACTGACGTTCGCGGCCGTATTCGTCGTACGCTGGCTCTAGAATCCAGTTTAGAACAACTGTAATCTCCGAAACCGCGCCGAATATTGTAAAATTCTACATACCGGGATTTAACCTTGCATTGTTATTCATAACGCAAATCCATGTAAATTCCCCATTTTTGTACCACCTTTCGATTTTCCTTTTTGTTTATTTATTGTAATACATGGTAATATTTACTTAAATCTGTCTCATTCTGTTCGAACCTGTCTCTACCAAAGTACCACATCCCGACTGGGCAACCTGTACGGGTTGTAGACAAAAGCCGTACCCAAAAATAATCCTGATTTTTGCTTAATAACTCTGGTTATAGTAAAATTATACAATCTCTTTAAATTCGTTAAGCGTTGCGTGAGAAAATTAGACTCAACCGCTCGGTCGCTTAAAAATTAACGCCCTCACGTAACAATATAATTAAAGATAAATGTAACATTTTTAATCTAATAATGCTAAAAAATATATAAAAAAAATTTATGTTAAACGATTTTATTAAAAATGCACTAAAAATTAAATTAAAATACACTAAAGACTAAAAAAATTATTCTTTTCTTGTACTACAATTTTTTTCCTATACGAACGTAACGAATCATTTCTCGTTATAAATTGTCTATTTCCTACGGAAATCGCGATGCCACTAGCTTCCCGAACGCAACGGCTTTTTGTCGTATTCGTAAAGAACGCGAATGACTGATTCCAAATCGTTTTGTGGTTATGGGTTATATTTATTGATGACTGAGTAATTTTTGCACCCCTTCAGGGTTTATTTTTTTTTAGATATTGTATTGTCATCCAAACTACGCACGCCTGCAAAGCTTCAAGACAACTCGATAGTTGGTAGTTGGTTAAATTTGAGTTGCCAGATTTGAACCATGCATACATCAAACACACAAAAATACCTACAAACAAACCGAAGATCGAAACTGAATAAAATCGTTTAAAAATGATCTGATTTATGCCGTGTTTAAATTCATTTTCATCTGGGAAATCTCAGCAGTATCTTACTGAAACGTTCATGCCGATACGATAGAAAATGTGAAAGTTTTACATTCTATTAAAACAAACAAAATAAACAATCATTGAACAATCATATCATTATATTTTTTCACAAGTAAACATAAATATTGCACAGAATGAGAGAAGATAATAAGGATTGCGAAGTTTAGAAGAGATATTGATACGCAATTTAGTATTGTTTCATTGATATGTTTCCTAACTTCACTACCCAACCTCTCTATCTTTCATTATTGCTATCCTCCTTTACTTTCAGCGAGGCTCTGACGCTAGACGGTAGATCGGTAGATCTAGACGCTAGATCGGCGGGCTCTAACTACCGCTGATGGAGGGGGAAACACCTACAGGAGCGGTGGTTATGTGTGTTTGAACTGTGCCTGCCTACGTCAGTCATGCACACATCATAACCACCGCTCCTGTAGGTGTTTCCCCCTCCATCAGCGGTAGTTGGAGCCCGCCGATCCCTGCCTAGACGCAGCTCTCGTGCTGTATTCCTTCAAGACTTCTCGATAGTAGGAGCTGTGGCAACAGCGCGGCAGAGACAGAGAGAACAGAAAATGTGGCAACTATGCGTAAAAAATTCATCTACATAGAGTACCTGGAGATGTCATCTCTGTACTAGTTCTTTTTATCGACCGCAGTAGTTTCATTAGGGTCCGTCTGTTTACAAGGGACGCTTCGATCGATTCGGACCATAACAAAAATGAGACAGCAGCCTTAAGACGTTCACCGCTCAGGCCAGTGCTTAGTCTAAACATTCTGCTGCTCTCAAATTTTGTTTATACAATGCATCGGCATGATGGATACTGTCTTCAATTTCAGAAGAGCAATCGCAGGCAATACACAACGCTTCACAAGTTTTCTAAGTTGATACCAAAACCAATTTTCTTTATAGTTGGCGTCCACGTTTTCTCTGAAAGTGGGTGGAATGGGTACTTGTTCACAGACTTTTGTTTTTTTCTTGTGGTTGCAGTGACTCGTGCGTTAGAGCTTATCTTAATATTGTGCCCACTTAATATTTTGGTAGGCCTTATTATCTCTTTTGTCACTTCCTCATTCTTGAGATTATATGTTAAACGTGCCCTTAACAAATCCTCAATTTTCTGGGAATAAGTTGCCAACATATATATTTATACATACCTGTAGTTGTACAGCAATTGGATCATGAGTACACCCAACACAAATCCAGGAAAACGAGATAATTGTTATAATTCGAGCAATGAAAGTTGAGAGGGAAACAGTTGTTGAATTTAGAACACAAACGACGCGGAAATTCTTCGGATGACATTTCGTATTTTATAAAAGCAATATTACCTGCTGGACTTTATTACACGCACTTACCTTCATGCATTAATTTTTTTTTACAAAAACTTATGACGTCAAAGATCTATAAAAAAAAGTCTTTTGACAAACAAATATTAAATTTATTTTCAAAAATTTGACTCCAGAGAGAAGTTATTTCTTTTTGTCAATTTCCCTATCCCTGTATACTTTGACCACAGTGCATGAATTCAAATCCCCGTGGGGAAGAATTCCCTGTGTATGACCCAAGAGGTAAGGTGTTAGGTAACGTCGCATAGAAGCTCTACATTAATATGCATGTATATATGTAGATAGCTACTACTACGATTCTGCACACATTCGTGTCAGCGCGTCCCTCACAGACACATATACCGTTATTTCCATTTTTGGCCCTACTGCCCGAGACGTTGCAGGATCATTATCGAAATGTTGCAGAAATAATTCCTGTAATATTGCCGAAAGTCACAGGAATATTTCCTGCAATATTGCACAGGAGCTGACACAGGAATGTTCCTGCAACGTCTCGGGAATATTTCGTATAATATTCCAAATCTTGCAATGCAAGGTACCTAAGAAATTCCTGCAATGTTAGGTGCAATAGGGATATTGACATTTTCTACAAAATAAGACTACTTAGTTGATTTACCATTTTGATCTTACCAATAAGAAATTGTTTCTCTTCGGTTTTTACTTGGACTGTTTGATAATGAAATATCATAATTAGGTAATATCAGAGATTAAATGCTAAGGGAAATAACCTGTTTATTATCTAATGTTATCTATAAAAAGGACTAATCAAGTTCACCGCACTTTTCTATACAATATTTCGCAGAAAGTATTATAACAAACTGCTTTTTTTGAGAACTATCAGAAGCAGAGATACAATTTTGTTCTCAGATATTTCAGTATTTATTTACTATGTATCTACCGGTTCACTACCAACAGACAAAGTGACACATTTTCTATTAATTCTTTTTTATGTTTATACATAGAATAATATTAAAAAATTACGTTTTTGGATATATCCATTTAAGGGGACATTCTACAGTCTCGGCCGAAAATTCGTGATGGTTTTTATAATGAAATAAACATTTAACGTTTTCAATTTTTGGGCGGTATATTCTACCACTCTTGAAACACAAGAAAAAATCATTGTTGTTTGTTTATTTCATTTGTTTACATCAATATTTCACAGTGAAGTTGGAGTCTTCAGAATTTGACCCCTTGCTGGCGGTTGCAATTTCGGACGACTGGCTCATGAGAAATAAGAAAACCAAACATATTTCTAATTTGCAGGAGTATGGTTATCTGGTATAGCGCGAAAGAATAATTATTAAAATGGCGGTTGACCAAAGTTGAAAGTACCGAAAATGGCATTTCTTTTCTATTTATACGATATAAAAAAGTGGGAAAATATTAAAAAAGTTAACATATTCACGGTAACCTGCATAGCTATACCCCTGCAAATTAAAAATGTTTGTTTTTTTATTTATTTTCGATGATCCAGTCGTCCGAAATTTCAACCGCTAGCAGGGGCTCAAATTCTGAAGAAGTCAACTTTATTGCAAAATATTTATGTAAACAAATAAAATAAACAAACAACAAAGATTTTTTCTTGTGTTTCAAGAGTGGTACAATATACTCCCAAAAGTTCGAAAACGTTAAGCGTCTATTTCATTACAAAAACCATCACCGAAAAGTAGCCGAATTTTCGGGCGAGACTGTAGAATGTCCCCTTAAGGGGGTTTTCTACTTTGGACGGTGTAAAAATCGATTTTTTTGTTGCTTTATTTTGCGAAAACTTAAAATTGGCTGAGTTACAGTGGTTTGATTGAACAATAGTACGGGCTATCTAAGCTGTTCAGGTAAACTTTAAATGCGTTTTTCTCAAAAAAATAATTTCGTAAACTTTTTCCTCCATTCCCCAGACAGCACACAGAAATCTTAAAGACATCTTAAAGACGTCTGAAGCCAGACGTTCAAGGCGTCTTTAAGCCGTCTGCAAATGTCGTTTTCACGTCTTATACTAGTCCTTTCACGTCTTATGCCACGAATCAAGACGTTTTAAAGATGTTTTTAAGATGTCTTACAGACATCTTTAAGATGTCTTTTCTCGGACGTCATAAAGACGTCTTTATCAGTTCCATGTTCGGAAAAAAATTTTGACGGTGACGAGGAGAAGAATCTAACTGAGTACTTTCCGTTTACGAAGCAATCGTTATTCGCACCTACCCATCATACTTCATTATAAACAGTTCTAAATTCTAGATATATATATATTATTAATTGTTTATAAGAAAAAGGCGCATTACAGCGAAATATTCTACAGAATATTATTATTATTAAATGTCTTTATCGCACCATGACAATTACGATATAACAATAATGGTAAATAGGCGAGGTTCAGCATAAGTGCTGCTCTACAACCTAACCTAATATACATATAAGATGGCTTTTTACGGACGTCTTTAAGATGGCTTTTTACAGGCGTCTTTAAGATGTCTTTTGACAGACATCTTTAAGATGTCTTATGGGCGTCTTATGGGATGTCTTAAAGACATCTTAAAGACGTCTTTAACACGTCCGTATGACATCTTAAAGACATCTTTGTCACGAATCAGGACATTCAGACGTTCAGACGTAAAACAGACGTAAAATGAACGTCTTGAAGACGTCGTGTGCTGTCTGGGTCATTTTTTAACACCCTGTATAAAAATTTTGAGGAATAAAATTTTGCAATTGCTTTACAAAAAGAAGCTTTGATATATATCAAGATCAGTATATCACAAAATATTTTACGAAATATTTAAAATGATGTGAACATATTTATAAACATAGGTCTATTTTTCTATTTTGAATTTTTTGATAATATCGTTAAAATTAGTAATGCATAGTGAAACGATTTATGTTTTCACGCCTTTATTTCCTACATGAACAGCAATCATCACTTGATGTTTTACATATGTAACATTCCGCCTATTTATTTCTCGACTTTACATTGATTAATGTACTTAAAAGACGTACAAATCGGGACGTCTTAACGACGTATAAAAGTTACGTCTTAAAGACGTCTCTGTCTTATGACATTTTGAGGCACGAATTTAGAAGTCGAATGTTGACATTCTATAAAATATTTCGCGCAAAATGCTTTTTTTATAAACAATTAAGATTAGAATGTATCTAAAAGATGGAATAGTTTGCAAACAAATGCCTGGGGTAGGTGGGAATAATGATTACTTCATAAACGGAATGCCTAGATTCAATTCCCCGTCAAGGTTAAATTTTTTTCCACACATTTTCAAGACGTCTTGAAAGTCAGGAATGGATGTCTTTAAGACCTCTGTGTACTCTCTGGGATACATATTTACAAATATACTTCCCACATAGCACACAATATTTTAAAGACCTCCATATTTGGCTTGAACGCCTGACGCTTTCATTTGTAACTTTGGATGTCTTTAAGATTTGTCCAGGAGACATTTTTTGGACATCTTTAAGATGTACCCAAAATACGTCTTTTGTGCGTCTTTACCACGTTTGTATGCTATCTAAGAAATGTCGATACATTAATTAGAGAAAAGCAAGAGTTGTAATTACTGCCTAACCTGAACCATCGACAATAAAGTATGGATAGATCGAGTATGGTCTATCCAGTTCATTGAGCTCTAAACAAACCTGGAGATTGAAAAGCAGTGGGAAGAAGTAGAGGCAATAGCGGTCCGAGGGAAATAGAAGATAAGCGGTGAACCTATCCTTCTTCCCATTATCACTCTCACTCTGTACTATGTGTGTCATGTATGTATGTGTGCGCGGGTAACTTCACTCACATGCACTATACATCCATAGCCTGTTGTAAGACAGAGATAGGTTCATCCGTTATCTTCCCTCTTTCTCGGACCGGTCGCCATTGCTCTGTTTACTCTCCAGGTTTGTTTAGAGCTCAATGATCCGGATCTACTATGTACATAGAAATGTTTATGGGCATTTGCTCTCATAATCAATGGAAAACCAAAACATAGAGGCATTTGTTTAAAGGTTTTTGAACGAATGTTTGCAAACAGGTTTTATACAGATTCCATACATAATAATAATAATAATACAAATAAAACTAATTGGAATTATATAAATGAAATTAATTGTTGTAGAGTTTGATGTTATTTTGAAAACCGTTTACTTCCTTTTAATATTAAATCGAACCAGTACCGATAAACGTCTGGAAAACATCTTAAAAACGTCTTTTAGACGCTTGTTTTAGACCTAACCAAGACGTCTTACAAACGCCTTAGAAACGCCTGTTTCGGACGTGACCAAGGTATATTTAAGATGTCTTAAATACATACGTACTATATATGGTAGAAACTACAATATATATTGTAACTATGGACGTCTTTAAGACGTCTTTAAGGCGTTCTCTGGACCTTACTGTACGTCTTTACGACGTCTTGAACGCCTGGCCTCGACGTCTTTAAAACATCTTTAAGACATCCTTCTGCTATGTATATGGGTTCGCGATGGATACATACTCACATACCCAGATAGTACACGACGTCTCTAAGCCGTCTTTAAGACGTCTTTCAGACTTTCAAGACGTCTGAAGACGTCTTAAAGACGGCTTATAGGCGTCGTGTGTTATCTGGGTAGTACAGACGTCTGAAAGACGTCAATTGTACGTCCGTTTTAAATCTGGGCGGCTTTAGACAGTCTTTTGGGCGTCTTTAGACATCTATGTGCTATCTGGGATATGTATTTCATCCTGACAATGATGTTCCTTTAGTACTTGATATGACACATATCACTAAATTTTTACAACCATTTTGGCAAATAATATTTCTTTTTAATGGAGCTATTCAGAAAGTTAAAAATCGTATCTACAATTCCATTTCAAATAATAAAGGAACTGCCACCGTGAGTTTGGCGATAGTCCCGGGAGTGGTACACTAATAACACAGAACGACAACCATCTGGATTTATAATATTCAATAGATGTTTCCTATAGGTTTTCGTGCCCTGAAAACGAATCTGCAAACCGTTTGTCGCCAACACGCTCAGTTTTTGAGAAAATCGATTTTGAAACAAAACTGCAAATTTTCAACTTTGAATATCTTTTGTGTCGAAATGATAATAGTTATTCGATTGCTCGTTGTGTCAAATTATTATATGAAGGACATCAGAAATGCACCCATTTTTGAAGATATCTTTCAATTTATTTCCAAAACTAAGAGTCTAGGATAAAATCTGACCATTTCACGCGATGCAGCAGACATTTTTCCTCCGGAAAGCATCAACAAAAGTGGTAAATCACGTTTTGTTTTCAATACAGAAGCGAAATAATTTCGCAAAACGCGCGATGCTGACAGTGGTAGTCAACAGCGTCGCGCGATCCACTACCGTTCAGCGTAACACAATCGCTTAACGCGCGTGACTACCACTGTCGGCGCCGCACATTTTGGCAAACTATTTCGCTTCTGTATTGAAAACAAAACGTGACTTACGACTTCTGTTGATGCTTTCCGAAGGAAAAATGTCTACTGCATCGCGTGGAATAGTCAGATTTTCTCCTAGACCCTAAATTTTGGAAATAAATTTAAAAATATCTGCAAAAGTGTGTGCATTTCGGGTGTTCTTTTCCCTGTGATCGTTGTTTAAACATTTTCAAATGTTCATAATGCAATAATAACTTATATCGTTGTATTCGAGAAGGTTGATAGAATAATTTGACGTAACGAGCAACCGTATAACTATTATTGTTTCGACACAAAAGATGTTCTAAGTAGAAAATTTACAGTTTTTTTTTCAAAATAGATTTTCTCAAAAACTGAGTGTGATGGCGACAAATGGTTTGCGGTTTCGTTTTCAGGGCACGAAAACCTATAAGAAACGGGTATTGAATGTTACAAGTCCGAAAAAAGTCCAATTTTGTCGAACTGTGTATTAAGAAAACATGATACCTTCCGGGCGACCACATATGCACGAAGCAGAACCACGTGTTACAGGCGATGCACCTTCCTCGCTCTTTTTGTGCTCGCTTTCTTTCTTGCTACAAGACACCTATGTGGGAAGGGACACTTCCTTCTTGTGCCTACGTGGTCGTCAGAAATTAACCATGTGAACTGATTGTGAATATAGTACATATGGACGTCATATAAAGAGACAGCATTGAACCCTCTAATAACAAAAAGAACAAAATAAAGACCAGTTTTATCGATAGTACTAATAATAGTTCCCGGGAAGGCAACTTATAACACTTTACGTGAAACGTGGAATATATGAATAAATAATACGGACATAAACTTATGTGTGCAAAATTCAATGAATTAGAGCTAAAAAATATAAAATTCTTGCTACAGTTGTAAAATACAAATAAATAAATCAAACAACACAGAATAACAATTAGTTCACTTTCTACGTAACGTGATAATTATAGAAACTACAAAACGAAATATATCAATCCCGTATAAGTAACAGATAACTAGAATTATTTCATTACATACTTATCTTCCAAATGGATTGTAAGCTTGTTAATCGTAGGCTTTAAAAGCAATGCATCGTATATACTAATTTCAGTTTTGCAAAGAATTTAATTAATTTAATTTAATTTACGTTCAGTGACGTACCTGATATTTTGTTTGATCCTTTTTCCATGATATCTGCTAAGGCCCCCTCATTCTTCGTGGTTGTCATATCTGGCACTGTCAAACACAGACTGTTCAAATTCAAATCTCTTACTCGATAATACCTATATCAGGCACGCGCCCCCACCGATACACGAACTCCCCCTCCCCCCTTTTCTTGTAAATCTGTTTCCGCTCCTTCGCAATTAGTTTTCCACTCTTCGACGAATGTCCACTGCGATAATTTTTCGATGGAGTTCTACAACTGAGTATCTCACTTAGTCGATGAAGTACACGAACGAATGACTTATCAACTACGTCTCATTTGACAGTTGATAACGATCACACGGTGTACATATATCTAAATAGATAGAAAACTTTTTCGAAAGCACCAATTGACAAAATTACTTTTATTGCATAAATCTTTTAGAATAAAAGGCGATATAGATAGAAGTCTATAAATTTTATAATTTTATATTAAATATTTATATATTTAAGACCTCCTATAAAAGTGTTACAAATGATATATTTTAGACCTGTACCCTTCTTATTCTGTAATAATAAAAGATAATATTATTTCATTTTATTACAGAATAAATCACTTTTAGAATGTCGACAGTAAACTAACAATAAGGCTAGGTGGAACGAGGAACTGAAAACAAGAAATATCTTACTTCATATCTGTTTAATATAATATTTTTATTATGGTCTTAAGAATACATAGTAATAATTATATCTCATTCTTATCCTTCTCTATCTATCCATTTTATCCTTCTTTACATGTACAAAAATATGAATAAAATATGTATAAAGTATAAATGTATAAAACAATCACTGCCTTGTGAAATTTTTTAAAGAATGCCAAAAACATTTTCAGTTACTTTGTACAAGCACATTTTCGTGCTTTCCAGCTTAAAAATGCGGATAATAGTTTCAATTCTTGATATATTATGAGGTTGGTTGTTAAGTAATTTTGCAACGGAAACAATTATTACATTACAAAGATTCTTCGGATAGATACGTCGGATAGATCTTATATGCCTGTAATCAGAAACTTAGATATACAGTATTGTCTCGTTACGTGCTCAGTTAGGTGTACGCGATTCGGACTTTTCGCTATCCCCACCATTTCTGTCTCACTCTTGTCCGGCGAAGAAAAGAGTGAGATGGAAAGAGAGCGAGCGAAAGGCACTGAAAGCGAGCGAGGGCGGTACGAGACAGACGACACGTTGATATTTTGTCTCGCTCCATCTTTCGGATGCCATAACACTCCATCCTTTGCGTGCGCGATGGTCGCGAGCGCTTACGGTGAGCACGGGAACCGCTTCGCAAAATCTTGACGCAGGCCCGGCGCAAGCCTTTTTTGCACCCTAGGCGAACTTGTCAAATTGCGCCCCTTATTATAATACATTTATTTGAGATTATTTATGACTTCACTCTGCAAAAATAGGCAACTGCTAGGGCGTAAGGTTGACAAGACGTGCAAAATGTTCTTTTCATTGTTGGCATTGTTGAAAATAAATTTTTAAATGAAATACTACAAATTGTACTACAACGGTTTTAAACTAGCAGCAAAAATTAAGAGTAAGGACATGAAGAAGCTCAATTAAATGTATTATAATAAATGGCGGAATTTGGTAAGCTCGCCTAGGGCGCAAAAACGACTCGTACCGTGCCTGGCCATCTGACCGTGGCGCGCACGACCGCCGCGCACACATAAAGCATTCCATCTCGCTCCCCCCTTCGGCCAGAAAGAAGTGAGAAACGAACACTCGAAATTAGGGCTCTGTTCACGATATGGGCTCAACGCCGGCAAAGGAGATATAATAAGAGGCGTCACTCCGGGCGGAACCTTTGAAGTCCTTACTTGACCTTGGCATTTAAATTGGTTGTCTATTCGAGCGGGATATTCAAATCGACTAAATGTACCTTACCGCAATTGGCTGATTATTGCCGAAGTTTACCGATCATTGCCGTATGGGTATTTAAATTCGTTGTCTAGTGATTTCCCTAGTTTATTTCTGTCCTTGTCGAGTGACGCCTCTTATTATATCTCCTCTTTGACGCCGGTCCTGACCAGCGAGCCGCTAACGAGGAAATACTGTAGTTTCGCAAATACAAATCACGTATTTTTTTGGAATTCTATAGAATTAAATGTTGCAGATATTACCTGAATACATTTCATAACTTATATTTTAAATTTATATTATTCGAACATATAACATTTCTTATGTATAAAAATTTCGAGTACTATCAAAGTAAATTATTTACCATAAATAATTTTGGAAATTCCTAAGTAGGCATGCAACCGACTAAAAAGACGCAGAATTTGCCAGTAAATACGGACAACTGCGAACGGAAACGAACCGTGTATGCATAAGTCGAAATTGGAGAATAACTTTCTTCGAATGTGGCTTTGTTTTCAAGAAAATTCATTTCTAAATGGAACCAATTTTTAGTCAAGTACAAGCATACTCAATAGATGTTGAAACTCGACTTTCTTAAGGACAAACTCTCATTCGAAAAAAAATTATTCTATAATTTCGACTTCTTTCATCTCACAGACTTATTCTATCTACATTTGCACATTTACTGTTGGATTCTGCCAATTCTTATAATCAGGTGCACGTGTACAATATACCCAACAAATTTCCAAGATCGATGTTCTTGAACACGAAGCTCCGTATGAAAAAACTTTATTCTGCACTTTTGATTTACATTGACACTAGGAATCACCTCCTTCTCGACTGTACCACTATTTCGATCACACAAATGTAATGATTGTTTTACAAAATGTTTCTAACCAAATTTCAGTTTCTGCCAAATTAAGTCGCTTCCGAAATATGGAGGTCATTTTAAGCTTTATATTTCAATTTATAATCGTTTTTTATAACTGGAATTGTATACTTTTTCTTATCTACGCTTAGAATTTATCTACAGACAAATCCAATGACCTGACATATTGAAGTTGTTTCAAGTTAAATTTCAATAAATGCCATTCAAATCTTACTCTACGCTAAAAATCAAAGATGTAGGAATCCCTGCTAACTTATAAATATAAAATGAATCCGATGGAGGATACCGATGTTTACTACCTAGTAATGAGCATACGTTCTTAGAAGATGAGACCACAACAACTTCGTATTTATTAAGGCCGTCGCACATTTTGGCGAATCGAATAAATTAGTAATAATTAATTAATGTCGCTGATCCATGAAAATCAATTGTTTATAAACTTTTCTCTTCATATCACCGCGTTTCGCTTCGCCGCATTAATGCTTCGTTGCCGGGTTCGTCTTAGTAACGAAATGAATAAAAATTATATTACACATGCAACGAAATTGTGAATTACAAATGAAAATTACAATTACAGGAGTGTGTTGACGTGTTCCTCGTAAAATCTTCAACAAAGTAGAACAATCATTCGCGGAACAGGTATTCACAGTGTACAGTGAAAACCTTTCACAGATGTATTTTCAAATTTTAAGATTGAACTAAGTTCCGGAAGTTATTTATGGAAATTTGACCGTGGATTTGACATTACATTGCCTTACATTTCAGTCGTTTGATTTGTATATTTGATTGCAACTTATAACAATGAAGACGATCTTCAAATCAGGGAAAGATGTCGATTTGAAACAAAGTTATACTGACCAACAGAAACATTTTTTTAAGCAATCACTAGATTCGGATATAATCGCATGGAAGAATTAAAGTAGAATAAGCTGTGTATGACATAATCCTTTTGTATTTCATAATCTACGCTTTTTCCTCAAAGGTATATTAGTATTTGAATCGTCTGTACTTAATCTATTACTCGCATTCTATGTTCACTTTGCAGAGTTTGCTTTTCTGGCGTTGAACACAATCCGAGGTTAGGTAAACTGAAAAAAATAGAATAGAAGAATTAATTTCTTTGTCCTGCAACTTTTACCACCTAAACCACAGGCGAGATCGTCCGTGTTAGAACTATCCATTGGTATTCAAAAATAGCTAGAGCTCTTTCTTTGTCGATATTTTTCTACAGAGTTCTAATTTTAATGACTGCATAAAGGAAACTGACTTTTATTCATCGAACATAACAGCAGAAAGAACAACATAAGGCCTAATAGACATTTGTACATGATGGGCAATAACAAGTGTACTTTTTATAAGCAATCATAATTTCTTGATACGTAAACTAAATATTTTTCAAATGTAACTTTTTCGAGAAAAGAAAGCAGCTTTATTTTATAAATTAGGAGTACGTATCTTGAAAAAATTGTTTTAACTTACTTGAGTGTATTTATGTTTGTTTATTGGTTTTTGTCTGTGGCTTCCTCGTTATTTGTACTCGGTGTTGTATGACGTTCTTTATGCTGGCTTTGAATCGCGAATTTTTGCATTTGAGTCGAATACAGATTTTTAGAAGTAATTTGCGTTGGAGGAGTAATTCCATTCCTTTCATAATATTTTCGCAAGTCAATAGTAACACTTTTCGTACAATTGTATGTCTTGTATATTCCCAGAAGATAATCTGCAAGCTCGAACATATTCGATCTTAAAGATATAATTATAAACTGTGCATTTTTCGTCCTTTCTTTTATGTAATTTCCAACGATTGAAACATTTTTGTAATCCAAGGCGGCATCTATTTCATCTATAAAATATAATGGAGTTGGCTTATAATGATGTAACGCGAATACAAGCGCTAAGATACTCGAGGTTTTTTCACCGCCGCTAAGACTGCAAATATTTTTCCAAGATTTCTTAAGTGGCCTTACGCTAAAAGCAATTCCTTCGCTAAAAGGATCCAAAGAATCAACCAATTCCAATTCCGTGTCATCACCTAATGCAATCATTTGATACATTTCTTTTAATTTGTCCGTAATCATGGTGAAACCTGCGAGAAATTCTTGAATTCTACGACGTCTTGCTGTTTCATAAATATCTCGTATCCTGTTACGCTCAGAAATTATCTTTTCAAGATCTGCGGCACGTTGTAAATATAACGCATATTCGGAATCTCTACAGGTAATCTGTTTTTAGCTTTTTGCAAGTTAACTAAAAAAATTTTCTCGTCTAGCGTATTAAGCTCTTCTTCCGTTAATTTTTTAAATCCTTCTGAAGTTTCCCCAGATATTGCTTGAAGCTTTAACTCGGCTATTCTTCTTGTATACTCCGGGATTTGTTGTTTCAATTCCTTTATTGCAGTTTTACAATTTTTCATCTTCTAATTGAAATCTATTTTAACTACTTTCATTTTATTCTCCGGGGTTATAGAACGTTCAACTCTTCCTTACGCGATGTCATAGCATCGTCTCTTTCTGGAAGAGCTTCTGTAAGTTCATTAAGTTCTCTCAAATGTTCTTTTCCTTGCTCTTCCAATTTCTGCTTCTGTATTTGAATATCGCGAATTCTTTGTTCGCAAGCATGCACATCATTCTCGAGACTGTCTATTTGCTGTTCAATCTTTTTCACGTTCCTCTCAGTCGTTTTAATCGCAACTTGTAATCGACATATTTCAGCTTTAGCTTTATCAACCGATTTGCAGAAATTAAATATCTTTTTCTGTTGATCTTACACTCGGTTCCCTGATATTTCCGCTATCGATTTATTCATACGCACTACTTCATTCTCTACAGACATTGATCTTTTTTTCACTTCCTCCAGACATTCTTTAGCACTGTTCATTGCTTTTTGCAACTGTTCAACCTTCTTTGGATTTGACATCGAATCTGCAACTACCTTTTCTTGAATCTTCAGTTGCATTCGTAGAGGTGGTTCTTACTCTTGTAAAGTTTTTACTTGAATATGTGACATTTTCTCGTCCACTTCCATTTGTTGTAAACCTATATTCGGGGTGTAAATCTGACTTTCTAGAGATTATTGTTGAGTCCTAAGTTGGGTGCACACTTTGTACGTTTTATCCAAATCTGATTGCAACATTTCAATATCTACTATAGACAGTTCGTTTCTGAATACCTTTTGTCTCATTCTGCCTCTGAACACTGTCCGCCCGCCACCACTCATTGTGCCTAATAATTCGATTAATTCAACTTTCAATGTAACTACCCTAAAACGCTTCTGACCGTATGCAATACGTGTTGCTTGATTTAAATCTTTTGCTACCAATGTATCCTGTAGTCCATAATAAAACGCTGGTAGTACTCTTTCGTCTTCAACGTGTACACGATCAAAGAATCTTGAGATGTTCTTAGGTGTTTGTATCTTTTGTCTACATCTCGATAATAAACGCTGCTGTTTTTAGAGTGGTATGAACGTTGCGCGATCTATATCGTTCTGCCGAAGGAACGTTATGCATGTTTGTGCAGTCGTTACAGTGTCAACTATAATATTGTCCAAAGGACCGCATGCTGTTGAAATTGCAACGTCGTACTTCCCATCTATAGCACCAAGGTCACCATACATGTAAGAAAAATGCAAGTAGATAAGCTACGATTGATCAACTACATTATATGAAATAAATTTTTAATTTACCTACCAATCTACTAAATATACCACCAGGGACCCTACCCTCCCTCTTCTCCCGCATTAAGCTGTCTAAAATTTTCTTTCACAACTTACTCGTCAAACGAGATCCTCATCCTTTCCAGATTTGCACTCATTTCAACTTCCCTACTTTTCACTTTTTCCAATTCCTGTTGTGCTCGTACTACATCTCGTTGACTGTTTGGAATTTTTATTTTTAAGTTTTTCAGCTGTTGTTTTTAAAAAGTTCATTAATTTTTCTAATTTTTCCTTCTCTGTAGATACTGGCGGTCACACACGCTCCGGCCGGCCTATCAGTTTGGCCTGCGCAGGCCGGCCGGACGCCGCACAGTGGTCGGGATAAGGATAGTTAGTGAGATTCGTGTTGTATAACTTTTAAACTATAAGATATCGGAATGGCGTCAAAAAAATAAAATGAAAAAATTATTCCTTTCTAATGATTTATAACTGAATATATTGTACGTTCATTTAATGTTTTTTCTCAATTTTTTCAACTTAATTGTTATAAAAAAATTTGAAAACTGTTTATTTAGTAGTTTATTGAATGCTCTTTAAGTGATTTAAATCGCTTGTTGGGGAAAGTTTTAGTTTCCGATTATAAGGAAAAACCAAATAGTACTATTAGAAAGTGTGACGAAATCTACACTTTAGTTAAACATTATTTATTTATTATTAATTTATTCAACGGATTTATTCATTTCAGCGTATTAAGAAATTCTTTATTCTTTATTGTATCGATATGGAAGTGATTCCTTATGTTTTTCCGATGAAATTCATACAAAATTTCATGTAAATCGGACTATTCTTAACAAATCAGCTTGAAATTATATAATTCGATTTTTCATGGAATTTCGTTCATTATGCTCCGAATTATGTCGTTCTTGGTGTTACTTTCATCAGCGAAACATAAGTAATCGGTAGGCGTCGTTTTCGCAAAGATCTGATGAGAAATGAGGAAATCCTGGACATTTGACTTTTTAATGGTATTCCAATCCTTTCGAAGGTCGAGAGCCATCAAATTCGGTGAGGCACTGGAGGGTCCTGTCCTTGCCACGAGGTACCAGGCGGCATCTCTTTGACAGGTATCGCTGGAGAATCACCCTGTAGTATACATTCAGTAGATTTCGATAGGAGAACGTTTATTTTTCCTGCGCAATCCAGACTATGCAGGCCGGCCGGAGCAAATTCGAAAAACGATTCGGTCTGCCTGAGGCCGCGGCCAGATCTGAACCGAACGCCACTTGACACCCCTATTCTCCCTAATACCAAGTTCCTACGTGTGGACCGTATATTTCTAGCGATCGTCACCAGTTCAGACAGAGACTCGTGGCTCGAGACAGCTAAAGATTGAAGAACAGAGAATGTTTAAAGTAGTGGAGACCAAAGGTTTGCCTGCCACATGACACCGATGAGACCTCAGGACCCTCGACCAAAGGAAAGTCAGGCTCGCCGCGATGTTCGGGCTGTTCCTAGCCCATGTCGGTAAAGTCCCGTCGCATCAAGGAAATGGCTCACGAGTTACTGTCGTCCTTGCCATTGAACGTGTTAAGTAGTTCGAAGGAGCAAGACGAGTAGGTCATAAACGCTCGAGGTTTATTGAATTTGCCGAATGTCTCCAAAGCCTTCAAGAAATTGAACTTGATGGAACAAGTGTAGAGAAATGAAATATTGCAACAACTAGAATCGGAATAATTACTTAAACAACCGAGCCGAGCCGAGCTGAGTACCCGTAAAAACCGAGTAGCTCTAATTTTTCCGAACGGCTCGAATATACAGGTGATTCTGGAGCTACGCCCGTCAAAGAGAAGCGGCTTGGTACCCCGTGGCGAGGACAACCCCCTGCAGTGCCTCACAGAATTTTATGGCTTTCGACTCTCGAAGGGGTTGGATTGTCTATTAAGAAGTGAAAAATCTTCGACTTCCGCATTTCTCATCAGATCTTTGCGAAAATGAGGCCTATTGATTGCTTATGTTTCGCCGATGAAAGTGACACCAAAGATGTAATTCGGAAATTAATGAAAGAAATTTCATGAAAAATTCATTCGCATAACCTGAAGCTAATTTCGTTAATAAAAACGTAAGAAATCCATCGGCATCACTTTCATATCGATACGATAAAGAATAAATATTTTTTTCTGAAACGGCCAGAGCGTGTGGAGGCACTACGGGCATCCAGCCGATCTGCAAAATCCGGCCTGCGCAGGCCGGCCGGAGCGTGTGTGGCCGCCTTACTACAGAAGTATATAATTCTAGTTCAGATTGTGCAATATTAAAAGCTGCTTATGCTTGATCGACATCCTTGTTTAGAGATATTAATTTCTTTTCAAGCTTAGCACGTTCGTTCAGCAACGGTTCAGTCTTTTCACGTAATCCAGCCATCAGTGTTTCTAATATTGCTTCTTCCTTTTCTTTCTTCTTTACATGTTTTTCAATAAATTCTTCACATTCTTGAATATTTTTCATGTTTTTTTTCAGGAACATGGCTGAGTTCTTCTAACTTAGACTTCTCCTAAAAATGCCCTTCCATTACTGAATCGTTGCAAGTGAAAATTGTTTCAACTTTTATATTGAAAATAATAAAATAAATTTTACTGTTTTTAAAGATGCAATGTTAGCTTTTTTTCGTTTCTTTGTCTCCACTAGTTCCGCATAAAGTGGTTCATCATGTTTCCGTATAGTATCAAATTTTCCTGCGACTTCATCGCTTTGCTGCTGTAAATTATCCCATTTTTTACCCCTTTCCATAATTATTTTATGTTTCTCTTCCTTTCTATCGTGTACTTCTTTTATTTTATTTGCAAGATCCAATAAGTCTTTATCCAACTCATTCATTTTGTTTATAGTCTCAAATCTGTCAAAACAGATTTCCATTACAAATAAATATAGTATTATTTTAAAAATAATTACTTAATTAGAACATTTGATTAGTTGAAGCTATATTTTATAATAGTAAAGTAGACGTTGCATTCATGTAATTCTGTTTTCCTGTTGCAGATATTGAACTGCTTCTTGCATCGGTTCCTCCAAACTTGCTCTCTCCTTTTCAACAATTCTCAAACGATTTAACTTCTCGACTCTATATTCTGATACGACTTCTACCTTTTCCGATAACTTTTCTAGTGGTTCTTTTTTGTAACGAACCATTCCAATTATATCTTCCAAAAATTCGAGCATACCAGTATCATTTTCATTTTGTGCCTTTGGCTTCATCATTGCTATTTGTTCAACTTCTCTCTATTATAATAATTAAATATAATATAATACAGAATTACAACAAAAATGAAACAATATGGGTGTATTAAAAAACAACATACCTGTAAAATTAAAAACGAATATGATCTAAATCCACACCATAAGATCTTAAAAGCATTGCGATCTCTTTGAACTGTACTTTCTTGTTGTTAAGTTCATAATATGATGAATTATCTTTAAATGCTGATCGAGATATAACAAATTCGCTGTTTGGAACAACATCATAGTCTCCCTCGGGCTAAAACAAAATCACGATTTTACAAAATTTGTTTGAAATTTTATTTAAATTATTATTTTAATCTCTAACAAACTTTATCAATTATTTGTTGGAAGTATATAGATATTGTACAACTATTAAGATTCTGATACTCATTGGAATTGTGTGTTAAAAGTGATATTTTTGTTTATCGTATCTTACTAGCTCTATATCCAAATACAAATATCATTGAATCTATGATGTTGCTTTAACCGCTACCATTTGGTCCAACAATAGCTAAAAAGCACTATAAAAAAGAAGATAAACAAATTACTAATTTGCCGATAGATTCTATTAAAATGAACAAAATATTAACATTTACCTTATGAAATGGACCAATGACTTGCATACTACCATAACTTTTAAAATTCTCATTAACAATCTTAGTAATCATAAGTCTGGAACCATTAATATCAATTTCACTGATATTCATGGGAGGTGGTGGTATGTATATATCATTATCTACTCAGTCCACCTTCTTCATCTATACCAATCGTAGGAATTTCTTCATCAACTTCCATCTCCCCATCAGAAACATTCTCACCATCTTCATTTTCGTTAACCATTCTGTTACTCGATGTATTTTATATTCTTTATTCACGCTAGAAAATTTACATTAGAAGAAACGAGTTAATACAAAATTGTAGTTAGTGGTTAGAGGTTAAAAGCACGTTTTTTCTTCATACAAAAATAAAATTTTGTCAGTTAACAACAGGTCAGTGTCCCTACTGAATTATACATAACTTGTTAACGGGAAATGAGCACAATTATACAGTTTGTTATATGTATGATGAAAGACAAAAAAAGATTATACTCTATTCGGGATTCTATCATGTATACGATAGGAAAGCACCCGCATGTAATAAATCTGAGCCTACTGTAACATGCACCGTTTATGGAAGACGTAGAATCACGTAGAATTAAGACGTGTAATCATATAGCACATTCGGCAACCCGCACTAGTGCGCACTGAGTGCGAACTTTTTCAGTGCGACACCATGCCGCACATTCGGGTGAAACTAGCTGGCTCAACTCTGTTCTGGTGGATTCTGGTTAGGGAATAGTTGCCGAGAGTGCCGACAGAAGGTTGGTATTTGGTATCTTTTACAGATACCGCGTAGTGTTGCGTATTTTAACGGTAGATTTTAAAATCAGAACGCGGGTTGGTGCCCGTGGAGCGCTGAACCGCTCTGCTCGTCGGAGTGCGGGAGTTTCAAATAAAACACTGTACAAGAACTATTGCTAAGTTAAACTTTGGACTTTTATTTGAACTGTTCGGGAAGCTGGTTAAAAACGGAATGAATGTAGCATTTCAAAAGATCCTCCGAGGTCCTCGCTGAAGTCGTTGGCCGAATCCTCCTAGTCCTCCCATAGATCCTCGTAGTCCAATCAGGATGGAGGATGCATCAGATCCAAGCGGTAGGCCGTCCTTCGGATGTCCGTACGCCCCCGCGAATCGGCGTCCATCTTTCCCTCCGTCTTCGGGTGGTGGTGGAAACTCGGTGGAAGCGCGCTTTTCCGTTACCCAGCGGGGTGCCCACGTGGGAAGAGAAAGTAGACTCTACTCCGAGGATCGAGAAAACAACCCTTGAAGGAAATTTATGACTTTCTCAACGTCGCCAACACTTCTGGAGTAAATCGACACTCCTAAAGACTAACAAAGGACAAGGCCTTCTCAAAAGATTACGTGAGTTAGAAGAAACTCGCGATTCGTTTCGGGGTCTGTTAATTGGTGTCCTCTTCCTGTTTTCGAGCTCTGCCCAAGATCTTTCCCACGTATGCCACCCGCATCGCACATCCTTAATAATGCTTTCTCAATCACACACACAACATCTACTTTCAAATTTCGCTCCTGATTTATCTATCGATTACATACATTTCCGTGGCTACGTTCGCGTGATCACGCAACACCTCCCTCCATATAGAAAAGGTGTTTCCAATGGAAACAACTTTTTGAAATGAAAACAATACATCAATATTAACTTAAGTATGCGAAAATTGAATGAATACGTACTTTACATATGTGATTATAACTACGCCTCCCCTCACCCGCGCCAGCCCCGCGGTAAACGAGCTACTCGGTCCACCCGTTGTCCCGCAGGAAGCACGAGTTGAAGAATGATAGTTACATCACAACATTTTACAGTAGTAAGACATCATTATTCTATTACTAAATAGGTAATATTAAATTGATTATAATGTAACGCATAGCTAATATCCAGTAGTAATTTAATACCCTAACTAAACTTGTCTAAATACTTCATCCAAAAACGCTATAATCCTTATTCGATATAAAATAATCACAACTCACAATATAATGCCACAATACATCTAACACATACAAATTAACAGAATAACCGTACTTGCAGAATAAAATTTTGAATTACACATCAACCAAGTCGACCATAGATACTGAAGAAAAAGAATACAGAATTATAAAATAACCACACATATAATATTAACATTAATCTTCCGAATCAGTAATATCCGGTCTTATACATGCTAGTTTAAGTTTGTTCGCATGAACTATCTTAGATTTATTCGCTGATAATGCTATTTCTATCGTTAAATCATCATATATTTGAATAATCTTATAAGGACCCATCCAACTTGAGTCGAATTTGGATGTTTTAGGTTCTTTAAATAAGTATACATGATCATTTATACAGAATTGACGAGGATTAACATTCTTATCATAATACTGCTTACTCCTTTCTTTTGCTTTTTCAAGGTTAACTGCCGCTGTAGCCTGAGTGATAGTGAATTTCATGAAAAGTTGATCTAAATATTCGATGAAAGTTCGTGGAACTTCCTGCTTCGCAAATTCAGTGGGAATAATGGCCTTTACACCGAAAACAAGCTCATAGGGAGTGAAACCAGTGGCTTCATGCACAGAGGTGTTATAAGAAAATATCCCAAATCTGATCCAATCATCCCAATCAATCTCTGTGCAAATTCCCTATAAAATTCATTCCAAAATATCAAAACTATCTAAATCCTTTGAAATGCTAACAGTCTTAGCAGTCAAAAAACTAACAAAGATTCCACATGACCAAAATCTAGATCTTGCCAAGAAGCTTCTTAAACAAGAAAAAGTAAAAGAAATATGAAGCACTTGTCATCAAGGAATGCCCCAGCATCACAACTGTGTGGCATAACATGGGCAAAATTATTCCTACATATACAAAATTGTCTTTTACTCAAACTATAGTAGGAAATGGAAAATGGTAAGTTATCCATCTGTCAGCGTTTACATTAATAATCAAAAATTACTTTCATTAGGTTTTACAAACTTCTGAACTTGATTTTTCAACAAAGATGAGACGATCAAACACCTTCCTACACCTCTGAAGAGTCTCCTTTCGTGACATCAGTGCCTTTCAATTCGACAATTTCAAAACAGCCACGCCAACGAGGACTTGAGTACAGGAACGTTAAAAGCATGAGCATCTCATCGGATGTTTGCACATTTGGATTCGACGGAACGTGGCCATAGAAGGATGGCTAGCGAGGACACGCAACGACGGGGAATACATCAACCCGATCCTGTATGTGTAATATTTATCATCCCGCACAGCGCAACGTACCCTTGGATCTTCAGCGTTTCGAAGAACGTAGTGCCTCGATGTGCCAATGACATCACCGTTAACGACGACTCTCTTAGAATCCCTGGGGCTATGGAAACGACGATAGATGAGCACACATATGCACGCACACACACGTATCTGGCGTGGAACGTGAAGGCACAGCCACTAATGCGAAGAGGCTGTATAATCAAAGGAGCGGTGCACACGGGCGGTCGTAATAAACGACGCACGGCGCCATGAAAACACTCACGCGAGTCCACATGATCATTCACCTTTCTTTATTCATGGGAAATACACTTCATGACTCTCGCGTGATTGCAACAAACACCGAAACTCTACTGAAGGTTATTAATCGTTCACAGATTCTATTAAGATCATTTTATTGAGGTCATTCTACCGAGAGTCCTTCGTGCGGTCTTGGTCGCTATTTTACCAGGCCCAACAGCCTCTGCCACGACATAAGTCGAGAAATCATCAGGCTCGTCAGCCTCTGCCACGACATTAGTCGAGAAAATATCCGGCATCAAAGCCTCTACCACAGCACAAGCTGGGAAACTAACAGACTCCCCACGTCTCTGCCACGATTCAAGATACCGCAGGCCCTGCGATGTCTCCTGAAGGGCCGGACAGAGCGCAGGCACCTTTACTGAACATGGACCACTTCCAACGGAATCTGAAGCGGCTGCCGGGGGTTCGGTCTCACCGTCCAACAAATGTCCGAATGGAAGCTGATTCATAGTGTCCAGCTGGAGTGACCCCTCATAATCCGTATTATCTTCATTAACATTAAAATTTCTCAGTAATTCACCTGTGACCTCATTCTCCCCAGCTTCTGCCTTCCCGCGCGCCAGGAAAACAGAAGCCACCATTACTTTATTATTGTACTCGTGAAATCTGTCATTCTTCTTGTTCACTTCGGAATCTGCAATCGATGACTCGTATGCGCAGACGAGTACCTCTTCCAGACGCCTCGAACAAGAATTAGGAATTTCATCTGTCAGTGAAGGATTCAATTGGGAATTGGAAGCATGACTGAGTAGGTACAGTTGGATTGCGCGACAATGTATCTCCATTGGAGTTTACTCTACCAAATTCATGCACAATGTTGTAATCGTACTCATTTAACTTAATTCTCCATCTCATAATTTTAGAAGTGGGATCCTACGCATTATTTAGCCAAACTAATGGACGATGGTCCGTTTCTAATATTCAAACTCCCTCTCTATCTCAGACGCGACATCTATAGCTATTCCTAAACTATCCGCCTTCTCCCGTATCATTAAGGTTCTAATACTACGATTATGCAGCCCTCTCTTAAAACCCGTTATAGCTGTATGATTCAATAAATTTTTGACACCTTTAGCCTGTTCCGTCTCAAATTTCTCATTAGCTGCTTCCGTACCCCGATTTAAAATTTCATTCACCCTAGCCCCGTAACAATGCTCTCACTATCCTTTTGACGTAAATTCTTTAACTCCTCCAGAACGCGATCAACATCAAAAGACCGAGTAAAAGCGGATTTTAACAAGTCGATCAATTCGTCCAACGTAGTCGGGGCATTGCTGTTAGATATGAGCTGATCTGTATGCCCTTCGATTTTATTGCGGATCAAAGCGAGTAAGTTAATCCTATTTCCGGGCTTAATTCGTGAATCCGCGAGTCTACACTGGTTAATAAACTTAGTTATTGAACAGGACTTTCCATCAAAGCGGGGAATCAAACCAGCGGCAAAGGTCATTGACATAAATAAAGTCTCCGAGGAATCAGAGGGTAACTCCGTAATTTCCACGGCATTTGAATCATCTGAGGGAGTTGATTCATTATCGAGGAGAGACAAATTAACTCTGCGAATAGGAGTTTGCGCGGATATTACGCTCAATTCATTCGACTGTAACACGGTTGAAGAAGACTCCGGTGCGGGTAACTCTGTCACTAAATCTTCTACCTCAAACGCGCCACTACCACTCAAGTCAGCCCTACTGTTTCGTATAGCCTTTACAAATCGGATCCTGTACGGCGGCATTTTGAAAATCTAAGCTATGCTTATCAAGTAAGATATAGTTTCTTATAATTATAAACTCTTACAATTAAAACTTACGAACAAGGTGCTGTATAAAAGTCAACTAATATTCCAGAAATACACTAACATTACACTTCTATGATGTCACGTATAGTTCACTAATCCTAACTTGATGTATAGGTGTTCCAATTCCAATCCTCAGGTGATCCCTCACCGATCCTTTCCCTAGAAAATGATTTCCCTGATCCACCGAATGCGTTGGCTCCTTGGCTCCTCGGGTAGATTTCTCCTCTCGTCCGTCGGAATTATGGATATGAGCTCGTAATTATCAGCAGTATGTGTACTTCGATACCAACAGGTGCTTGCGATTCCAGGATTAGCGAGCACGGCCGCTGAAACCACCCATCTCCGGCATTCACCCTTGCCCCCAGGGAAACCGTGCAAAAACCTAAGGGAGAGAGGTTGCACTTTCACGTTGAGTATACAATTATAAACTGCTGCTTATCAATGTCAATTCACGAGTCTACGAAAATCACAGTTCTAGAAGTGCAGACTGTATATATCACACACTCACGAGCCGGCAAAGTTTATCACTCAAAAAATGTTTGTGAAATTAACGCGTTCATTTTCTTTCAAAATCCCACCGCTGTCACCAATTTTGTTGCGTATTTTAACGGTAGATTTTAAAATCAGAACGCGGGTTGGTGCCCGTGGAGCGCTGAACCGCTCTGCTCGTCGGAGTGCGGGAGTTTCAAATAAAACACTGTACAAGAACTATTGCTAAGTTAAACTTTGGACTTTTATTTGAACTGTTCGGGAAGCTGGTTAAAAACGGAATGAATGTAGCATTTCAAAAGATCCTCCGAGGTCCTCGCTGAAGTCGTTGGCCGAATCCTCTTAGTCCTCCCATAGATCCTCGTAGTCCAATCAGGATGGAGGATGCATCAGATCCAAGCGGTAGGCCGTCCTTCGGATGTCCGTACGCCCCCGCGAATCGGCGTCCATCTTTCCCTCCGTCTTCGGGTGGTGGTGGAAACTCGGTGGAAGCGCGCTTTTCCGTTACACAGCGGGGTGCCCACGTGGGAAGAGAAAGTAGGCTCTACTCCGAGGATCGAGAAAACAACCCTTGAAGGAAATTTATGTCTTTCTCAACGTCGCCAACACTTCTGGAGTCAATCGACACTCCTAAAGACTAACAAAGGACAAGGCCTTCTCAAAAGATTACGTGACTTAGAAGAAACTCGCGATTCGTTTCGGGGTCTGTTAATTGGTGTCCTCTTCCTGTTTTCGAGCTCTGCCCAAGATCTTTCCCACGTATGCCACCCGCATCGCACATCCTTAATAATGCTTTCTCAATCACACACACAACATCTACTTTCAAATTTCGCTCCTGATTTATCTATCGATTACATACATTTCCATGGCTACGTTCGCGTGATCACGCAACAGTAGCAAGCGTTTGTGGGGAATGTGTGGCGGATACAACGTGGACCGGAAATGGGTTGCCGGTAATTATGGTGATACAGTATCGATACATCGAAATATCGATACTTTCCAACCAATACATCGATACTTTGTATCGATACAACCGCACCGCGGCAACCGATTAGAATGCTGTTCATATTGATGTGATGAGTACCGTAGAGATGAAATTATATTCGTTAATATTGTGCATGGTCTCAAAAAAAACAAGGTCACGAATACATGGACTGTTGCGAGGCCGGTTGGGAATTCTTCTGGCTTAAGGGACTTTCTGTAAGGTCCGGCGTCCGTGGAGCCCTGAAGAGCTCTGCTTGCGAACGCGTGAATTTAAATAAACGAAATATCGAAGTGTTTTGTAACAAATACTTTAGAACTGAATAAAACTTATTGAACTGAACTAATCAATTAAATTATTCGGAACGATTAAGAACAAAACGAGAATATTTCAAGATTGAACAAGGCTGAATTTATTATGACACGTCTGGACTTTTATAACGCCGAAGATCAAATGCGAGGAGAAGAAACAGGCTTCTTCTTACGTTCGTTCCTCTTTTCTTTATCAATACATTGTTTTTCGAGCGAGAAGGAAGGAGGCGAAGATAGATTTCTAATGTGATAGAGTTCATCCTTAACGCTATCCTGTTTAAACTTCGCGCTTTAGAAGCTTGCGCTGAATGCCGCTAGAGCGAGTATCGCAACTCGCAACAGGACCGATACGTACGTATCGATACCGGTGATATCGATACTTCGTCTCCGATATATCAATTGTATCGATACTTTGACCGTGGCCGTATATATCGATACAATAGAGCCTTGAGACAATGACCTTTTTCCACACGAACGCCGAACGGCGTACGTTTCTGTCCTCTCGTCTCTCATGAGCTGTTTCTTTATGAAGAGATAGTCTTGCGCGGCTTAGTGCGCACCCACGGAATCTGCGCAGCATTAATCCATACCAGAGACCAGCCAATCAGTGAACGGCACGAGAAGACGGACGCTTTTGGTCGTTTCCAATCGGAACAAGTTCAGAGAATGCATATAGCACGCACCGTAAAAGTCTGGGAATTGTAATAATAGTTGTACCCATATTATTTACGACATATATAGTTGTCATCGTTAATTGGTGTGAAGTGGTGTGAAGATCATTTCACGCGCATAGTTTTCTGTAAGTTGGCTACGCTGGAGTCTGCCCTGACTGCACTGCCACAAATCGCAGTGCGAGAAATGTTGCACTAGTGCAGTTTATTCCGTTCATCCGAATACGAAATTTGCACTACACCAGGGCAGTTCTTGATCGCCGAATACGATGCAAGATTGCTCGCATGTAACATCCAATGTAATCGGTGCCAGAAAACCCTAGAAAACATGCTGCACTGGCACTGTGCTGCGGCAGTACCGGCATAGCACGAAACGGGGCCAGTGCAGTGCCAGTGCGTGGTCGCCGAATGTGCTAATAGTTGTATTTCTACTAGATTTAGGAACTAGATTCAGGAACAGTTTTAGGAATAATTGAGCAAACAGTCCGCGATAGGGTTCCGAATTTCAATATTATAGCATATTCGGCGACCAAGGTAAATTGGTAAGAGGCAATTTCGGCCGGATAGTTTATAAGAATTCGAGGTCGAGGATATATCCGTTGAGCCTACGCGAGTAGAGTCCCCCATTACCGTGTCACAGCCTCGGGCACTGGCTATTCCGCCGATTCAAACAAGAAATTCTGTCGATGATCCGCCCGAGTTAAGGAGTAGTCTGCCTTGCCCGAATGTGGTTGCTGCTGCTAGTCCTCAATCTTCTGTCGATACATCGCAGGCCTAGGAGTTAAGTCCTATACTGACAGAAACGGACTCGCCCGTCGTCATATTGTCCGAATTATGTAGCGAGTCGCCTTGTTCGAGTGTAGTACCTGCACAAAAATCGTCAGAATTAGCGAATTCTGTTCATAAATCCTACCTCTCATTAAAGTTGATGAAAGATTCCATTCCAAAGTTTAACGGAAAATCCGACTCATTGATCAAATTCATTAAGCAATGCAAATTAATTAATTCAAAAGTAAGGCCTAATGATCGCGAGAACCTTCTTTTCCTTATTCGGGGAAGGATTGAAGGTCACGCCAACCTAGCGTTATCTAATCGACGCGAGGCCACGACTATGGACGAACTAATCGATCTACTAAAGAAAATCTTCGTGCAGTCTTTTAATGTCCATGATATGAACGCGGAATTGATAAATGCGTGTCAGGACGTAGATGAATCGGTGGAGGTATTTGGGGCCCGAATAAATGAAGTACTAAATAGTGGGTTAGAGACCGCCCGGGATACATATAACCCAGAACAGTTAGTCGGTGTCAATGATCTACTAAAGAACACGGCAACAGTTAGCTTTATTAAGGGGCTCCGGAATAAAACTACACAGTTTCACTTGAATAGACAGAAGGATAGTGGACAGTTACCTGATCTCGAGACCGCTATTACCATCGCGAGTAAGATTGAATCAGAATTGGTCGATCATTCCAAGTCATCTTCATTCTCATCCTCACGACCTGTTGCCACAAGTGCACAAATCTTTAAAGCAGACTTTGAAAATCGTAAACGTTATTATTGTAACTGAACAGGACATTTACGCCGCGATTGTCCCGATGCCAAGGGAACTCAAATGAATCTTCCAGACCATAAAGAGATCAGATGCAGTTATTGCAAGAAGACGGGTCATCTTGAGGCTCGTTGCTATAAAAAACAGAATCAGAGTGTTATTCGATCTCGTGATGAGTCTTCCCATCAAAATAATTTAAACTCGAAATGGGTCCCACGGGTGGGTGCAACGTGGAACAAACCGTTAATTGCCAGCGCCCAATCCAACGAGGTTGCTTACAATTCGAAGTAAAACGATCCGGTAGTTTACCAATAATGAAATTAGCTCATTCTTGTTTCCGAGAAAAGTTCGCCCATTTCCTTATTGACACCGGTTCGCAACTTAACTTAATAAAACGGGAAGGTATAAACCCCGGTATCGCAATAAATAACAACATCACCTATAAAATCACGGGTTTGGGTTCGGGAGGCACATTTACTCACGGCGAGGTCGTCATTAAAGTTCATCACGTCGACGTAAAATTCCAAATTATCAGTGACGATCTTCCCATTCCTGGGACAGGGATCTTAGGAATGCCTTTCCTGGAAAATCAAAATGCAATATTAAAATTTGGGAATTGGTGATGGGGAATTTTTCCTTCTTTCGTCGTCCTCCCTTTGTTTACCTCCTCGTAGCAGGACTCTTGTAGCTCTGCCTGTCAAGGAACCTGGAATTAAGGAAGGTTATATAAGGAAATTGAACACTGAACCAGGCGTTTTCATAGGAGAAGCTTTAGTTACACAACAAAACGGGTCTGCTAAACTATATGCAATTAATACTACTCCTAATCATGTCACTGTATCTGTACCACCGGTTGAATTGGAAGCATTCACAGAGCGTTCACCTTCACCGCGGTCGTCCCGCGCGGGAAACCCTAACGTGGATCGGTCGAGGGCTGATTCGAGTAGATTAGTCCAGATAGCAAAGGTATTGGAATTAGATGGCTTGAACAAAGATGAACAAACTAGTATTTTGGAAATTATTAAGGAATTCCCTTATCAGTTTTACCTTTCATCTGACAAATTAAACTCCACAAATATCATCCAGCACTCGATCGAAACTGTAAATGAGACCCCGATTAACACAAAACAGTATAGGTTCCCTCCCATTCATAAAGAGGAAATACAGAAACAAGTCAATGCATTGTTAGAAAAGAATATTATTCAACAGTCAAGTTCTCCTTATAACTCACCCGTTTGGGTGGTCCCAAAGAAATCAGATTCCACGGGTCTGCCACGTTGGCGCATGGTCATAGATTATCGCCTGTTGAACGAAAAGACCGTTAGTGATGCCTACCCACTTCCTAATATAACAGAAATATTAGATCAACTCGGAGCAGCTAAATATTTTAGTACGCTTGATTTGGTCTCGGATTTTCACCAAATCCCCATGGATCCGAAATCCAAATCCAAAACTGCCTTTTCGACCCTCAACGGCCATTATGAATTTAACAAAATGCCTTTTGGCCTAAAAAATGCCCCGGCCACCTTCCAACGATGCATGGACTTAGTTCTATCTGGCCTACAGGGAGTTGAATTGTTCGTCTACATGGATGACATTGTCCTGTATGCCGATTCTATAGAAGAAGATTCACAAAAATTAAGGAAACTTTTAGCCCGGTTACAAAATGCAGGCTTAGCATTACAACCAGAGAAGTGCCGATTCCTACAACGCGAAATCACTTACCTTGGACATAATATCTCTAGTGAAGGAGTGAAACCGGACCCCGGGAAAATCAGAGCTGTAAAATCTTTCCCCATCCCTAAAACCAAAAAGAATGTTAAACAATTTTTAGGCCTGGTCGGTTATTATAGACGTTTCATTCCTGATATGGCAAAAATCGCAAAACCTTTAACGCGGTTGCTAAAAACGGATATTCCTTTTGATTGGAACATGAATGCCCAACTGGCTTTTGAAAATTTACGTGATGTAATTTGTTCTGAACCTTTATTGCAATTTCCGGATTTCAAACAACCTTTTCTTGTGACAACGGATGCTTCGAATTACGCTGTGGGAGCCGTATTAAGTCAGGGCCAGATTGGAAAGGATCTTCCTATTGCATATGCGTCAAGGACACTTAACAGTGCCGAAATCAATTATTCCACCATTGAAAAGGAGTTACTTGCCGTTGTACGAGAAAAAGCAATGATGACTTGAATCAAGACTTGAAGCAACATTTCTAATAGGGAAATGCATGAAACTTTGGAATCAGGAATTCCCAACCAAGTAATGCATATGAAAGAACTGGCGAAATTCAACAATAGTTCGTCGTCTAAATTTTACAATTAAAGTATTTATTTGACGTGAATATAAAGTTTGTCAGCAAAGTCTTTCTTGATTTGAGTTCTATAGAAGGCTGACTTTCCTTCGCCATGGAAAGTCTCCTCTTGTCCTTCACGCTGGCAATCATGCGACTCGCTGAGTTTCATAGGTTTCGACGCTCGAAACTAGCGGGTCCATACAATGTTGCGCACTAAGCAGTGACAAATCTGCAGTTCTGCATTTTTAATCAGATCTTTGCGAAAGTGACGTCCATCAATTCCTCATGTTTTCTCGATCAAATTGGCCCCAAAAATTATAATATTCGGACCATATTTTGAAGGAAATTACGTGAAACATTGTTTGCACGATTGAAAGCCCGTTTCCTTAAAAATAGTCCGATTTAAATTATTTTCTGTCAATTTAATCGGGAGAATGCCAGGAATCCATTTGTGTCACTTTCATATTGATACGATGAAAAATAAACAAATTCTGTTTTTAGTAAAGTCTCGTTAGCCGCTCGCTAGTCGGGACCGGCGGTGAGCCCGTATCGTGAACGGAGTAGTGGTGGAGATTTATCGATGGTACTATCGATAGTTATCGATAGTCCTCACTATCGAAAACTATCGATATCTTAGTTTCCCTATCGATAGTAGAGGTGATACCGCGAATTCTAAAATTTGAATTATTGCAAGCGATGAGTTTCATTTGTTTCATACTACCTACTGTTAGTCTTTTGTCATTGCGAAAACACTATACAGCCATCTTTGTCTGCACGTGCATTTTACGGATTGTTAATTAATTGCGTGATTTGTTACTTGTATGTTGAATACTTTCTGTATAATTTATTATCTCTGTTAAATATAAAATATTATTGTATTCTACTTTCATTTTCTTCTACAATGGAAAAATTTCTAAATATAAAAACAAAAGAAACTGGTAAGTGCATATTAACAAGTTATATTTTATTTTTATACATATTATTAATATTTTGTAGAGAAAGATAGATCAGAAAATATTACATTAAAAAAGCGAAAACAAGATGTACATGTACATGAAAGTGAAGATAGTGACTTCAATGAATCGAATATTGATGCTGTAGCTGTAATTAAAAAAAAAAGCAAAATCTTTTATGTCTGGAAGTATTTTATAAGATCAAATGATCACCAAATAGCAAAATGTAACATTTGTTGCAAGGAATATAAGACTAGCGGTAATACAAGCAATTTAGCAGATCACATTAGAAGATTTCATCCAAATATAGAAAAGGATTCTGAATCAGAATCAACAAATAATGAAACAATATCAAAATCCAGTATAATGTCGATTAACTCTTTTTTTAAAAAGTCTTTAGAATATGAAAAGAATTCAGAAAGAAAAAATGAATTGGATAAAATGTTAGCTTTGATGATCGCAATTGATTTCCAGCCTTTCAACATCGTAAATGATAATGGTTTTAGAAAATTTGTAAAACTTTTGGATCCTAAATATAAAATACCAAGTAAATTCACGATTAGGGAACATATAATGAAAGATATTTATGCAGAGACTCAACAAAAATTGAAAGAAATATTAAACAAGACTAAATATGTTGCGTTAACTACAGATATTTGGAGAGCGAAAAATAATGATTTTCGTATTTGACAATCACATGTCATTTTATAAATAAAACTTTTGAATTAAAAAATGTTGTTTTAGCAACAAACGTTTTATGTAAAAATCATACTGCAGAAAATATTGCAGAATTAATGCAAGAAATTTGCATAGGATGGGGAATTGAAAATAAAATTTCTTGCATCGTCACAGACAATGCAGCTAACATGATTAAGGCATGTGATATTTTTAAAAAGAGACATTTACCTTGTTACGCACATACTTTGAATTTAATAATGCAGGATATGCTTGGCCTGGAGTGTATAAAAAAAATACTTACAAAATGCAAGGAAATTGTTTGCTTTTTTAAAAGCAGCACTGTTGGAACAGAGATGCTTAAGAAAGAACAACGAGCAACAAAAACTCAGGAATATAAACTAATTCAAGAAGTACCAACAAGATGGAATAGTTCATATTACATGGTCAAAAGGATTTTAGAGATAGTTGATGCTCTGAATCAAGCACTAATTAAATTGCGTAATGCTCCTCTGCCGCTAACAGTGGATGAAATAATTGTTTTAGAAGACTTACAAAAAATTTGGTCTCCTTTTGAAGAAGCAACAAAAAAAATTTCTGGTTCCAACTATGTAACGATTTCTATGATTATACCCCTGAGTTACGGAATATATAACTATCTAAACAATATAACTGAAGATTTGAATACCAATGAAGGAAAAATAGTTTGTGCAAAAGTAACAGAATCTGTAATACAAAGACTCTTCCTTTATCAGTTAAGATCTGTACCAAGAATTGCAACAATTCTTGACCCAAGGTTTAAAAAAGAAGGTTTCAGGAATCCAAAAAACTCTAAGGAAGCCTCGCTTTTATTGGAACAAGAAATGAATAATATTTTAAGAGAAACAACAGCAACACAACTACAAAGTACAGAAATAACATCACCATTAACATCACCACCACGAAAATCTTTATTTTCATTTTTGGAACAAAGAATTGGAGGAAAGAATAAAAATGTAACAGCAGATGTTATAATTTTGAAAAGACAATTTTTAGAAAAAGAAAATGCCTCAGAGAAATCTGATCCTTTAGCTTTTTGGAAGGTAACTTAAATATTTGATTATAAATTGTAATTTCCTGTTGATTATTTGTATCCTTTTTAGGGAATTGGTGAAGATATGAATGTCTTAACACAGCTAGCATTTAAATATTTATGCATCCCTGGCTCTTCCACAGCAAGTGAAAGAACTTTTAGTGCTGCAGGTGAAATCATAAGTGACCGCAGATCAAGATTAAAACCTAAAAATGTGGATACAATCATTTTTCTTAATAGGAATGAATGGCTGTCAAATTCATAGTAATTAAATAAAAGTTTATTATTTTAGATAAATAGAAACCTTTTTCATTTCTAACACAGAATTAAAAAAATTGATAAGAATTCTATCTTGTTAATATCATATATACGAAATTTTAACAGGTTAGGTTACTTCAATCGACACAAGTTTTAGAGACAACTGATTGTTGGTCTACTAGTAAATTTGTAAATAAATTTAGTATAAAAAATAATGATTATATATAAGATGTAAATTTCCTTCTACAATTTTATCTTGAACAAACGTACATATATATGTTAATTATACATATGTTGTATCTATGGTCTATCTCAGTGATGCCAGATAGGGGACGGGTTTCCTCGAGAATTTCCCCCACCTCGCATGCACACTATGCAGGAGTCGCGTATGTGATCTACACGCACGTGATTGGTGCATAGTGTGCATGCGAGGTGGGGGAAACTCTCGAGGGAACCCGTCCCCGATCTGGCATCACTGGTCTATCTACCTATATAAAACTATCGGTATCTATCGATAACTATCGATGACTGGTGACCCAACAATCGAAAACTATCGATGGTGCCAACTATCGATAAATCTCGACCACTAGAACGGAGCCCTAATTCCATGTTACATATTTTTATGGGAAAATTGCGATGAGAACGCGGGTTGGTGCCCGTGGAGCGCTGAACCGCTCTGCTCGTTGGAGTGCGGGAGTTTCAAATAAAACACAATAGTACTAGAAATTATGGCTAAGTTAAACTTTGGACTTTTATTTGAACTGTTCGGTAAGCTGGTTAAAAAAGGAATGAATGTAACGTTTCAAAGTATCCTCCGAGGTCCTCGCTGAAGTCGTTGGCCAAATCCTCCTAGTCCTCCCATAGATCTTCGTAGTCCAATCAGGATGGAGGATGCATCAGCTCCAAGCGGTAGGCCGTCCTTCGGATGTCCGTACGCCCCCGCGAATCGGCGTCCATCTTTCCCTCCGTCTTCGGGGTGGTGGAAACTCGATGAAAGCGCGCTTTTCCGTTACACAGCGGGGTGCCCACGTGGGAAGAGAAAGTAGGCTCTACTCCGAGGATCGAGAAAACAACCCTAGAAGGAAATTTATGACTTCCTCAGCGTCGCCAACACTTCTGGAGTCAATCGACGCTCCTAAGGACTAACAAAGGACAAGGCCTTCTCAAAAGATTGCGTGACTTAGAAGAAACTCACGATTCGTTTCGGGGTCTGTTAATTGTTGTCCTCTTCCTGTTTTCGAGCTCTGCCCAAGATCTTTCCCACGTATGCCACCCGCATCGCACATCCTTAATAATACTTTCTCAATAACGCGCATACATCTGTTTTCAAATTTCGCTCCTGATTTAACTATCAATTATATATATTTCCGTGGCTACGTTCAAGTGATAACGTAACATCCAAGTGTGAGTTTCTCGCTTCTTTCTGGCTGAAGGGGGGAGCGAGATGGAATGCTTTGCGTGCGCGGCGGGCGTGCGCGATGGTCGCAAGCGCTTACGAGTTACGGTGAGCATGGGGACCGCTTCGCAAAATCTTGACGCAGGCCCGGCTCAAGTCTTTTTTACGCCCTAGACGAACTTGTCAAATTGCGCCCTTTATTATAATACATTTATTTGAGTACATTGATGTCCTTACCCTTAATTTTTACTCGTAGTATTAAACCGTTGTAGTACAATTTGTAGTATTTCATTTACAAAATTTATTTTTAACAATGCCAACAATGAAAAGACCATTTTGCACCTCTTGTCAAACTTACGCCCTAGCAGTTACCTATTTTTTCAGAGTACAGTCATAAATAATCTCAAATAAATGTATTATAATAAAGGGCGCAATTTGACAAGTTCGCCTAGAGCGCAAAAAAGATTTGAGCCGGGCCTGCCTCAAGATTTGTGAAGCGGTTCCCGTGCCACCGTAAGCGCTTGTGACCATCGCGCACGCCTCTCGCGCGCACAAAGGACGGAGTGTCAGGCGTCCGAAAGACGGAGCGAGACAAAATATCAACGCGTCATATGCTCGTACTGTCCTCACTCGCTTTCAGTGCCTTCGCTCGCTCTCGTTTCATCTCGCTCTCGCCTTCGCCGGACAAGACTGAAACAGAAATAGTGGAGATAGCGATAAGTTCGTACCGTGTACACCGAACCGAGACCGTAACGAGACTTTACTGTAATCGATGACACATCACCAACAACGGTGATCTCGCGCGGCTCAGACCACAAAGGTTCTCGTCGGTTATTCGAGCTTCTAAGATCGTATTCAGATATACCCTTCGGTGGCCACGGAACTCCAACTGACAAATCCACGATCGTCAGATGGTGGTGGCTGATTTCTCCTCGATCGCTGTTCACGAAAACGAATCGACCGGCCAATATATCTGCATGCAATCTTAGGATAAAAATACGATGAAAGATGAAATAGTATTCGAAGCTCAAGATGAAAGGCCTTCGAATAATCAAAGGAAACTAAATATCCAAAGCTAAACAGTATTTTAGATTTAGGGTACACACACCCTCCCCAAAACCTCGTGTTGATCGGCTACTGGGGCCATTCGGAAGTATATTCTTTTATTTAAATAATGCCCATCTCTGCATAGGACCGTAAAGAATTACAAAAAAAATCGGGGAGTCAACTGTTGACCAATTTGGAGACTTTTCCTTGTTACATGTTACATACAATAGTCGGAAGAATAATAATAAGAGCAATAATTGCAAATAATTGCCAGAACTTCCACATTCTGAAAATATGATATCAGTAAATCAATGTTTCCAGTATTAGTAAAAAAGTTCCAATTTCTCTTTTCTTATTTTAAATAATGTGATCATATAATTATAACATAAATTCGACAGCGATTTCAAGTGATGTATGTGTCACGGTAAAAGCATTAATTTAGTAAATGTATACAATTCCCAGCAGTTCCTGGTTAATATATGCCTAAAATGCATATAACCTAACCTACAATCGTACGAAAATGCGTACATACGCTTTTACTGTGGCACATGTATCCAGCTAACGCTTCAGTTTTGCTATGATGCCACGTTAGCAGTCCTCCCGAGTAGGCGCCATCTCGTAGCCACTACCTGAACTAAATTTGTCACGTGACTTGCCCTGTATTATCGCCAAAGAGGAGATATAATAAGAGGCGTCACTCGACAAGGACAGAAATAAACTGGGGAAATCACTAGACAACCAAGTTAAATGTCCATTCGGCATGGATCGGTAAACTTCGACAATAATCAGCCAACTGCGGTAAGGTAAATTTAGTTGACTTGAATATCCCGCTCGAATAGGCAACCAATTTAAATGCCAAGGTCAAGTAAAGACTTCAAAGATTCCGCCCGGAGTGACGCCTCTTATTACAGGGTGTCCGCGGGAAGAGTGGACAGCTGGATATCTCCTAAACTATTGGAGACAAAAATATTTAAAAAATAGGGAATTGCATGGTTCGAGGGGGCCAACTTATTAGCGTGGACGAATTTTTTTTTCGATCATTATTTTAAAAGATACGATGGTCAAGTTCGGTTTTCTAAATGGAACTATTTTTTCTGAAGACCTGAGTTGATAGTGCGTTCTAAGACAAATTCAATAAGCTTTAATGTATACACTTCATTTCCACTGGTTTTTGAGATATTGCGCTTGCAAATTTACTGATTTTTCCCTGGAAAAAAACTCGCTGGAATAGCAAGGACCGGGGACGGTCTTGCTGGCGCCACGGGTGGCCTTGCCTGTTGAAACAGATACCTACCTGCCAAAGGTCTACGCCAGGAATGGCAGGCCCAAAGGCTGGACAATTCTTTTCCGTCAGAAATGCTACTTAGGTAGGTACATCTGCGGTATCGAGAAGCGCACCGTTACTTTTATTTCGCACTTGCTTCTACGCTCGGATGGCCGGTTTTTTTGGGAGGGATGTAAGTTCAATTGGTTAGGTTAGGAGGTGTGAAAGTTGCTAGACTAAATTTCAACCATAGGGAGCAGATTATATTAGAACCAATCGAATTTGCATCCCTCACAAACGGCTGCTCTCTTGAAGAGGCCCTCTTCACAGCAATACCTCCTCCCCAGTGCCCACCTTCTCTCGCACAGAATACGATGACGCATGCTTTTGTTTTGATATTAAAGCTCGTGTTTATATTCGAGAGGACCACGTGTCAACAGCGGGCTACCATTTTTCTTCCCGTGTCTCTCTACGAGGCGTATTGACGGTGGATTGTAGGAGCGTAGATGTCTGGATGCCAGTTATTGAATTCAGGAGACGATAGAAACACTTTATTACAAAACACACATGTACTATAATTAAAGTAAATCGTATTCCTCTCGGGAAGGAGTACTGATAATCATCGAACTTGCGCTCTACTTCGCGCAGACCGATTACACGGAGGGTAGTCAAGTCACACACTGCACAAATGATAAGCCGCGTCTAGACGTTGCGAGGCTGCAGCGCGAGGCGTGCCTCGCGGAGTGAAAAGTCTGAAGAGTCCTTAGCTCGCCTTGGTCACTTTGCAAAGCAACCTCGTGCTGCTGCCGTGGCGAGGACAACACCCCGCAGTGCCTCACCGAATTTTATGGCTTTCGACCCTCGAAGGGTTTGGAATATCATTAGGAAGTGAGAACTGTTCAGGATTTCAAATGTTTGTATCTTTTCTTCATCGTATCGAGGGGGAAGTGGCGGCAATGGATTCCTGGCGTTGCGTCGATTAAAATCATACCAAATATCATGCAAATCGGACTACCTTGACACAAGCTATTTGTATTCCTTATGTAAAAGTTGTCCGATTTACACGACATTTGTAATGATTTTCATCGGAAAACCACAAGGAATCCATCAGCGACACTTCCATATCCATACGATAAAGAATAAAGAATTATTTTATTTCTGAAACAGGCAGGTACAGGATGATTCTGGAGCTACGCCCGTCAAAAAATTGCGGCCTGGTACCCCGTGGCGAGGACAGGCCTTCGCATTGCCTCACCCGATTTTTATGGCTTGCTTCGGAAAAAGGTATGTTTCTGGGTCGAACGTAGCGAATTGAGGTCGAGCCCTCGCAGTCGAGGGTGAAATATCCCTTACAGCGTATTAAGAAATTCTTTTCTTCATCATATGGAAATGAAAGTGACGCCAATGGATTCCTTATGTTTTTCTGATGAAAATCATACAAAATATCATGCAAATCGGACTACTTTGACACTAGCTATTTGTATTCCCTATGTAAAAGTTGTCCGATTTACACGACATTTGAAATGATTTTCATCGGAAAACCCCAAGGAATCCATCGGTGACACTTCCATATCCATACGATAAGGAATAAAGAATTATTTTATTTCTTAAACAGATACAGGGTAATTCTGTTGGTACGCCCGTCACCCCGTGGCGAGGACAACATCCCGCAGTGCCCCTCGAATTTTATGGCTTTCGACCCTCGAAGGTGTCCGAGTCCCTATTAAGAAGTGAGAAATCTTCGATTTCCGCATTTCTCATCAGATCTTTGCGAAATTGAGGCCAATTGATTCCTTATGTTTTGCCGATGAAACTAACACCAAGTACGACGTAATTCGGACCATAATGAAGGAAATTCCATGAAAAATCGTTTTATATCATTTTAAGCTGACTTGACTTGGTTAAAAATAGTCCGAATTACATGAAATTTGGTATGATTTTAGTCGACGGAACGCCAGGAATCCAATGGCATCACTTTCCCCTTCCATACGATGAAGAAAAGAAGCAAACATTTGAAATCCTGAACATTTCTCACTTCTTAATGATATTCCAAACCCTTCGAGGGTCGAAGGCCATAAAATTAGATGGGCACTGCGGGGTGTTGTCCTCGCCACGGGGTGACGGGCGCAGCTCCAGAATCAGCCGGTACATACCTTTTTAAGAAATAAAATAATTCTTTATTCCTTATCGTATGGATATGGAAGTGTCGCCGATGGATTCCTTGGGGTTTTTCGATGAAAATCATTTCAAATGTCGTGTAAATCGGACAACTTTTACATAGGGAATACAAATAGCTAGTGTCAAAGTAGTCCGATTTGCATGATATTTTGTATGATTTTCATCAGAAAAACATAAGGAATCCATTGGCGTCACTTTCATTTCCATATGATGAAGAAAAGAATTTCTTAATACGCTGTAAGGGATATTTCACCCTCGACTGCGGGGGCTCGACCTCAATTCGCTACGTTCGACCCAGAAACATACCTTTTTCCGAAGCAAGCCATAAAAATCGGGTGAGGCAATGCGAAGGCCTGTCCTCGCCACGGGGTACCAGGCCGCAACTTTTTGACGGGCATAGCTCCAGAATCATCCTGTACCTGCCTGTTTCAGAAATAAAATAATTCTTTATTCTTTATCGTATGGATATGGAAGTGTCGCTGATGGATTCCTTGTGGTTTTCCGATGAAAATCATTACAAATGTCGTGTAAATCGGACAACTTTTACATAAGGAATACAAATATCTTGTGTCAAGGTAGTCCAATTTGCATGATATTTGGTATGATTTTAATCGACGCAACGCCAGGAATCCATTGCCGCCACTTCCCCTTCGATACGATGAAGAAAAGATACAAACATTTGAAATCCTGGACAGTTCTCACTTCCTAATGATATTCCAAACCCTTCGAGGGTCGAAAGCCATAAAATTCGGTGAGGCACTGCGGGGTGTTGTCCTCGCCACGGCAGCAGCACGAGGTTGCTTTGCAAAGTGACCAAGGCGAGCTAAGGACTCTGCAGACTTTTCACTCCGCGAGGCACGCATCGCGCTGCAGCCTCGCAACGTCTAGACGCGGCTTATCATTTGTGCAGTGTGTGACTTGACTACCCTCCGTGTAATCGGTCTGCGCGAAGTAGAGCGCAAGTTCGATGATTATCAGTACTCCTTCCCGATGAGGAATACTTTAATTATAGTACATGTGTGTTTTGTAATAAAGTGTTTCTATCGTCTCCTGAATTCAATAACTGGCATCCAGACATCTACGCTCCTACAATCCACCGTCAATACGCCTCGTAGAGAGACACGGGAAGAAAAATGGTAGCCCGCTGTTGACACGTGGTCCTCTCGAATATAAACACGAGCTTTAATATCAAAACAAAAGCATGCGTCATCGTATTCTGTGCGAGAGAAGGTGGGCACTGGGGAGGAGGTATTGCTGTGAAGAGGGCCTCTTCAAGAGTGCAGCCGTTTGTGAGGGATGCAAATTCGATTGGTTCTAATATAATCTGCTCCCTATGGTTGAAATTTAGTCTAGCAACTTTCACACCTCCTAACCTAACCAATTGAACTTACATCCCTCCCAAAAGAACCGGCCATCCGAGCGGAGAAGCAAGTGCGAAATAAAAGTAACGGTGCGCTTCTCGATACCGCAGATGTACCTACCTAAGTAGCATTTCTGACGGAAAAGAATTGTCCAGCCTTTGGGCCTGCCATTCCTGGCGTAGACCTTTGGCAGGTAGGTATCTGTTTCAACAGGCAAAGCCACCCGTGGCGCCAGCAAGACCGTCCCCGGTCCTTGCTATTCCAGCGAGTTTTCTTCCAGGGAAAATCAGTAAATTTGCAAGCGCAATATCTCAAAAACCAGTGGAAATCAGGTGTATACATTAAAGCTTATTGAATTTGTCTTAGAACGCACTATCAACTCAGGTCTTCAGAAAAAATAGTTCCATTTAAAAAACCGAACTTGACCATCGTATCTTTTAAAATAATAATCGAAAAAAAAATTCGTCCGCGCTAATAAGTTGGCCCCCTCGAACCATGCAATGCCCTATTTTTGAAATATTTTTGTCTCCAATAGTTTAGGAGATATCCAGCTGTCCACTCTTCCCGCGGACACCCTGTATATCTCCTCTTTGTTATCGCCAAAATGGCGGAACTCGTATTTGGGAATGCAGTCACGAAATTACGTTGTTTGTCCTTATATGAGCAGATTTTGGGCTGGGTGGGGTCTCATTCGAAGGAGTAAGGTTCAGTGCAGCGCGCTCTGATCATCATTTGGGTCACAAAACTTTTTTAGTGACCTAAAAATTCTTAGATTCTTACGGGTGTATTTTGTCGACTTCTGCTCTACTTTGAACACTCATATTATTAGATGTCAATACAATCTCGTCGAACCATGACCACAGCGCGCTGCACTGAACCTTCGTCTTTCGAATGAGACCTCACCCAGCCCAAAATCTGCTAATATAACGACAAACAACGTAATTTCCCAAACCCATGTTTCGGGTTAGATTGTGTCGGTATACAGCGCGCTGCATTACCCGTGTCTACCCCCTTAACTTCAGTTTTTACGGAAGATCAAATTGAAGCACTCTTTACAAAAAGTGGAGATAATGGCTATGAACAATGTAAATACATTTAAGATATTTTTAAAATTAGAAAAAATATTTCGATATTATTCTAAATATTTCAGTAATTTGAAAGATATTAATTTAAGATTATTTTTAATAGAAAAATGTAGAAACATAAATGCAGAACACATATTAAAATGTCACGATTTGTTTATTAAAGTTATGAAAAGGTTTATAGTTTTCAGATTAAGGATTTTTAATAAGAGAGGTGTAAATAATGTTAACAAAATGTATAGTAGTGTGACGTCCCACTATTTTTCGCGCGGTATTATTTCAAGTCTCCCTCATAAATCACTCCACAACTCCACCGAAATCCCCCAAACTTCAACTCTTACCCCTTTTCCCCAATCACTGATCATTTAGACGATGTACCTTAGCGGTCCCCATCTCGAGATGGTCAACTACGATATCCCCTTCCCCTCTGCGCCCTACGAGGCATGATCTCCTCCCTCATATCTAATTTAAATAAGTCACTCGTTCCAAAAAACCCTCTTAATTCGAGACCACGTCTCACCCCCTCTCTACGACCCTCCAAATCAAAGCCACACTCCCCTTTCCAATCAAACCACCTAAAATCCATCAAATGGGTTGAGTGTTCCCTTTTCAAAAGCCCAAGTAAAGACCCCGGAAGTCCTATTGTAACACATATTTCGCGCATGAGTCATCAACACGTTCTAATTATAGATGCATATTTCGAACATGAGTGCATACCGCGCATACCCCACATACCTGACATTCCTGTAAATCATATAAATACAAGGGCCCGAGAGACCGGAGCTCTCTTCTACGGAAACTCCTCTACGGAAATACTCCCGCGAAGAAAAACGTTTACACCTTTAAACTGAATTCAGTGAACAACGAATAATCCATCTACGGCAACTACCGTAAGCAATTACTACTAATTATTGTTATACGGCATATCATCTCCATATATATAGATATATATATATCTTTGTATTGTTAACGCTTATTGCTTTTCATATTATTATCATTGCTAACGATCATTGCTTTAAATCAATTTGTATTGTTAACGCTTATTGCTTTTCATATTATTATCATTTCGCTAACGCTCATTGCTTTATATAATTTTATATTGTTAACGCTAATTGATTCATATCTTTATTTCACTAAAGGATTCATATCGTTATCTTAGCTAACGGTTATTGATTCTTATTATCATTTCGCTAACGCTCATTGACTTATATTGTTAGCGTAGCAAATTCCAATTACTTTTCATACTATTATCTTTGGCTTATACACATGTATTTCATGTTCATACACATATATTGCTATTAATTACCATTTATATAAATGTTTATGTGCTAATGCTTAACGTCCAACGCATTATTATAAAATCTAACCGCTATCGCATTAACAGTGCATGGCATATTCTTGTGCTGCAAATTGAATAAACAGCTTTTCTTTAAATCACGCTTCGAATTATTGTGTCTATCCTTCGGCTACGAAGAATCCAAAACAAAACAGCCTACTGCAACAGCTGATCTCGGTTCGCGAACGTGACAGTTCTTACAGTGTTTACAAGACGTACTTTCGCATGGGCCGTGTACGACCATATGGCTAGACATATTTCGCGAAAATATTACGTGTGGCTTTTTTTATATTAATGCAGCGGTAAATCCAATTACCAAGCCAGAACAATACAAAAATGCTCTAACGGGTGTCACCCAGATGCGCAATTACCTTTTAAACGTCCCTGGTCGATCAGTGCTACGAATCTCGCATTCGCGCCTGCATTCCTCCAACTATCGGTGCTACGAATCTCGCATTCGCGCCTGACATCCTCCAACCCTCAGTGCTACGAATCTCGCATTCGCGCCTGACATCCTCTCACCTTCAGTGCTACGAATCTCTCATTCGCGCCTGACTCCCACTTACCCTCAGTGCTACGAATCTCGCATTCGCGCCTGACTCCCACTTACCCTCAGTGCTACGAATCTCGCATTCGCGCCTGACATCCTCCAACCCTCAGTGCTACGAATCTCGCATTCGCGCCTGATATCCTCTCACCTTCAGTGCTACGAATCTCGCATTCGCGTCTGACTCCCACTTACCCTCAGTGCTACGAATCTCGCATTCGCGCCTGACATCCATTAACACCACAATGTCATTGTCCAAACGACCACCACCCGGGACGTGACAGTAGCAAATCTATGGCAATGCATTGCGCATTTAAATATGTATAATAAAAAAATAGAACACAAGATTTGGTTTTTTACTTTATATCTTCATTATCTTGCTATAATTGACAGATTTAAAAATCAGCGGGAATAGATAAAAAATGGCGGACCAATCAAAAACCCAAATGCACATTTTCAGATTAATAGATAGTAAAATATCGCCATAAACGTAAGAGTTGTTAAGAGTGGTTAAGAGTGAAATGGTGAATATCTCTTTCTCTCTCGTGGGATTTCGATCAAACATGGCGGACCAATCAAAAAGTGGCCTCCTCGTGTCCAGACTCTTATTACAGTGTCTCTATGTGTGCAGTGTTGCGACTTCTGTCTAGCGGCGTGTAGTATAAACTTTAGAAGCGCGAAGTTCGAATCGGATCACACGAATGTAATAGGAAAGGGAGACAAGTGAAGTTCGCACAAGCTCGAGGGTTTTGAAAATAGTTAATGATTCTTTTAATAAGAGGACTTCAAGATTATAAATTAATCAATACCTACTTGGAAACGGGTGTTTGAATAAATGAACTTGTCCTTCCTCCCTTCTCCTAGGTGTGAAATCCAGCGCAATGTTGTTAAACGCTTGTTATTGCAAAAATCGATAACCAAAACGAATCGGATCAACGAATAGGAATTTAGGTAATTAATTAGTAAATTTGCGATTGGCTCTTAGAAACTAAGACATTTTGTAGAGAACAAAAGTTGTAAAAGCGTTTGTCATTGAAAGCTCACTCGAGCCCCGAAAGCAATAGCGAGTAGATGTTTTATTAAAACCTTCTCAAAAAGTTTCTTTGTGTTCAAAACGTTTCGTTTCCTTCATTAAAGTTATCTGTTATTTGTGTTCCAATCGTTTTATTGTTTTATTATCATCTTTATTATTATAATTATCTTTAAAAATCCGCGTCCGAGGAGCAGAACGCTTTAGCGTTTCACGGGCATCGTCTCACGTCCGAAATCCCTAAGAAGGATCCAGGGGATCCAAACGGCCACGCAACAGCAGCAAGTACAGAAAATCAAACCATGGGCAGCCAATGCGCATATTACGCGCATGTGTATTTGTCGCATTACGTGTGCGTCTGTATTCCAGCTGAGTATTCCCCATTTATCCAGAGGATAAATATTTTATGTTTTTGTAAATAAAGGACATATTAAAACTTTAAATAATTTAGTTTATTTGTGTTATCGAAAATATAATTATACATAGACATTTCAATTAGAAGATAAATCGCACGTGGATATGTAAGCAAAAACTGCATTTTCATTTTCGCTGAGCAGAAATAGACATTTTATACTTCATATTAAATCGACTATTATTAGGTTAAAATGTTTTTAAAAATACTTCTTGTTTATTTTACGTGTAAAGGGAAAATTAAATATTACGTCTGATAAGTTTTTTTGTCGATTGTTGCATAAATAAATAATAAAAATCTATTTTTACGATAGCCGAACTTTTACATGATTATAAATAGGGACATTGACCTTATACCCGATTTCATAAAGATACCGTTGCGACGTAACAATAATATTTTTGAAAGATGTTAAGTTATAAAAAGTTGACAAATGTAGCGTAAAAGAACGAAATATACAATAAACATTTATTGTCATGTATAATATATGTAGGTTATATTTTTTGTCACTCCGAGGAGGGGACCACATAATTTGGTGTATGTTTTTCAAAGCGTACGTAAAGAGACAAATATGCATGCGCGCATGACCTGCACCCTTCATGCGCTAGAAGTGGGAGAATTCTAGGGAATCCTATGTGCCACGAACGTAACCAATGCACACATAGACTTAAACCGAACGGTTTCCTCTGCAGTTTATGCGCATAATGCGTGAATTGAAACACACCCGAGGGGTGTTCGGATCGCCGGTCGCGGCGCGCTGATTGAATATCGATCGACTGTCACCAAGCTAACCCCACCATAATTGGCGTTCTTGATCAAACCTATATAAATAAGGCTGCAGGGACCGCTGGGGCAGTCGATGGGACTCAGGGGGGCCAAGCTTCCCTCTTACGAAAGTTGAAGCAGAGTTTGTAGCGCCTCCTGCCTACTAGGTGCGTACTAAACTGTGAATGTGTGAATCGGGACGTATGTGTATGTGTATACGTGTAATGCACCGCTTACTTTAAAACCTGTCCACGGATCGTCGCGCCAGCGACACGTATGCAGCAGATAGAAGGATAAACATTGAAACTGAATATTTCTTCTTTTCTTAGGAAAAGAAAATATATTCAATTTCTTTGTATATCCTTCTATCTGCTGCATACGCGTCACTGACGCGACGATCCATGGTCAGACGGCCTTAGAAAAGGTAAACCAGGGGAAGTGAGGACGCCATTTGAAGGATTTCTGGTCATTCCAAAATTTAATCTTTTAAATTTTATTTTAGAAATGACAGGGGTCCTTTGAGTCACGTTCGTACTTCCTCCGATTTACCTTCTGAAAATATAAATATAATTAAAAGTAAAAGTATAATTAGATACATAAATATTGGTTAAATGATATAAAAATTCTTTATTAATTTTAAATAATATTAGTCATTACAATTATTACAATAACAATGATCATATTAAATTCAACAATAATATTACAAAATTGATACAACTCCTAAAATATTTTACTTTATTTCCCAAATTGCTTCAATTCGTTGACATCAATAGAATCTGCAAAATAATTAAATTGTTTACAAAATAGCAGCTTAATATTGACATTTTTGCGATGTAACTAACCTAGGGAAACGCGAGTTAATCATACTCTACTGTACCTATCCGCCAGATAACTTTTATCCAGAGGCGAAGAAATCGGCCATTACAGAGGCTTTGTACGAAAATTAATAATTTGCTGATCGGAATGGCATAAAGATAGAAAAATTCAATTTGTACTACTATGCTACTATTCATTATTATTGAAAAATATCTGTTATTCTAACAGTTGAAACAAGGGAGACAGTATCGAATGTTTGTATTTTCTTACCAGTATGGACCTCCATACGTTCAGCTGCTTGCTGAACCTCCAGACGGCCAATCCCTCCACAGGGTCCATTATTATCTGTAACACAAATTACAAATATTCATATTGTATAAACTAGTTAAATTCTAAGTTTAAAAAAAACAAACACATGCATTCTAAATTTTATAATAAGTATATATTTGTATTTCCTTACCAATATGTACATCCAACGGTTCCCTTACTTCCGGTACCTCCTGATGATCAACTGCATGCTGTAGCAAGCAGCTTACATCAATCGGTGCTACAAAATATTAAAATAGTTTTTAGTAAAGTAAATTATATGTAAACCATGCAAATGATTCTAGAGGTGAAAATAAGACGAAAATCAAGAATAACGATTTCGCGTTTGAGCCTCCATTTTGCAGTAATAATGGGTTAAATTTAAATTTCTGTCTCCTAAACTAGTAGTCGGAGGACTCTGGGCTTTTGTAGTTACATTGTCGACTAGCAATAGAACAAAACAGTATTCATACATTTTTCTGTATCTCTTAGGGTTTAACATTTATAAAGCTTTTAAAATCCGAGATGTCGGTAAGGAATGAATCTTGAATATTATAAACTTTATAAATGTTAAACCCTAAGAGATACAGAAAAATGTATCAATACTTTTTTGTTCTATTGCTAGTCGATAATGTAACTATAAAAGCGCAGTGTTCTCCGACTATTAGTTCAGGAGAGACGTATACAACTTATGAAAGGAAAAGAAAAGATTAACGACGAGAACGTTAAGTTATCCAGAATCATCCTTCTCTAATTATTACTGCAAAATGAAGGCCCAAACGCGAAATCGTTATTCTTGATTTTCGTCTTATTTTCAGCACGTTTTAAGAAACGTACACCCTATATATTAAACATACCTGGAAGTTCAAGCGTTGGAACAGCAGTCTTACAAAGATTCCTTTGTAATTTGTAGATGCCTAAGAAGTGCGCATCGCAGATCTTCCTATTGCGAAGAGATTGGTGCATTAACAATGGATTGCCGCAAGCAGCAATCCATTTTAAGCACCTCTCTCGGTCTTTAACGATATCGGGAAATGCCCTCAGTAGTTTATTTCCCGATTCGCAACCTTTCACTTCGCACTTCTTAGGCCCGGACATAATCTAAAACTCAAATTCATGCAATTAATAAAAAAACTTACAGTATCTCAAAGACGCTATATTACAAAAATTACTTATCTTATGTGCTGACTGATCCACGTGGGTTATGGTGGGTTACACTTCCTCGTGTCCGCGCCAAACATTTAAAAATGACGACGGTCGTCATGGTAACATTTCATCAACGTCGAAAGGTTGTGTGTCGTGCTCACTGATACACCTAGGTATGTATGTGTGATGTACCTAGCGCCTCCTACCTACTTGGTGCTAACTAAACGGGAACTTCGGCCAATCCCAGACGGCTTGGTCCCCCTGATGGGACTTCGAAAGTTAGTAGTATAGCTATGCCGATTCCAACGCAGGTACTCTGAGGGGAGCACGGGGGCGGGGGGGGGGGGGTGAGGGCGCGCGGGGAGTGGAAGAGTGGTTGCGCGCGCACGTGCCGCGGAGCGGGGGAAGCCGCGATGATGGAGGGTATCACTCCTTGCCGAGCCGCCGCGGAGACCTGGCCCACCGTCCCCGAAATTTTTCAAAGGGAGGGAATGACCCCCGAAAAGTCTTTTTCAGACGTTGGCCCACCCCAAAAAATTTTTCAGACCTAACCCAGGGAGGGGACGGCCCCCAGGATTGTTTTCCAAACCAATATGCAGCTGAAATTGTTTAATAATTTATTTTTTATCTGAAATTGTTCGGACAATGTCGGGAAAGATCGGGAAAGATCGACGTTCTTTTCTTTTACACACCACGTCTTCGGGACGGAAGGAGACAGAGCATTATTTTACATCTAAATTCGGAGGAGGGAGAGAGACAGCACTACATAGCGGTACACTCGCAGATATTCTAAAATTTTTAACCAGCGATCTACCAAACCATTATGTAGCAAGCATTCTAAAGCTAAACAGTATTCTAAAGCGTTCCGATTTAACGTCGCAGCGTATCGCGCGATCGTGTGTAACTTGACTCCCCTGGGACAGCTGCGTGCGATGATACCTACCATTTGGCGGCGCGAAGAATGAAATAGAATTATGCGAAGTCAGCAAATCTTAGAGTAAGGTGGCGAAAGGAGAAGGAAGACGGGTAAATGAAATGGAGAAATAATATAGGTTTGAGAATATATATTGTTACAAACGAAAAGACTTTAAAATTAGAAGAATGTAAAATATAATTTAACATTTTTTTTTCCTACGAGCATGGGCTAGAATATCATTGATGGTGTATGCTAACAGTTCGCAATCTACAAGATAATCCTCGTCGTAATATTCGCTATCACGTATTATTTTAGCAGCGCTGCGAGCAACTAATGTTTCACACGCAACATCGCTCTGCTGTAGCACGTTGACAAAAGTTTCAAATTTTACTCTCACATCCTCTGCAGTTTGATGCAGTCGCGGATACACATAGCTTATGCATGGCTCAAGATTATATGAAAATGATACTGTATTCAGATTGAAATACAGTGAATTATCAGCTCGCGTCATCTATACAATCGATGAATCAAAGATCCGAAGAAATTCCACCATTAAATCATCAATCCGCATCGAGTCTGGTTCAGGTAATTGTGCACGTTCTTCGATGGTTTCACGGCTGTCGAATAGCACATTCCATGTATGCCATGGTAATATAAGATGATTCCCATGATTATCGCCGAGAAGAACTTCAACATCGGCCATAGGTCCTACGTTGATTCCAATTTCCAAATATTTGCTGCCCATGGATGATAACGCGTATCTTCTGACCATGATACGCGATCCTCGGCGCGGACTAAGAGAACAATCAAAGCTATGAAATTGTTCACTCGTATCAGGAATAATCATAAAAAAATTTCGAGAATATGTGAAAATTAAGTCTTACCTGTCAAATGTATTATCTCCACATGGAGCTACGCCATCATCTCGCATTATTGGATCGTAATAATTCATGCGTTCAACGTTTGCTTCGGCACTGCACAATTTCTGTAGTCGTATCTCGTCTATTAAAGTCACCGAGGCTACTGTGCGATTGATGGAATAGCGACCGGGAGACTGACTTAAATAGAGGTGCAATTGTTTCCCCCACCAACGCATTTTATTCTAAAGCTACCAATTTTTCCATAATGTTTTTCAATCTTAACGTCGCAGCCTGTCGCACGATCGCATGTAATTTGAACCAACCCCCCAAGGATGAATGTAATATAATACCTGTGAAAGCGCAGAATCTTAGAATTATGCGGTGTCAGTAGAAACTGTGTCGGATGATTTTTTGCGCGCTAATTCGTCATACGCGTGAATCATAGAAAGAATTATGCTGTATCGGCAGAAACTGCACAAAACCATGTTGGGACGGATCGTCGCTTTTTTTGCATGCGGTGCATTCGAGGGAGGGGGTACGCCAAAAGTGTTAGACAGAGATACCAAATCGTGGTATCAGTCATAAAAGCACGCTCCGAACTGCACAAATCCTGAAATCGTTGCAACGTGTTGCGCAGAAAGGACGTTACATTTACATTCCATTTACGATCATGGAAGAATTCGCGCAAGTAGAACGTCAATTGCGGGATCAATCTGCACGATTGAGTTCGCGGGAAGAATACATCGCGTGGGAAGAACGGTGCAACGAGTGCATCGAATCTATAGAAGAACACAGCCGAGTGAAACGCCTGCTATTATCGATCGGCATTCAACAATTGTTGGTTGCTCGATTCGCGCGGCTCGAGGGACTGAAACATTCGTTGCGCGGACGTTTCGTGCGCGAAGGTGCTGGACATTCGAGTACGGGACTTTTGTGGCGCGAAATAGACACTGCGTTCGATAGTCGCGTATTAACTGGTGCCGTGCTAAATTCGAATTACATCGAACCGCGCAACTTCCTCCAGGATGCGGCGACCATTGTGTTGGAGCACGTGCGGGGCGCTTTGAGAAAACGTCGAAACCTCAAAGTGAACACTGTATTCAACGGCGAATTTGAACTCTTCGGCACATCTGATCTGCATGAGTGGTACCAGCGATGCGTCGTCGAACCCACCCTGGCATCGCTGGAAGAGTTCCAGGAACGCGACAGCGGATGGGCATTGACGCGAATCCTCAACCTGACCATCAATGTCAATAAGTACAATCATGCCACATCAAGTTGCCACAGATATTATCTTTGAAGAAGGCAACGATCAGTGTACAATCCCCGGACAATGCGTGTTTCGCGTGGGCAGTGGTAGCCGCTCTCCATCCTGTGGAAAGACATCCCGATCGCCCAAGTTCATATCCGCCATATGCTTCCGTATTAAATCTCCAGGGCATTGAGTTCCCAATGTCCCTGGAGCAAATTGGGAAGTTTGAGCGGTTGAACGAAATCTCCATCAACATCTATAGCTTCGAGGCGGAGAAAGAGTTGACGGTCTTTCCGCTGCGGCTCACCAGCCAAAAGAGGGATCGGCATATCAACCTGCTCTACATACCGAATGATGGAGATGTAGGGCACTTTGTGTGGATCAAGGACTTGTGCCGGCTGGTGAGCGCACAGCTGAGCAAGAAGAAGGCAAAGAAATTCATCTGCGACCGCTACGTATATTAACGTATGAAATGTTGAAATGTCTCGCGAAACAAATTAAATAAAAAAAATTTTGTGTTTTCTTTTTTTACAGATGCATGCACTACTTCAGATCTGCTGAGAAGTTGGAGCTTCATTCGCTGGACTGCGGCAAGATGAATGAATGCGCCATCCTGCTGCCCAGCGAAGGCAACAACTTGCTCAGCTTCGAGAACCACTGTAGGAAGGAGCGGCTCCCCTTCGTGGTGTACGCCGATCTGGAGTGCATCATCGAGAAAACAGAGGACAGTCGAACGGGTGATATAGACAATAATAAATTGCGCGCGTACCAACACCATAATGTACACAGCATATGCATTGCTCATATGATACATCGCTATCGGTGTATCGATGTCGCCGCGACGCGGATTGCGTTTCATGGTTCGTAGACGAATTAAAAAATTTTGTGAATTTTGCTATGCCCATCCTGACCAGTAATGTTCGTATGATTGATTTAACTACCGAACAGTGGGCGGCATTTCGCGATGCAACACACTGTCATATTTGCGAAGAACCATTCGAGGCTGGCGATGTACGAGTTCGCGATCATTGTCATCTATCCGGACGGTTTAGAGGCCCAGCACATTCGAAGTGCAATTTAAATTATAAAAATGCGTTTTACATGCCCATAGTTTTCCATCATTTATCCGGTTACGATTCACATTTCATTATCGAAGAAATAGCTGCCACTTTCGAAGGTCACGTCGACGTATTACCCATAACTAAAGAAAAGTATATTTCTTTCACAAAAGATGTCGACGATACGGCTGATTCAGACTCGCGAAATTATATTAAATTGCGATTCATCGATTCGTACAAATTTCTCAACACCAGTCTCGACAAATTAGCATCTTTTCTTAGCATAGATCAATTAAAAATTTTACGATCAGAATCAGAACAAGCTGCAGGACTCATGCTTACCACCGCGCGAGTCATTCTATAGTTCGTTAACGGGTGAAACTGTATCCGAGAGCGATTACGCGCACGCCGAGACTGTCTGGCAGTGTTTCGGCATTAGAACCTAAGGCGAATACAGCGACTTGTTATTGGCAGATATTTTTGAAAATTTTCGTGAAAGTTGCATCAAGAGTTACGGACTAGATTCGGCGCGTTATTATACTTTACCCGGTTTCACATGGGATGCCATGCTAAAACATACCAAAATTACATTCGAATTGCTCACCGACGTCGATATGGTCATGTTTATCGAACGCGGTATACGTGGGGGTTTAAGTCAATGTTCCGGAAGATACGCATATGCCAATAACAAGTACATGCCATCTTACGTCGCATTGGAAGAGTCATCGTACTTGATGTACTTTGACGTGAACAATTTGTATGGATGGGCAATGTGTCAGCCTCTGCCATATGCTAAATTTCAATGGGTCGAAGATGTTGAAAAATTTGACGTGTTTTCGATCGCTGTCGATTCGCCCACGGGGTACATTCTCGAGGTAGATCTGGAATATCCGCAAAGTCTGCACGACGCTCATGCCGATCTACCGTTCTGCCCGACGCGTGCCAAACCACCTGGCAGCAGACAGGACAAGTTACTCGCGACGGTATACGATAAGCAGCGTTACGTTATTCATTATCGCAACCCGCAGCAGTGCACGCGTCACGGTCTTCGTGTTACAAACATACACCGCGTGCTTCAATTCGCTCAATCTCCCTGGCTCCGCGATTACATCGAACTCAATACACGATATAGAACAGGCGCGACAAACGACTTCGAAAAAAATTTGTACAAATTGATGAACAACGCGGTATTCGGTAAAACTATGGAAAATGTACGAAATCACGTGGATGTAAAACTTTTGACTCATTGGGAAGGGCGATATGGCGCGGAGGCAATGATCGCGAAACCGAATTTCCATAGCAGAAGTGTTTTTTCCGAAAATTTAATAGCTGTTGAATTGCGAAAACTCGAGGTGAAATTCAACAAAACAATATACGTGGGTATGTGCATTCTGGACATATAAAAAATTTGTTTGTATGAATTTCATCACGAGTACATGTCTCCCCTGCACGGACCAAGTTGTAAAATTCTATACACAGACACGGACAGCCTCATTTACCACATTCGATGCGACGATATCTACGAGACCATGAAACGCGATATCGATAGATTCGACACAAGCGATTATCCTATCAACAATCCATATAATATGCCCCACTTAAATAAGAAGGTTCCAGGGCTGATGAAGGATGAAAATAACGGTGCGATAATGACCGAGTTCGTAGGTCTTAGAGCGAAAATGTATGCACTCCGCGTAGACGGCAAAAAAGGTACGAAAAAGGTGAAAGGCGTCAAGACCAACCTCATAGCCAGAACGATAGCTTTCGACGACTACGCGCAGTGTTTGCAAAGGGAGATCGAAATGGTTCGCAGACAATGGTGCATACGGTCTAAATTGCACAAAGTGTACACCATTTCGGAATCTAAAATCGCTCTAAGTCCGTACGACGACAAGCGGCATATCGGTCCCGATTCGACCGACACTCTGCCCTGGGGACATTATAAAATACCATTGTAAAAAAAAAACTATTGTATTTATTATAAATAGTGGAATTGTGTAATATAAAATTGTTCACTCATGCATAGAACATACAATTATATTTATTGTGTAATATAAATGGTGGAATTAATGTGTAAAAATAAAATTGTTCACTCATTTACATATATATATATCATTGTATTTATTGAATCATGTATTATTATGTTACAATACATTATTTTTATTTATCCAAGAATTGTGTGATTTATCAAACCCCAGCCACTTGACGTATACCTTATCCCCCTTCCTACGCAACACTTTTTCCACTAGATATACATCAGGATCGGTGACGCGTTGCAGCTCGTGTACATAGAATCCTCCGGCAACAGGTTTTCTACAGGAATCGACGAGCATATTCGTCGCGGGATTAGTTGCCTGTACTTTGGCTATCTTGAACTCCTCCGTTGTCCAATTCGGCGTATAGCCTTTATCGAAGATGGTTTTAAATTTGCTCACGCGCACAAACTCGCCCAACTTGAATCTCGCCGGAGCAGCGATCTTTATGTTGCTGTATACGGTGGCTAGCAGCTTGTCGGAGATCGCAGGGGTAACATCGCAAGGACGCATTCCGATGGTTCTATGTTTTCGTGCGTTATACTCTGTAAGTAGACTTGGTAGTGCATCTGTCCATCTGTAGGTTCCATTGAGCGTAAATATTTTCCACATATTGTTCTTCAAAGTTCGATTGAAACGTTCTACGACGGAGGCCTTCATCACCGAATACGTCGAATAATGATTAATGTCATGTTTTGTCAAGAGTTTCTGCACATCGGCGTTGTAAAATTCTTTTCCTTGATCGGTTTGCAAATTTTTCGGATATCGATCTCTAAATATCTTTGCAAACGCTTTGGTCACCTCAGCACCACTTTTAGTCTTGAGCGGCACCGCCCATGCATATATGCTCAACACATCGATGACGGTGAGTATGTAGTGGTGGCCTTGGTTGAATCGCGAGTATGGACGCATTTCTACAACGTCAGCTTGCCACAGTTCGTCGTATCCGTGCACTATGACGCGCCTCCGCGGGAAATGTCTTCGAGCTGGAGCATGCAATTCCTCAACAAGTTGTCGCTTCTTGGGACCATGGTTTTCTTTACTCTTGGATTTCGATACTGGCTGCATGTTTGATCGCAGAGGTGTCTTTGACACGAATGATGCGATAATTATCGTGTACATGCATTAGGTGCTCCCAATCGGGCCGGGGGACAAGTTCATCCGTCTCGCATGATTCTCCTTCGCAGTGCTGCTGCGGGATTGAATTCAACGCTTGCGATAACTTTTGAACGCTGTTTTGCAACGTCAGCATATCTCACTGAAACACGACCACATTCCTGTCTAATTCTTCCTGCTGCTCTCTCAAAAGTTTAATGCTCTTTTCCATATATAGTTTATTGACGGCATCGGTATCGGCCACCGGCTGAGCTATGCGTCGTATCTTGCGTGATTTTGCATCAAAGTCGACACCGGTCATGCAAAGAGCGTTATCTCGCATATAATTTCGAAGCAAACAGCTCCATTTGTAATAGTCCATTCTAGCTGCTCCACTCTTCTCGAGCGACACCCCAAATTTGTAGATCGGCATCTCGATGCATACTGCGCACATCATCAGCCTGTGGTTTTATATAATGAGGCCTACCTCGCGGAGTTCCTCGTAAATAGATAGAATTTCGGGATCGTGGGAGTTGTTACCCGCCTGATGCGACGCTTCAAGCAAACGCAATCGATCCACCAACTCGTTGGGATCGTCCCAGCGCACGTAATCGATCTTGTTATCGTTTACTACCATAGTTCGTGGTGTCCTTATACCTTTTCCTGCTTTACTCGTTGATGCGCGGGGGACTAGTGGTGCAATTACATGTTTGTACTTGTATCCCTTGTTGTCCAATATGGGTTTTTGAGCACAATGACTGCGTCTGTAGGAATTCGTCGCCAGCAGTATACTTTTGTATTTTTGTTTACCGGCATCGGTGTACAGGGCATCGTCGGGAATTCTCTTGAAAATCAGTTCGTAAAGGCCGGGCGTTCCTTTGTATTTTACACCACCGATGATTATATTATCATCCTTGTCCATATCGAAAGCCTTATCTCCAAGCATCGTTCCACTATTGCCAAAGTATACGCCGTACACATAGTCAATTACTGCATCCTTATCCATACTTAGGATGGCGCTCATGTATTCTTGCCCCAGCGGACCGAAATGGTTGCGAAACGTTTCTTGTCCCTCGGATGTTTGAAGTTGCTGTCTAATAGATGTTACAAACGACTCATCTGGACTAGTTTCGAAAACGTCGTCATCATCATCCTCGGTTGCAAGCAATTGTACACTGGGAAATGTATTTATTGGTGTGGGAGGAACCGAGGAATCGTTTTGTCGTTTTCGCTTCGATTGAACTGGTGTGGAGTTTATGAGTGAATATTCCGATGATGTGTGTCGTTTCTTCTTTGTCTTGCGCGATGTGCTCCATTTCGACTGGATTTTTGTTTTAGGCGTTAATGTTTCATTCTCTTTAACGTCTATGCTCGTCAGCGGTGTAGGGTCAGCTTCTGCCGCTGTGGTATTTTCCACGATATGTTTCATGGGTTCGCCGATAGGTTTAAAGTATCTCTCCAGCGCGATATCTTCCTCCATCTTGCCAGACTTCAAAGCCTGATGTTTCTTGCGAATGGCTTCGTTGGTTTTTGCAATTTCCATCGCTATTCTCTCGTGATCCTTAATCTCCAGACTATCGATATCAATCATCATTGTGCAGCAGACGTTGCTTTCTCACCGACGTGTTGACGACAATTGACCATCTCACGGTACGGCAAACTCGTTAAATCCCTTTCTATAACGTCCATTGGGCATCGCGCTATCCTTGTCTATTACCACGAAACCATACTCTCGTTGCCAACAATTACAACAAAAAGCGCAGAAATCCTCGTAAGACATATCAGTATTTACATGATCGTTGTACACATGTTTCAAGTTGGTACCATCCTGCTTAAACAGAATCAACAGATTGGCATTGTCGCGTATAAGATGTTTGGGAATCTTTGCATACGTCTGACAGAGATAGAAGCAGTCAACGTTCGAGTGGCGCCCCATTGCAAAGTATTCCCTTATCGTATCTTGCTTGTCGCATGCCACGTCATCAAAGATAAAAATGGAATTCGGAAGCGATTCGCTCGGTGGGATGACATCACTGTTATTCGAAAACGTAAAGTAGCCAATTTCATCTATCGGGGTCAATAACTTCTGCAAATACTGGTATTTCGGCTGTTGCAACGACTTGGAATACACATACACGTTTTCGAAGCGGACACGGTGAGGACTTTCCAACAAGCTCACCAACACGTTGGTCTTTCCACAATTGGATGGGCCACAAATGAGGCACCGTATAGTGTTTGGTAGCATGCTACCATGTTTGCGCTTTGTTTTCGAGGGCATCACTCGTGATTTATCGTCAAAATTTGTCACGCGTATCGTCACAGGCTGTCGCACGAATCGCATCCTCGCTGCGAACTGTGAAAAAATGATTTTGATACATCGAAGCGGTGACGCGTTCTATTTATAGGTCCGCGCCGAAGCAAAACTGCTCAGTGTTCAAAATGCTTCTGGTCCTGTCGGATAATTGTGATATTCGAGACTTAACCTCTGAACAGTTGAAATATATACCAAAGATTATTCTACTGCGAGAGTTCGAGAGATACATTGATCAGTTGTGGGACAGACTCCCTGAGCATATAAAAGCCGATTCTGAGGTTCAGAAGTATCGTCGGTGTCTGGAACATTATAATCGCCCTTGGCAGCGAACGCATATCGACGGTCCAGCACCATTGATTAAAAACTGTAGCGAATGTCGCCGATGCGAGTGAAGAAAGGTTGTGGTTTGTTAAATCGGGCGATAAACGCGCTACCTATCGAATTACATATCCCAGGGTACCAGTTTTGCGGCCCAGGAACTCATCTGACAAAACGATTGGCTAGAGGTGATCAAGGCATCAATCCGTTGGACGCAGCGTGTCGCGAACACGATATTGCATATTCGCGTAGCAACGACCTCGGCGAAAGGCATGCGGCAGATAACGTACTCGCTGACAAAGCGCGAAAACGCATCGTTGCGCGAGACTCGACTCTAGGTGAAAGAGGTGCTGCTACAGCTATTTGGGCAGCTATGAAGGCCAAGACGAAAATCGGAATGGGGATGAAAGCAAAATTGCGCAAAAGGATTCTAAAGAGAGCACCGAAAAAGCGGATTCTTCCAGTAGCAAAACGGGGTGGTATATTACCACTTCTCCCGCTGCTAGGTGTTCTCGGATCGTTAGCTGGCGGAGCGGCGGGGATAGCCAAGGCGGTAAACGATAATAAGGTGGCCCAACATCAGCTGCAGGAAATGCAACGTCATAATCGCTCCATAGAAGGTCGTGGACTTTATCTCGCACCATACAAGCGCGGACAGGGAATATCGAAACAAAAAAAAAAAACGTCGAAAAGAAACTAAAAATGCCTGCGGGCGTAACTACCGATGCTCAATTGGAGGAGTTTGCAAAACATATGCGTATTCCATTCTTTAGAGGTGTTTTTATGCATAACGCGCTACCAGCCGGAGGAGTACGTCGAAACGAGAGCGGTATCGTAAATTTGGACAATGTCGAGGGGCCGGGGACTCATTGGGTGGCGTATGCGAAGAGAGGGTGTCGAGCTATATATTTCGACAGCTTTGGAAATCTTCAACCGCCTAAGGAATTCGTACAATATCTGGACAAAGATGTGAAAATCGAATACAATCGAACGGCTATCAGAAGTACGATCAGAGCAATTGTGGACAACTATGTCTACGCTTTCTACTAACGATTGGCATCAAATTTAAGGATTGACTTCCCACCACTCTGATTCAGTACCAGTCCAGTCGTACAGCTCGGAATATGTCGTTAACATTCACTCTAACCAGCAAGAGTAGCACCCTCGCGGTAAGCTACTTTCCGCCCATAGATTTGAGCGACGATGATTACGAGCTTGGTCTAACAACCATTGAAACTTATCATACAATACCAAACATCGACTCGAGCAACGATAAATTCTACTTTGTCGTAAACTATGACATCAGCAACAGCGTCGACACCACTCATGAATACATTACGATTCCCCACGGCTCCTACGAAATAGACGCCATTGCCAAGTATTTGAAGCAGCGATTACTCGAGCGGTATCCTCAAAATCTCGGTGGCACCGATGTCAATGATGGTGGTCGTGGTGGTGACAACGATGTGTATCCTAGAGTGTTGCGCCCCAACAACAACACCATGAAAAGCAAGCTGTACTGCTCGTTCGCCGTGGACTTTACTAAGTCCAATAACATTGGATCGCTACTGGGATTCTCGACGAATCTGGTATTAGAACCAGGACGGTGGCATGAATCGAACGATCCAATTAATATCATGAACGTGAACATGATTCGCATAGAATGCAGCGTGACTGCTAGTGCGTACAACAATGGGAAGCGCGTACATACGATACATGAATTTTCTCCGAGAGTCCCACCAGGATATAAGATATCGGAAACGCCCGCGCAGATCATTTACCTTCCAATCACCGCACGGGTCATTACGCATCTAACGATACGCGTTGTGGATCAAGACGGAAGGTTGCTCGATTTTCGAGGTGAAGAGATTACCATCAGATTGCAGGTACGACGACGACGACGATAATACATGTGACGTGACCGAAAGAAATGCTTGTGCTGAACGACTCCAGAAACCCGTTTCTTCCAAACGAAATTGTTTGCAGCAGCAACAACAACAACAACAACAACAACAACAACAACAACAACAACAACAACTGCAACAACTGCAACAGCTCTGATTGTGCTAAAAAGAAGAGACTCAGTGCTGCGAACATTGCATTTTTGAAATCATTGGGATTCATTGTGCGCGGTTAAGTTGAAAAAAAAATGGTTGACATTCTAAGCATTGGAGGAAAGCCGACGTTTGATGATCGCATCGTCAAGCTTGAGACTCACACATACAACCCATACGTCAACTCAACGTTTGGATACAGCGATGAAATAAGAATACCCATACAACAGCAGGATTTATACACATTGCCGTGTGAAAGTTTCCTCTACGTGGTGGTAAAATTGAAGATAAATAAGCCAAACGATACATTAGCGGTGACGTTGGGAAATAATTGCATGGCGTTCTTATTTGATGAGTTTCGATACGAGCTGAATGGCGTGGAGATTGATCGCAACAGAAACGTTGGAATAACTAGCACCCTTAAAAACTATGTATCGATGACATCTAGCAAAGACAAAAATATAGAGAATGCCGGATGGGGCTTGAAACGACGCGATGGGTCAATATTGAAAAATCATTTCAATTTTTGCATCCCGCTAAAATATTTGCTGGGATTTTGTGAGAACTACAAACGCATTATTATTAGTGTGCGTCACGAATTGATTTTCATACGATCGCGCAACGACAACAATGCTCTAATAGGATCGCCGATGCTGGAACCAGAAATTGAATTACTTAAAGTGCAGTGGCGGATGCCTCATGTGACGCTGAACGACGTTAATAAGCTATCCTTGCTACGTGCTTTGGAACGTGGGCAAAACCTGAGCATTTGTTTTCAATCGTGGGATCTGTACGAGTATCCTCTCTTACAGAGTACAACCAAGCATTCGTGGGCCGTGAAGGCATCTGCATAGCTGGAGAAGCCGTGAGTTATTATCCTTGCTCTACAGACTGGTCGAAGGAATGTGATGAGCGAAGATGTTACTAGGTTCAACAACTGCAAATTGACCAATGTAAAACTTTTTCTCAACTCGGAATTTTACCCATACGATGACATGAACTTGGACTTTGACAAGAATAAGCATGCCATCTTGTATCATATGTATACGCAATTCCATAAATCGTATTATGGACATAGTTGCAACGAGGCATTATTCACCGTGGCCGAATTTGTACAATTTGGTCCCCTCGTGGTGATTGATTGCTCGCGACAAAATGAGTCGATCAAGAATGGCACAGTGGACGTGCGCATAGAATTCGAGTGTAAAGGGAATGTGCCGATAAATACTACGGCCTACTGTCTGATTCTACACGATCGGGTGGTTGAATAAAATCCGCTGACAAACGTGGTGCGCAAAATCAATTAAATTGCCACGCCCTCTCCTGTGTCAAATTCATACCAAAAGAAAATTTCATCGTGAAAATCGAGATGCTTTACGAGAAGGACTGCATTCTCCCGTCTGTCTTGGAAGCGAGCGGACCTCTAAATTGTATCGATAATATCCGTGCCAACATTTGTTGACCTGCAAGGGTTCATCGTCGATGGAAGATTTGTCGTCAAGGAAGTGGCTGTCCTACGAATGGGAACAATTCTCTCGCACTATATTTTTGGGAGTTCGATGCCATAATATTTTCTTACGAAATCTGACAAATCAAGCATTCGGTGGTTGGTGGTAAAACATCATGGACTACGGTGGGACGATGGAGACGTTCCGTACTGTAGCTAAATTACGAAAGCTGTAGCTGATGCGATCGACGAAGAAGATGATACATCCCATATCGTATACGTTAAAGGGTTGCAGAAACGCGACTGGCTTGCGAATTTCCTCGATGAAAATACCAGAGCGGACGTGGTCATTGAGACGCTGGACATTGACTACGAGGATATCAAATCTCTAAATAAGCTAAATGTAATTAATACTCTGCTATGTGGCAGACACGCAAAGCACTGTGCCATGCAAAATGTATTTAAAATATTCAACTGGTGGTCTAAACGCCAGAGAGAAATGCTTAAATAAAATATAATCAATCCCAATTTTAATGTATAAAATGTTTTTCTTCACCCTCTCCAACCTAATCTCCTGCACATGATGTATGCTAGATTAAGACGATAGTTATAATTATGTAGAAGTGGTTTGATTTATTATATTTATTATATTTTTCTATTTTTTTCCTATTTTTCTATTTTTTTCCTATTTTTAGATTTTATATTTTATATTTTATATTTTATATCCTTTTTATTATATTCTTTTTTATTATATTCTTTTTTATATATTCTTTTAATTTTGTAACAATATATATTCTCAAACCTATATTATTTCTCCATTTCATTTACCCGTCTTCCTTCTCCTTTCGCCACCTTACTCTAAGATTTGCTGACTTCGCATAATTCTATTTCATTCTCCGCGCCGCCAAATGACGTCATCGCACGCGGCTGCTCCAGAGGAGTCAAGTTACACACGATCGCGCGATACGCTGCGACGTTAAATCGGAACGCTTTAGAATACTGTTTAGCTTTAGAATGCTTGCTGCATAATGGTTTGGTAGATCGCTGGTTAAAAATTTTAGAATATCTGCGATTGTACCGCTATGTAGTGCTGTCTCTCTCCCTCCTCCGAATTTAGATTTATAACGAAGTATTGCTCTCTCTTTCCGTCCCGAAGACGTGGTTCGTAAAAGAAAAGAACGTCGATCTTTCCCGATCTTTCCCGACATCGTCCGAAACAATTTCGGATAAAAAATAAATTATTAAACAATTTCAGCTGCATGTTGGTTTGAAAAAAAATCCTGGGGGCCGTCCCCTCCCTGGGTTAGGTCTGAAAAATTTTTTGGGGTGGGCCAAAGTCTGAAAAAGACTTTTCGGGGGTCATTCACTCTAAAAAATTTCGGGGACGGTGGGTCAGGTCTCCGCGGCGGCGCGGCCCGGAGTGATCCCCTCCACGGTTGCGGCTTCCCCCACTCCGCGGCTCGTGCGCGCGCAACCGCTCTTCCACTCCCCGCAGGCCCCGCGCCCATGTTTCTCTCCGCCGCGCTCCCCCGCGCGGCCTCACTTCCCCCCGCCCCCGCGCTCCCCTCAGAGGACCTGGGTTAGAACCCGCCTTGCTATACTACTCAATTCTAACAACGATTTTAACACAAAATAAATCTTTGAGAATTTTATTGATGAGTACGTCCGTTCACTATTGCTTTCGGGGCACGAGTGACCTTCCAAAAGGTCCGCCGGTTTTACACCTTTTTTGTTAATTACAAAATGTCTTAGATTCTAAGAACCAATCGCAAATTTACTAATTAACTAGCTAAATTCCTATTCGTCGATCCGATTCCTTTCGGTTATCGATTTTTGCAAAAACAAGCGTTTAACTACATTACGCTGGAATTACACACCTAGGAGAAGGGAGGAAGGAGAAGTTCACTTATTTAAACAACCGTTTCCAAGTGGGTATTGATTAATTTATAATCTTGAAGTCCTCTTATTAAAAGAATATCTAACTATTTCAAACCCCTCAGCCTTGTGCGAACTTCACTTTGTCTCCCTTTCCTATTACATTCGTGTGATCCGATTCGAACTTCGCGCTTCTAAGGTTTATACTACACGCCGCTAGACGGGAGTCGCAACAACGGACCTACGGATTGTAAACTGCCGTCAAGCTCATCTCTGCTAGGTATTTAACTCTTCGAGTATATTTGACAAGGCAGGCTTGTCATACATGTTCTAGTGCTAGCACGTCCAAAAATTACATCTGATTTGTGTGGAAACTCTCTACTGCATTAAATTCGATAGTTGCAAGTACAAAGGCGTGCAAACATGACCGCCAAGAGTGCCGGGATCGCATACGAAATAGAACCTCTCTATGGACATTGGCTGTGAAAATTACGGCAGTTCGAAATCTTTAGACCTTGCTATGCAGGCGTATTCATAAAGCGAGAACCTGTGGAGTTGCGTCGAAGGAACGGCCTACTTAGTACGAAAGCGAACATAATAATTCTCGAGGTAAGGAAGCAGAATTGCGGACACATCTACTGTAAATAAAGCGTAAGAAAAATGTGAAAAATGTATTGTTACTAATCCACAAGGGCAGATGTTGGCAACCACATCGCTGCAAGATGAAATTTGTACATTAAATAACGCAGAAGAAGGGGGACTTTTACCAACAGAATCGGCGAAACAACATGATTCTTTACACAAACGCCTAGGACAGAAGATAACTTGAACAGAAAAATAATATGATTGAACCGAGCAAAGTAGCGGGAAGGGAATTAGAAGATTGTATTAGGTAATCATAATTTTTATGTAGCATATTTACACACCTGATCGTATAATTGGTTTCCTCATTTTTGGAGGTGGGCATAACAGCGACGTTGAGCCTGGAATGATTTCCTCCATGGGTGGAGGTGAGGATATCAGCGGTGTGTTGTCAGGCCCTGACTCCTCACTGCTCGAATACCTTTTCAGTATAATTTTCCTCTTTGTGGCCTCCACGTCTGACTGTAGGTCGCTTGTTTCCTCCGCTTTTTTTGCTTTTGCCCTCGCCGTGGCATAATCATCTGAATGAACACATTAGTGATTAATGGGTATAATAATTACTCATCAATTGGTACTATAATTAATAAGTAAATATAATAATAATTTCAACGTACAACAGATTCCACCGGGGAAGACTGATACGGCGAGCTTCTCCCACGATTCATCGCACAGCTCGCAATTCTTGATTGCCACTGTTATGCGGCTGGGTTTGTGGCCAATAACAAACTCCTCCTACCACCCAATCCGTGGGGACTTCAGACACCGATTCATCGCCAATGAATTCGACGATGAGCCAACCCGTATGCGCCATTTCTAATCCTGTATACACAAGTATTCGTGAAACAAAACGTGTTTAGAAATTTGCTAGCGTGTATTCTTAGCTTGAAAGGTATAGCGAAATTGAGACCAGAAAAAATCAAAACCTGAATCATTAATATTATCGTCATAAAGACATTCTAAAGACAGTACAAACATTGAATGATCATATTCTAAGTTCACACATTTATATGCTATTTCTGCGACATTAAAAAGTAGAGAAGGACCCAAATTGCATTCTTCTGAAAGGGAATTTCCTAATTTTTAAGATTTATGCGGGGATACACCTATAGATTTAATGAGTTTTAAAATGCTATTTTCTAATCCAGAATGGTGATAATTAGCTGTTTTGATACGTTTAATTCTACGTTTCTGGCTGTTTTTAAAAGGGTTCTGGGTTCTGGCATGTAAAGTACTGGAAACTGATCTTTTTAAAATGTGGAGTACATAATTTATTGTTCGATGTGAAATTTGATGTGATACAGCCCACTCTGCCAATGAAGAAGCTGAATTTGGATTACTCAATTCAGTTGAAAATTCTTCAGAAGTCTGTGAATTTTCGAAGGAGACACAATTTTGAATTTCTTTATAATTCGGAGAAAGTTCTACATTACTTTCGGTAATATTGGAAGAAGATTGCGAACTCGTGCCAGGTGAAACATATAAGTATATTGGTAATGAGAAGATAAAGACAAGATGTTGAATGTGAAAATGATTGTGAACTAGTTCCAGGTTAAACATCACTAGTGGGGTACTAACAAAGTGGATTGCAGATGTTAAATGCGAAGAATTAGCATCTAATGATGTTCTGGCTTCCTGAATGGAACGATTAAGTGATCTTTTAGCACGCTTATTCAATTTCAATTTGCCAGTCATTATTAAAGTAATGAAGATAATAGAAATAAACTGACTGTAATGTAGAAAAAAACAAGTGCAACACTGGTTTCAGAAATATAGAACTTACCTGGAGAATACATATATGGATGTGGTCCAAACCAAACGCCAAAGGTACACACTAAAGACAACTAACTTTAAACACGTTGACTAATAGTAAAAATAAAACACAATACAAATACTATGAAAACACGATAAAAAACACTAAAAATACGATAAGAACACGATAAATGACACTATAAAAATACGACACAAGTAAGATAAAAACACGATAAATGACACTATAAAAATACGATACAAATAAGATAAAAACACGATAAATGACACTATAAAAATACGATAAAACACACTATAAAAATAATATAAAATTACTAAAACTATGTAAAATAATAAGAAAAAAATAGGAATAAACTACAGACTAACAATAAAATGAAAAAAATATTTGAAAACGTATGGAAAATAGCGGAAATTAGCGTGCGTCCCCTGCGATGGTTCTGCGATAACTGCTGCAGTTTCCTTGCTACCTGTAGGGTCCAAGGAAACCTTGCCACCCCCCACTACACGGCACAACCCCCATCCTGCCGACGGATATTCCTCTGCAGACTTGCCAGAAAAAGCTCTTTAAAGCAGAAAAGCAGAAAAAATTGAACCAAAGGTTTTTTAATCCTTATGAGTATCGCTACCGCCACTACAAAAATCAGGTCATTATTTTCTAAACATCGATTTTTTTTGGGCACCTAAAAGTTACAAAAACTGCAGGAGAAAACGTATTTTATCTTTAACCGTCTGCTATTCTGTAGATTTTTTTTTCAAATTTCTGGTCGTGGTAAGGGCGATAGCACCACTCGTAAGGATTAAAAAAACGTTTGGTTCTCTTTCTTCTGCCCAGTGGAAAAGCCGCTAGCCTTGGGACAAGGCAACAAGGATGTGTACGGTTAACAAAGGTTATCATTTTGAAAGTTGTAAAGATTTTAAATCATCCTTCATGATTTTAAACAGCCAAAAGATGAATAAAAGTGTAGGTATACGAGGCATCAATGTCGTATCTTTTTTTGTCGCCTAGAAAAGAGATCACGAAATCGGCTGAAAAATCGGCCGTTTAAACCCGGAAAAAACGCTAATAAAAGGAAGCAATGATCTCGAGTACAGTAGTGGTCAAAGAAGACAGTGCCGCTACTGAAAAGAGCAGAATTACTACTGCATCTTTATTCGTATCCTGATCTAATTCCTTTAATTTATTTATTAAGATATTATAACCAGCTTTTTTATATTTTTGTCCAAGTAATCTTTAGATTTAATTTTCCAAATGCATTGATCTTTGTACGATTCGATAAATCCTCTCAGCAAATTACACGTGTCAATAATTTTAAATCTGTCTGCCGGTGGCCCACACTTCCCGTTAATTTTGATATGCGGCAAATTTGAACACAGAAAAATCAACCTTGCGGTGATTGCGTTCATGCCAGACAATTAACACAAGCGCTCCGTGTTGCATTACAACTTTTGACTTCATGCAAGTCCGTAAATCGAACGGGCAAGAGGGAGCGTGTATGGCGGCCTTTAGAGTGCCTAATGCCGCGTCAAATTGATCACTTTTTTAATTCGATGTCTGGGATTCTGTTCAAAATCGGATATGACGTTGTTCACGTGAAATTAAGGGGAGTTTGTATTTCAGGGGGTTGAGTCTTAAAACTTTCACCTCGCAGTAACCGATCGTCTCTTCCGCAAATCTGCGTTGCACGTGTTGGCAATTACCAGAGTCGCGGGGGGTGGGGTGGGGGGGGTGACACTAAGCAGAGACAGGAAATCGTGAGGGTCGTCGGCGGCGCGAGCCCGCTAATACTGGAAAAATCAAAGGTCAGGTCTAGGCGTTTTCATGTACGGCGCACAGTGGGCTGAAAACCCGTTTTTTTTGTGGGCAAAAGTTTAAACTGTCCACCGCGTTTAGCGTTCAAATACACTGTGGACTGTATCGCGGAAGTAATTGTTAATTGAAGGGTCGCATGCAATGAAGGGACTAGCGCTGGAAAATGTAAACAATTTTCCAAACGCTAAGAAAGATTGGAAAATTAAATGTTATTAAACTGAATTTTAAAAAATATGTTGTAAAGCTCGTCACGACACACATTTTTTCTATTTACAGTTTGTTTATCGAATCATTACTATTTGAGTTGAAAAATAATAAACAAGGAATTTTTCATCGTCCAAATTCATTTAAACATAAATTGCGATAACTTGAGTAAATATTAAGGGATCGTTATGAGACTTAAAACATAACTTCAGAAAACTCTAGCGAAGCCGTAAAACGTATGCACAAAACCCGTTATGTTAAAAAAAGTAATAATATTTCATTAAAAAGGAATGCTGGACATAACCCATGTTTCTCAATGTTCGCCGTTAAAAAGTATCGAGGCAATTTTGAGGTACATATAACTTGCAGCAACAAAGTTTTTCCTTAATATACAAAGAAGATTTTCACCAATTTTCACACTGATTAATAAATAATTTTAGAAAATATGTCGATATATATCAATCTGGCGCGCCACCAACAGTCGACAGCCGTGTCTAATGCGTTACATAGCAGATTTAGTCCAGTATTCCTTTTTAATTAAATATTATTACTTTTTCTAACATAAGGGTTTTGTGCATATACATAATTCAAACTTTTCAATTCATTAAATTCCTAATTACTGTAATTGTGTGTGTGATTGAATTACAATGTAATTGAAATACAATGTAATTAGATTACAGCTCAAAACTCTGAAGAAGTGAGAAAAAAAGTGGAAAAAATGTAATAAAAGAGTTTATTTCTCTTTATATATTATAAATTTATGAATAATACCATATTCTGCACTCATAGTAATTTTTTTCTATTCGAAACATTTACCTACATATTTCTTTCCCACCTCTTATTAGCTCTCAATTTGGTTACTTCTTAATTCGTAATTATAATTCAATTACATTGTACTACGCAATTACAATTGCAAATACATTGCAATTACGAGTTACGATGTATTTTAATTGAATGCGAGATCTGAATTACGAATTACAATGTAATCGTGTACGATGTAATTGAATTATTTTGTAATTATAATTCATGGAGTAATTCAATTGCAATTCTGCACAACTCTGCATATTAGTAGTATGTACAAACTGTTCCAGTCAACGTGATTTTTAATAGGTATAAGTATAGTCAAGGGCGGATGGGCCCATGCTGTTCTACTTTCGAGGGTTTTACGGTGGGGACTTACGCTGTGTCTGGCTTCGAAAGGGGGTGTGGAAGCTGAACAGTCCTGGCGGTGATGGCGATTTACAGCTGGAAATTTGTTATCTTTGAAGCGAAATTTCTTCGTTTCTTTGCGACTGGGCAATCGCTTGTTGCCGAAGCGTTCGTTGTTAAGCATTTGTCTACCAGATATGTCGATAAGGGGCAATCGACACCGTGCCGTTTTTCAGGGATTTCGACTTTCGTCGCTATCGTGCCTCCGTTCTCAGGTAAAAGGACTTTATGATTTTCGGCATACTGTCGGGTTTTTTCCCCGAGGTCCTGGGTGAGTCGGGCTATAGCCAAGCTACACATCTGGCAACCAGAGTATTTTTTCGCGCGTGGATACGGTTACTTTTTTTTCAGGTGATGTTTCGGGCCCGTTTTTTTGCGCGTTTTCGGCGTCGCTCGATCCTAATGTAAGCTGCTCCTTAACCAATCGGGCTTGTATTCGTCCCAAACGGCCACTCTCTGGAAGAGGCCTTCTTCACAGGAAATACCTCCTCCCCAAGGTTCACCTGCTTTCACACGGAATACGTCAACGCGTGCTTTTGTTTTAAAATTCGTGCGCGTGATTATACTCGAGAGTTAAGGGAGCCCTAGAAGGGGAAACGACGCGGGCGGGACCACGCGCAGGCAGAGGACTACCCCTTTTGTCCCTGTGTCTCACCGCGAGGCGTACTGGTACTTGTTCAGAGTTATTTCGTTTCCTACCCCATTGCCGGGGAAACATTCTTCTAATCTAACATAAGAACATCTTCTTCTTTTGGTCATCGTGCGGACCATAAGATTAATTTTACGTCATGGCCAGTGCTCAGAACATCAGTATAATTTAATTATACTGTTGTCACGTCCCGGGTGGAGGTCGTTGGGGACAATGACAATGGGGTTCAGAAGGGGGAAGCCAGGCTCGAATGCGAGATTCGTACGCTGAGGGTTGGAGGAAGCCAGGCTCGAATGCGAGATTCGTACACTGAGGTTAGAAGGAAATAGTCTAGAATGCGAGATTCGTAACACTGGGGTTGGAGGAAGACAGGCTCGAATGCGAGATTCGTACACTGAGGGGTGGAGGAAGCCAGGCTCGAATGCGAGATTCGTTCACTGAGGGTTGGAGGAAGCCAGGCTCGAATGCGAGATTCGTAACACTGGGGTTTGGAGGAAGACAGGCTCGAATGCGAGATTCGTAACACTGGGGTTGGAGGAAGACAGGCTCGAATGCAAGATTCGTACACTGAGGTTAGAAGGAAATAGGCTCGAATGCGTGATTCGTACACTGATCGTGAATGGATTTTAGGCTCGAATGCGTGATTCGTAACACCGATCGACCAGGGAAGGTTCAAATTGTAATCACTGCGGTGGGTGACACCCGTTAGAGCACTTTGTTTTGGTCTGGTAATTGGATTTACCGTTGCACGAGTATAAGAAGTCACACGTAATATTTCCTCGAAATATGTCTAGACATATGGCTGTACGCGGGCCATGCAAAAGTACGTTGGTAAACACTGCATGAACTCTCGCGTTCGCGAACCGGAATCAGCTGATGCAGAAGTCTGTTTTTATTTGGAGCCTTCGTACGAAGAGGATAGGCACAATAATTCGAAGCGTGTTTAAAGCAAAGCGGTTTATTAACGTTGTTAGAGCACGTTTGTATGCACGGTTAATGCGATGGTGGTTAACAATAGTATAAGAATATGAACATGAGATACATGATAGTAAGTCAAATAAAGAAATACTTTTAGCAATGAACGTTAGTAATACAGATAAATATGAACGCGATAGGCGTTGCTGAGACGAAATAATGTGAACGCAGTAAGCGTTAATTAAACAAGATTATTTGAACGCAGTAGGCGTTAATAAACAATATAATATGAAAAGCGTTAAACGTTAATAATACGAAATAACATGTACGCAATAAGCGTTAATAAACAAAATAATATGAAAAGTGTTAAACGCTAATAATATGAAATAATATGTACGCAATAAGCGTTAGCAAACGAAATAATATGAAAAGCGTTAAACGTTAATAATACGAAATAACATGTACGCAATAAGCGTTAGCAAACGAAATAATATAAAAAGCGTTAAACGTTAATAATACGAAATAATATGTACGCAATAAGCGCTAATAATTCAAGATAATATATGGTAAGGGGATGATATCCAGTATAATTGTATGTAATAATAATTGCTTACGGTTGTAGCCGTAGATCACAGAATTTAGTATTGTTTTAAGCTAACACTTGGTATATTGTTCTAAGCAACGAGACACTTCGTGGGAGTGGTTTCCATAGAAGAGAGCTACGACCTCTCGGGCCCTTGTATTTATGTGATTTACATGATTGTTAGGGATGAAGGGTACGCGCGGTCTTCACCTTGACCTATTTGCAAATATGCGTCGCAGTAATATTATAAATAGAATTAGTCTTCCGGGGTTTTTATATGGCCTTGTACTAAATATTTGTCGCAAGGACTTCCGGGGTTTTTATACGTAGACTTTTGAAAAGGGAAGATTCAACCCATTTGATGGAGTTTAGGAGGATCGATTGGAAAGGGGTAAGTGGGGTATTGACTTCTTTGGTCATAGAGAGGGTGTGAGACGTGGTCTCGATTTAAGAGGGGTTTTTAGGGACGAGGGACTTGTTTAAATTAGATAGGGGGGGGGGGGGGAGTGATCATACCACGTAAGGCGAAGAGAGGATTTGGAGGTCGTAGTTGACCATCTTGAGATGGGGACCGCTAAGGTACATCGCCAAGGTGATCAGTGATTTGGGGAAAAGGGGTAAGACTTGAGTTTGATGGATTTTGATGGAGTTGTGTTGAGATTTATGAGAGAGATGTTAGAATAGGACCGCGCGAAAAATTGTGGGACGTCACACTGTAGCGGAGCACGGTTTATTGCCTGCCGAACGTAGAGGGATTAGCTACTACTATCTGGTACCCAAAAATTAATCAGTCTGATCGGCCAGAGCGTTTCGCCAGGGTCGCGGTTTATGACCGTATTGTCCCGCAAGTTGGCGGTTAACGACGGTACAGGTAGACGTTCTTTTACTTCGACTCGAAAAACATGCGAACGCACTCATCCGTGTCATGGACATAGGAACGGACATATGTCCATGATCCGTGTCTGTTCGCATGTTTTTCCAATCGAATTAAAAGAACGCCGACGTCGAAGGCACGGTTTACATGACATTTGGTATAATTTTAATCGAGAGAATGCCCGGACTCCATTGGTGTCCATATTTCTCCGCCATTCGATTTTTGCTCTTGAGGTTGCGAGGCAGCTTTCAGCACGTCGAAATCCCTGCATAGGGCGCACACGCACGCTTTCGACGCGCGCTTCGTCGTAAAGATCAACTCTTTCGAGTGCTCCAAACTGCTCGAAAAACCGAGAAACTCGTAAATCAGACCCGTGCGCGGCGCGCCGTTGCATTAGTGGGACCATGCGTTTATTATATGTAGTACTGACAATGAGAGGAATTGCCGGATCAAACAAATAAGCCCAAATCGTCTTTTTGGTTAGGACTCTGGGCTTTTGCATCATGATGTTTCTCATTGTACGACTAAAGATTTGTTGCATATTTTAAAACAATTTAAAGGCCATTGCGGTAGGTGCGGGGGGAGGGATGAGGTAGCACGAACGATCGAAATGCTCATTTCTATCGCGATGTAAGAAATATAGACTTGTAGTTAGAGCTGTTCGAGTACTTGATTATTCGGGTAGCTGGAAATCCGAAACAATCCGGGGCTTGGTTTCCAAGCCGAGCCAGGTACCCGAAAGAACAGAGCGGCTCAGATAGAACCAAATAAGTACTTGATTTTTTTTACAAGTGGCCCGAAAGAACCGGGCGGATTGGAAAGAATCGAGCGGGCCGAATGAACTTCAAGCAGATCGAAAACAATTTGTCCGATTTATTTGAAACTTGGTACACATATTCTTAATGGTATATAAAATGTAGCATATCATTTTGTTTATGCGATAACCCATTCGTATATATTGTAAGTCCGGGAGATTTCGACCACCGGGAGAGTCCGGCCAGTGCTGATATTTTAAGGCTGACGCAAGATAGGGCACTGTGTGTCATTGACACGAAAGAAATGAAGGCGCTTGTTGTTTATCTCACATTGACCATTGTCACAAATCCATATTTGAATTATAAGATACAGTTAAGACTTTATGCGAGGCTGAAAGTTTTTAGACCAACTTACAGTGGGGGCGAGACTTGAAAAACAGGTAAGTTTATTTACGCTCTTCCGAAATTGGGGATATAATATGCATATAACTACAGTGTAACACCAACAATACGTATGTATTCGTTTTGTATTTTTTTTGATAAGGTGTTCGATCACTACCTTGATTACTCGTAGTGGGTGGACGGTTTAACCCCGACATGCGGGTGAGACCGACCAGTTGCAGTGCCAATGTTTTTGATTGAAAATGAAAATAAATATTTGAAATTATCGCACAGTATAATTTATATATACCCTAAATTGCTTGGGCTTTGCTTTAATGTGCATAAAAAGACAAAAATGTGAAAAACAACGATGCTACAATTTCTTTTCCAAAAAGTGGTCGGAATCTCCCGGACTTACAATAATAAGTGTTTTAAGTTTGCCTTGTGAGATAAAAAATTAATAGTGATATTCACCTTGCTCTCATTTGTACAATAAATTTTTTCTTCTAAAATCCGTATGCTACATTGTAGATATTTTATTAATGAACACCAGAATCATGGTCTTTCTCATGTTAGATAAACCTGGGACCGTAAAATTGTTAGCCCGTTAAAAGAAACGCGTTTCGGTTATTGGAAGAAAGGAAGTGGCAGAAATCTTACGAGACAAAGACTTAATTAATATTGAACGTAAGCCGCTCACGCCGAGGGTGAACGAACGATCTGCGTGAAGAAGGAGCAAGTACGGCAAAATTCATTTCATTGAATTTGTCTCATTTCACGTGGTGGCAATTACGACGAAAATACGCGTCCCGTTGTTTGAAATTCTTTTTCCAACGGAAGGTCCTGTTTAATAATTTCGGCGAAAAAAATACAAGACACGTACAATTCAGCAGAGGTCCTTAAGAAATAAACGTGGCAAGTCATTATACTTTGCTACGGTCGGTACGAAACGTTTTATTATTTTATTGGTAGTAGTATATATCTGCATAGGTCCTACGCCGTAGGGTCGAAAAACCGTTTTGCCTGTACCTGCAGCCAAATCTGCGCGGACAAGGTGACGCGGAAAGGAACAAGACAATTAGCATACGGATTTGAGAAGAAAAACAATTATTGTACGAATGAGAGCAAGGTGAATATCGCTATTAATTTTTTACCTAACAAGGCAAACTTAAAACGTTTATTTTATACTAAATTTTAGATAATACCATTAAGAATATGTGTACCAAGTTTCAAATAAATCAGACAAATAGTTTTCTATCTGCTAGAAGTTCATTCGACTTGCTCGCTTCTTTCCATTCCGCCCTGTTCTTTCGGGCCGGTTGAAAAAAAAATCAAGTACTTATTTGGTTCTATCCGAGCCGCTCGGTTTTTCGAGCCGATCTATGCTCGGCTTGCTTTTTCCGGGTACTTGAACAGTTCTACTTGTAGTACGAATTTCGCGGGTTAGTTGGAAGAGAGTTAAGTTTGAGTTGCCATATTTGAACCATACAAACAAACATACAAACAGAGGATCGAAGCTGAATAAAATCGTTTAAAACTATCAACATGTATGGAATTGCATGGTTCGATGGGGTAAATTTATTAGCTCAGCAGACGAATTTTTTTGTAGATTATTAATTTAAGAGATACGATAGTCAAGTTCGTTTTTTAAATAGAACGATATATTTTTTTAGATATCACTTGACCGTGCGATTGAAGACAAATTTAATAACCTGTAACGTACACACTTTATTTCAACTGGTTTTCGAGATATTGCGCCTGCAAATTTACTGATTTTCACTGTCTTGTTTGCGCCACGGGTAACACCTTTAAGGTGCGTCTGTGTAGACCGGGCAACAAATCGCCGCCAATGTGTATCCAGCGACTTGGCACCATCTCTGTAGGATACAACAACTCGCCCCTTGCTTCAAGCGGCCTCTTAGAAATCACTGTTGGCCACATGTACCCGAAAACTGTACATATATTCAAGTGGACGGTGAGCAAAGCCGCCCGAGAGTCTGGCGGCGTGACATTGGCCGTCTCCAGGTTTCCCGTTTTCTGCGTGTTCATTTGGAGTTTTGTCACCTGGTTATCATCATCAGGTGACACTCGTATCATGTATTGTATAGGATTTGTAATCCATCGCTAATATATTCTCATAAACATTTAACGAAGATATATACAGTGACTCCCGAAAGTGTTCGTTCACAGTTTGAAACAGAATAACCCCTTCGAGGTTGGGTCAAACGACTCGAGTTTTTTTGAGAAGCTAGAAGGATCAGTTTACTCGTTGAGGTGTTTCGGCGTTTTGGAAAAAATTGCAATTGATCGGAATATAGCGAGGAAAATAGTGAAGGCCTCTTATTCAACTTTTTTATCTCAGTCCGTATTGAAAATGTAAAAATCCCGTTTGTAGATTTAAGTAAGGTTTAATCACACATTTCAGCCGAAAACTGCCGAAAGTTGTTTTTATCACCACTTTTAATTGTTTATAGCTCATAGCTACGTTAACCGATTTTGAGGAAATTTTCAGCATGCATACAACTTACTTTTTCCGAAACAACTGGTTCATTAGGCCCAACGTGTAATAAAAATTTTACATCCTTTACGACAACGTATACTTGAGGTTCCCGTTCGCTACGCGTAGCGAGTTGAATATAGTGTATTTAGTTTTCACTAAAACTGCCGAAATTGAAGAATTCTAATTATCCGTATTTCACAGTTTGGTCTGTAGTGTATGTTGACAAATTTACGCCAAAATGGATCGACAATCTATAAGAAAAATGAGTAAAAATGACTACATTTTCATATATTCTTTAAACAATATTCTTTCATATATTCTTTATTAGTTTGACGTATTATTCGTAATTTGATCACGATCGGCTGAATTTGTTATAAAAAGATGCATTACTTTCGCCTCAAAGATTTTCCCTATGGTGCCTACTTTCCGAGATATTGCGGCAGACGAGTCTTTTTCACTCCCAACTTTGAGGGCCGCGCGCAGTCAAAGAACTACCACTATTGTTCCTGTGTCTCTCCGCCAAGTGTATTGACGATATAGTAAACGCGTGTGATTTTTTAATGCAAAAGTGGGATTGGAAAGATTAACAACAATGCAGGACGCATTGAACAAAAAAAAAGGAAATGTTAATAATAATTACTGTCAAGTATTAAAGTACATCATATAGTCGATGCATATCGTTAAGAATGTAATGTATATACACATATATTCATCTTCATTAAATGTTTATGAGAATATATTAGCAATGGATTACAAATCCTATACAATACATGATACGAGTGTCACCTGATGATGATAACCAGGTGACAAAACTCCAAATGAATACGCAGGTTGATGTTTCCACAGAGTCGGCAATGTTTCCCCTCCGAAACGGGAAACCTGGAAACGGCCAATGTCACGCCGTTAGCACTCGGGCGAGTTTACTCACCGTCCACTTGAATATATGTACAGTTTTCGGGTACATATGGCCAACAGTGATTTCTAGAAGGCCGCTTGCAGCAAGGGGCGAGTTGCTGTATCTTACAGTGATGTTGCCAAGTCGCTGGATACACGAAAGCAAAGGAACACCGACTGTTCGTGACATTTTAAACGATGTATACATTTAGTTTTACAAAATGTTGTGATTCTTTAACATTCAAAGATATACAAGTGCCGGTTTTATTACACGTAAGTTTATATCCATTCTCTTCCGTTACGCTATTCTCTTCCCAACCATTTATTACCATTTTGGTTTAGAATCCACCAATATTAAAACTCGTACAGTCTGTAGATTTATTCCGCATCGAAGACAACACAATTTATATTAACACCAAATGTGGACGGTTTACCGCTTACAAGGGAAGATCCCGAACCCGGAAATTGAAAAAATACTGAAACTTTGCGAATATGTAGCGAATTTCCTTCTGATTACAACGCATTTTTTGTTCACTGTCCAAATTCACTTTAAGGGGGTCTAATTAAGCCCTGAAAATCCGGTTATTTTCCAATTTTGTGTTATAACTTGTGAACTGTAAAATATTTTTTTACCAAATGATAGATCTAATTAAAAGAAGTACCAAAATATTAATAAAATCGCAATTCAAAATATCACTGTCATTAATAAACATATCTACCAGCATGCCAAGAGAATTTATGAGAAGACCTCGATGCTTGGATATTTTAAAACTGTGGAAAGCAACTGAATTCCGTCAATTTTTATTGTACACCGGGCCAGTAGTTTTATTAAAAAATATAGCTGATGATGGGTATTTAAATTTTCTTGCACTTCAGACCGCATTTGTCATCAGAAAATATTTTATTCATCTCGGTTATGCAGTAGAATTATTAGAGTATTTTGTTGAAACCTTCGAATTATTATACGGCCCAAGACACGTCTCACACAACGTTCATAATCGGTTACACTTGCTAGATGATGTCAAAAATCACGGAACTCTTGATGATTTTAGTTGCTTCCAGGTTGAAAACTTTTTGCAAAGTATTAAAAAATGTATTCCGAAGAGTGAGAAACCATTGCAACAGCTCGTGAAACGCCAACTAGAAAAGTCTCATTTTAGTATAGAAGCAGTACATAGTTCGCCTGTATATCGAATTTTTCAAAAGGAACATTCTCGTGGTGCATTAATAGAAGGTATTAATAATGCAAAGCAATTTAAACGTATTAGTTTCAGTAATTTTATTTTACAGATCCGGCACCCTAACAATTGCTGCCGTCTCAATGATGGCAGCATTATTATTGTAGAAAACATTATCGTATCCGAAAACGAGCATAAAATAATAGGCAGAAAATTTTTACAATTGATAGATTTTTATGACAATCCATGTAACTCTTCCGAATTAGGAATTTTTCAAACACCATCCAACAACTTGGGTCCTCGTCAAATTTTCAATGTAGCGGAAATAGTGTATAAATGTGTGAAATTAGAAACTTCAGATAACGTTAAAATTTTCCCTCTACTTCATTCCACTCTTCCGACATGCAAATAAAATACTTGTCCAATGTTTCTGGTATATGTAAACTATGTCTTTATGATGTCTTTATGATGACAACAACATTCAGATTTGGAGGTTTTCTTGTTGATTCAATGTTCATACCTTTCCAAAATTTAGAATTTAGATGATTGAGGGGGGTCGTGGTGGTTTTTAGTGGGTAAACTTGCGGGACCGACACCTGCAAGGAGTCCCACACTACCCGGCACACAACATCTCGCCGGGTGTGCGTAATGCATTTTCCCCCACGTTAAAAAAAAAGTAGCAGTGCGGCCTGACTGTCGATGAATGCGGACCCTGGCCGCCTCTCCCAATGAAGTGCGGTGAACATCCCGCAGTAAAGCATCGTTCACGAGCCTGGAAGAAGCGCAACATTGATAGGGGAGTCGCTGCATTCCCCAGACATCAAAGCTGAAGCAACATTCTGCTACGATCAACAAAGTATATCCATGGTAAAGCGCATATGTGTATAAGTGCTATAAGTATTTTGCAAGCCACAGAACACGTTTAACATTAGCTATATATGTACTAACCACGACGATGGGTGTTAAGGGGTCATTCTGGTTAGACGGTTTGAAAAAATCGATTTTTTAAAACATTTTTCGAATGTACATATCCTCAAGAATGTACTGTTGAATTTTCATTGAAAAATTCCAATTATTTTAGCTTCTACATAGGCATTTTATAGAGAGCGCAGAGGCTTGACCACCATAGATAAAAACTTTGAACGCGTTTTTCTCGGGACGTCATTTTTTCACATGGTGCAGGTAAAATCTCAAAATCTATCGAACCGATTGCTTTATAAATTGAACTGCATATTCTGCACACCTATGCCTCTGGTCGGGACTACAACTAAGTATTTCTGTTGAGTCTAACCTACTTTTAAAATCGAAAATAGCACATAAAACACAGCCGAAATACATTTATTCTTGTATTTTGCCCGCCATTTTGTTAATTTTAAGGATAAATCATTTATTCTAGTTCGGGCCATAGCGACAGTCATATTGATCAAGAATCTGTTTGTATTTTTGGTTTCAGATAAGTCCAACTGCTGATATCACCTGCACGAGCGAAGCATGAATTTTTAAACATGTCATCAAAATCGCCTTCAGAAACCATTTTAAAAGCAATAATTTGATTACTTTTATATTTTTTATTTGCTGTAGAAATGTAGTTTAATCAATAGAAAAAAGTTTTATTACATTACTATAATTCCTATCTTCGCAATAAATTCCTAAAATTCGCTTAATTTATCGGCGCGCTAACCAGAATGACACCTTAACATGACAGTATTTCAAAATCCCTGCCCTCGGCATGTACCAGCGATTTCGACTTCATTCTGCGATCTTTAAGCGTTTGTAGCTCAGCGATTGTAGCTAACCGATTTAGATGAAATTTTCAGTATGCGCATGTCTTGCTTGAATCTAGAAAGGGCATTTTTTAATTTTTCATTATAAGCTCACATAAAAAACTTTGAAAAACTGTTTTTTTCTTGTTATTTCGAAAATTCCTATTTTTCAAAACGGCGAATAAACGATATACCTATTATAGTAAACCGATCTTTCTAACTTCTAAAAAAACCGAACTCGTTTAGTTCACTTTTTGCAAAAAGCTATGCGATTTTAAAAAGTGTATATGTATACGTTTGTCTCCCACTGTGTGGTATATCTACTACTCTATCACTACTGTATATTCTATAAAATCCGATATATGTATTAAGTACTCTAACGTATGTTATATTTTTATATATTTTATGTATTGTACATATATTTTAAGTGCGTATGTGATCTGTGTATTCTGTGTACACTTTGTATACTCTGTTTTGTATATTCCATCCAACTACAGGTGTATTCACAACTTATTGTAAGTGCATTCTATAGTCATTTCGCGCATGCACACACCAGTAATTTGATTATAGAAATATAATCATTTAATTTATAATTTATAACAAATAGAATAGTAATATTGTAGTATTGTAGTTTTTCAATATTTGTAAACACACATAGTGTAATGCAGTGGATGATATAATTTGTAGTGTACTGTAATGAAATAAATGGAAATATATTTTTATGAAATTTAATTTTATTTTAATTGTATCGATAACCGTTTTCAACACCGTCCCAATGCCTTTAGCCTAATTTAGACCCGATAAAATACAAATTCTCAGGATGTACCGTATTCGGGTCCATATGACTCCTCACTCCCCGCATAGATTTTCGGAAAGAAATTCGTACACCTCTAACGCACGTATACGTCTCTACACCTGCCGCCTGTTTCAAACTCTCGCTCTAAACAAATTTTTCAACATTTCGATACATTCACAGACCAGGTATAGAATAGACCTATCACGGAATGTAATTTTGTGTCACACGCTCGGGGGGCTCGCGAGCCCCCTTACCATTTTCGTGTCACACCCAACGTTATCGATTCAGTCTAAAATAAGATTACAATGCTACGAGTGGTAGGAATTGAAATTAAATCTTATCGGAAACGTTTAAAATCTAAAACGGCATGAACGTTAAGATTAATTTCAAGAAACATGTTGCATAATTCCGTTTACTAGTACATTTTGATAGAAGCATAATTTGCACATATTTCCATAAATTTCGATTAGAAATATTATATAAATACAACCACGTAATAAACATTTGTACAGTCTCTTAGTTAGGTTATATTTTCGGTCACTTCGAAGAGTGGATTTTCTGTCCTCGAAATGACAGAAAATATACTTAACCTATATGCTACAGGATAATAAATGTTTATTGGATATTTCGTTCTTTTGGGCTACATTTGTGCACTTTTTATGACTTAATATCCTTCCAAAATATTATTATTACGCCTCAACGATATATTTATGAAGTCGATGAGTGTAATTATTCGTGGTTAAGAAATCAAAATTTCCTATTCATAACGTCATTTTTTGAGTACATTTCATCGAAATAATAAGTTTTAGCTTAATTTGTTTATGTTTGCCAAATTCATGCCTTTTATTAGACTCTACTTGATTTTAGCATCAATTTTCATGTTTACAGATTTCTATGCTTGATTAGAGGTGTGACTATCGATTATTGATAGATTATCGATATCTTATTGATATTTAATAATATATCGACAATATCGTTAAGATATCGTTAAGACGAATAGATCTATTCGCCTCTTCTAGAAGAGGCTGAGGTAGAATATAACACACTTTGTTGCAGCAACGATGCAAATAACAATTTTAAAGACATTGTAAAGCATCGATACATATTCATACTTTTAAAGATATCGCTTTCGATACTCCGCGGCTCAGCACCGATGTTTTCGCCCATTCACAACGGGGTTCTTCGGTGCTGGATAGCGCCGTGAATGGGCCCAGCACCGGTTTTTACGGTGCTCACTTTTCGTTGCCAACGGTGCCGACCTTTTTCCGCATAGAATGCAACGCATTATTTGTATAATAAAGTCAATCAGAATCTATTTGTTTGTATTTGAATTCACGGCGCTGTCCAGCACCGAAAAACACTGAATGGGCTCAGCACCGATATTTTCGTCCGTTCACAACGGTGTTTTTCGGTGCTGGATAGCGTCGTGTATGGGCCCAGCAACGCTTTCTACGCTGCTGACCTTTTTTCGTGTATACCTCAGCCGATTTCCCAAGTAGCACACGTCGTCTATAAGTCGTGTGCTATCTGGGTCTATTCGCGACAACGATATCTTAACCATATTATCAATATATCGAAATATCGATAACATTTCGATAGTCACACCTCTACCTCAAAGTGACAGAAATTATAACCTATATGCTATACCCAATTTCATAAATATACCGTTGCGGCGTAACAACGATATTTTGGAAGGATGTTAAGTTATAAAAAGTTCACAAATGTAGCGTAAAGGAACGAAATAGCCAATAAACATTTATTGTCATATAGCATATAGGTTATATTTTCTGTCACTTCGAGGAGGGGACTACATAATAATCACGCGCATCCAGCCTGCGCATTTTCCCTAGCCTGGGCGGCCGCATGAAAGGGGAACTTTCCCCACCCTACATTAGTGGTAGTTGGAACGATATTTCTGAGCTGGGTACGCGGAAAATTTGACTTGCGGTCCCAAGCGGGAAAAAAGTTCATTAAATTTCATTAAATTCTTTATATTTAGTGGGATTATTTCTAGGGACTGTAGCCGTACTTATATATATATAAACTTTATTAATCCCCTAAGGGTTATAATCTTCCCATACATAATCACTTAAATCTACCTTATCCTACTTCTGCTCCTCCTCCTTATTCCTACCTTAACCTATTCTTAACTCTACTCTATAATCTATCCTTATCGCTCGCTCGTCCGCTCTCCCGTCTCCTCTCCCCCTCCCGGACCCCCGCTTCCACTCGCCGCCCTTTCACTCCCATCTCTTCATTCACCTCACCACTCACCCCTCTTTTCCTCCACACGCCTCCCTTCTTTCCTCTAAACTTCTTAACCACTCCTCTCCCTGCCCCTCCTCCCCCAAAACCTCGTCCACCATCTCTTGCCATCCCCTCTCTATTCGCCACCCCATACATACCTCCCACACATGCTCCCAAGACTCCTCACCCCAGCCACATACCCTGCACCTCCTTTTCTCCCCATCCTCCCAATACCTCCCCCCTCTCATTCCATTTCCCAACCTAAACTTGGCCACCCTTTGCCATCTACTCCTCCCAATACCTCCCCCCAGCCCTTCTTCAAATATCCCGGTATCCCCGGGCTCTTTACCCTCCCATACCACTTGTTATAATTCGACTCCCCTATCTTCCTCCACCTCTCCTCCTCCTGCATCTTCCTTTCCATGTCCACTATATCCTCACCTCTTACCTCCCCCTTTCCCTTCCCCTTTCTACCTCCTCAACTGTCCACCCCCTTTCCCTGAAGAACTGTTCCCTTTCCTTTTCCCACCCCTCCAACACCTTTCCCCTCTTAAACCTCCCCTTCATCTCCTCCCAACACAACCTCGCTAGCTCCCCTCCTTCTCCCTCTTCCAATTTTCTTTCAAACCCCCACGCCCTCATCCCTGCCCTACCCCTCAACAGCCCCCTTTTCAACTCCTCCCTTACCATATATCCTGGCGTGTCCCTATCCACCCCCAACACCCACTTCAAGAACCTGTCCTGCAGCGCCTCCACTTTCCCCCTCTACTTCCACCCCCACACCTCCACCCCATATCCCACCACCGCCCATACCAACCTATCGAATAACCATATCCTTCTGCCCCAGTCTTTCCGGAATAATCGTTTCCCCAACCCCCACACCTTCCCCATCACCGCTGCCCCTTTCCTCACTCTTTCCTCAACATGCTCATCCTGTCCCCCACCCCCCATTATCGTGTATCCTAGGTATTTATAACTCCTCACCTCCTCCAGCTCTTTACCCTTCCATCTCCATTTCATTTTTTTCCACCTCCCCCTCCCCTCCTACACCTCATTATCTTCGTCTTCTCCACATTTACCTGTAGCCCCTTCCCATCCATATATTTCTCCAACTTTCCTATCATTCCCCTCATCCCCTCCTCATCCTCCGCTAGCACAGCCACATCGTCAGCATATGCTAGCGTGTATCTTTTCCTCCCCCCTAGTTTTACTCCCCCCATCCTCCCTTCTCCAACTCCTCGTCCATGTCTGCTATCAGCAGCGTGAACAGGCTTGGACTTAGAGGACACCCTTGCCTCACCCCCCTCGCTGTCCAGAACATTTCCCCTTCCTCCTCCCTCACCCGTACCCTACACACTGTCTCCTGCAGCACTTCTCCGCACCTCTCCACCAGCCCTTCCCTCACCCCCCTGTTCCTCATCGCCTTTATCAGCACCCCCCTGTCCACCGAGTCAAACGCAGCCTTCAGGTCCACGAACAAAATCAACATCTTCCTTTCCTTCCGCACCACCTGCCTATTCACCAGATAATTCAACACATACATATTATCTATACATCCAACCCCCCTCCTGAAGCCAGTTTGACTCGGTGGCAGCAAACCCCTCCCCTCCACATCCGCCCTTAGTCTCTCAGCCAACACAGAGGCGTAAATCTTGTACGCATGCGTTAGCGTAATTCCGCTACAGTCTTCCACTTTTTCCCCCGCCCCTTTCTTCAGCACCGGAACCACTACCCGAAGGGGTAGGTCACCACCGGGTGGTGATCTGAGCCGACTCTCTCCCCTACTTCCAGCCTTTCCACTAACTCCCTAGTATCCTCATTCCCTATCACGTAGTCTATTACCGAGATCCCCCTCCCACCGGTAAATGTCCATTCCCCCTCCTCGTCTCCTTCTACGCTTCCATTCAATATCTCCCACCCCCCTTTCCCCCAGGTATTTGTATAACTTCCTACCTTCCCCGTTCACCTCCTTATCCTTTGATCTCCTGCTCCTCACCCTCTCTCCCTCCTCCTCCTCTCCCCCCTCCCCTACCTCCCCTCCTTCCTCTCCTGTCCTTGCATTAAAGTCACCCCTCCCTCTCCACCGTCCAATCCCCTAGCTCGACGAGCTTCCTATCCAGATCCTTGCTCACATATACCCCTACTATCCTCCACCACTCTCTCCCCAATCTCACCTCCCTCGTCAACATCCCCTCTATTTCTCCCCTTCCGTCCTCTCTCGTTTCCATCCCCTTTCTCACTCCCATCAACATCCCACCCATTGCTCTCCCCTTCTTATTCTCCCTCTTGGCCCATTGTCTTTCCCATACGAACCCCCTAGGTAGCTTCCTCTCCACCCACTCCCATTCCCTTTCCTCCATCCACGTTTCACTCAACACGAACACGTACCACTCCTCCAACCCTTTCCAAAAGTCCTCATCTTTTCTCCTTAACCCTGCCACGTTCCAAAATGCTACTTTATATCTCCCCCCTTTACTCCTTCCTTCCTCCCTATTGTTTCTTCCCCCCCCCCCCTGCCCACTTCCCCCGTTTCCCTGCTCCTCACTCCATTTTTCCCCCAACTCATCCCACGTCCTTACCTTCCCATCTACCCACATCTTCATATACCCCACTTGTACTTTCCTTCCTCTCTCTCTCTCCACTTCCGCCTCTCTTTCTATCTTCCATCTTGTCTTCCTCTCCTGCTCCGTGAGGTCATCTTCTATTCTTTCCCTCCTACCCCTCAACTTTTTCTTCGCCTCCATCACCTTCCTTTTTTCCTCCCTCCCCCCCCCCCCCCCCAGTTTGACCAACACCATTCCACTCCCATCTCTCCCTGTTTTACCTATCCTCACAGCCTCTTTTATCCCCTCCTCTCCCACCCCCATTCTTTCCCATAATTTTTTCACTTCCTCCTTTGCCTCCTTCCCCTCTATTTCTATCCCCCTTAGCACCACATTATTTCTTCTTCCCTCTCTCTCCGTTTTATCCTGCTTTATCTCCATTCTTCTCACTCTCATTCTCCATTCTTCCCCTACCTCTATCCCCACCCCTTCCTTAACCCCTCCGCTCCTTTTTTCCTTCTCCCATCCCTCTACCTTCCCAATCACCTCTACCATCCTCCTGTCCCTTTCTTCCATCCTTTTTTCCATACCTTCTCTCCTTGCCTTTTCTTCTCTCATCTCCTCCTCCCACCTTCTTCTTTCCTTTCTCCATATTTCCTCTTCCCTCCGTCTCTCCTCCCTCTCCCTCCTCATTTCCTCCTCCACCCTTCTTCTCTCCTCCCTATCCACCCTCATCTCCTCCCTCATTTCCCTCATCTCTCGCATCATTTCCCTCATCATTCCTTCCAACCCTCCCATCCCTTCCTCTTTCCCTACCCTTCCCCCTTTACTCCCTCCCACCGGAGATCTCGCCGTTTTATCGCTCCTTTTAAACTCCTTCATTTGTTTATCCCCCTCCCTCTTCCTCCTCCCTATCCTTCCTCTTTTTACCCCATACGCTTTCCACACTCCCCACACTCCCTATACTACCTTCACTATCCTTCCTTCCTCTATCTACTTTTTGCCCCCTTTCTCCACCTTCCCTAACTTTTTCTTCCTCCTTCCCTCCTTCCCTCTCCCCCTTTTCCTTTCCTCCACTCATTTTTCCTCTCACCCCTTGGCTTTCCTTTACTCTATTTCACCTCTTCTCAATCCTCCTATTGCCCTTCACTTCTCGTACTCCTTTCACTTCGCTAGCCGTTTAAATTTCCCTCCTTTCTGTCACCGGTCCTACCTCCTCCTATCTTCCGCAGAGCGCGCCACCTGCCTACTACCTCTCTTCCCGCCTCACACCACGCTTGTCGCACTGCCCTAACCTCCAAACCTTTCTCTCTCACCTTCTCACCTCTACTCCCCACACCACTCTCCCTTTTCCTTCACCCTCTTCCCTTCAAACCTAACACTTCCCCTTCTCCACTACTCACTGCCCTTTATTCACTTTTTCACACACTATCCTCTCTCCCAAACAAACCGCACCTTTCTCACCTCACTCTCCCACGCGACCGGAAACGGAAGTCCTCTGTAGCCGTACTTATTTCTTTTATATTTCGAAGAACTGTCTTTAAATGTTTAAATAATTACTTTAAGCCACCCTGACATTCAATTGACTAACCTGCTAAGAAAACTATTAAAAATGTTATATTACGCGGCTAAATACATGCTTTTCTGACTTTCTTTCTTCCATAAAATATGGTAAGATCGGATTTTTCGAGTCGGTCTTATAAACGTTTTACAACATTTACGCTTGAGACAACGCAATACAGCATTTCCTCTAGTTCCTATCACTTTTCTAAATATGGAAACATAGATATCAGGTTTACATAGATTTCTAAAATTGTTCAGAAGCTACCGACTCTTTATAACAACATGTTGGTCGGCGCTTGGAAGGAATACAGGGCCATTAATATGCAGTATCCTCTAATGGAAAAATAATTTTTCAATATTTTTATCATTATGCAAACATCTGTATTGTATGTCAGATTTGTCTACTAAAATGAAACCAATTACGACGCAGTTTGGTATGAGGAAGGTACGGCAAAAAATTGGTACAGAAAGAGGAAAAATAATAACATATTTTTTTAAAATCCAGAAAATAATACGATAGCGAACGTTCAGTAGATGTGCGGCTTTTTTCTCATCGATTGTTGAGGTCAAGGCCATCGAAAAGTTCGTCTTTTTTTTTTAAACAGACGCCGTTCCCAGAAACGCGATACACCTGAAGGCAAAAATCAATGCGACTTGAAATGTCTTGCAAGCAGAGCTCACTAAATCAGGCGTTTGCTCTTAACGAATCTTTACCATTTTTTACTTTGTTTAAATGCTAAACAAGTAAAATATGAAAAAGTGGGTAGGTAGTGATTTATTTTTCGGGTTGCCATAATTGTCAAGCTTTGATACGGAACATTTAAATGCTAATTAAATAAAACATGAAAAAAGTGGGTAGGTAATGGTTTATTTTACTCTGTAAAATATTTCACGGGAACAGTGAAATACGGGACAGTCCTGTATATACAGGACGTATAGCAACTCTACATATGTACATACCTACTTGCCCGAATCACGTCGTATTTGATTTTCCTTTTATTAAAAAAATCTCACTAATATGCCGTAAATGCTCGAATCGAGCCGAAACAGAGAAAGTAAAAATTTCACCTTATGATTAGCTTAGCATGTGTACATACATGTTTTCCGCTTTTATAGAATGGTGATAGGTCTATTCATCGACGAAGTATAGAATAGACCTATCACCTTATGGGACTTCGTGTCACCACCCAAACTGTATTACCGACCCATAACTCGATGACTGAATTTAGCGGCCTCTGCTCATGAACAGCGTCCAACTTAGGAACTACTCTGAAATGTGTTGAAATGCTGAAAGGTGTGAGTGCTTGTATACGTGTGACTTGTTTAGAGTGAGAGTTTGACAGAGGACAGGCTTTTGTTACGCTACGCTTTGGCTCGGTTTGTCAGCGACTCACGCCGGATTTCTCTCTGAAAATCTATTTCGGGGATCAGGAGCCTATATGGCGCTGCAATATGGCACTTCTTGAGAGCTTATACAAACTATAAATTGCCAGATGAAATTGATTGTTAGTATTTTACATGTAGTGGATCTTTGAACTAATATTTTCACCTGCCGTACGCCCAAAAATATTAAAAATTGACGCTATTACTAACATTCCCGCAAATCTCGGCACATCGCACGTGTCTAAATAGACGGTGCCCATCCTACGACACGTATAAATCATTGAGAACAAGGAATCCAAACTTTTTTTAAATTTATATTCGTAGTTTTCGGCACCCGAGGACATTTTGCAATAGTTTATTTATTACTTGGGAACGATAGATTAGTAGTTAAAACTCTACGTTTCGTTACAAATTGATTGGCCCTTTCCTTATTAACTATTGTATGGATTTAAAAATTGTAAAGAACATCTCCGATGTAAGTACCCGAGCGTATCGCTTGCGTTAAGGTCTGTTTTCATTATTCCTAGATATGTACATATGAGAAAACAGTTATGGTATTTTTTAAAGCACAAGTAAAAAAGAAGGTCCTGTTTTACGGACGTCGCGACTTGCGTGTGAGATAAAATGGGAGGGAAACGCCACGGAGGACCTTTACGCGACAAACGATCATTCTGGCAGCGGTAACAAAGTATAATACTACATTGTCTTCTTGCATTCTCCGTGCGTCTGATTATCGCGTGTCGATGTCGGTCCACGGACAAGCTAGGCTTCTAGATTTTACTTTCTTCTATAAATTCTGCAAAAGCCGTAATCAGTAGCTAAAAGCGGAAAACATGTATGTACACACGCTAAGCTAATTATAAGGTGAAATTTTTACATTCTCTGTTTCGGCTCGATTCGAGCATTTACGACATATTAGTGAGATTTTTTTAATAAAAGGAAAATCAAATACGACGTGATTCGGACAAGTAAGTATGTACATATGTAGAGTTGCTATACGTCCTGTATATACGGGACTGTCCCGTACTTCACTGTTCCCGTGAAATATTTTACAGAGTAAAATAAACCATTACCTACCCACTTTTTTCATGTTTTATTTAATTAGCATTTAAATGTTCCGTATCAAAGCTTGACAATTATGGCAACCCTAAAAATATCACTACTTACCCACTTTTTTCATATTTTACTTGTTTAGCATTTAAACAAAATAAAAAATGGTAAAGATTCGTTAAGAGCAAACGCCTGATTTAGCGAGCTCTGCTTGCAAGACATTTCAAGTCGCATTGATTTTTGCCTTCAGGTGTATCGCGTTTCTGGGAACGGCGTCTGTTTAAAAAAAAAAGACGAACTTTTCGATGACCTTGACCTCAACAATCGATGAGAAAAAGGCCGCACATCTAATGAACGTTCGCTATCGTATTATTTTCTGGATTTTAAAAAAATATGTTATTATTTTTCCTCTTCCTGTACCAATTTTTTGCCGTACCTTCCTCATACCAAACTGCGTCGTAATTGGTTTCATTTTAGTAGACTAATCTGACATACAATACAGATGTTTGCATAATGATAAAAATATTGAAAAATTATTTTTCCATTAGAGGATACTGCATATTAATGGCCCTGTATTCCTTCCAAGTGCCGACCAGCATGTTGATATAAAGAGTCGGTAGCTTCTGAACAATTTTAGAAATCTATGTAAACCTGATATCTATGTTTCCATATTTAGAAAAGTGATAGGAACTAGAGGAAATGCTGTATTGCGTTGTCTCAAGCGTAAATGTTGTAAAACGTTTATAAGAGCGACTCGCAAAATCCGATCTTACCATATTTTATGGAAGAAAGAAAGTCAGAAAAGCATGTATTTAGCCGCGTAATATAACATTTTTAATAGTTTTCTTAGCAGGTTAGTCAATTGAATGTCAGGGTGGCTTAAAGTAATTATTTATACATTTAAAGACAGTTCTTCGAAATATAAAAGAAATAATTACGGCTACAGTCCCTAGTAATAATCCCACTAAATATAAAGAATTTAATGAAATTTAATGAACTTTTTTCCCGCTTGGGACCGCAAGTCAAATTTTCCGCGTACCCAAGCTCAGAAATATCATTCCAACTACCACTAATGTAGGGTGGGGGAAGTTCCCCTTTCATGCGGCCGCCCAGGCTAGGGAAAATGCGCAGGCTGGATGCGCGTGATTATTATGTAGTCCCCTCCTCGAAGTGACAGAAAGTATAACCTATATGCTATATGACAATAAATGTTTATTGGCTATTTCGTTCCTTTACGCTACATTTGTGAACTTTTTATAACTTAACATCCTTCCAAAATATCGTTGTTACGCCGCAACGGTATATTTATGAAATTGGGTATAGCATATAGGTTATAATTTCTGTCACTTTGAGGTAGAGGTGTGACTATCGAAATGTTATCGATATTTCGATATATCGATAATATGGTTAAGATTAGGGATGGAGTGCAAAATCACTAACAGTGATTTATCACCGTGATCGCGGAATCACGATCACGGGCGTGATTTAATTTAAATCATTTAAATTTAAGTAATTGTTTTACCTCAAGTGAATTTGCTCACTGTGAATACTGTAATCGTAATTCTTGCTCATGATTGAATTATTTTTTATAAAATACTTCAATATATCTTGTGTTACAAATAAAACGTGCTAATTCGGCGAATATATAATATATACATTCATAAATAGTCAATGAAAGGCACGCACTGCATTGATTGACTAACTAATTGATTGATTAACTAAAGTGAAAAAATATTCGCTAATTTAAATAGATCAAGAACAATTACATTGGTTCAAAATATACAACTGACATTCTATAAGTACAGTCAGGACTTGAGAATGCTTCGAGAGAAATTAGAAATTGGGGTTATGTGGCGCGTGCAAAGAGCAGTTATGCTTTCCACCAATCAGATCACAGAAATCGCGAATCACTGTTCTGCCTGCACCAATCAGAAGCGATCACGAAAATCACGGATCACTGTGAAAAATCATCGTGATTGGGAACGAACGTGATCGGATCACTCGAGATTCACAAATCACGGTTCTAGCCAACACTAGTTAAGATATCGTTGACGCGAATAGACCCAGATAGCACACGACTTGCCAGATAGCACACGACGTCTATAAGCCGTCTTTAAGACGTCTTCAAAGCCTGAAAGACGTCTTAAAGACGACTTATAGACGACGTGTGCTATCTGGGTTATAGACGACGTGTGCTACCTGGGAAATCAGCTGAGGTTAACACGAATAAAGGTCAGCAGCGTAGAAACCGTTGCTGGGCCCATACACGACGCTATCCACCACCGAAAAACACCGTTGTGAACGGACGAAACTATCGGTGCTGAGCCCATTCAGTGTTTTTCGGTGCTGGACAGCGCCGTGAATTCAAATACAAACCAATAGATTCTCATTGACTTTATTATACAAATAATGCGTTGCATTCTATGCGAAAAAAGGTCTGCACCTTTGGCAACGGTGCTCGAAAAGTGAGCACCGTAAAAACCGGTGCTGGGCCCATTCACGGCGCTATCTAGCACCGAAGAACACTGTTGTGAATGGGCGAAAACATCGGTGCTGAGCCGCTGAGTATCGAAAGCGATATCTTTAAAAGTATGAATATGTATCGTTGCTTTACAATGTCTTTAAAATTGTTATTTGCATCGTTGCTGCAACAAAGTGTGTTATATTCAACTTCAGCCTCTTCTAGAAGAGGCGAATAGATCTATTCGTCTTAACGATATCTTAACGATATTGTCGATATATTGTTAAATATCAATAAGATATCGATAATCTATCAATAATCGATAGTCACACCTCTAATCAAGCATAGAAATCTGTAAACATGAAAATTAATGCTAAAATCAAGTAGAGTCTAATAAAAGGCATGAATTTGGCAAACATAAACAAATTAAACTAAAACTTATTATTTTGATGAAATGTACTCAAAAAATGACGTTATGAATAGGAAATTTTGATTTCTTAACCACGAATAATTACACTCATCGACTTCATAAATATATCGTTGAGGCGTAATAATAATATTTTGGGAGGATATTAAGTCATAAAAAGTTCACAAATGTAGCCCAAAAGAACGAAATATCCAATAAACATTTATTATCCTGTAGCATATAGGTTAAGTATATTTTCTGTTACTTCGAGGACAGAAAATCCACTCTTCGAAGTGACCGAAAATATAACCTAACTAAGAGACTGTACAAATGTTTAATACGTGGTGTATTTATATAATATTTCTAATCGAAATTTATGGAAATAAGTGCAAATTATGCTTCTATCAAAATGTATTAGTAAACGGAATTATGCAACATGTTTCTTGAAATTAGTCTTAACGTTCATGCCGTTTTAGATTTTAAACGTTTCCGATAAGATTTAATTTCAATTCCTACCACTCGCAGCATTGTAATCTTATTTTTAGACTGAATCGATAACGTTGGGTGTGACACGAGAATGGTAAGGGGGCTCGCGAGCCCCCCGAGCGTGTGACACAAAATTACATTCCGTGATAGGTCTATTCTATACCTGGTCTGTGGTCTATTCTATACTTCGTCGATGATACATTTTAGAGTAGTTCTTGAATTGCAAGCTGTCCAAAAGCAGAGGGCGCTACGTCCAGTCTTCAAATTAGGAGTCGGTAATACACTCGCTGAAATACCCTTTAAGACTGAAATGCACCTCATAGTATAGACGACGTTGTATAGATGGCGTTAGTGCAGGTACACGACTGACGACGCCCAAAAGGCGCCTTACAGGCGCCTATAGGGCCGTCGACAGTCCCTCAAAAGGTGCCTTTTCGGCGCCTTATAGACGCCTGTGAAACTTTGTATAGATGGCGCCAGTGTAGTTACACGGCGTCCTAAAGGCGCCTTAAAGGCATCTTAAAGGCGCCTTGTTACAAATCCGGACGCTCAGGCGCTCAGGCCTAATACAGGCCGAAAACAGGCGCCTTTAAGGCGCCGTGTGCTGTATGGGTACTATTAAATAATTGTGATAATGAAATTAGTAGCTGTGATTCGTCTGATGAAAGCGAAAATGAAGACGATATTAATTTGCCATTTAGAATCGGAATTAATATACATATCATTAATTGTAAACGAAACACTCGGACAGATTATGTTTGCCTAAAAATTGACAGATTATGGAGAACGTGTCATTCCGGGATATTCGAGAACAATATTCGAAGAATATTTTCGGTAGATAATAAGTATGTAATTATACATTTGTATTGAAAAAAACATCTGATGAATTTTTTTCAAAATAATAACGTAGAAATGTTGCATTGTAATCATGAGAGAATTAATTGTTTTTATTACTTTTCATTAAATTGTATCAGCTGAATTTCTCTATTATAAATAGAGAAATTCAAATAATCAAAGATTGTAGAAACCAATACGTATGCGCGCGCGCAGTGACCAGAGGTGTAAGATGCGAAGATTTCCGACTGCAGCGCCGCCTGCGGTGGAGTAAGAAATCTCAGTTTGTGCTATCTCCGCTCTATAGAATAATATTCTTTGATAGTTTCGTGCTATGGCAAGATGCGAAGAATTGAAGATTTTCTACTTCAGCGCTCCGCTTGTAGATTGTTAGTACTACATTACGCGGGATTTTTTGGCGGGATACCGTAACAGACATGCGCGAACGTAGAGTAACCGTCATTCGTAGTGCTGTGTACAGTGCGTGTGGTTCAATCGGCGGCATCAACTAAATAGGTAAGTATTTTTTTTTCATTAATTTATATACTTTCCTCTTCTTTGTTTTATTTATCTTTTTCCTCTGTCTGTTTTTCTGTTTTTTGTTATGAATTCTCCTACAGCGAAACGCAAATATATTCCGAGAACTTTTCTTCGACAATGGTTAGAGCGCGATGATTTTAAACCTTGGCTACAACGCGTTTTTAACGACGACTCCAAATTTCATTGTTCCGCGTGTTGTAAAAATTATATGATTAATAGCGGGTTATCAGAGATAAAAAATCATTTTAGTACAAAATCACACGCCGAGAACGTTTCTAAATTATCCGAACGTAACAGTGCTGCTTTTGATGATTTTGATGTGAGTGATAGTCCCGAAAATATTCTCGAGAAGATTCAGATTGCTGAAATTGCTTTGTGCGCTTTTTTTGTCGAGCACAATATTCCATTTCACATTAGTGCTTATTTAATTGGCCTTCTGAAGGTTATATTTCCAGATTCGTATATAGCCAGTAAATTAACCTTGAGCCGCTTAAAATGCAATAAAATTATTACAAACGTGCTTTCTAAAGTAGAAGTAAGTAGAATTATTGAAAGTGCTCGACATAATAAATTTTCTATATTTGTTGACGAAAGCACAGATATTTCTAACGTAAAATGGCTCACTTTTTTAATTAAATACGTAAATTCGGAAACTTCTGCAGCTTTTACAGAATTATTAGAATTATTAAAATTAGACGCCATAGATTGCTCTGCAGAAGGTTTATTTTCAGCATTTGAGAAAACATTGCACAAAAAGCAAATTCCTGTGCAGAATGTAATTGGACTCACATGTGACAATGCATCAGTGATGATCGGGCGCTTTTCCTCATTTTGTTCAAAACTTAAAACGAGGTGTCCTTCATTAATAACAATCAATTGTATTTGCCATTCCGCGACATTAGTATCTGGTAAAGCATGTTCAGAAATCCCAAGTTATATTGAAAAATCTATTCGAAATTTAACAGTTTATATTAATAGTAGCGCCAAACGGTCGGCGAATTTTGCTAATTTTCAAGAATTTGTTACTAATAAGTCAAAAAAAATTTTAAAATTGTGCGATACGCGTTGGCTAGCCATGCACGCTTGCGTAGCACGCATTCTGGAATGTTGGGATTCGTTAAATCTTTTTTTTATTTCGGAAGTATTTGAAAATCAAAAAAACGATACGGCTGATAATCTACTTTGTGATATAAAAAAAATAGAAACAAAAGCTTATCTTTTGTTTCTTAAATATATTTTAAATTATTTCAATTCTTTCAACGCGTTTTTTCAAACCCGCAGGACAGCCGTTCATTTATTATATTCTAAATCTAGACTTTTGTTTCAAGATTTGTGCGGACATATTTTAAAACCAGAATATTCAACAATAAACGACTCGATGTTTCACATAGATTTTTTTTCCGGTAACAATTTGTTAGACTTGAAGGACATTTGCCTCGGTTTTGAGTGTGAACATTATTTGAAGGATCATGTCGATGATAATACTTTGCCCCAGGAAACGTTTCTTGAAATTAAAAAATTTTGCTTAGCTTTTTACATTAGAGCCATTACCGAGATAATAAAACGTTTCCCTTTAAAAGATACATTTTTAGGCAGTTTGCAAGTTTTTGATTATAAATTAGCACTTTTTGATAGTAATAGAGACTATACATTGAAACATTTAATTTACGTTGCACAAAAATTAGGATCTTTTGACCACTTAAAATTAAAAGAAGAATGGAATAAGTTGTATTATACTTTCGACAAAGTGCAATGTCAACAATTGTCACAGCTGTGCTTTGATGACATATAGGTCCAAATTAATTCTGCGAGTGATAAAGATAACAATCTTCTGTTCCCAGTCTTGAAACAACTCGTGAATGTTGTAAGGAGTCTTCCTCACTCAAATGCAGAAGCAGAAAGAATTTTCTCTATTCTGACCGATGTCAAAACTTGTAAAAGAAGTAAACTTAGTCATGATTCTGTAAATTCCATTGCCGTGATTAAAACAGCTTTTAAAGCCCGCGGAGAAACTAGTTCTACAATTTCGATTGGCCCAAATCATTTTACATTAATGTCAAGTAATAATTTATATTCGTAGCCATTAGTTTCGTTTTTATTCAAATTTTTAATAATATTTTGGAATTAAATTTGTGTTTGTGGTTTATATTTGCAATCGTTTCGCTTTCTATTTAAACGTTATCTTTTTTTCATTCTTGCTTGATATCTATTCATTTAATATTTCTCAACCGATTTTTTCCTCTTTTCAAAGGTGTGACATGCTTAATCACTTAGGGACAAGTTTTTCATCTTTATAATGTTTAATTTTGTTTGACTTTAGATATCTTAAAAGTTTCTTCAATAAAATGTCTTTAATATATTATTCAAGTAAAATTCGTAAACTCTTCTCAGAATCTTATATATGTATAAATACTGTTTCTATATGTTCATTACTTCTCATATTTTTGCATTCCTTAATTTTTTGAATATTATTTCATTTCATTTCTTCTCATACCTTATGAACTCTTTTTGAATTCAAGATATTACTTTTAATCGTTCTTTTTGATTTCTCCCCAAGTACATGGAATTTTAAATGAATGTTTTTAAAATTGTGTCGCAACTATTGATGCTGCGTGAACTTTTCCTTCCTCCCTACTGTGATATTGTGGACAAAGCATGTGACACTATTTTTTCCCTCCCTATACGTCTCTACCTTGTCGTGGTGGGTGGGCTTACGGTACGCCTTATATTTTACATATTACCTTATAATTTTTGGTAATGTTGTGTGATGCATCATGGGCATGCAATGATTCTCTCAGAGATGTTTTATTCAAGTTATTGCAGTTAGATATGTATTTTGTGAAATGCATGGACGTACTTAACTAAAAGATGACGCTCGTTTGCAATTATTTTAACAGTATGTACAAGTATTACATATTATATTAGATTATATTGTAATAATTTTTTTTAGTTACAAAATAGTCCTGGTATGGCTGACATCCACAACAGCAGTAACAGAACAAAAACCGAGCACAATAAATGGTTACGAAAATGCAATGGAAAAGCATATTGTACAATTTGTAAAAGTAATTTTAAACTTAATAACATTCCGCGGCACTCAAAATCCAAAAATCATATGCGTAAATTATTGAATATTGGAAAAGTGAATTTGCATTTACCTGATTACATATCAAAATGTACCGAAGACAAAAATTTGAAAAAATCACTCAATCGTGTAAAAAAAAAGTTCAGCAGATTGTTGATAGTGAAACTTCAAGAATTTGATATATTGGATGCAAATAGCATTAAAAATATGTATGGAATAGTTTTATACGACAAATTATTTGAACTGATTAGAAATAATTACTTTCATATAACTATACAACGTATTTGCAATGACGTCCATAAAACAAAGTATTTTATCAATGCTACAACTCTTTCATTACATTCATTTGTTAGGTACGAAATCGTAATTGGTATTTGTGATATAAACGACGATTGCATTTCGAACGATACATTGCAACAAATTTTGAAATGTTTATATGGACATAATCTTTTATGGGAAAACGTTGTTGGGTTATTAGTACTAAATAATACGTGTATGTCAGAACAGTTGCGTACAATATACTCGAATCATCCAACGAACATAATGAACATTTGTTTCCAAAAGTCTTGTAAATTACACCACAATGCAGATATTTCTGATTTATTTATTGCACTAAGCGTTGAAAAAGTTTTATATGAAACAGATAGAAAATGTGGATATCCAATTCTTGAATTTGCTTCTAATTTTAAAAAAATTAATTTGAGCTTGCTAGAAATTGAATGGCGACAACTGTATTGTTATTTCGATGAAAGTGAAAAAGCGAAATATAAGCGTTTACATTGCGATAAAATGTGGAAAGAAATTTGTTCAAAGAAGAACACAAACAATGATTACGAATTCCCTACATTAAGACAAGTATTACAGATCATTTTCTGCTTTCCTCAATGCACAGGCTGTTAAAAAAGTAATGGTCATCGCTTATAGGGATGAAACTAGACCTTTGGATCGATATCTTACGAAATTATCGATACTTGTTTGATACTGTAATTTGTAGAAAGGTATCGATACGTATCGATACGGTATCAGTCCCATCACTAACCATAATTAAACAGAATTTATACAAATGACATTACAAAATAATTTAAGAGTATACATACTGTACGTATAAATTTAATAACTTTTAACATACCTTTATATGTACATATTTATTGATTTTTTTGTCTTCTATAGATGTTTAATAAATATAGAAAGGAAACAAAAAACAACACAGATGTGCATTAATTATTAATTATGTCAATTATTTTATACGAAAATTATAAGAAAATAAATTTTATTCAATTTTAATAAATTGTTCTCTGTAATAATTGTAACTGTACAAGTAAGTATCGGTGCCCATAGCGTAAGCTAAAGCGTCTATCGTCAATGTGAACGGTTTATTGCAATTCGGATATTGCAAAATCCTACGTGTATCGTGAACGAAAATCCTTTATGAGCGAAAATAGGGAAAAAATTTATTTAACTTTTTTACGTAGTATTTAATTCCCTGTTCATTTCAATTCCCTAATTCATTTAGAGAATCTTTTTAATTTTTACGAATAACGAATATTTATACTAAATAATACGAAAAATTATAGAACTATAAAAGGTAACTATCATTATTCATGAACCGATTGGGTTAAAAAATTAACCAGATTTTAAGACGAAAATATGAAATCTAAATATAAAGTTTTATTAAAATCTATTGAGCCATTTAAACGCAATTGTGTTAACAAACATTCGAGATCTTGAAAAAATCTATTTTTTTAATAGTCTCAGTGTGATCAGGAGATCCTAAAACGTGTATTTCCGCAATAAAAATTTTTTCGAAATTTTTTTTCGTTACAAGAATATCTGAGTCGGGAAGTGAAAATATCCGGAAAGCAAAATCGCATTACGGTTGCTCGTGCCGCTTGCCAGCGACCAGGGTTGCCGTTTACCGTCCGAGGCCTGTAAGAGTGAAGGAGTCCGTGATAGGTACAGCATGAGTAAGTAGGACGAAAGATCCCCGAACGGCAACCTTGCCGGCACATTAGAATCTCAACGTTTCAAGAGCGAGAGGGAAAGGCTCATATTCACCGTCCCTCTCCACTCCCGAAATTGTCCGAAGTCATCCGAAGCGCTGGGCTCACGTACGCGCGGATCGTGGAGTTGGGTATGTGCATGGTGGGGGAAATTCTCGAAACTCCGGTCATTAACTTTAGCATCACTGAATAGAGTACGGACCGAATGAAAACTATCAAAACTTCCTCACTCTACCGCAAGCGGCGCTGCAGTCGGAAATCTTCGCATCTTACACCTCTGGCAGTGACTGCTTCTCCTCTGAATTTCTGCGTTTGCTGTCAGGGATGGGCACTCCGTATATTAATCTGTTGGCAAAATTTAGTGGGCGGCGCAATCCACCAGAGGCGCTGAGATCAATAAAGTTGAAAATATTTGGTAATAGATGGCGCTGATTAGACTATTTTATGGCGGGAATTGAACATAATCAGCGCAGGAAGATGCAGGAAAGCGTCATATTGAGAGGTAAGAAATAAAGTATTAACAAAATAAATAATTGAACCCTACAATTATTGACGCCGCGTTAATTATTGGTCATAGATACAAGATGGGTCGTCGTACCTGCCATTTATGTGCTGTGCCTGGAAGTTCAAATACACATTCAACCCGACATCGATTTCCAAATCCAGATAAAGACACAAAACGTTTTGACGTGTGGCTTCAACTTGTTCAGAATCCGAATTTACTTGAGCTGGATCCCAAACGGGTATTTACCAATTATATGTGTCATTAACACTTTACTGCGAATAATAAGTCCTCGAACATGTACTTGGTACAGACAGCAATACCTATACAGAATTTACCACCTGCCACAGGTATTGGTTCTGCACAGTATGAGCAGATACAGAACTATTTTTGGGAAGGATATAGAAACAAATAGTGGTTACATTTTTAATTGGTTTGTGCATAGGATCAACAGCAAAAGCATCAACCTCAACGTCAACAGCATCAACATCAACAGCATAAGCATCAGTGTCAACATCAACATTACAAGTTACTGGAGGGTGTTGTTGAATCCCAAAAGAAATAAGGAATTGTCTTTGCACGTGCAAGCTGGTCAATGTAAGTAAAAATCATATACAAAGGTTTAAGTACATATTTCAGCTTCCATTGCCAAACAGTTAATTATTGTATTTCTTCAATTTTACAATACATGATATCGACTACTGAGTGCACATTGTATATCCACATACAATATTTGTGTACTATGCCATCAATATGTAATATATGACTAATGAATTTGGCCATAATAAAATATACAAATTTAATTATTAACATGACTTGCATTTGTTTATAGATTCTCCTCCAAATTAAGCATGCCACATATAATTAGGCCTGCAGAATTATCTCCTAAGGCAAAACATTTGTATAAGCAAGTGAGAAATTGAAAGAAGATGACCAATGTTTATAAGATTAGAAATATTACATTTAAGACTAGATTACAATCAGTAAAGAAGTGTTTCTATTATAAGCATTCAGGCCTTCCTGAAGAAACAATTCAGTTTTGCCTACATCAATTGCTAAGAAAACGTGTAAAATCAAAAGGACAACGATTTTCTTTGCACGAGAAATTAATGTGTTTAGGATTGTACAAAACGTCAGGTTCGGGGTACAGATTGTTATCGAGATGGTTTCAACTGCCATCAAGAACAATGCAAATGGTACACCACTTGAAAGCGAGATAAACCCATGTGTAATTTCTAATTTAAAGAAACTCGCTCAAAAATTGAAACCAATATATAAATTATGCTCACTAATATTTGACGAAATATCACTAATACCATATGTAAATTACGACGAATCTAAACTAAAATAAAGACTAAAAATCAAAATGAAAATTGCATTTCAGTCATTTATTTCCAATTTCTAATGAAATTAACAAACAAGGGAATATGTGGAACCCGCACACGGCGATTTTAATGGGGATTTTGTATGAAGTAGTTCTCAGAAAAATATTTTGAGAATAACTTCTTACAAAAATCACATTAAAATCGGCGTGTGCGGGTTCCATCTCTTGTAACCAATACCATAATTCCAGGATTCAATTTTGTTGCTTTTCATGATTTAGTGGGCGGCAAAATCCGTCAGACGGTACTGATTTTGCCAACAGAAATATATGGAAAGTGCCCACCCCACTGATATATAACACTGGATGCGGCATCGTCTCATACAGCGTCTGAAGCTACAAAGGGGGCAGCCATGTTTGAGAATGAACTACATGCGCCGCCTGAATGGCGTCTGAAGTACTACGTTTCTGGATTCAATGGATGCTACTTTCTTACATACTTCGTAGACGTAAACTCTACGTCGTAGAGGACGAGAATATTCTTGAATAAGAATGAGAAAATGAGTCCTTTCAAAGGATGCCAAGGAGGACGCCTTCGAAAAGCTGCGTAGTACTTGAGACGCCATTCAGGCGGCGTATGTAGTTTGTTCTCAAACATGGCTGCCCCCTTTGTGGCTTCAGACGCTGTATGAGTAGTGTTGGCTAGAACCGTGATTTGTGAATCACGAGTGATCCAATCAGGTTCGTTCCCAATCCCGGTCATTTTTCACAGTGATCCGTGATTTTCATGATCACTTCTGATTGGTGGAAAACAAAACTGCTCTTTGCACGCGCCATATAACCCCAATTTCTACTTTCTCTCGAAACATTCTCAAGTCCTCACTGTTCTTATAGAATCTCAGTTGTATATTTTCTATTTAAATTAACGAATATTTCTTCACTTTAGTTAAATAGTATAATGTATATGTGAATATTTTAGCCAATCAAATCAGTGCCTGCATACATTGACTATTTATGAATGTATATTCTATATATTCGCTGAATTAGCACGCTTTGACTATAACACAAGCTATATTGAAGTAGTTTATAAAAAATAATTCAATCAAGATCAAGAATTACGATCACAGTAAACAATTCACTCAAATTAAAAAAATCACAATCACGGTCGTGATTTAACTTCAATCACGACCGCGATCGTGATTCTGCGATCACTGTGATAAATCACTGTTAGTGATTTTGCACACCATCCCTATGTATGAGGCGATGCCGCATCCAGTGTTATATATCAGTGGCTCACCCCTGGTTTGCTGTACATACGCTCGCTGCATCGGAAGTGGCATCGTATTGGTGGCAAGTGAGAGAAATTCTAGGGAATCGTACGATGCCACTAATTTCATGCACTCATGCGTGAATCGGAACGCACCCCTAATTTATCCACGTTTCTCAGATGGCGCACAGCCTCTTTTGAACGTCTGTTTCGGGCGTAACCAAGACGTGTTCTGAACGTCTTAAAGACGTTCATTTTCACAACTCAAGCCGACAGGCGTTCGGACCTAAAATGGACGTAAAATGGATGTCTTTAAGACGTCCTGTGCTATCTGGGTACCGTGTCTCCTGATATCATATATTACAAAGAATAAATTTGTACGTATACAAGAGATGAACATTATATGAATTATATTTTGTTCTTTGTGCAAGTTTTATATGCATTCTAAAAAATGAATAGAAAAAATACATATTTTATAAAACGAGGTTGTAAATCCTGGTTGAAATCTTCGTTTTCAATGGTTTCATTGCGTAATTTATACTCATATTAATATTTATTAATGATTGTATACATTTTAATTTTAAAAGCTGAATTAACGGCGATACGAATACTCGGTAAAGATGTGTCGTTCTTTTTGTAGTAACAGATGATAGGTGACGCGACGTACAACACAATAAAATGGCCGAAAACTGATTTTTATACGCGGACGTGAGTTCTATGATATTTTGAAACTTCACCGGTGAACGAATGACACAGATGTCGAAAAACAACGAAGTTCTGAAAGAACTATTCATTATTATATCGTTGCGGATTGTGATTGATTAAAGAAGATTATCATAATTGAAACAGATAGTGTGAGGGATTTGTGCCTTGTACTACTTGGCGTATAGACGTCTAGTAAAATTGTGATGTCTTTTCTGAAATAAGAATTCGCGCCTAAATGAGTGCTAAAAGGCAGCACAAGTGTGTTCTCTGTGACTCGAAATTAGAAACCAAGGAAGCCTTACAGGCACATTTTAGGTACTAATAAAACTATTCCTTTCGATCTTATAACCAAGAAAACGATTTTATAAAATATAATTTTTTTATGTAAAAATCCTTATTTTCATTCTTATACTAACATACAGTCTGAAGCGCAAAAGTCGAAATGAACAAAAATGTTTTGAAGTAGATCATATCGTTATCATAAATTCAGCTGCATTACCGATAGAGTTTTGATTGTTGCGTTCGTTTTCCCGATTGTTTTGGTTTTCTATAAATAACTTTACTCTAAAATTGTTACTGAAATGATACCGTTATATGAATCTAAACGAATCTTTCGTTTGTTTATTCTAAATTTAAGTTTTTTTTTTAAAGTGCTATTATGTACATACAATGAACTATTTAAAGTACCATCAAACATTATTTGATTCAGCTTTCAACTTTCGTTTTAATTAGGAGATTATAGTTAAAATAATCGTTACTAATGATAAAATAATACAGTAATTTATATTTACAATGTTCATAATTCCCATCATTGTTTAAGTTACATATTAAAATTACAAATTAAAATTACTACTGTAATTGTATTCTTAAATGTTAATCTTTTTAGAATGATATAGAATATATTACTTAATGTAGTAACTTATTCACCTTTAATAGTACAATTTCAAATTTGTCTGACCTTCAATTTCCAATTCTGTTCATTAATTGAGTTATGAGTTTAATCAACATTTAATTATGACATTGTTCAGAAACATTAATTATTTATATACAACATTATAATGAATTCTGTTTTAGTTATTGGGACAAATAGATCCTCACTTTTAAGTTTAAATTTTTTTACTGAATGTATTTTTAATAGCATTACAAAATACATATAAAAATGTCCTTAGAAATTATTAGGCCACTATTAATCTTCAATTATATGTTTTATATCTTTAGTACATATGTGAGGAATTAAGAAATTGTTTTATATCATATTGTAATAACTATATCTAGTGTACAATAATGAAAACTTGATTAGCCTACAATTATTTAATGAAAAAAATGTATTCACATATGTATAGTACATTCCAGTAACATTCGTATGCGAAATAAAAAACCTGAAACCTATACTCCATAGTATCTAAAGGACAACCATATTTTTTATGAAAGGATCTGAAGGGAATGCTATAATGAAAATGTCTAGATTTGTAAGATCAAGTCAAGATGAGAGTGGCTGGTACCTATGAAAGTCTAAGACGTACAGATATGATAGAAGTCAATGAAGCGCTAAATTTGTAAATACATTTTGAACTAAAAAATTTATTACTCCTCTGTATGTATCTTATTACATAATCAGATTTGTGAGATAAGTAAGGTAATTTGTCATTACTGTGAACTAGAAAGTGTGGTATAATATGATATATAACAATTTTTTTGTTTAGATATTTACTAAAAAATATTGAATTGTATAAACTATAATTATTGATATTTATGATTTTTAAGTTTTGCCATTTAGTTGCCATTTAAGAGATGTATTAATTTTTATTGTTTTAATCATTACTTATGTAAGTTTAAATCACTTTTCAGGATTTAACATAAGCCACAGAGCATGTTTTGTAAGGATGCATCACTAAATTTTGTTAATAACAATAAAGATTATTTTATAAGTAAATCTTATTTATAATTCATTTAAAGCTTTCATAAATTAGTTTCAACAGGATGAGGTAGAATGTTATCGATTTAAGATGTATTATATTTTTCCTAAATAATTTAGACATTAAAGTCTAGCAGAGAACGTTATAAAATATGTGACTAGAAGAAACTGAAATATTAGGTTTATTTTTGCAGAACAGTTTAAAAAATCAGAATGAGGTACATATGTATATTAAAGAAAAAGTTAATAAACCTTTACTAAAAGATTACAAAATATATATTTTGCAAATTAATAACTAAGTTGTAATGTTACATTTATATAGAAATCATATTTTCTCAGAAATTGGTTCTTTATACAAAAATAGATTGTCAGTGTCGGTTTGTCTTATTTGGTTAAGTTTATTGAAAAATAATTATCAATAAATTTAGTAAAAGTAAAGAAAATTTGCACAACAAGGAAGATTGTGATTTATTACTTAATTGTTCTATCATTAGTTATCTACTAAGGTTTACATAATAGAGAATGGAAATCTTTTCATGTACTATTTTAATTATTAATATTGCTAATATTTATTACTATTGTATTAAATTAACAAAAATAAAATGTTTATCCCTGGATAAAAATTAAATATGTTAAATCGTATTAAAAAAATGGATAAAAATATGAAAAAATATAAATTTTTAGAATGTCTTACATCTTGATATGCACTTTTGGAGATAAAAATAAGTGTTTCCTTGCTAATGTTTTATCTTAACTTATAAATTTTGACAATAAAGAAATATTTTAAACATACACAATTTAATCGTATATAAAAAGTCTAACACTTTTTGTAGAAAACATGCCAACAAAGAAATAGATACCCGTGGCAGACCTGTGAAAACCAACAAAAATGCTGAGACACAGTGCGATATGTGTGGACAGGCATTTGATTCGATTACCGCAACAATAAGGCATAGGTTTAAAGTTCATCCTAATTCACCAACAAAATTTTATTGTCATTATTGTGGGATGCAATTTCCTCTAAAAGTACGTTTTTCCCATTACAGATTACAGTTGTATATTCTTCTTGATTTTCTAAACTCTTTATTGTATTATTAGACGCACCGGGATAATCACCAAGCATCACATGACTCATCTGAAAGTGAGAGGAAGGAACAACATAAAAAGTGTGAAGAGTGTGATGTGTTATTTTATAATGAGAAAGCTTTAGATTATCATTATCGTTCTATACATAAGAGGTATAATAACAGCTTTTTAGCACTAAATTTTCACAGAATATTCTGAAATTATATATAATATCTTAATTTATAGGATGGTACATCTGTTCCAACCAATAGCAACACCGCCGCCTAGCAATAAAATCAAAGTGAATTCTATGAATGATGCTCTCAGTGTTTATTATTGTCACTTGTGTGGGGCTGAATATATTATAAAATTCAATTTACAACAACACTTGGAACGAGCTCATACTCAAGTAAAGGAATATAAATGCATACTATAGAAGAAAATGTCAATATAATGATTATACTATACTTTCATATTTTGTTTTATTTGTATAATTAACAGGAAGAAAGAGAAGCTCTTCCAGAGGATTTGATAAAATGTACTGTATGCGCTGCACTATTTTGTAGCAAAAAGGCATACGAAGTGCATAACAGCTATCATCAACCAGATGATTTATATGTAACATCGGAGGAACAAAGATTACAAACTATAACTAAAGTAGATCAAGATTTTGATATTAGACGAGTTGAAGGAGTAGCTGATAAGTATGTTCCAAAAACCAATACATCTAAAAGGCTTGCTAAAAATTGCTCAAAGGTATATTAATTTAATTTACCAACTGTTATTTTTCTTTTATTTCAGAAACGTATTAAAGTAATCAAAAAACTATTATTTTTCAGGCTAAAAAAGTGCAGAAAGTGGTAATGAAACAAAAAGAATATTACTCTTCTTCTGACGACGATCCTATTATTATTATTGAATCAAGCGACTCTGAAAGTGATCTTCCACTAAAACAAAGGATTTGTAGCTAACGGAGGCCTTTGGTTGTTTATAAAACATTGCACATGTTTGAGAATTTCCAAATGTCGTAACTGTATTACAATATTTTTTATTTTGAAATTTTTATCGTTTTGGTTTCGAGCTTTGTGTATACATAAATCGCAATTGTAGATGATAATCTCTATATTAGTGTTTTTATATTAATACACACAAATATTCTCATTTATTTAATTTACCCTATCAAAATGTTTTTGTGTGCGTAGCATTAATTTAGTCACTGTAAATACATTGTTCAATCTTATTTTCATACTATTGTATGAAAAGTGGATTTGTATCTTCATAAATGTTTGTGCATAACATAATCCACTCTATTACATATATACCATATCCAATAAAATAAATAAATACAAATATTAAAAATTAAAAACTGGTGGTATTGTGAGTTGATTATCATAATATTACAAAATGAAACAATACAACATATATTTTAAGAGATAACTTTGTACACATGTATTGAAATGTATATATATATGCATATACATATTCATACATATGCATACTGTTAAAAGTAATATACCCAGATAGCACAGAACATCATAAAGACGTCCATTTTAGGTCTGAACGTCTGTCGGCTTGATTTGTGAAAATGGGCGTCTTTAAGACGTCTTCAGGACGTCCAGAAGACGTCTACATCGAAATATCAATATTTTTCAATCCAAATTTCGATATTTTGTATCGATACTTAATGTAGCGATATATTTCAGTATCGGTACATAATCATGAATATCGAAATTTCGATACAATAACCTTATGCCACAGCCGACTCTAGTACTAGCCGTGCTGAAGGCAAAATGGCAACACCGCGAGAGTCCGGCTTCGATATATATATGTGTATATATATACCTACACAGCCGACTTTACTACTAGCCGTGCTATACAACGTGGCAACACCGCTCATGTGCGGATCGGGAATCCTATTTTCAATAGTGGAGTTTTGTATTCAGCATTATAATTAACGTTATTTTGCGGTATAAAATTATACAAATATACAGTTTTTTGATTAATTATGTATAAGGAATACGTAAATATCATTACTATAGTAAGTAGAAGTAATACAGAAGTATATTAATATTTATAAGTGTGGTATATATTTTGTGGACTCTCGGAATAGTTTGGTGTTGTAATGCATTATATTTGAATTATTTACAGAGATTTCAAGAAAATAGAAGTGTGAAACAAATTAAAACCATCTTTGGACCATATTGAAGGATTTAAAAATTGATAAAGGTATATATAAGTTAATAGAGACCTGAAATATGTGTAGACAAAATTATTGGTACGAAGCCAAACAGGTTAAGTGCCCGTGGAAAAGACGTTAGCATAATTAGCTATTGAAAGGAACAATTATGCAGTTAAATATAAAATCGTGTTAGAGGAGAGTATTATAATTGTGTAAAATTTTCTCACCACCCTACGGGTATTTACCATGGTGCTTTACCTTTTTTTTTTATTATAATGGGTTAACTTACATAAAATATGTTTATGATTTTCAGATTGCAAATGTTGAGATTCCTAATTACCATCACCTATTATGGCTTACATTATTGCATATACATGAATAAATGAGGTTCTGACTTCTTCAGTGGGAACAGAAAGGACCCCTCTTTGTAAGTGATTAAAATATACATCACCTACAGTTTTACCATTATCATCCATAATTAATAATCGACATATATCGCCATTTAATTTTTTAGAATGGGACCCATAACTGGATATGTAAATTTAAATGGAACCATCTACAACCGGAAGAATATTTTGTTGGTGTCCAATTTTTACAAGGTATAGCAACCATTTATTTTTTCGGTAATTCCTCATCTTTGAGGAATAAAAATATAGAATTATAATTATTATCTTTTAAAGTACCCTTATAATTTCCCTTACAATTTTTGGCAGGAAGACATGAATTCAGTATGGTAGAAGAAAAGGAAGGAAGAGTAAAAATAAGCGACGCAGAGGAATGTCAACTATGCAACATGGGAAGAAGGGAGACTCTAAAGCATGTTCTGTCTGTATGTCCCCAATATCAACAAAGGCATGCACAAAAAGTTAGGGAAAAGGAGTTCCCTGAAGTATTAAATATTAGGAACATCGAGGAAGCAAAGAATATGTTTTATTTTATATAGACAGCAAAAAAAATAAGTAAACCAGCACTAATTGAAATGTAATAAGAGTATAAATAATATATAAAGGATAGATGTTAGGCTTAACTCACGGTGTAAGAAAGATAGGTGGACCGACTCTATCCCCACTCATGTGATCTTAAAGAAAAAGTTACTGGTCCCTCCTGCAGAGGGTATTAGTGTAATATGTGAACTTAGAGCATATAAACATAGAGGAAGCATGGAATGGGCTAAAATGTAGACGGCGGTAGAAAGAGAAAAATATACATGAGGGACACCCTCTCTCTTTCTAACATAAAACAAAACGCTGGTGCTAGAAAGAGAGGGGGTATCCCTCATGTATATCTTTCTCTTTCTATCGCCTATTGCATGCTTCCTCCATGTTTACAGTATTGTCTCCGTATGTGCTCGGTTTGGTGTACACGATAGGTGTTCGTCGCTACCCCCACCACTTCTGTCTCACTCTTGTCCGGCGAAGGCAAGAGCGAGATGGAACGAGAGCGAGCGAGAGCCACTGAAAGCGAGCGAGGACGGTACGAGACAGACGACGCGTTGATGTTTTGTCTCCCTCCGTCTTTCGGGCACCGTGACACTCCGTCCTTTGCGTGCGCGACGAGCGTGCGCGATGGTCGCAAGCACTTAGGTGAGCACGGGAACCGCATCGCAAAATCGTGACGCAGGCCCGGCTCAAGCCTTTTTTGCGCCTTAAGCGAACTTGTCAAATTGCGCCCTTTATTATAATACATTTATTTGAGATTATTTGTGACTTTACTCTGCAAAATTAGGCGACTGCCTAGGGCGGAAAGTCGACAAGAGGTGCAAAATGATATTTTCATTACTGGTATTGTGGAAAATAAACTTTAAAATTAAATATTACAAGTTGTACTATAAGTGGATTAAACTACGAATACAAATTCAGAGTAAGCTTATCAATAATCTCAAATAAATGTATTATAATAAAAGGCGTAATTTGGCAAGTTCGCCTAGGGCGCAAAAAAGACTCGTGTCGTGCCTGGCTATCTGACCGTGGCGCGCATGCGTCGAGCAGTCACGATTCCATCTGAGTGCTCGCACCCGTCGCGCACGCAAAGCGTTCCATCTCACTCCCCCCTTCGGCCAGAAAGGAGCGAGAAACGAACACTCGGAATTAGGGATCTGTTCACGATAGGAGTTCAACGCCGGTCCCGACCAGCGAGCACATACGGAGACAATACTGTATATGCTCTAAGCATGTGAACAATATCACGTTTACTTCCTCATGTTTCTTTTACAAGGGAAAACGACATACATTATTATTTATCCTTAAGAATACGACAAGTAGCTAGAATAAAAAATAGAGAGCATTCTAAGAGCAAAGAAAAAAGAAAACAGCCAAACTGTACAACAAATAAATAAATATTTGTATAATTGAAACAAAGTCTTAATGTGTGTTTATTATAATATTATACTAAGTATAATTTATCCTCATAAAATAAGCAATTTACACAACGATAAATATTTGTTTGGTCGTTAACCGACTCTCATTTTCTCAGTTTAATTAATTTTAGAAGTTAATATATTTTACTTTATAAAACTTTTTATTGGAGGTGTATGGAGTCATTACAAATTTTGAAACCCACTTGGTATTAAGCACGTGGTTATGGCACGGTGTAAAAGAAACATAAGGAAGTAAACGTAATATTGTTCACGTGTTACACTAATACCCTCTGCGGGAGGGACAAATAACTTTTTCTTTAAGATCACAGCAGTTTTGTGGTGGGGGTAGCGTAGTCGGTCCACCTATCTTTCTTAGACCGTGGCTTAACTATAATGTAACACAGATAAAAGTAAGGATGTAGATGTGAGAACCAAACAATTTCCTTTGTAATAGGCTGTGAGCCTGTAGTACAAATAAACGTGAAATTTGTAAAAAAATTTATGTAAAATAAAGTGTCCAAAAATGCTACAGATTGTATTAAATAAATGTGCTACACACAAAAATAAAGATCTGTAGGGTTAATATAAATAAATAAAACACCTGGATTATTGCTCCGTTTCTGATATTTAGAGGACTTCAGTACTACATTAATATAAACATTTAAAAGATAAACGGGAAACCGAAAGGCCGGTAGAGGGAGACTGTGTAACCGGGAGGCCGGTGAGAGGCTGATACGGTAGGTATATACAGTTAGTAAAAAAAAGTATTTGGACACTTTTTAAAATCGCATAACTTTTTTAGAATTGGTCTTAACGACTTGATTTTTTTTGAGGACCTAGAAGGATTAGTTTTCTAAGTGACGTGTTTCGTCGTTTTCGAAAAAATTGCAACTGGTCAGAATAGCGAAGAAAAGAGTAAAGGTCGTTTTTTTAACTTTTTTTTGTGAGCTTGTAATGAAAATTCAAAAAACCCATTTGTAGATTGAAGTAACCCAGATAGCACCAAAACGTTTTAAAAACGTCCAGGTCAGACGTTCAGGACGTCTTCAAAACGTCCAGAAAAGGTCCTGAAAACGTCCATTTTCACAAACCAGAACGTTTTTAAAACGTTTTCAGGACGTTTTCTGGACGTTTTTGAAACGTTTTCAGGACGTTTTCTGGACGTTTTCAGGACATTTTCTAGACGTTTTTAAAACATTTTCAGGACCTTTTCTGGACGTTTTTAAAACATTTTCAGGACCTTTTCTGGACGTTTTTAAAACGTTTTCAGGACCTTTTCTGGACGTTTTTAAAACATTTTCAGGACGTTTTTAAAATGTCTTCAGGACCTTTTCTGGACGTTTTTAAAACGTTTTCAGTACCTTTTCTGGACGTTTTTAAAATGATTTTAAAACGTTTTCAGTACCTTTTCTGGACGTTTTTAAAATGATTTTAAAACGTTTTCAGTACCTTTTCTGGACGTTTTTAAAACGTTTTCAGGACGTTTTGGTTAGGTCTGAAATAGGCGTTTTTAGGACGTTCGTCGGTACGGGTTCGATTGAATAAAAATTTAAGGATGTAAATGGTTTTCAAAATAATATCAAACTCGATAACAATGTATTTCGTTTACTTAATTTCAATTAGATTTATTTGTAGTATTATTATGTATACAGGATATAGGTATGCAGAATATATATGTAGTTACAATAGATGCATGAAAATGTGAGTACAAGGGCGAATGTATAGAATATACCACTTAAAATAGATATGAAATATGTAGAACATGTAGGTAGTACACATAGATTATACAAATTATACAAAATATAGGTACAGAATATGTAAAATATCTGCACTTACAATAGATGTTTATAATATTGTTGAAAGATCTCAAAATATTGAGGAAAATGTTTTCTCTGCATTATTCACAATTGAAAATGCTATTGATTTACAATACATTAAAAGCTTAGCACAAAGCAAAATAACAATTTTGTCATATGTAATAAAGAGATTTCGAGCATGAAATGTGTCTTATAATTATTTTTGTATATGTAGGTATACATGTAGTACAAACAATTGATCTTTAACACTGGAATTTGTCCTGCTTTACAGCTTCACAAGTTGAAAAATTAACAGTATTACAAAGCCTCTATAAGTTGAAAACTCGATAAGCCGAAACTTCTATAATTCGAAGATTTAATTTCAGTAATAATAGTACATCTATAGTATATAGTTAAACATAATAATACTGATCAGCCGCAAATACCGCAGTAATATATAAGTTCTATCGTAAATGTGGCAAATAGCACCTCCTAGTCTTAGAATTGCTGTTGCTTCTTGTACGTCCCTCACAATCATGGCTTGGGGGAAGCGTTTCCTCCACTCATCTTCCTTCGGACGGCATTGCTTATACTGCTGGGATCCATCTAAGGAGATGCTTCAAAGTCTCCAGTCTTCCGATGTTACAGAGTTGAGTGGCATAACTCTGTAGTATCCTTTATGCTCATTATGTTGTTGCCCTTTCCATTACAAATCCTAGAGTCCCGTGTCTTGCAGATAGTCTTATTTGCGCGATTATTCTACGAACAATTAAATAAAGACATGTGTAAAGACGTATGTATACTTATATAAAGACTCCCTGTAATGTGTTATACATACATTTGTAGGAATAGGTGTAGTAATTCCTACGTCTTCCGGAGTCCCGGAAAAAGAGAGTGTCACAGGTCGTCGGGGATCGAACCAGAGCCGCCCGCGTGCTGACCAATCGCGTTTGCCACCACGGCTACGCCGACTCTCCTTGGTCTCTTACAAGGGAACATCCCGCACCCGGGAATTCAAAAAATTCTGAAACTTTGTGAATCTGTAAGGAATTTCCTCCTGATTACAACGCAATTTTTGTATGCTGCCCAAATTCACTCTAAGGGTGTGTAATTGGCTCCTGATTATTCGCATATTTTCCGATTTTGTGTTATAACTCGTGAACTGTAAAATAATTTTGACGTAGAACTACGTCTTTCCCCGCACTATATAGGTATGCAGCGGCTATGGGGGCCCAAATTGTGTTAAGCGTTGTATTTAAAGTAAATACGAATTTTGTTATAGCGTTTGATAACAGTTCGTGTAATAATTTGCAAAATGACAAAAAAAACGTAGTTCTACGTGAAATATGCAGCATAATACACTTATGCTTGAGAGATTCTTTACCAAATGATAGATCTAATTAAAAGAGGTAACTTTTGTCTTGAAACTTTTTTTCTATCTCTTACAGTTCGCGAGTTGTAACACAAAATCGGAAAATAGCCGAATTTTCAGGGGTTAATTTCACCCGCTTCCAGTGAATTTGAGTAGCAAACAAAAATTGCGTTGTAGCCAAGAGGAAATCCCCTAGATATTTATAAAGTTTCAGAATTTTTTGAATTATAGGCTTGGGGATCCCTGATCCTACACTCTTAAAATTTTTTCGACTTTTTTCTGTCGCCAGCTCTTTTGAGCCATCCTTGTATGGACAGCTCAGTCTGTTTCTCATTTTCCGCCATTTTCCCCCTTTTTGCTGCACCTTAAAGAAGAATTTCGAGGGAACGTTACATTGAAATTTACTGTAATCAATATTAGGAACATTAAAATAAGGGCGATAGTTACATATTACAAGCCTTGCAATATTCAAGCGGTGAAAGTCTTCTTTGCCCTTTCGGCCCAGCCAACTGAAGAAGATGGCAACTTCGTTGCTGAGCAATCCTGTTAGCACCCGCTTAACAAAATTGTAGTTGTCAGCTCCCCCGTATTCGGCCAATTCTTTGACCTAAAATTTGAAAATTATTCAACATTAACAAGTTAAGTATAATTTTGTTTCGAAGAATTACCGTCAACAATTTTTTTCTCAAAAATCGAAGCTACATCTCTGGTGGGCGGGTAATCGAGTAGGGTAGACCGGGGACGGTAGTAATATGGGGGGGGGGCGCGAATGTAACACGCTAAATATTGAATGATCTTTCCCCATGCAGCTGCTGCGGCTGGGCACTGCTACATTTTCTGCAAATTATTTATTACATTTCATATTTTTTCACTGCAACTGTTGACGTTAAAAAATATTTCCGTGTGCAATATCTTTAGAAAAAAAATTAATTTACCGATAGGATTACTCTGGAACGAGGAAGTGGCCGTTTCATGCATTTCTTCCAACCGTTGCTCTATATCAGCATCTATGGGCTCCTCTGCATCGTCTAGACGCTCCTCTAAATACTCTTCGTTGAAGGAGCCGATGTTTTCTATTGATTTGTCTGAAAATGATATTTACTTGAAAGGGCTACTTCGTACAAGAAAAGGAATGTGGCTCATCGGACTGCAGGTCGCTTGTATCCTCAGCCAGCTTCGCTTTCTCCCTCGCTTTGAGGTAAGTATCTGGAAGTACATATTAGTAATTAATAATTCGAAATTAATTAGTATAATAATTTCAACCTACCAAAAATGACTCGTGTAAGCAATTTCACTGGATGCTTTGGCCAACTCGTTGATGCTGGCTCGCATTTTTTTATCACAGCGGTGACCATTTTTGCCGCAATCGGTGGCCAGGAGCAGACTTCGCCGTCAAGCCATGATGACGGCACAGCTTCGGGGCATCCGTCCTCCAAAAATTTGATGACCGACCACGAACGGCTCATACTAGAAATTAAGTAGTAATTTTTTTACAATGCCTAGACACATTAAGTGCATATATTTAAGAGGAAATGAATCTATCATGTGAATTCTCGGTATTTTTTTTTAAAATTGATACGCCTGTGTAATGAGTGTGTTTTAGCTTGGATCTAGAATCACGGTCTGTTCGTAAACGGATTATGCGAATTATATACGAAAAATATATCCTGTTATCTGTGCAATTGCCTTCAGTAGAACATTTACTACAGGAATCATACACATTGTCACCTTTAATGTATTTGATGTATGATTTTGCATGGGCACTCAAATAAAAGATTTTATTTTTACACGATACAACTGCCCATCAATTGAGATTGTATTATTAATCGACACACACAGTGGGAGAAAATCGGTAGGTGCCGCAGCGACCAAAAATCTATAACTTTTGAACGGATGAAGATAAAGTAATAATTCTTTTTTCTTTAATGAAGTTGATGTGTCCCTCATCAGTTAGATAATATTAGGTTACTTAGGTTAACCCTCGGTTGTCACACTGACCAAATTTTGACTTTAAGGTAGTATAATATATTTGAGGCATCGTTGAAAATGATACTACTGGTGCCATGTAATAGTAATTTCGTGTATCCTCTACAGGCAGAGACGCTACCCCAGTGATTCTTTTAGCAATAACATTTTCTGGAACTTTTTTCAAATTTTTTTTAAACACGAGGATGTTTTAAATATTAGTTTTCAACGGTGGGCATATATTCTATGTTCAAACTTTGGTAAACTTGTCGAAGAACTGGGACCTCACCGATTTCGATGAGCTTCAGATATGTTGTAAAACTCGACATTTTGAGTAACTTTTTCCTTTGAAAAACTTGGCGGTCGGCCTTAGTTTCCGAAATATTCGCAGGATAACTTTCGCTATTATACAATCGTACTCTACGTATACGTGCACGTTCGCGACAGTGTGTTGTCCCGGGTATTAGTTTGGTTTCGGTTAGATTAGGGGGGGGGGGGGGGCGCCCGCTCGCGGGCGCGTAAAGCATGGTAGCGAACCGATATGAGTCGGGGTGTTGACGGACATCCGCAAGTTTCTGGTTGAAATCTCTAAACTCAGATCGGTTCGCTACCATGCGTTACGCGCCCCCCCGCCCTATTCTAACCCAAACCAAACTAATACCCGGGACAAGTTGGAAAGTGGAATGCGTTGCGTTGGAATAAATTAAACCGTTGTAATTGAACCGTTTAGTTTACCCGGTATATACGTTGTCTGCCGATCAACAGCGAGGTATATGAAGAAACAGTAGACAAGCGGCCGACCCGCACTGACGCATACGCTGCCACGGTGGCGTACATATATATGCAAAATTCAATGAAGTAGTAGCAAAAGTTTTTCCTCAATATCTCTGAAACTAAGGGCGACCGCCAAAAAGTTTAAAGGGAAATGTTGTTCAGAATAATGACCTTGACAACATATCTGAAGCTCTTCGAAATCGGCGAGGTCCCAGTACTTCGACAAGTTTACCCAAACTTTATCTCAAAACTTTTGCAACTTAATTTAACAGATGGTTTTTAAACAGCAGCTGATTGAATATCGAATCGACCCAGTGTGACAACAATGTTCGAAAAAATAGGTGTGATAACCGAGGGTTACATAATACTTGATTACGTTAGCTAATACGATAATATTACTTGCATTATTACTATTTAATATTCGAAAATATCCCTAATCTTCTCACATTCTCTTGATCTCTTGATGGTTTTTCTTCTCGTCTCCTTTCTTTACGCAATTCTTCTTGTTTTAATGCATATCTGATATCGCTGATAGTTACATCCTTTTGAGCTTCTAATACTCGTACATTATGATCAAATTCTTGTCTCAGTCCTCTCAGAATATACATTCTCAGCTCATAATCTTCAATGTTTTTTCCTAACTGAACACACTGATTTCTTAAAGCTTCGGCCCTGTTCATAAAGACATCTATATTTTCTTCTCTTTTCATTCTTAAATTCGACAATTCACTCAGTGACTTTGCTTTCAATTGTTCAGTCTCGGCTGCCATATTTTGTTTAATTAATGCCCACAGTTTATCTGCACTTTTTTCATTGCTGTACCTCAACAATTGTGCTTTGCACATTGTATTAATCATCACTGTTCTCGTGGCGTAATTATTATCATCCCATTCGTTCCACTCTTTGAATTTCTCTTCATAGTCTGTTTCTCCTTCTTCAGGTTTCTTTGGTGGCTTCACACCTATTACCTTCTTCCACAGTTTCTTAGACCTTAAGATTCCTTCGATTTTTTCACTCCATAAAAAATAGTTTGTATCGTCGAGTGGTTCTACACTTGTGAGATTCCAGTTATCTGCCATCATGACAACCAAGCTCTGCTACCAATTTGTGAAGGAAAATGAAAACCACATACACTTATTACCTCGTATTAAGAAACAGTGATAAGAATATATTGAAAGAGATAATATACACGCTCATGCTACATTATACCCGCAGACCACGAGGCCCGGAACAGGAAGAAGACCCAAGAAGTTATATCCACTAGATGGCATGTTACACATAAACGTCTAGACCCGGATGTCGCCATCTACTGGTAAAAACAAGAAAAATCTTAATAATGGAAAAACAACTCCACATTATGTGCTCCCAATCGGCCCGGGGACAAGTTCAGCCGCCTCGCATGATTCTCCTTCGCAGCGCTGCTGTGGGATTGAATTTGACGCCTGCGATATCTTTTTAACGCTGTTTTGCAACGTCAGCATATCTCTTTGAAACACGACCAGCTTCCTCTCTAATTCTTCCTGCTGCTCTCTCAAAAGTTTAATGCTCTTTTCCATGTATAGTTTATTGACGGCATCGCTGTCAGCCACCGGCTGAGCTACGCGTCGTATCTTGCATGATTTTGCATCAAAGTCGGCACCGTCCACACAAAGAGCGTTATCTCGCATATAATTTCGAAGCATGCCGCTCCATTTGTAATAGTCCATTCTAGCTGCTCCACTCTTCTCGAGCGATACTCCAAATTTGTTGATCGGCATCTCGATGCATACAGTGCAAATCATCGACGTGTGGTTTAATTTATAATGAGGCCTACCTTGCGGAGTTCCTCGATAATCGATAGAATTTCGGGATCGTGGGAGTTGTTACCCGCCTGACGCGACGCTTCAAGCAAACGCAATCGATCCACCAACTCGTTGGGATCGTCCCAGTGCACGTAATCGATCTTGTTGTCGTTTACCATCATCGCTAGCGGTGTCCTTAGACCTTTTCCTGCTTTACTCGTTGATGCGCGGGGGACTAGTGGTGCAATTACATGTTTGTACTTGTATCCCTTGTTACCCAATATGGGTTTTTGAGCACAATGACTGCGTCTGTAGGCATTCGTCGCCAGTAGTATACTTTTGTATTTTTGTTTATCAGCATCGGTGTACAGGGCATCGTCGGGAATTTTCTTGAAAATCAGTTCGTAAAGGCCGGGCGTTCCTTTGTATTTTACACCACCGATGATTATATTATCATCCTTGTCCATATCGAAAGCCTTATCTCCAAGCATCGTTCCACTATTGCCAAAGTATACGCCGTACACATAGTCAATTGTTGTATCCTTATCCATACTTAGGATGGCGCTCATGTATTCTTGCCCCAGCGGACCGAAATGGTTGCGAAACGTTTCTTGTCCCTCGGATGTTTGAAGTTGCTGTCTAATAGATGTTACAAACGACTCATCTGGACTAGTTTCGAAAACGTCGTCATCATCATCCTCGGTTGCAAGCAATTGTACACTGGGAAATGTATTTATTGGTGTGGGAGGAACCGAGGAATCGTTTTGTCGTTTTCGCTTCGATTGAACTGGTGTGGAGGTTATGAGTGAATATTCCGATGATGTGTGTCGTTTCTTCTTTGTCTTGCGCGTTGTGCTCCATTTCGACTGGATTTTTGTTTTAGGCGTTAATGTTTCATTCTCTTCAACGTCTATGCTCGTCAGCGGTGATGTGTCAGCTTCTGCCGCTGTGGTATTTTCCACGATATGTTTCAAGGGTTCGACGATAGGTTTAAAGTATCTCTCCAACGCGATATCTTCCTCCATCTTGCCAGACTTCAAAGCCTGATGTTTCTTGCGAATGGCTTCGCTGGTTTTTGCAATTTCCTTCGCTATTTTCTCACGATCCTTAATCTCCAGACTATCGATATCAATCATCGTTGTACCGCAGACGTTGCTTTCCCACCGACGTGTTGACGACAATTGACCATCTCACGGTACGGCGAACTCGTTAAATCCCTTTCGATAACGTCCACTGGGCATCGCGCTATCCTTGTCTATTACCACGAAACCATATTCCCGTTGCCAACAATTACGACACAAAGCGCAGAAATCCTCGTAAGACATATCAGTGTTTACGTGATCGTCGTACGCATGTTTCAAGTTGGTACCATCCTGCTTAAACAGAATCAACAGATTGGCATTGTCACGTATAAGATGTTTGGGAATCTTTGCATACGTCTGACAGAGATAGAAGCAGTCAACGTTCGAGTGGCGCCCCATTGCAAAGTATTCCCTTATCGTATCTTGCTTGTCGCATGCCACGTCATCAAAGATAAAAATGGAATTCGGAAGCGATTCGCTCGGTGGGATGACATCACTGTTATTCGAAAACGTAAAATAGCCAATTTCATCTATCGGAGTCAATAAATTCTCCAAATACTGGTATTTCGGCTGTTGCAACGACTTGGAATACACGTACACGTTCTCGAAGCGAACGCCGTGAGGACTTGCCAACAAGCTCACCAGCACGTTGGTCTTTCCACAATTTGATGGGCCACAAATGAGACACCGTATAGTGTTTGGTAGCATGCTGCCATGTTTGCGCTTTGTTTTCGAGGGCATCACTCGTGATTTATCTTCAAAATTTGTCACGCGTATCGTCACAGGCTGTCGCACGAATCGCATCCTCTCCGCAAACTGCGAAAAATAATTTTAATACATCGAAGCGGTGACGCGTTCTATTTATAGGTCCGCGCCGAAGCAAAACAGCTCAGTGTTCAAAATGCTTCTGGTCCTGTCGGATAATTGTGATATTCGAGACTTAACCTCTGAACAGTTGAAATATATACCAAAGATTATTCTACTGCGAGAGTTCGAGAGATACATTGATCAGTTGTGGGACAGACTCCCCGAGCATATAAAAGCCGATTCCGAGGTTCAGCAGTATCGTCGGTGTCTGGAACATTATAATCGCCCTTGGCAGCGAACGCATATCGATGGTCCAGCACCATTGATTAAAAACTGTAGCGAATGTCGCCGATGCGAGTGAAGAAAGGTTGTGGTTTGTTAAATCGGGCGATAAACGCGCTACCTATCGAATTACATATCCCGGGATACCAGTTTTGCGGCCCAGGAACTCATCTGGCAAAACGATTGGCTAGAGGTGATCAAGGTATCAATCCGTTGGACGCAGCGTGTCGCGAACACGATATTGCATATGCACGTAGCAACGACCTCGGCGAAAGGCACGCGGCAGATAACGTACTCGCTGACAAAGCGCGAAAACGCATCGTTGCGCGTGACTCGACTCTGGGCGAAAGAGGTGCTGCTACAGCTATTTGGGCAGCTATGAAGGCCAAGACGAAAATCGGAATGGGGATGAAAGCAAAATTGCGCAAAAGGATTTCAAAGAGAGCACCGAAAAAGCGGATTCTTCCGATAGCAAAACGGGGTGGTATATTACCACTTCTCCCGCTGCTAGGTGTTCTCGGATCGTTAGCTGGTGGAGCGGCGGGGATAGCCAAGGCGGTAAACGATAATAAGGTGGCGCAACATCAGCTGCATGAAATGCAACGTCATAATCGCTCCATGGAAGGTCGTGGACTTTATCTCGCACCATACAAGCGCGGACAGGGAAAATCGAAACGAAAAAAAAAACGTCGAAAAGAAAATAAAAATGCCCGCGGGCGTAACTACCGACGCGCAATTGGAGGAGTTTGCAAAACGTATGCGTATTCCATTCTTTAGAGGTGTTTTTATGCGTAACGCGCTACCAGCCGGAGGAGTACGTCGAAACGAGAGCGGTATCGTAAATTTGGATAATGTTGAGGGGCCGGGGACTCATTGGGTGGCGTATGCGAAGAGAGGGTGTCGAGCTATATATTTCGACAGCTTTGGAAATCTTCAACCGCCTAAGGAATTGGTACAATATCTGGACAAAGATGTCGTGAAAATCGAATACAATCGAACGGCTTATCAGAAGTACGATCAGAGCAATTGTGGACAACTATGTCTACGCTTTCTACAAACGATTGGCATCAAATTTAAGGATTGACTTCCCACCACTCTGATTCAGTACCAGTCCAGTCGTACAGCTCGGAATATGTCGTTAACATTCACTCTAACCGGCAAGAGTAGCATCCTCGCGGTAAGCTACTTTCCACCCATAGATTTGAGCGACGATGATTACGAGCTTGGTCTAGCAACCTTTGAAACTTATCACACGATACCAAACATCGACTCAAGCAACGATAAATTCTACTTTGTCGTAAACTATGACATCAACAATAGCATCGACACCACTCATGAATACATTACGATTCCACACGGCTCCTACGAACTAGACGCTATCGCCAAGTATTTGAAGCAGCGATTACTCGAGCGGTATCCTCAAAATCTCGGTGGCACCGATGTCGGTGACAACGATGTGTATCCTATAGTGTTGCGCCCCAACAACAACACCATGAAAAGCGAGCTGTACTGCTCGTTCGTCATAGACTTTACAAAGTCCAATAACATTGGATCGCTACTGGGATTCTCAACGAATCGGGTATTAGAACCTGGACGGTGGCATGAATCGGACGATCCAATTAATATCATGAACGTGAACATTATTCGCATAGAATGCAGCGTGACCGCTGGCGCGTACAACAATGGGAAGCGCGTACATACGATACATGAATTTTCTACGAGAGTCCCACCAGGATATAAGATATCGGAAACGCCCGCGCAGATCATTTACCTTCCAATCACCGCACGGGTCATTACGGATCTAACGATACGCGTTGTGGATCAAGACGGACGGTTGCTCGATTTTCGAGGTGAAGAGATTACCATCAGATTGCACGTACCACGGCGACGACGATAATACGTGTGACGTGATCGAAAGAGATGCTTGTGCTGAACGACTCCAGAAACCCGTTTCTTCCAAACGAAATTGTATACAACAACAACAACAACAACAACAACAACAACAACAACAACAACAACAACAACTGCAACAGCTCTGATTATACTAAAAAGAAGAGGCTCAGTGCTGCGAACATTGCATTTTTGAAATCATTGGGATTCATTGTGCACAGTTAAGTTGAAAAAAAAAATGGTTGACATTCTAAGCATTGGAGGGAAGCCGACGTTTGACGATCGCATCGTCAAGCTCGAGACTCACACATACAACCCATATGTCAACTCAACGTTTGGATACAGCGATGAAATAAGAATACCCATACAGCAGCTGGATTTATACACATTGCCGTGTGAAAGTTTCCTCTACGTGGAGGGAAAATTGAAGATAAACAAGCCAAACGATACATTAACGGTGGCGTTGGGAAATAATTGCATGGCGTTCTTATTCGATGAGATTCGATACGAGCTGAATGGCGTGGAGATTGATCGCAACAGAAACGTTGGGATAACTAGCACGCTTAAAAACTATGTATCGTTGACATCTAGCGAAGACAAAAATATGGAGAATGCCGGATGGGACTTGAAACGACGCGATGGGTCAATATTGAAAAATCATTTCAATTTTTGCATCCCCCTAAAATATTTGCTGGGATTTTGTGAGAACTACAAACGCATTATTATTAATGCGCGTCACGAATTGATTTTAATACGATCGCGCAACGACAATAATGCTCTAATAGAATCGCCGATGCTGGAACCAGAATTTGAATTACTTAAAGTGCAATGGCGGATGCCTCATGTGACGTTAAATGACGTTAATAAGCTATCGTTGCTACATGCTTTGGAACGTGGGCAAAACCTGAGCATTTGTTTTCAATCGTGGGATCTGTACGAGTATCCTCTCTTACAGAGCACGACCAAGCATTCGTGGGCCGTGAAGGCATCTGCACAGCTGGAGAAGCCGCGAGTTATTATCCTTGCTCCACAGACTGGTCGAAGGAATGTGATGAGCGAAGATGTTACTAGGTTCAACAACTGCAAATTGACCAATGTAAAACTTTTTCTCAACTCGGAATTTTACCCATACGATGACATGAACTTGGACTTTGACAAGAATAAGCATGCCATCTTGTATCATATGTATACGCAATTCCATAAATCGTATTATGGACATAGTTGCAACGAGGCATTATTCACCGTGGCCGAATTTTTACAATTTGGTCCCCTCGTGGTGATTGATTGCTCGCGACAAAATGAGTCGATCAAGAATGGCACGGTGGACGTGCGCATAGAATTCGAGTGTAAAGGGAATGTGCCGATAAATACTACGGCCTACTGTCTGATTCTACACGATCGGGTGGTTGAATACAATCCGCTGACAAACGTGGTGCGCAAAATCAATTAAATTGCCACGCCCTCTCCTGTGTCAAATTCCTACCAAAAGAAAATTTCATCGTGAAAATCGAGATGCTTTACGAGAAAAAGTGCATTCTCTCGTCTGTCTTGGAAGAGGGCGGACCTCTAAATCGTATCGATAATGGTCGTACCAACATTTGTTGACCTGCAAGGGTTCATCGTCGATGGAAGATTTGTCGTCAAGGAAGTGGCTATCCTGCGAAAGGGAACAATTCTATCGCACTATATTTTTGGGAGTTCGATGCCGCAATATCTTCTTACGAAATCCGACAAATCGAACATCCGGTGGTTGGTGGCAAAACATCACGGGCTACGGTGGGACGATGGAGACGTTCCATACAGTATGGCTAAACAGCTAATTACAAAAGCTGTAGCTGATGCGATCGACGAAGAAGATGACGCATCCCATATCGTATACGTTAAAGGGTTGCAGAAACGCGACTGGCTTGCGGATTTCCTCGATGAAGATACGAGAATGGACGTGGTCATCGAGACGCTGGACATTGACTACGAGGATATCAAATCTCTAAATAAGCTACATGTAATTAATACTCTGCGATGTGGCAGACACGCAAAGCACTGTGCCATGCAAAATGTATTTAAAATATTCAACTGGTGGTCTAAACGCCAGAGAGAAATGCTTAAATAAAATATAATCAATTTTAATGTATAAAATGTTTTTCTTAACCCTCTCCAACCTAATCTCCTGCACATGATGTATGCTAGATTAAGACAGTAGTTATAATTACGTAGAAGTGGTATGATACACGTTCAAAGTGGTATGATAGACGTTGAAAGTTACCATACACGTGCAATACATGATCAAAGTGGTACCATACACGATCAAAGTGGTTCGATTCATGTTCGATTGATGTTGAAAGTGGTTCGATTCATGTTCGATTGATGTTCGATTCATGTTCAAAGTGGTTCGATTCATGTTGAAAGTGGTTCGATTGATGTTCGATTGATGTTGAAAGTGGTTCGATTGATGTTCGATTGATGTTGAAAGTGGTTCGATTGATGTTGAAAGTGGTTCGATTGATGTTCGATTGTGGTTGAAAGTGGTTCAATTGATGTTGAAAGTGGTTCGATTCATGTTGAAAGTGGTTCGATTGTGGTTGAAAGTGGTTGAAAGTGGTTGAAAGTGGTTCGATTCATGTTGAAAGTGGTTCGATTGATGTTCGATTGATGTTGACAGTGGTTCGATTGTGGTTGAAAGTGGTTGAAAGTGGTTCAATTGGTGTTGAAAGTGGTTCGATTCATGTTGAAAGTGGTTCGATTCATGTTCGATTGATGTTGAAAGTGGTTCGATTGATGTTCGATTGATGTTGAAAGTGGTACGTTTGATGTTGAAAGTGGTTCGATTCATGTTGAAAGTGGTTCGATTCATGTTCGATTGATGTTCGATTCATGTTCAAAGTGGTTCGATTCATGTTGAAAGTGGTTCGATTGATGTTCGATTGATGTTGAAAGTGGTTCGATTGATGTTGAAAGTGGTTCGATTGATGTTCGATTGATGTTGAAAGTGGTTCGATTCATGTTGAAAGTGGTTCGATTCATGTTGAAAGTGGTTCGATTCATGTTCGATTGATGTTCGATTCATGTTGAAAGTGGTTGAAAGTGGTTGAAAGTGGTTCGATTCATGTTGAAAGTGGTTCGATTGATGTTCGATTGATGTTGAAAGTGGTTCGATTGTGGTTGAAAGTGGTTGAAAGTGGTTCAATTGGTGTTGAAAGTGGTTCTATTCATGTTGAAAGTGGTTCGATTGTGGTTGAAAGTGGTTGAAAGTGGTTCAATTGGTGTTGAAAGTGGTTCGATTCATGTTGAAAGTGGTTCGATTCATGTACGATTGATGTTGAAAGTGGTTCGATTGATGTTGAAAGTGGTTCGATTCATGTTCGATTGATGTTGAAAGTGGTTCGATTCATGTTCGATTCATGTTGAAAGAGGTTCGATTCATTTTCGATTGATGTTGAAAGTGGTACGTTTGATGTTCAAAGTGGTTTGATTCATGTTCAAAGTGGTTCGATTCATGTTCGATTCATGTTGAAAGTGGTTCGATTGATGTTCAATTGATGTTGAAAGTGGTTCGATTGATGTTGAAAGTGATTCGATTCATGTTCGATTGATGTTGAAAGTGGTTCGATTCATGTTCGATTCATGATGAAAGAGGTTCGATTCATGTTCGATTGATGTTGAAAGTGGTACGTTTGATGTTCAAAGTGGTTTGATTCATGTTCAAAGTGGTTCGATTCATGTTCGATTCATGTTGAAAGTGGTTCGATTGATGTTCGATTGATGTTGAAAGTGGTTCGATTGATGTTGAAAGTGGTTCGATTCATGTTGAAAGTGGTTCGATTCATGTTCGATTGATGTTGAAAGTGGTTCGATTCATGTTGAAAGTGGTTCGATTCATGTTCGATTGATGTTGAAAGTGGTACGTTTGATGTTCAAAGTGGTTTGATTCATGTTCAAAGTGGTTCGATTCATGTTCGATTCATGTTGAAAGTGGTTCGATTGATGTTCGATTGATGTTGAAAGTGGTACGTTTGATGTTGAAAGTGGTACGATTGATGTTGAAAGTGGTTCGATTCATGTTCGATTCATGTTCGATTGATGTTGAAAGTGGTTCGATTGATGATCAAAGTGGTTCGATTCATGTTCGATTGATGTTCGATTCATGTTGAAAGTGGTATGATCTAGTCGAATAATGTGTCCAAAGAAAAAAAAGGGGAAAGAAGATGCGTGTGAATAAGGAGAGGATGGTCAGCGAAAATGCAGGTGGCCTGTGATGAAGATGGCGAAGAACAACAGTATCTTACTTTTGCAAAGCTACGCACTTCTCGATTTCATGATAGGAGTTTATACGCGAGAGCTTGGAGATGCAGCGAGACCAGTTGTCTTCAAATCGTTGAAGACGTAAGACAAGTGTGGGCAAGTTTTCATTTGTGTGAAAAGAAGAAGAATGGGATTGGAGAGGATCGCCCCGGAGTGTGACCCTGAGGTATGTACTTTTAAATATTTTTATATTTATCGCGTTTAATCGTTGAAATCGAGCGAGATCAAATCAGACATTTGTGTCAATATTATATCGTCGATTTCTATTTTTTTTTCCAGAACTCGCCACCACCGTCGCCTCCCCCACCACCTCACTGGCCGTCGCCACCTCCATCGCCGCCACCTCCGCTGGTATGTAGTAGTTTGCATTGTTTTATACATTTGCTGTTTATTATATGCAAATATTATATCAATGCTTGTGTATATGTTCTAGGACCTACAACAAGTCATTGGTCCTGCGATGGCGGCTCGGCTGCGGCGCCCATGGGTGCCGAACCGCCCAATGGCGCCGCCACTGCGACGGCCGCGGCCGCAGTCCCCATCGCCACCACCACAACGATAATTTTTTATTATATTCTTTTTTTTTGTATTCTTTTAATTTTATAATAAATTTCTTAAACCTATATTATTTCTCCATTTATTTACCCGTCTTTCTCCTCGCCACATAATTTTAAGATTTGCTGACGTCGCATAATTATATTATATTCTTCGCGCCGCCAAAATGATGTCATCGCACGCGGCTGCTCCAGAGGAGTCAAGTTACACACGATCGCGCGATACGCTGCGACGCTAAAATTTAAAATCTTTTTGAAAATTTTTAGAACGAAAGCGATTGTACCGCTATGTAGTGCTGTCTCTCTCTCTCTCTCGAATTTAGCTTTAAAAGTGATGCTCTCTCTCTTTCCCACCCTCCGAATTTAGATTTAAAGTAATGCTCTCTCTCTCTTTCCCTCCTCCGAATTTAGCTTTAAAGTAATGCTCTCTCTCTTTCCGTCCCGAAGACGTGGTTCGTAAAAGAAAAGAACATCGATCTTTCCCGACATCGTCCGAAACAATTTCGGATAAAAAATAAATTATTAAACAATTTCCGACGCATGTTGGTTTGGAAAAAAAATTTCGGGGGCCGTCCCCTCCCTGGGTTAGGTCTGAAAAAATTTTCGGGGCGGGCCAACGTCTGAAAAAGACTTTTCGGGGGTCATTCCCTCCCTTTGAAAAATTTCGGGGACGGTGGGTCAGGTCTCCGCGGCGGCTCGGCCCGGACTGATCCCCTCCGCAGTTGCGGCTTCCCCCACTCCGCGGCTCGTGCGCGCGCAACCGCTCTTCCACTCCCCGCAGGCCCCGCGCCCATGTTTCTCTCCGCCGCGCTCCCCCGCGCGCCCTCACTTCCCCCCGCCCCCGCGCTCCCCTCAGAGGACCTGAGTTAGAATCCCCATAGCTATACTACTTCGATCCGTCTTATAATTTATTAATTATTGTGAAATCTCTTCGACGATGTTGGTAGGATGTGCAATACCTGTTACAGTCGTCCGGTTGCGAAAAGAAGAAAATTTTCTGAATTAACGCCGTTAAATAATTTACGCTGATACTGGACCTAAAATTTTAATTTTACTTTCTAGTTATAATACTTTTTTCGTCGATGTAAAGAATAATATGAAAAAATTTTCTGATGAAAAAACTTACTTTTTCTTTCAAACGCTATAACTCTTTCAATTTTTCAAATTTTTTTCTTTAATGTGGACCAATCCTAGCGTAAACCATCTAACTTTAAGAAACTTCTATTCTTTTTTGCAATCAGATGACTATAATATGTGCTACAGATCCCGGCAACAGGAGTTACATCGTCGAAGGGGTGGATAAGATTCCACAATAATTAATCAATAATAAGGAGGATCAAGATGCTTAGGTGTTTAAAGATGCCTCCTTATATCCCCAAATAGTTTAATCCAATATGACCAACAGTTTTTACAAAAAAAATCTTAAATACCAGTTACTTTTGGGGCTGTTAGACGAGAACTCCCCCTTGACGTAAACACCATTAAAATTGATACCGACTATTCGATGGCACTTCTAAATGCAACGAAAGTAACTTGAAAATTTTTATTTCCGACTGTTATCGCTGGATTTGTGGTGAGGAGTATTATAGCTATGCCGATTCCAACCCAAATTTGAGTTTCAAGGTCATGATAAGAATTTCCCCCGATCTTAAAACTCAAATTTGAGTTTCAAGATCGCAGGAAATCCAACGCGGTGGCGCGGGCGGGCGGGCGGGCGGCGGCGGATGACGTCATAGAGATGTTGGAGTGGTTGAGCGAGGTTGATAGCGCGAGAGCAGATATCGAATCAATCGATACTGAATCGATACCGAAGTGCACCGAGGAGGAACCGCGGGCTGAATTCGGTAAGGAGGGAAATATTAATTTTAAGATATTAATATATGCGAAAAACAGAATCTCTGGCGACGGGGCTCGAACCCAAGACCTCCGCGTTACGAGTCAGCCGCCTAACGAACTTTTTTTATAAAACAAACGTTTATTGTGCCAGAACAAAGAGGAGTAATAAATAATAACAGGGGTACAATAAACATAACGAATAAAAGCTTTTGAGGGCGCAGTCTTCGGAAGTTAGACTAAAGGCTCCAACACTGGAGTACGCACAGTCTTATCGTTGTCTACTATTTAGATTGCACTTAATGCTATATTGTTATACTTAAACTAGTCTTATGTTACTAAAACTCGTTCATTGGGTATGATGCACAGTGAGGTACAGGACTGTTACATCAATCTTTATCGTTTGTATGATTACAGGGTAAGGGTAGCTTGCCGGATCGTTGCTATTTTTATCCTTCTTTTTTATGGCAATAAGCTTGGCTGTTTTCCAGACTTTTGGGAAGTATGACATGTTTAGACAATTGTTGAATTCTATTGTGTAATAAAATATGTATAGTGGTGGTAAGTTCTTTAGCACTATATTGGGGATATTGTCGAAGCTCGAGGATTTTTTATTGTTTAGTTTTTTGAAAACTAGTTTTAGATTTTCTGTGGATGTGAAGAAGTCAGGTGGAATGAAGTTTGCGTTCGGGTTGTTAGCCAGATTTGTATTGTTAAATATGCAAACTGTTGTGTTATCTTGTATGTCTTTGTCTAGTTCATTTTTTAAATTTTCAATTTTCTGTGTGAATATGTTTGTTAGTTGTTGTTTTCCCATGTGGATATTCTGAGTGTGGACTGTTTCGAAATGTGCTCCTAGGGTTTTTAGCTTGTCCTGTAAGTCAGTGATGAGCAGGTTGTTGTCATTGTCAGTTTGTAGGTTGTTGCGGTCTAAGTAAGTGTTTGCGATTAGGTCTACGTTTGTGGAGGGAATATTAAGAGTGTCTATGTTACCGCGGTCTCTTGGGCAGAAGATGCTGTTGATAGCTGGGAAAAGTTCTCTAGGTTTATGGACTGTTAAACTAGTGATTTTAGTTTTCCAGTAGTTGCTTACGGAGTTATGGAAGGCCTTTTTTATATCGTATCTAACTAATTTTAAGATCTGTTTAAGTGCTGCTATGAGGTTGTCATTTGCGGCCATATAGTTATCGGGTCTAGTTAATCTATATATACGAGTTATTAAATAGCTCTTTTGTTTCCTTAGTCTTTTTATGAGAGGGGTAATATATTTGTGTGTAGAATTAGAGTTGTTTGATGATCGTAGTATTGATTGATCCATTGCGGTTAAAATGTTGATGTTTAGTTGATCAATGAAGCCATCGGTATCCTTTGATGTAAGGTTTTTAGTGTTTGATATGTCTGTATTGTCATTTTCGATTAAGTACAGTTTAAATTTGCTCCAGTCTGCTTTGTTAAAATTGTAGGTGGTGGTGGGGTTTATTTCATCTATTTCAATATGTTCGTGAGCTTGCAGGGATACCATCATTAAAAGGGCCCTATGGTCGCTATCATAATCGAAAGACGCTAGTCTGTCTGAAATGGGCAAGTCGTGGAATTGAAGTCTATTGTCTGCTAAGCAAATATCGATAAAAGCTCCACTTCTAGGGAAGGACGGTACTGCCCTATATAGGAATGAAAGACGGTATTTAATTTGATTTTGGTCAATTCATTTGTGAAGTGCGTTCCCTCTACTGTTATCTGTGGGGTTATCCCAGGCCAAGTGTTTAGCGTTGAGATCGCCCGCAAGGAGGTAGAAATTTTCCTTTTTGTGAAGTTCAAGCTTGTCAAAAACCAAACTTAGCTCTGGCAAGAATTCCTTTTCGTTATTGCCGGCGGCATATGCGGCTATTAGAAAAAGATTGACATCTTTTTGCAGTTTTAGCTGGATTATGCTAGTTTCAAATGTTGTTGATTTGATACCGTTTGGCTGGACGGACTTGAATTTAATATTTTTCTTTATTAGAATACCTGTGCCCCACCTTGTTTAGCCTTTATTCTGTCGTTTCTTATAAATATATAGTTCTTAAAATTAACGTGGTGATTATTATTAAGTTTTGTTTCACAAAGAAGGACCACATCCGGGTCATTTATTTGCAAACATTCTGCGAGGTTTGCCCTTCTTTCATTCGTGATTAACGAATTTACGTTTATTTCAAGAATTTTTATCTTCTCAAGGGTTATTTTCCCTCTGATACTATTGTCTTGGTTGATGTCGATGTTGTTATGAGTCACTGAATACAATATCCATAGATTCAGCTAATATGTCTATTTTATTTGAGTTTGCATTGATGTGTGCTAGTAATCGCGATATTTGTGCGTTTACTGAGGAATCAATTATTTTCTTTATTTGATCAAGTTTCAGGGAGGGATTCTGGTATTTTGTACGTATATGGGGGTGAAGGTTTAGTAGATTTGTTGCCAGTTACAAAAACTAAAGGAGATGCCTTTTTTGATAACGTTGTTGGTTGATTTCAATTTTTTCTCTTTTTCTAACTTAGTAGTTAGCCTCTTTTCTTCTATTTTTTGTCTGATTTCCTTCAGTTTCGGACATCCTCGATAGGAAGCGGGATGGCCGAAACTTTTACAATTGATGCAAAAGGGTCTATCTTCTTTTTGAGATTCATCATCGGTTTGAAGTGAGTTGTTACGTGGGCATTCTCCTGGGTTATGAGGAGAGTCGCATTTAACGCAGCGGTAGTTGAGATTGCAGTTTAATGCAACGTGACCAATTCTTTGACACCTCTTGCATTAAATGCGGTCCTTCTTAATGATTTTTTCCCAACGAACGAATGTGTGTAGTAGGACTTTTATTTCTTTTAAATTGTTTATGTTGCTAATAGGAGACAGTTGAACTAGGAATATCGGTAGACTTCTGCCTTCCTCTAGAGAGCGCCTAGTTGCAAATTTTTTAACCGATAAGAATTGAAGATTTTCTATTTTTTGGTTGATCAGGGCATCTAAAATTTCTTGGGTATTGATATCACTCTCTAAATCTTTGAGTAGAACTGTTAGGTTTTTATCTGTTTTTGGTGTGTAAGTAAAGAATTGTATTTCGTTTTGTTTTAAAATTTGAATTGCGAGTTTGAAGTTATCAGGGATGGTGGTATGTAGCAAGTGCTTATTGTCGTTTACGCGTCTGATGTAAAAATCTTTGAGATACTCTTCCACACAACACCTCACATACACTCATATGCACTCACGCTCTCGTGACCGCACCGAGTGCTCAATTACACAGAACAGTAGTATCTCGTCATTATTCGCCGAATCTGTTACGTATTTATTGTATCGCCTCAATTCTCTATCTTTAAATAAACCGCTCTATTCTCAACATTTTTGAATTCTCTCTGTACAAATAGAATATAAAAATATAAAAATACAATATAAAAATATAAAATAAAAAAGAAAAAATATAAAAATACAATATAAAAAGAAAGAATATAATAATAATAATAATTTAATTTATTACCCACTTTCGTGTTACAATTTAACGATCATATAGTCTTTCCATTTCAGTCCCGCGATTGTGTCAGTGTAAGTCCTACCATTCTAATGTTTTCTGCTGTGTCTTAACATTTTTTTTCTATTTTACAAGTGTTTCGAAATCTATTCCATGTTACATAATCTTCTTGTATCACTTTCCTGTTCTTCCCATCTTTTCCTTCTCCCTATTATCTCCTGTAGAGTAGCCAAGTTTTCCCTTCTCCTCTAATTACCTCTGCCCAATTCCTACCACTCTCTCCACTTACTTCACATGCTTCAATCGCGTGTTTCACTGTGTCTTCCTCTTTCTTACATACCCTTTCTTCTTTCATTAGCCAATATTTGCATGCCCTTGTTTCACTACTCTATATGTATCTTCCTATCCTTTCTAATTCTCCTCTCCTTTTTTCATTTTTCCCTCATAAGCATTTCGGCTTATCTCCTGGTTTCCTTGCCACCTCTCTTAATTCTCTTAGGAACGTGGACTTTTTAACTTTCATCTCTCTTTCTTGTTCTTGAATGCTTTTTACTTATCTGCTCTATTTGTGATCCACACTTCTTCCCCATTTAATCTTCTTCTTTTCCATCCTTCATTTGACCATCCTCTCGGTTCCAAGAATTTGATTCTCATTCTTTCCCTTTTCATTACTTCATTTCCTCTCGTTAGTCTTCTCACACATTTATATCTTATCGATCTTTCTTCCGAGTTTATTAGTCTCACTTCAAACTTCATTGCCCTTACTCCCATTTTAATTGCTATCCCACCAATTGCTATCTTCCTGTTTCTTTTAACAGCCAGTATGTTGGTGTTGATCTCTCCAATTTCATTATCCACCGTATGTATTTCGCCTGCAATTTTTCTAATATCCTCATACCTTCTCCATCCCCATATCTCTGCTCCATACGCCACGGTACTTCTAAATAGCGTATCAAACAGTTTCATTCTTCTTTCAAAGTCATCTCTGAATAACCTTTCTCCAATCCCCCCCCCCCCATACTTTTCCTAGTATCATATTCGCTTTCCTAACTACCTTCTTAATATGGTGTTTATCCTCGTTGTTCTCTCACTCTCACTGTATAACCTAAATATTTCAGTTCTCTTATTCTTTCTTCTTCATTCCAACGGAGTCTTTCCTCTTTTCTTCTTCCTCCTGCTTTCCTGCATATCATTATCTTAGACTTTTACACATTTAACTCCAAGCCTTTCTTCTTTATGTATCTCTCGAATCTCTTTATCATATTCTTTAGTCCCTGTGCATTATTTGCCATTAACACAATATCATCCGCATATGAAATTGTCCAAATTTTTCTTCTACCTATTACGACTCTTTCTTCCTGTTCTTTGCTCATTTCGTTTTCCAGGTCTGCAAATGCGACATTGAAAAGTGTCGAGATTAACGGGCACCCTTGTCTAACACTCGTTCCTGTTTAAAAAACTTTTCTATCAGTTCCTTCGTCACTCCTAAAGTGCATATAGTTCTGTCGTACATTTCCTGTATCCTTATTCTTAGTTGTTTGCCTACTCCTTCTTAAAGTCTTTTCCAAATTTCCATTTGTTCTTCTAATCTCCTCCTTAGAATGTCCACGTATATCTTACAATCCGTGTCCATCTAAGTTATGCCCCTATAGTTCTTAACCATTTCCCTTTCTTCTTTTTTTTTTGAACACAGGACTTACTATTCCTCCTTTCCATTCTTCCGGAAAGTCCCCTTTCTTCCATGTTCTGTTTATCACCTTTGTTTGATTACCTATATTTATGAAAATGATTACGACCTCGATGTTGAATTATGATATAATTTAAATGCAGGAGTTTAAATTTTAAGTCTGTTCGAATTTTAATATCTTACATGATTTGAGTTCAGATCGATGTGAGCCAGATCGGTTTGTACCTATATTTATCTAATACATTTTTGTACGAAAGGACTTATTTTATAAATTTTTTGTTTTTGCTATATTCAATCAAAATTGGAATTTTATATTTATTAGGAATGGGTGTTTACCCTGTGATAATTGTTGGTTGGGCTTCAAATTCTAATTATTCAATATTAGGAACGATTGGGTCAATTTCACAGTCAGTTTCTTATGAAGTAAGTTTATTTTTAACAATATTTTCTGTAATTTTATTAATTGAAAATTAATCATGACTGGATTTATATAAATTTCAATATTATATTAAACTTATTTTAATTTTAATTCCAATACTACGACAGGAAAATCGAGGATAGGTCTTTTAAAATCGGAGACCAAGTGCTACTGCACGATGAGACGCTAAGACGTGGGCGGTCAAAAACTAACACCTACGTGGATAGGCTCTTACACGATTCAAAACACGCACGATAATAATAATTACAGTATAAAGGGCGACGAACAATCCGCGTTCACACAAACACATTATAGAATAGGGCAGTAATAGGGGAATGGTCGCAGTTTTGAAGAAAAGTAACGATACACTAACATTTATATAAGGATAAGACTAAGAAAAGTAATTTATTGAAAAAATATGGTAAATAAGCACACAACTAGGCGTCGTCAGTAGTAAGGCTAGGACAGTTCTAACGCAGGTCCTCTGAGGGGAGCGCGGGGGCGGGGGGAAGTGAGGGCGCGCGGGGGAGCGCGGCAGAGGGAAACCTGGGCGCGGGGCCTGCGGGGAGTGGAAGAGCGGTTGCGCGCGCACGAGCCGCGGAGTGGGGGAAGCCGCAACCGCGGAGGGGATCAGTCCGGGCCGAGCAGCCGCGGAGACCTGACCCACCGTCCTCGAAATTTTTCAGAGGGAGGGAATGACCCCCGAAAGGTCTTTTTCAGACCTAGGCCCATCCCGAAAATTTTTTCAGACCTAACCCAGGGAGGGGACGGCCCCCGAAATTTTTTTCCAAACCAATATGCAGCAGAAATTGTTTAATAATTTATTTTTTATCCGAAATTGTTTCGGACGATGTCGGGAAAGATCGGGAAAGATCGACGTTCTTTTCTTTTACGAACCACGTCTTCGGGACGGAAAGAGAGAGCAATATTTCGTTATAAATCTAAATTCAGAGGAGGGAGAGAGACAGCACTACATAGCGGTACAATCGCAGATATTCTAAAATTTTTTAATCAACGATCTACCACACCATTATGTAGCAAGCATTCTAAAGCTAAACAGTATTCTAAAGCGTTCCGATTTAACGTCGCAGCGTATCGCGCGATCTCGCGTAACTTGACTCCTCTGGAGCAGTTGCGCGGGATGACGTCATTTGGTGGCGCGAAGAATGAAATAGAATTATGCGACGTCAGCAAATCTTAAAATTATGTGGCGAGGAGGATGATGGGTGAATAAAATTGATAAATAATATGCGTTTAAGAATATATATTGTTACAAACGAAAAGACTTTAAAATTAAAAGAATATAATTTAACATTTTTTCCTACGAGCATCAGCTAGAATATCATTGATGGCACATGCTACCAGTTCGCAATCTATATGATAATCTTCACAGTAATATTCGCTATCACGTATGATTTTAGCAGCACGACGCGTATCTAATGTTTCGCAGGCAACATCGCCCTGCTGTAGCACGTTGACAAAAGTTTCAAATTTCGTCTGCACATCTCTTACATTTTGATGTAGCCGCGCATACACATAGTCTATACATGGTTCAAGATTTAATAAAAATGTTACTGTATCCGGTTTGAAATACAGGGGCTTATCATGTAGCATCATCTTTACAATCGGAGAATTATAGATCTCACAAAAATCCATTGTTAATTTATCCATCTGCATCGAAGGTGATCCAGGTAATCGTGAACGTTCTTCGATGGTTTCACGGCTGTCGAATAGCACATTCCATGTTTAATATAAGATGATTCCCACGATTATCGCTGAGAAGAACTTCAATATCGGCCATAGGTCCTACGTTGATTCCAATTTCCAAATATTTGCTGCCCATGGATGTTAACGCGTATCTTCTGACCATGATACGCGATCCTCGGCGCGGACTAAGAGAACAATCAAAGCTATGAAATTGTCCGCTCGTATTAGGAATAAACATAAAAAAATTTTGAGAATATGTGAAAATTAAGTCGTACCTGTCAAATGTATTATCCCCAAATGGAGCTACGCCAACATCTCGCATGATTGGAACGTAATAATTCATGCGTTCAACGTTTGCTTCAACACTGCACAATTTTTGTATTCGTATCTCGTCTATCAAAGTCACCGAGGCTACTGTGTGATTGATGGAATAGCGATCGGGAGACTGGCTTAAATAGAGGTGCAATTGCTTCCCCCCACCACCACATTTTATTCTAAAGCTACCAATTTTTCCATAATGTGTTTCAATCTTAACGTCGCAGCATATCGCACGATCGCATGTAACTTGAGCCTCATCCTCAAGGATGAATGTAATATAATACCTGTGGAAGCGCAGAATCTTAGAATTATGCGGTGTCAGCAGAAACTGTGTCAGATGATTTTGCGCGCTAATTCGTCATGCGCGTGAATCATAGAAAGAATTATGCTGTATCAGCAGAAACTGTACAGAACCATGATAGGACGGATCGTCGTTTTTTTTTTGCATGCGGTGCATTCGAGGGAGGGGGTACGACAAAAGAGTTAGACAGAGATACCAAATCGTGGTATCAGTCATAAAAGCACGCTCCGAACTGCACAAAGTCTCAAATCGTTGCAACCTGTTGCGCGTAAAAGACGTTACATATACAGTCCATTTACAATCACTCCATTTACAATCATGGAATTCGCGCACGTAGCCCTTCAATTATTGGATCAATCTGCACGATTGATTTCACGGGAAGAGTACCTCGCGTGGGAAGAACGATGCAACGAGTGTATCGAATCGTTGGAAGAACACAGCCGAGTGAAACGCCCGCGATTATCGATCGGTGTTCAACAATCGCTGATTGCTCGAATCGCGCGACTCGAAGGACTGAAACATTCGTTACGCGGCCGTTTCGTGCGTGAAGGTGCCGGACATTCGAGTACGGGACTTTTGTGGCGCGAAATAGACACTGCGTTCGATAGTCGCGTGTTAACTGGTGCCGTGCTAAATTCGAACTATATCGAGCCGCGCAACTTCCTCCAGGATGCGGCGACCATTGTGTTGGAGCACGTGCGGGGCGCTTTGAGGAAACGTCGAAACCTCAAAGTGAACACTGTATTCAACGGCGAATTTGTGGCGGGTAATAAACATGCTTGCAAAAGCATCAACACCCGGAACTGCGAACTCTTCGGCACATCTGATCTGCAGCAGTGGTACCAGCATTGCGTCGTCGAACCCACCCTGGCATCGCTGGAAGAGTTCCAGGAACGCGACAGCGGATGGGCATTGACGCGAATCCTCAACCTGACCGTCAATGTCAATAAGTACAATCCGCTGCGCGCAGGGTGCCACCACAAGTTGCCGCGGGAAATATCGCTGAAGAAGGCAACAATCAGTGTACAATCCCCGGACAATGCGTGTTTCGCGTGGGCAGTGGTCGCCGCTCTTCATCCTGCTGATCGAGACACCGCGCGCCCAAGTTCATATCCGCCATATGCTTCCGTATTAAATCTCCAGGGCATTGAGTTTCCAATGTCCCTGGAGCAAATTGGGAAGTTTGAGCGGTTGAACGAAATCTCCATCAACATCTATAGCTGCGAGGCGGAGAAGACGAAGACGGTCTTTCCGCTGCGCCTCACCAGCCAAAAGAGGGATCGACACGTAAACTTGCTCTACATACCGAATGATGGAGATGTAGGGCACTTTGTTCTGATCAAGAACTTATCCCGGCTGGTGTGCACCCAGTTGAGCAGGCATGATGGAAAGAAATTCATCTGTGATTGGTACGTATAGAAACATATGAAATGATGAAATGTCTCGCGAAAAAAATTAAATAAAAAAATTTTTTGGGGTTTACAGATGCACGCACTACTTCAGATCTGTCGAGAAGTTGGAGATTCATTCGCTGGACTGTGGCATGATGAACGACTGCGCCATCCTGCTGCCCAGCGAAGGAAACAATCTCCTAAGGTTCAACAACCACAACATGAAGGAGCGGCTCCCTTTCGTGGAGTACGCCGATCTGGAGTGCATCATCGAGAAAACAGAGGACAATCGCACGGGTGATAATAAATTACACACGTATCAACACCACGAAATTCATAGTATAGCCTATTACATGCATTGCTCGTACGATACATCGCTATCGACGTATCGATGTCGCCGCGACGCGGATTGCGTTTCATGGTTCGTCGATGAACTAAAAAATTTTTCAAATTTCGCCAAACCCATCCCGACCAGCAATGTTCCCATGCTTGATTTAACCGCCGAACAGTTGACGGCATTTCGCGATGCAACACACTGTCATATTTGCGAAGAACCATTCAAGGCTATCGATATACGAGTCCGCGATCATTGTCATCTATCCGGGCGGTTTAGAGGTCCAGCACATTCGGAGTGCAATTTAAATTATAAAAATGCGTTTTACATCCCCATAGTTTTTTATAATTTATCACGCTACGATTCGCATTTTATTATCGAGGAAATAGCTACCGCTTTTGAAGGTCACGTCGACGTATTACCCATAACTAAAGAAAAATATATTTCATTCACAAAAAATGTCGAAGATACGGCTGACTCAGACTCGCGAAATTATATTAAATTGCGATTCATCGATTCGTACAAATTTCTCAACACGAGTCTCGACAAATTAGTAACTTTTCTTAGCACAGATCAATTAAAAATTTTACGATCCAAGTTTGAAACATTATCCATCGAGGATTTCAATTTATTGACGCGAAAGGGTGTCTTTCCGTACGAATACCTTGATTGCGCGAACAAGCTGCAGGACCCATGCTTACCACCGCGCGAATCATTCTACAGTTCGTTAACGGGTGAGACTGTATCCGAGAGCGATTACGCGCACGCCGAGACTGTCTGGCAGCGTTTCGGCATTAGAACCTTGGGCGAATACAGCGACTTGTATTTGAAAACAGGTGTCTTGTTATTGGCAGATATTTTTGAAAATTTTCGCGAAAGTTGTATCAGGAGTTACGGATTAGATTCGGCACATTATTATACTTTACCCGGTTTCACGTGGGATGCCATGCTAAAACATACCAAAATTACATTCGAATTGCTCACTGACGTCGATATGGTCATGTTTATCGAACGCGGTATACGCGGGGGTTTAAGTCAATGTTCCGGAAGATACGCACATGCCAATAACAAGTACATGCCATCTTACGACGCATCGGAAGAGTCATCGTACTTGATGTACTTTGACGTGAACAATTTGTATGGATGGGCAATGTGTCAGCCTCTGCCATATGCTAAATTTCAATGGGTCGAAGATGTTGAAAAATTTGACGTGTCTTCGATCGCGGTCGATTCGCCCACGGGATACATTCTCGAGGTAGATCTGGAATATCCGCAACGTCTGCACGACGCTCATGCCGATCTACCGTTCTGCCCGACGCGTGCCAAACCACCTGGCAGCAGACAGGACAAGTTACTCGCGACGGTATACGATAAGCAGCGTTACGTCATCCATTACCGCAACCTGCAGCAGTGCACGCGTCACGGTCTTCGTATTACAAAGATACACCGCGTGCTTCAATTCGCTCAATCTCCCTGGCTCCGCGATTACATCGAACTCAATACACGGTTTAGAACAGGCGCGACAAACGATTTCGAAAACAATTTGTACAAATTGATGAACAACGCAGTATTCGGTAAAACTATGGAAAATGTACGAAATCACGTGGATGTAAAACTTTTGACTCATTGGGAAGGGCGATATGGCGCGGAGACAATGATCGCGAAACCGAATTTCCATAGCAGAAGTGTTTTTTCGGAAAATTTAATAGCTGTTGAATTGCGAAACCTCGAGGTGAAATTCAACAAACCGATATACGTGGGTATGTGCATTCTGGACATATCAAAAATTTGTTTGTATGAATTTCATCACGAGTACATGTCTCCCCTGCACGGGCAAAATTGTAAAATTCTATACACAGACACGGACAGCCTCATTTACCACATTCGATGCGACGATATCTACGAGACCATGAAACCCGATATCGATAGATTCGACACAAGCGATTATCCTATCAACAATCCATATAATATGCCCCACTTAATTAAGAAGGTTCCAGGGCTGATAAAGGATGAAAATAACGGTGCGATAATGACCGAGTTCGTAGGTCTTAGAGCGAAAATGTATGCACTCCGCGTAGACGGCAAAAAAGATACGAAAAAGGCGAAAGGCGTCAAGACCAACGTCATAGCCAGAACGATAACTTTCGACGACTACGCGCAGTGTTTGCAAAGGGAGATCGAAATGGTTCGCAGACAATCGTGCATACGGTCTAAATTGCACAAATGTACACCATTTCGGAATCTAAAATCGCTTTAAGTCCGTACGACGACAAGCGGCATATCGTACCCGATTCGACCGACACTCTGCCCTGGGGACATTATAAAATACCATTGTAAAAAAAACTATTGTATTTATTATAAATAGTGGAACTGTGTAATATAAAATTGTTCACTCATGCATAGAACATACAATTATATTTATTGTGTAATATATTAACTGGATTATAAATGGTTAAAAATAAAAAATTGTTCACACATTTACATATATGTATCATTGTATTTATTGAATCATGTATTATTATTTTTACAATACATTATTTTTATTTATCCATGAATTGTGTGATTTATCAAATCCCAACCACTTGACGTACACCTTATCCCCCTTTCTACGCAACACTTTTTCCACTAGATACACATCAGGATCGGTGACGCGTTGCAGCTCGTGTTCATAGAATCCTCCGGCAACAGGTTTTCCACAGGAATCGACCAGCAAATACGTCGCGGGATTAGTTGTCTGTACTTTGGCTATCTTGAACACCTCCGTTGTCAAATTCGGCGTATAGCCTTTATCGATGATGGTTTTAAATTTGCTCACGCGCACAAACTCGCCCAACTTGAATCTCGCCGGAGCAGCGATCTTTATGTTGCTGTATACGGTGGATAGCAGCTTGTCGGCGATCGCAGGGGTAACATCGCGAGGACGCATTCCGATGTTTCTATGTTTTCGCGCGTTATACTCTGCGAGAAGACGCGATAGCGAATCGATCCATCTGTAGGTTCCATTGAGCGTAAACATTTTCCACATATTGTTCTTCAAAGTTCGATTGAAACGTTCTACGACGGAGGCCTTCATCACCGAATACATCGAATAATGATTAATGTCATGCTTTGACAAGAGTTTCTGCACATCGGCGTTGTAAAATTCTTTTCCTTGATCGGTTTGCAAATTTTTCGGATATCGATCTCTAAATATCTTTGCAAACGCTTTAGTCACCTCAGCACCACCTTTAGTCTTGAGCGGCACCGCCCATGCATACTTGCTGAGCACATCGATAACGTAGAGACATATCAGTATTTACATGATCGTTGTACACATGTTTCAAGTTGGTACCATCCTGCTTAAACAGAATCAACAGATTGGCATTGTCGCGTATAAGATGTTTGGGAATCTTTGCATACGTCTGACAGAGATTGAAGCAGTCAACGTTCGAGTGGCGCCCCATTGCAAAGTATTCCCTTATCGTATCTTGCTTGTCGCATGCCACGTCATCAAAGATAAAAATGGAATTCGGAAGCGATTCGCTCGGTGGGATGACATCACTGTTATTCGAAAACGTAAAGTAGCCAATTTCATCTATCGGGGTCAATAAATTCTCCAAATACTGGTATTTCGGCTGTTGCAACGACTTGGAATACACGTACACGTTCCCGAAGCGGACACCGTGAGGACTTTCCAACAAGCTCACCAACACGTTGGTCTTTCCACAATTTGATGGGCCACAAATGAGGCACCGTATAGTGTTTGGTAGCATGCTGCCATGTTTGCGCTTTGTTTTCGAGGGCATCACTCGTGATTTATCGTCAAAATTTGTCACGCGTATCGTCACAGGCTGTCGCACGAATCGCATCCTCGCTGCGAACTGTGAAAAAATGATTTTGATACATCGAAGCGGTGACGCACCCTATTTATAGGTCCACGCCGAAGCAAAACAGCTCAGTGTTCAAAATGCTTCTGGTCCTGTCGGATAATTGCGATATTCGAGACTTAACCTCTGAACAGTTGAAATATATACCAAAGATTATTCTACTGCGAGAGTTCGAGAGATACATTGATCAGTTGTGGGACAGACTCCCCGAGCATATAAAAGCCGATTCCGAGGTTCAGCAGTATCGTCGGTGTCTGGAACATTATAATCGCCCTTGGCAGCGAACGCATATCGACGGTCCAGCACCATTGATTAAAAACTGTAGCGAATGTCGCCGATGCGAGTGAAGAAAGGTTGTGGTTTGTTAAATCGGGCGATAAACGCGCTACCTATCGAATTACATATCCCGGGATACCAGTTTTGCGACCCAGGAACTCATCTGGCAAAACGATTGGCTAGAGGTGATCAAGGCATCAATCCGTTGGACGCAGCGTGTCGCGAACACGATATTGCGTATTCGCGTAGCAACGACCTCGGCGAAAGGCACGCGGCAGATAACGTACTCGCTGACAAAGCGCGAAAACGCATCTTTGCGCGAGACTCGACTCTGGGCGAAAGAGGTGCTGCTACAGCTATTTGGGCAGCTATGAAGGCCAAGACGAAAATCGGAATGGGGATGAAAGCAAAATTGCGCAAAAGGATTCCAAAGAGAGCACCGAAAAAGCGGATTCTTCCGATAGCAAAACGGGGTGGTATATTACCACTTCTCCCGCTGCTAGGTGTTCTCGGATCGTTAGCTGGCGGAGCGGCGGGGATAGCCATGGCGGTAAACGATAATAAGGTGGCGCAACATCAGCTGCAGGAAATGCAACGTCATAATCGCTCCATGGAAGGTCGTGGACTTTATCTCGCACCATACAAGCGCGGATAGGGAATATCGAAACGAAAAAAAAAACGTCGAAAAGAAAATAAAAATGCCCGCGGGCGTAACTACCGTCGCGCAATTGGAGGAGTTTGCAAAACGTATGCGTATTCCATTCTTTAGAGGTGTTTTTATGCGTAACGCGCTACCAGCCGGAGGAGTACGTCGAAACGAGAGCTGTATCGTAAATTTGGACAATGTCGAGGGGCCGGGGACTCATTGGGTGGCGTATGCGAAGAGAGGGTGTCGAGCTATATATTTCGACAGCTTTGGAAATCTTCAACCGCCTAAGGAATTGGTACAATATCTGGACAAAGGTGTCGTGAAAATCGAATACAATCGAATGGCTTATCAGAAGTACGATCAGAGCAATTGTGGACAACTATGTCTACGCTTTCTACAAACGATTGGCATCAAATTTAAGGATTGACTTCCCACCACTCTGATTCAGTACCAGTCCAGTCGTACAGCTCGGAATATGTCGTTAACATTCACTCTAACCGGCAAGAGTAGCACCCTCGCGGTAAGCTACTTTCCACCCATAGATTTGAGCGACGATGATTACGAGCTTGGTCTAACAACCTTTGAAACTTATCACACAATACCAAACATCGACTCGAGGAACGATAAATTCTACTTTGTCGTAAACTATGACATCAGCAACAGCGTCGACACCACTCATGAATACATTACGATTCCACACGGCTCCTACGAACTAGACGCCATTGCCAAGTATTTGAAGCAGCGATTACTCGAACGGTATCCTCAAAATCTCGGTGGCACCGATATCAATGATGGTGGTGGTGGTGGTGGTGGTGGTGGTGGTGGTGGTGGTGGTGGTGGTGGTGGTGGTGGTGGTGGTGGTGACAACGATGTGTATCCTATAGTGTTGCGCCCCAACCACAACACCGTGAAAAGCGAGCCGTACTGCTCGTTCGCCGTGGACTTTACAAAGTCCAATAACATTGGATCGCTACTGGAATTCTCGACGAATCGGGTATTAGAACCAGGACGGTGGCATGAATCAAACGATGCAATTAATATCATGAACGTGAACATTATTCGCATAGAATGCAGCGTGACCGCTGGTGCGTACAACAATGGGAAGCGCGTACATACGATACATGAATTTTCTCCGAGAGTCCCACCAGGATATAAGATATCGGAAACGCCCGCGCAGATCATTTACCTTCCAATCACCGCACGGGTCATTACGGATCTAACGATACGCGTTGTGGATCAAGACGGACGGTTGCTCGATTTTCGAGGTGAAGAGATTACCATCAGATTGCACGTACGACGGCGACGACGATAATACAAGTGACGTGACCGAAAGAGATGCTTGTGCTGAACGACTCCAGAAACCCGTTTCTCCCAAACGAAATTGTTTGCAGCAGCAGCAACAACAACAACAATAACAACTGCAACAACTGCAACAGCTCTGATTGTGCTAAAAAGAAGAGGCTCAGTGCTGCGAACATTGCATTTTTGAAATCATTGGGATTCATTGTGCGCGGTTAAGTTGAAAAAAAAATGGTTGACATTCTAAGCATTGGAGGGAAGCCGACGTTCGATGATCGCATCGTCAAGCTTGAGACTCACACATACAACCCATACGTCAACTCAACGTTTGGACACAGCGATGAAATAAGAATACCCATACAACAGCAGGATTTATACACATTGCCGTGTGAAAGTTTCCTCTACGTGGAGGGAAAATTGAAGATAAATAAGCCAAACGATACATTAACGGTGACGTTGGGAAATAATTGCATGGCGTTCTTATTTGATGAGATTCGATACGAGCTGAATGGCGTGGAGATTGATCGCAACAGAAACGTTGGAATAACTAGCACCCTTAAAAACTATGTATCGTTGACATCTAGCGAAGACAAAAATATGGAGAATGCCGGATGGGGCTTCAAACGACGCGATGGGTCAATATTGAAAAATCATTTCAATTTTTGCATCCCGCTAAAATATTTGCTGGGATTTTGTGAGAACTACAAACGCATTATTATTAATGTGCGTCACGACTTGATTTTAATACGATCGCGCAACGACAATAATGCTCTAATAGGATCCCCGATGCTGGAACCAGAAATTGAATTACTTAAAGTGCAGTGGCGGATGCCTCATGTGACGCTGAACGACGTTAATAAGCTATCCTTGCTACGTGCTTTGGAACGTGGGCAAAACCTGAGCATTTGTTTTCAATCGTGGGATCTGTACGAGTATCCTCTCTTACAGAGTACAACCAAGCATTCGTGGGCCGTGAAGGCATCTGCACAGCTGGAGAAGCCGCGAGTTATTATCCTTGCTCTACAGACTGGTCGAAGGAATGTGATGAGCGAAGATGTTACTAGGTTCAACAACTGCAAATTGACCAATGTAAAACTTTTTCTCAACTCGGAATTTTACCCATACGATGACACGAACTTGGACTTTGACAAGAATAAGCATGCCATCTTGTATCATATGTATACGCAATTCCATAAATCGTATTATGGACATAGTTGCAACGAGGCATTACTCACCGTCGCCGAATTTTTACAATTTGGTCCCCTCGTGGTAATTGATTGCTCGCGACAAAATGAGTCGATCAAGAATGGCACAGTGGACGTGCGCATAGAATTCGAGTGTAAAGGGAATGTGCCGATAAATACTACGGCCTACTGTCTGATTCTACACGATCGGGTGGTTGAATACAATCCGCTGACAAACGTGGTGCGCAAAATCAATTAAATTGCCACGCCCTCTCCTGTGTCAAATTCATACCAAAAGAAAATTTCATCGTGAAAATCGAGATGCTTTACGAGAAAAAGTGCATTCTCCCATCTGTCTTGGAAGCGAGCGGACCTCTAAATTGTATCGATAATGGCCGTACCAACATTTGTTGACCTGCAGGGGTTCATCGTCGATGGAAGATTTGTCGTCAAGGAAGTGGCTGTCCTACGAATGGGAACAATTCTCTCGCACTATATTTTTGGGAGTTCGATGCCACAATATCTTCTTACGAAATCCGACAAATCGAGCATTCGGTGGTTGCTGGTAAAACATCATGGACTACGGTGGGGCGATGGAGACGTTCCATACTGTATGGCTAAACGGCTAATTACGAAAGCTGTAGCTGATGCGATCGACGAAGAAGATGACGCATCCCATATCGTATACGTTAAAGGGTTGCAGAAACGCGACTGGCTTGCGAATTTCCTCGATGAAAATACCAGAGCGGACGTGGTCATCGAGACGCTGGACATTGACTACGAGGATATCAAATCTCTAAATATGCTAAATGTAATTAATACTCTGCGATGTGGCAGACACGCAAAGCACTGTGCCATGCAAAATGTATTTAAAATATTCAACTGGTGGTCTAAACGCCAGAGAGAAATGCTTAAATAAAATATAATCAATTTTAATGTATAAAATGTTTCTTCACCCTCTCCAACCTAATCTCCTGCACATGATGTATGCTAGATTAAGACGATAGTTATGTAGAAGTGGTTTGATACACGTTCAGAGTGGTATGATAGACGTTGAAAGTTACCATACACGTACAATACATGATCAAAGTGGTACCATACACGATCAAAGTGGTTCGATTCATGTTGAAAGTGGTTCAATTGATGTTGAAAGTAGTTCGATTGTGGTTGAAAGTGGTTCAATACACGTTCGATACACGATCAAGTTGGTTCGATTCATGTTGAAAGTGGTTCAATACATGTTAGGAGTGGTTCGATTGATGTTGAAAGTGGTACGTTTGATGTTGAAAGTGGTACGATTGATGTTGAAAGTACCATACACGTTCAAAGTGGTCCGATTGATGTTGAAAATGGTACCATACACGTTCAAAGTGGTTCGATTCATGTTGAAAGTGGTTCAATTGATGTTGAAAGTGGTTCGATTGATGTTGAAAGTGGTTCGATTCATGTTGAAAGTGGTTCAATACATGTTCGGAGTGGTTCGATTGATGTTGAAAGTGGTTCGATTCATGTTCGATTGATGTTGAAAGTGGTACGTTTGATGTTGAAAGTGGTACGATTGATGTTGAAAGTGGTTCGATTGTGGTTGAAAGTGGTTCGATTGATGTTCGATTGATGTTGAAAGTGGTACCATACACGTTCAAAGTGGTTCGTTTGATGTTGAAAGTGGTTCGATTGATGTTGAAAGAAGGAGAAACGATTCAGCCAAATGATACACGCGAAGAAGATAAAGGAGAGGATGGCCAGTGGGTAATTCGAAGAAGATGCATAGAAGGTGCTGATGGTCAGCGAAAATGTAGGTGGAGTACATAGAAGGAGAGGGTGGTCAGTGAAGAAGAAGGTGAAAAACAACAGCATCTTACTTTTGCAAAGCTACGCACTTCTCGATTTCATGATAGGAGGATGGTCAGCGAAAATACAGGTGGCCTGTAATGAAAATGGTGAAGAACAAAGGCATCCTACTTTGCAAAGCTATGCACTTCTCGATTTCATGATAGGAGGGGTTTTTACCTGCGAGAGCCAGGAGATGCAGCGAGACCAGTTGTCCATCAAACGTTGAAGACGATCAGTCGGAGTTGTGTTAAATATTTTTCATTCCGTGCAATGGTTGTACAACGCATCGCCCCTGAGTGTGACCCCGAGGTATGTACATTTAAATATTTTTACATTTATCGCGTTTAACATTTGAAACCGAGTGCTATTAAATCAGACGTTTGTGTCAATATTATATCGTAGATTTCTATTTTTTTTCCAGAACTCGCCACCACCGTCGCCTCCCCCAACACCTCACTGGCCATCGCCACCTCCATCGCCGCCACCTCCGCTGGTATGTAGTAGTTTGCATTGTTTTATACATTTGATGTTTATTATATGCAAATATTATATCAATGCTTGTGTATATGTTCCAGAACCCTTTGGCTGGGTTGGAGGTTGTGCCGCAGCGTGGGCCAATAATTGGTCCAGTCGGCCCAGCGATGGCGGCTCGGCTGCGGCGTTCATGGGTGCCGCACCGCCCAATGGCGCCGCCACTGCGACGGCCGCGGCCGCAGTCCCCATCGCCACCACCACCACGATAATTTTTTTTTATTATATTCTTTTTTATATATTCTTTTAATTTTGTAACAATATATATTCTCAAACCTATATTATTTCTCCATTTCATTTACCCGTCTTCCTTCTCCTTTCGCCACCTTACTCTAAGATTTGCTGACTTCGCATAATTCTATTTCATTCTTCGCGCCGCCAAATGACATCATCGCACGCGGCTGCTCCAGAGGAGTCAAGTTACACACGATCGCGCGATACGCTGCGACGTTAAATCGGAACGCTTTAGAATACTGTTTAGCTTTAGAATGCTTGCTACATAATGGTTTGGTAGATCGATTTAAAATTTAATTATTATGCATTGGGGGAAAATTTCTGCTGCATATTGGTTTGGAAAAAAATCCTGGGGGCCGGAAATAATATTTCTACATAATGGTTCTGTAGATCGTTGATTCAAAATTATTATTTCTCCGCGTTGGGGGAAAATTTCTGCTGCATATTGGTTTGGAAAAAATTTTCGGGGCCGTCCCCTCCCTGGGTTAGGTCTGAAAAAATTTTCGGGGTGGGCCTAGGTCTGAAAAAGACTTTTCGGGGGTCATTCCCTCCCTCTGAAAAATTTCGAGGACGGTGGGTCAGGTCTCCGCGGCTGCTCGGCTCGGACTGATCCCCTCCACGGTTGCGGCTTCCCCCACTCCACGGCTCGTGCGCGCGCAACCGCTCTTCCACTCCCCGCAGGCCCCGCGCCCAGGTTTCCCTCTGCCGCGCTCCCCTCAGAGGACCTGCGTTAGAACTATCCTAGCCTTACTACTGTCGTCGTCCCAGCCACGTAGGGCACAGTCGGCCTCCAATAGCGACCACAGTCGAGGCCGTGGAGCAGACCCAACGAAGATGTCCCCATGACGTTCTACACAAAAAACCAATTGTAAGACTATTATCACACGCACGGAAATAGAAACAATAACCAGACCTACATTCCCCGGTGCAATGAGACATTCACCAAATAGGACCCTCAGACTCCATGAGTCTTCGTCATCGTCCCAGAATTCTGAATGCTGGAAGAACCGACGCCAATGCGCCCGATACTCCCTAATTGCCTCCATATAGGCAATGCTGATACAAACTGGCGGGGCGGGGCACTGGAAACGCTGGAGGAATTATTCGGATAAATAGAACAATAAATTTACATAACATGATGCACAAACAAACCCCACTCGCACGTACAACTGAACCAAACATGATTTCCTGCGGCGCGTTCAAAATAACTGACAACGTATTCGTTCTGCAGGTCATAACGAAATAAGAAGTGCTCAAGAAAATCGAGTCCCATATGCCCTCACTTCTACTCAAGTCCAGACAAAGAAGATGAACTGTCTTACGTTAGCAAAAAAATTTATCTCGCGCACGCACAAGGAAAGACCTCGCGACTAACAAAAAACAAAAAACGAATCACCGATTACACCTCGACATTATAATTTTACAGGATTTTCGTCCTATAAAACGATGATACTACCCGCAGAAGGAACAACCCCCGACACAGATTTCACTATAAAAGAATTCCAACACCACCCATTTACTTCGAAAACCTAGGCGATCCACAGATTTATTGAGTTACCTGGAAATTAGTATTACACGTAGACATATCTTACATCTACCAACGCGAAGCGAACCTTCAAACTGCACAATATCATATATTTACGCAATGTAAAAAACCTTCTACCGACAACTTACAAAAATTATATAAAACATTCGCCACGAAAATCCAAGACGAGGTAGACCGCGTCGCCAAACTCCTTACCTACGTCCAGCAAACTAAAAGCTCAGCACAAAAACAGCGTCGTGGATAAATAGATGGATTAGGTTACATAGGAAAATCACTCTTCGGGCTAATGGATTCCGAAGATAGAAAAAAATCAATGATTAAATAGACCGTTTAAAAAGACAGTATAACAGATTAAAAAATGCAATCAAGGGACAAATGCAAATTGTAAGAGCCAACACCCGAACTGCTCAACGAGACTATACACGACATATGAGACAGCGAAAACGCATTCTTAAACGCGATTTGGCAAATTCAATACTTACTCCAACAGACAACTGACATTACTAAATTTCGAGAGACAGTAGACGAACCCCTCATACTAATAAACGGCCTCGCAGAAACACTATTGCGCGACACGCAAGTCTTGTTAGAATTCATTATGGATATAAAGAAACGAGTCCTAAACCTACGATTAATACCACCAGCACAAATCATAACGTACCTCACTTCCGCACTCGCACATATTCCGAAAGGACTAGACTTCCCAATCGGAATAAAATTCAAAAACATGCACGCCCTGTACGAAATCCTTACGTTCACCGCATTTTCGGATACCAAATTAATTACTGTAGTACTAGATATTCTATTGTTGAACGCGAAAAAAATTCAAATTGAGCAAGGTGCACCTGGTACCCACGAAGATAAACGAATCATTTTACGCGTATAGAACCCCACGACACATACGTGGTACTTGACACCTCGGTGCAAGATTATATACATCTAAGCAAACAGGGCCTAGCAAAATGTAAGACAATAAACGATCTGTACCTCTGCACCTCTAATCACCCAATGTTCAATGCGATACCATACGGACCGTGCGAAGTACAGTTGTACACAAAATTAATAAAAACCTCAAACAATTGTAAAATGCGAATTATGACACTGAATCACACGTTCCAGATAGAATTACAACAACCAGGCACGTGGATTTATATCGCGCCGAAACCGATACAACTAGCAGTAACTTGTGACGACAAGAGCACAAATATGTATAGCATTAAGGATTCTGGTATAATAACAATAAGAAACAAATATACAATCCCTACAGCCAAATTCACAATAGAAACTAGAAAACAATACGAAATAGAAAAAACATGGTACTACCGACCTGGCTACAATTTTGTCATTAGATGAAATTACACATCCACGGGCCACTGTAAATTCGTACGGAAACACAAGTTTCAAGTTTAAAAGGATAATCAAACACCCGGAAGAATTAAATAAAGTTAGCAAACAAATTAGAAGACTTACAAAAACGATTTGGAAAAACCCACATTTATACCAACCGAGTATCACTATAGCTTCTTTTCACTATCCACAATAACGAAATTTATCACATGAGGACCTATACCTAAAGTTTGCAAAGTAGGATGCCTTTGGTCTTCACCTTCTTCTTCACTGACCATCCCCTTCCTCCTGGCACTCATCTTCTTCGAATTCTTCACAGATCATCCTCTCCTTCTTTGGACTCATCATTTGACTAGGCCATGTCACTTTAATGTGTACCAAACATCTATCGTACCACTCTGATCGTGCATCGAACGTCTGTCGTACCACTCTGATCGTGTATCGAACGTCTGTCGTACCACTCTGAACGTGCATCGAACGTCTGTCGTACCTCTCTGAACGTGTATCGAACGTGTGTCGTACCACTCTGATCGTGCATCGAACACCTATCGTACCACTCTGATCGTATATCGAACGTCTGCCGTACCTCTCTGAACGTATGTCGAACGTGTATTGAACGTGTATCGAACGTCTGTCGTACCACTCTGAAAGTGCATCGAACGTCTGTCGTACCACTCTGAACGTGTATCGAACGTCTGTCGTACCACTCTGAACGTGTGTCGAACGTGTATCGAACGTCTGTCGTACCACTCTGAACGTGCATGGAATGTCTGTCGTACCACTCTGATCGTGTATCGAACATCTATCGTACCACTCTGATCATGCATCGAACGTCTGTCGTACCACTCTGAACGTACTACACTGACACAATCACGGGACTGAAATGGAAAGACTATATGGAAAGATCGTTAAATTGTAACACGAAAGTGGGCAATAAATTAAATTATTATTATTATATTTTTTCTTTTTTATTTTATATTTTTATATTTTTTCTTTTTATATTGTATTTTATATTTTTTCTTTTTTATTTTATATTTTTATATTTTTTCTTTTTATATTGTATTTTATATTTTTTCTTTTTTATTTTATATTTTTATATTTTTTCTTTTTATATTGTATTTTATATTTTTTCTTTTTTATTTTATATTTTTATATTTTTTCTTTTTATATTGTATTTTTATATTTTTATATTCTATTTGTACAGAGAGAATTAAAAAATGTTGAGAATAGAGCGGTTTATTTAGAGATAGAGAATTGAGTCGATACAATAGATACGTAACAGTTTCTGTAACAGTTTCGTTACAGTAACTGAGTAGTCATGAGAGCGTGAGTGTATATGAGTGTATGTGAGGTGTTGTGTGGAAGAGTATGTATGTATGTATGATGTCGCGAAAAGTAAATAGGAAGTCCATCAGCTGTTCGAGAATGTTCATATTGTCTTGCGATTGATGTAAAAAAGAGAAAAAGAGAAAAAGAGAAGGAGGAAGAAAGAGAGACAGAGAGAGAGAGAGAGAGAGAGGGAGAGAGAGAGAGGGAGAGAGAGAGAGAGAGAGAGAGAGAGAGAGAGGGAGAGAGATGGTTCTGCCGAGATATTATTTATATTCTATTTTTATATTTTTTCTTTTTTATATTTCTATTTTTTAATTAATGTAACAATATATAATCATTTTACATATATTACAATGTATTTATTTTCCCGTCTTCCTCCTTCTCTCCTCACCAATTTTTGCTGACACAACGTAATTCTTTTTATGTTTCGTGCGTTCTTCACGCCACCAAATGTAATCTTGCACGGTGGTCCCATTACGGGGGATTCAAATTACACGTGGTCGCGTGATACGCTGCGATGTTAAGATTGAAAAAACATTTTGAAAAATTTTTTGCTTTAGAGTGTCTGTTTGCTACATATTGGTTCGACAGATCGGCGCGGGAGGGGATTTAAATTATCATTTCTCTGCGTTGGGAAAAAAATGTTTGCCTTGATAAATTTCAAAATCATGTGGGGTGATGCCGAAGCCGGTCATCTGCTTCTAATTTGGATGTATTTCTTCGTATGATAAAGTATAATATTTCAGTCGCTAATTCTTTACACCCACAAAAAATGTCACCATCTCAAGATCTTCGATAGACGTTCAAAGTGGTTCCATAGGCGTTCAGAGTAGTTCAATAGACGTTTGATAAATGTTTGCATGCAAAACTCCAATCCTTCCCCACATCATCCTACACAGTTTCTGCTGACACCGCATAATTCTTTCTTTGATTCTCACGTACGATATTTACAAAAATATCATATTACATTCGCATCACCAAATGATGTCATCTCACACTGCTATCCCAACGCTGCGACGTTACGATCGAAAAACATTTTGAAAAATTTCAGCTTTAGAATAAATGTACTTGTACCACTATGTAGTGATGTCTCTTTCCCTCCCCCGAATTTAGCTTTAAAATAACTGTGCTTGTACCACTAAGTAATGCTCTCTCTTTCCCGTTCCCTGAATATGTGGTGTGTAAAACGCCGATCTTTCCCGACATCATCCGACATCATCCGATACAATTTCTGATAAAAATAAATTATTATATGTTGACATTTGGCAACGGCTCATGGTGTGTGTGGCACATATGTGACGCTCCGTTGGTTCCGGTATATGTACAATTCGGGAAAGCCTAACGTCAGAGAGTCAGTGTTGGGGGAGTTGGTTAGGCGGCTGACTCGTAACGCGGGAGGTCTTGGGTTCGAGCCCCGTCGCCCCAGAGATTCTGTTTTTCGCATATATTAATATCTTAAAATTAATATTTTCCTCCTTACCGACTTCAGCCCGCGGTTCCTCCTCGATGCACTTCGGTATCGATTCAGTATCGATTGATTCGATATCTGCTCTCGCGCTATACCCTCCACCACTCCTACATCTCTATGACGTCATACGTCGCCGCCCGCCCGCCCGCCCCCGCCCCCGCGTTGGATTTCCTGCGACCTTGAAACTCAAATTTGAGTTTCAAGGTCGGAGGAAATTCTTATCATGACCTTGAAACTCAAATTTGGGTTGAAATCGGCATAGCTATACTACTGTGAGGCGTCACAATTTCCATTACAGTGTTACATAAGAGTTGATATTAATCAAGTACTTGAAATTATTTGCAATAAACACGCATCCGACCAAAAACATCCAAATGTAAAAGATTTTTGTATGGTGCTATGTTAATATAGAAGCCCACCACATTCCTGACATCAGTATTCATTAGTGCTTGTATAAATGATATGCATTATTCCGTCTCGGTATATATATATATATACGTATATGAAATATATGTATAATGTTATACAAAACATTACAGCATTTAATTCACATGGCGTATTATTGTTGTAGATCTGTATCCACAAAGTTTGGAATAGGAAAAGCAATGGCTTTTCGGGCATTGCGTCGAGTCTCCTATGCTCTACATTGTATAGCGCCTGATTTTATTCGTTGGCCGAAAGATCAACATGCTGTAGATGTAATGGAACAATTTGGACAAAAATGTAGTTTTCCTAATGTAATAGGGGTTATTGATGGAACACATATCCAGATTCGGATCCACATAGTTACATTAATAGGAAAGGCTATCATTCCATCAATGTGCAAATTGTTTGCAATGCTGAGGGATTATTCACACACTGTTACGCTGGACAGGTGGGCTCTGTCCACGATTCTAGAGTTTTTCGTAATTCTCCGGTGGCTCGCTTCCTGGAAATGCCAGAAAGGTATTTCCCGAATGATTCGCATATTATTGGTGACGCAGCATATGGCATTCATCCACATGTGATAGTGCCATTTCGTAACAATGGTCATCTGACAGTTCGTCAAAGGAACTTTCACTTTCGCTTGTCATCAACCAGAATGGTAATAGAAAGAACAATTGGGCAATTGAAAATTCGTTTCCGAATTTTATTAGATTGTTTACCATTAACAGACATAACAAAAATTCCGGAATTCATTATTGCATGTTGTGTTTTACACAATATTTGTGTAATCAAAAATGATGTAATGTCTGCTGACGTATGCGAGCAGAACTATGAAAGGGACACTGTTGGCCACAATAATATGGTACATTTAGGAAACGAGAAGAGGATAAGGATCTTGAATGCCTTGCCCGTATGAAATATCGTGAACAATATTTTTTGGAAGAAGATGATCATATATGTACATATGTAGTAATATCATAATTTTATATATAAACATAGATATTGCTAGCACTATTACCCTAGGATAGGGTATAAATTTTGTGTTATAATATCGTGAACAATATTTTTGGAAGAAGATGATCATATATGTACATATGTAGTTATATCATAATTTTATATATAATCATAGGTATTGCTAGCACTATTACCCTAGGATAGAGTATAAATTTTGTGTTATATAATCTTAAGTACTTAAATTGCCTCCAGATACCCTTTTATTGTTTTTATGAATTTTTTGTCAGTTAAACATTGTCTGATGATCACCGCTACTTTCTCTTTTTTGCTCGTTTCTTTATAAATAACACATTCTTGTTGAAAGTGTTTATGAGTTAACTATGTGTTGCACCCTCTGCATTGTGAATGATCCGATTTAGTTAGTAGATATTGATGAGTTAATCTAATAGTATGTTTTAATTCCTGCATTTTGGTACTGCAAAGTAGTAATCAGTGAGTCAGTACTGTATGGATTATATAGATCTTTAGTCAAATCTTGAGCCATCATTTTGCAAAACATTACTGCCTTGTTAGGTTTTCTAGTGTTAATAGAATAGTATATATTTTACCCATGTTCTTTTGAGCTGTAAAATATTGTTTGACATAATTTAATACATCGTGTTATATTACATCACAGATATCTAGAAACATTCTTTCTACGTGCTTCATTTTGTAACTCAAAAGTCGCTGTATGTTATAATAAATTGTTATACGCAAAAATCAGTTTTGTCAATATTTTATTTATATTTAATACATTATAAAATATGTAATAATGAAACCTTATAATACTTTCTAACCGTTATCACAGTTTTTTCATATATTGTACAGGGTCTTCCACAAGTGGTGCTACAAGTGGAATTCTGGCGATTTTACATGATTAACTAATTTTATCATGTAAAATCATCAGATTTCCGCTTGTACCACTACTTGCAGAATAGCTTGTATATATTGGCACTGAACCCATACATCTAATATTAATTAAGCTCATAATATAAGAAAAGAAAATATAAAACTAATCATTGTATTTGGCAGGAGGAAAACAGTCTTTAAAAAGAAAAAAGAAAATATAAAACTAATCGTTGTACTTAGCAGGAGGAAAACTGTCTTTAAAAATAAAAAAAAGAAAAGAAAATATAAAACTGATATAAAAAACAATAAAATATGAATATTAATATAAAAACAGATAAAATATATAAATTAATGTAAAAAAGATAACAAAATATAAAACTAATACTACTATTTATTAGCTAATGTTTTTAATATGTCTAATAACGAGTTTTGGACTGCCAATTTTTCGGCGTGCATTCTTAATTTCTCTGCTCTCCTTACTTCTGTTTCTTCTTGTCGCTCCAAACGTTGTTTTTTCACTTCTTCTCTTTCTTCTCTAATATTAACTATTAAACTTTCTAAAACTGACTCCACGTTTTTTTTTCTTTTACCTGGAAATAATATAAAATTTAGAACAAAAATATATTAAGAAAGGAACAACACATTTAAATTTCAGGATAATGTATAATAAAACTAAGAAGCCAAAAATAATATTTAAATTCAAATCGTATACATTATTAACATATACAATATGAACTAGTAATAGAATTTGCATATATTTTAAGTATTATAAGTTGTAAGTGTACTTACCTTCTTTGCACGAACTGCTAATGATTCCTGTGCAGCTCTTGAGGTTGAGGGTGTGGGAGGTGCTGGTCCGTCGCTTGAGGCCTCAGCAATTGGATTTATAGAAGCTTTTTTGCTTAATAGTGAATCCATTACCTTATCAAATAAGAACAGATTATTATTTTATGTAATGCTTTGCACTGACATGCATTGAGTCTAAAAATTTCTCCTCACTTCCACATTTATACTATTACAATATAAGTGCAAATTTACTAACAAATATTTCTTTCTCCTGTTATTCATGTATATGAAGAAACGTAAGACATTAGTATTAAATATTTGTAATATAAATATAAAATGTATACTTACTGAAAACAGTGCCCATGTCGACCTATGACTTTCACTTTCATTATTTTTGTCTATAATTAGTTTGTAAGTTCGCTTCAGTCCACACCACTTATTACTACACTGTATACTATTTACAGTATATTGTGGATCTGCATTTTGCAACGCTTCTGCAATTTCTTGCCACAAATCAGTGTGGCGTTTTGTATTCCCATTAAATTCTTCCTCCCTTTCTCTGTATAATTCAATTAATAGCATTGCTGCTTCATCTGGCCATAGAAACGGTGTTTGAACTGTACCTAAAATATTATGTAAATATATTGTAATTGCAGAGATCAAATATATTGAACAGTTCTTAAGGAAAAATCAAACAAACCTAATTTCTTTTCAATATCTTTGGCAGGCTCCGTAGAATTTTGTTTTGCACTTTCTATTAATCTTAATAGAATATTTTGGTCTTCGTAGGAAAAAATATTCACACATTAATGTAAATATACGATTAAAGTATTTATACAACTTTAAAATATGAATTTTACCTTCCTCTGCTGCTATTGCTACTTCTTCCTCCACCAACACACTCATCACTTCGTTCCCCACAGTTATTTCTAGTTGCACTAGCACCATCTTTCAAATGAAGTGTTATTAGCCGTTACGCATGCTATGCGGTATGTAGGTACATGTTCTTTGGGTTATGGGTTTCCACATGTGTTTTGCATGTTTGAATTGCAGAAACAAATACGCATGCGCCCGCACAGTGACTGCTTCACCTCTGAAATTCTGCGTTCGCTGTAGCAAAAGGGTGTTACGAGATGCTGCAGGGATTTCTTCAACAGGCGCAGATGGGTTCGCTGCCCGCGGAGCGCTGATCCGCTCTGCTCACGTTCGCGTCGGGTATTTTCCCTCCAGTCTCTTCGTATATCAAGAGGCAAGGTATGGAATAAATTAACTGAGACTTGTTTCAATTGTAATTAGTGTTGAAGTATGTATAATGCTGTCTCTTCGTGTGCGCTTGCGCGCCTGTAACAGGATGTTGTGTGGCGCCGCGTTCGGTCGTGGAGATGAGTTTGTCGTATGGCGTCCTTCTCTCCCGATTGCTTCGAGAGCATGGCTTGCACGTTCACACGAGAGTTGATTGAGAGAATTAATAGTCAGTATTGTTACGTCAATAAAATAAATATATTCATTGCTACCTACACACGAGTGAGTCTCATTATTATCCACAAATAAAACAACAGGTTATGGGCCCAGTCTCGTGGATGTAAGTGGATTAAAAGTGAAAAGGTGACCACGTGTGTATTGAGACCAATTGAGACTGAAAGATCGAGTGGTGTTAACATGGCCATAACTACTAAAAATTATTTTAATATTGATCCGCTAAATGGGGATAATTATGTGACCTGGAAATTTAGAGTCACGACGTTACTTGTTGAACAAGAAGTGGTAGAGATGATTGAAAAAGAATTTATAGAATCTGACTACACGGATGAGCAAAAGAGAAGAGAAGCAAAGAAAAAGGATGACAAATGTAAATTACTGATTGTTCAAAGTGTGGCGAATGGCCAAATTGATTTAGTCAGAGACAAACAGACTGCATTTGCTATGTGGGAAAGCTTAAAAGAGATGTACGAGAAAAAGGACTTACCAGGGCAACTATTTCTGAGAAGAAAGTTAATAACTATGAAGCTAAATGAAGGTGAAAATCTGGAAGAATTTATTTTGAGATTTGAACAAGTGCTGCACCAATTAAGGGCAACGGGTGCGGAAATGAAAGATGAAGACGCTATATGCAACCTACTTTTAGCATTACCGAAATCTTATGAAACAGTAGTCACAGTACTGGAAAATATGCAAACTGAAGGCTTAACGTTTAGCATGGTAAAATCGAAACTCAGGGCAGAGACAGAAAAAAGAGGCGTAGACTACAAGAACAATATAGAGAGTACGTCAGGTTCAACGGCGTTCATGTCCAAGAGACCAGGAATCTGTTACGGCTGCGGAGAAAGAGGGCATTTCAGAAGAAATTGTAAGAAGTTACGAGCAGAGGAACCAAATAGATACGAAGGCAATGGAAGGACATTCAAGGAAGACAGAGGCAATATGGAAAATGGCCGAAACAGGGAGAACATCCAAGCTGCTAATGCACGAGGGCATCGACCATTCTATCCAAGGGGTTGGAGAGGAAGATATCGAGGTCATCAGTTCACCAGGAGAGGAAACTACAATGAAAGCAATCAGGTGACTGGAGGACAAGAAGATGACAGCATCTGTTTTAATATTGAAGGAGAAAGAAATCAAAAGACTGTAAGTGATAAAGACATTATGTTTTGCGTAGATTCTGGATGCACGGACCATCTGGTAAATGAGAAAGAATGTTTTTCAAACCTTGTAATGTTAAAAGAGCCCATTAAAATTGCAGTAGCAAAGGATAAGAATTATTTAGAGGCAGTAGGAATAGGAGATATAGAAGCATTAAGTCGAATAAATGATAAAGACATCAAGTGCAAGATAAAAGGTGTATTATATGTTCCTAATTTACGTAGGAATTTGTTATCAGTTAAGACGTTAGAAATATCAGAAATTAAAACAATATTTGAGAATGGCCAGGTGCAATTAGTTAAGAATGAAAAATTAATAGGTATAGGATACAGAAGCAATTTGTATGTGATTACGTTTAAATTAATAAAGAATGAGTGTTTAAATGTAGAATGCGAAAACGAAATTGCGAGGTTATGGCATAGGAGATATGGTCATATTGGATACTCGAGCTTAAGCAAATTAATAAGTAATAGAATGGTAGAGGGCATTCATAATGTAAATTTAAAAGGAAAAGAAATATGTGAGGACTGTTTGAATGGAAAGATGACTAGAACAAGTTTTGGAATTAGAAGGGAAAGTAATAGAATATTAGAAATTGTGCATTCAGATGTATGTGGACCAATAACACCTATGTCACATGATGGGTATAGATATTTTGTTACTTTTATTGATGGATACTCAGGGGTTGTTTGCGTTTATATGATAAAAGGTAAATATGAGGTCTATGAAAAATTTAGAGAATACGTTCAGATGGCACAAGCGAAGTTCAAAAAATATCTGTATTAAGATGTGACAATGGGGGTGAATATGTTTCAGAAGAATTTAGAAAGCATTGTAAAGAGAATGGGACAAGTATAGATTATAATATTCCTTATACACCTCAACAAAATGGGAAGGCAGAAAGATTCAACAGAAGCTTGGTTGAGAAAGCGAGATCAATGTTAAGCGACTCGAATTTAACTAAGGAATTCTGGAGCGAAGCCATTAGAACAGCAACATATATTATTAATAGGAGTCCGAGTACAAAATTACCAGGGGTTACACCAGCGGAAATATGGTATGGTGAGAAATCGAATGTACAGAATTTTAAAATTTTTGGCTCAGTAGCATGCACACATATACCAAAGGAATTACGTAATAAATTTGATGTAAAGTCAAAAAAATGTATATTTGTGGGTTATGCCAAGACAGGTTATAGGTTATGGGATTTTGAAAAAGAAAAAATAATTATTTCAAGAGATACAGTAGTAGATGAGAAAATAATGTATCAACGAAAGACTAGTGTACAGATATTTGATGAGAGTGAGAAAGAAACAGATAGAATAAGATTAGATTTAGAATCAAGTAGCAGTATAGATTCAGAAACTAACAGTGAGTATGAAAGTACAGAGGAAATAGATGAGAGTTTGAGTCAAATAGAAATTACAAAGGAAACAGAACATGAGAATAAAAGAGGTAAAAGAGAAATTAAATTACCAGCTAAATTAAAAGATTATGAGATGTACATGGCATTTGATGCGGTTTCATTTGTCGAGCGAGCACCTAAAGACTTTCAGGAGTTAGAAAATAGAGAAGATAAGAATTCATGGATTCAAGCGATGAGAAGGGAAATAGAATCTATTAACAGGAACAATACATGGAGTCAAGTTGTTGAGCCTAAAGATGCGGAGATTATAGATACAAAATGGGTATTTGCTTTTAAACCTCTAGAGAGGATTAGAGAAGACAGGTACAAGGCTAGATTAGTCGTTAGGGGCTTTGCACAAGAAAAGACATTTGATTACGATGAAATATACTCGCCAGTGGCGAGAATGTCTACATTAAGAACCTTGTTGGCGATAGGTAATCAAAATAATTTTTATTTTGAACAATTAGATGTTAAGACTGCATTTTTAACCGGACATTTAAAAGAAAATATATATATCTATCCTCCTGAAGGAATAAAAGTTAAAATTGGTTATGTACTTAGACTAAATAGATCATTGTATGGATTAAAACAAGCGTCAAAATGTTGGAATGGAAGAATCAATAAGTTTTTGTTAGACTTAGGCTTTAAAAGATCTGAAAATGATTTTTGTTTATACATGAAAGGGTCTAGTGGCAGATTACTTTATTTATTGCTTTATGTTGATGATATAGTCATGGCTTCTCCTGAGTTAGAAATGATAAACAAGTACAAAGAAAAATTGATGAGAGAGTATGAGATGAAAGATAAAGGAGAATTAAAACATTTCTTAGGATTGGAAATAAATTACAATAAACAGAATGGTATTTTAAAAATTAGTCAAGAGAGATATATACTTGGGATATTAAAACGATTTAATATGGAAAATTGCCAAGGCGTTGGAACACCAATTGATCCAAAATTGAAATTAACGTTAACTGATAGTGAAAAGAATGAGACTGATAAACTGATAAAAGAACTGATAGGATGTATAATGTATTTAATGTTAGGAACAAGACCAGATATAAGTTACACTGTCAATTATCTCAGTAGATATCAAGATGTTGCGAAAGACCAAACGTGGAATTATCTCAAAAGACTGTTAAGGTACATTAAAGCGACTACTACATTAAGTTTAGTATATAAAAGAAATGATGGACCACAATCGTTGGTTGGTTATGCTGATTCCGATTGGGGAGGAGATTCGATTAGCCGAAAGTCAGTATCTGGATGCTTGATTAAAGTATTTGATAATACGGTGGCATGGAATACCAGAAAGCAAAGGTGTGTTGCTCTTTCGACAGCCGAGGCTGAAATGATTGCGTTGTGTGGATCAGTACAGGAAGGTTTATGGTTTAAGAAACTCTTGTATGATTTAAATGTTAAGGTCGAGAAGATAGTGATGTTTGAAGATAATCAGGGATGTATAAATTTGATCAAAAATCCAGAAAATAACAAACGCGTTAAACATATTGATATAAAATATAACTTTGTATGCGAGAATTTGAAAAGGAAAATCATAGATATTAAGTATGTATGTAGTGAAAGACAAAATGCGGACATACTTACAAAGGGTCTACCGAAACTAAAGTTCTATAAGTAAAATAGGCTTGTATATGTAACAAATTAGAGAGGGTTAAGAAACATTATTTCATTTAAGTTAAAATAAAAAAAAAAGGAGTATTGTATTTTATGTTGCAACTTAAGCTGTATGATTAAAGATTATTTTATTTTGTTACATTAAGAGATTTTTAAATTTTGTTGTGAAAGAGAAAGCATTAAGAGAGGGTGTTGAAGTATTTATAATGCTGTCTCTTCGTGTGCGCTTGCGCGCCTGTAACAGGATGTTGTGTGGCGCCGCGTTCGGTTGTGGAGATGAGTTTGTCGTATGGCGTCCTTCTCTCCCGGTTGCTTCGAGAGCATGGCTTGCACGTTCACACGAGAGTTGATTGAGAGAATTAATAGTCAGTATTGTTACGTCAATAAAATAAATATATTCATTGCTACGTACACACGAGTGAGTCTCATTATTATCCACAAATAAAACAACAATTAGTTATGATTTAATATTTAAAAGGTAAGACAACTTAAGGAAATCGAGTGATTGCTTCTAGCGTTGATCAACGAGTGAGTGTACAAAGATGCCGTCGTTTAGAATTGAAAATGTAACATGTTTTGTTAATAAAGTTATCCAATTATAAAAATACTTTCTTAATTAATTATCTAACGAATTGTTTGATTGGTTCTCCCTACATTAAGAACGAGCGTTTTACAAGATGTCGGTCATTTAATAGCAAAGCAACCAAAACCAATATTTAATCAATATTACTTTGTCACGTCCCGGGTGGAGGTCGTTGGGGACGATGGCATAGACGGGGAATTATTGAAGGGAACGCGTGCGCGAATGCCAGATTCGTGGCACTGCGGAGAGTTTGGATTCAGGCGCGAATGCCAGATTCGTGGCACTGAATAGTTTGAGGGAATGCAGGCGCGAATGCCAGATTCGTGGCACTGCGGAGAGTTAGGATTCAGGCGCGAATGCCAGATTCGTGGCACTGCGGAGAGTTAGGATGCAGGCGCGAATGCCAGATTCGTGGCACTGCGGAGAGTTAGGATGCAGGCGCGAATGCCAGATTCGTGGCACTGCGGAGAGTTAGGATTCAGGCGCGAATGCCAGATTCGTAGCACTGAACGGTTTGAGGGAATGCAGGCGCGAATGCCAGATTCGTGGCACTGCGGAGAGTTAGGATTCAGGCGCGAATGCCAGATTCGTAGCACTGAACGGTTTGAGGGAATGCAGGCGCGAATGCCAGATTCGTGGCACTGCGGAGAGTTAGGATGCAGGCGCGAATGCCAGATTCGTGGCACTGCGGAGAGTTAGGATTCAGGCGCGAATGCCAGATTCGTAGCACTGAACGACCAGGGAAAGTTTAAATGGTAATCACTCCGGAGGTGACGCCCGTTAGAGCACTTTGTTTGTTTTGGCTTTTTAATTGGATTTACCGTTGCATTTATATAGGAAGTCACACGTAATATTTCCGCGAAATATGTCTAGACATATGGGTGTACACGGCCCATGCAAATATATGTTTGTAAACACTGTAGGAACTCTCGCGTTCACGAACTGAAATCAGCTGTTGCAGTAGCCTGTTTAGATTTGGAGCTTTCGTAACCAAAGGATATTCATAATAATTCGAACCGTGATTTAAAGCCAAGGACTTTATTACTTTGAGCACGAGTGGTGCTCTATCAATATATTAGCATGGTTAACATAATAATGCGTCGGACATTAAGCATTAGCACATAACATTTATATAAATAGTAATCAACAGCAATATATGTGTATGAATATGCAATACATGTGTATAAACCAAAGAAAATAGTATGTAAAGTAATAGGAATTTGCTACGCTAACAATATGAGACAATAAGCGTTAGCGGAATAATAATATGAATCAAAATAATATGAAATGCAATAAGCGTTAACGATACAAAATAATATATAGCAATAAGCGTTAATACAAGAATAATAATATGAAATGCAATAAGCGTTAACGATACAAAATGATATATATGATGGTGATATGCCGTATGACAATAAAGGTAATTATAATTTCTTACGGTAGTTGCAGTAGAACACTGAATTTAAACACTTGATTTGTTGGTTTTACTGAGGAAGTATTTCCTTAGAAGAATGAATAATAATGAATGAATTCCGGTCTCGCGGTTCCTTGTATTTATAGGGTTTACAAGAATGTCAGGTATGAAGGGTGTGCGCGGTATGCACCTTGACATATTTACGAAATATGCGTCGCAATAGGACTTCCGGGGTTTTTATAAATGTCTATATTTAGACTACGTTTATGAATCATGCGTGAAATATGCGTCGCAATTGGTTTCCAAGATTCTTTTAAACTATTGATAAGATCCATTAGGTGGATTTTAGGCGTTTTGACGGGAAAGGGGTGAGAGTGGCTTTGACTCGGTGAGTCGTAAAGAGGGGCTGAGACGTGGTCTCGAGATAAGAGAGTTTTTGGGACGAGGGACTTGTTTAAATTTAAATAGGAGGGAAGTGGTCATGCCACGTAAGGCGAAGAGGGGATTTGGAGGTCGTAGTTGACCATCTTGAGATGGGGACCGCTAAGGTACATCGCCAAGGTGATCAGTGATTTGGGGAAAAGGGGTAAGATTTGAGTTTGATGGATTTTGATGGAGTTATGGAGCGATTTATGAGGGAGACTTTAGAATAATACCGCGCGAAAAATAGTGGGACATCACACCTCCCCCCTTATATGAAGAAATGTGTACATTTCTTAACAGTAAGGAGTGGGTGGATTTGATTGAAAGTTAATCAAAATTTAGCGATGGGTATGGAAGGAAAGAGAAGGAAAAAAAAAACTAAATCTGGTGCATGTGGCCAAAAGGGCGAAATAATAAAGAAAAACTAAAGAAATAATGGAATTAAGTCTAAAGGGATCTATATACAGGGATCTATTTACAGGGAAGGAATTTGGAACTATTTACAAGGGAGGATCGGTTGGACGGAATGGGACATTTTAGGGGGGATAGGAGTAGGAAAGGTCTTGGAAGGTGGCGTCGTCCAGGATGAACGTGAGGTCCTGACCGCTTTGATATAGGTCATCGAACCATCTCAGAAACTCGGGTGTCAGCTCCGTGAGGTTAGGAACCCTAGTCGCTGACCCCGTGTCCAGGATTTCCACGACTCCTGGCCAAGGTGGGATGGTGGAAGGGACTGGAATTTCGGGAGGTTTGGGTGGTGATTGGTAAGGAGGAGGAGAGGGGTAAGGAGGTGGGGATGGACGATTGGGTTCACCCTGTTTTACCCATGCAGTAGGGGGAGGGCTGTTGTGGGGTCTTGGCGTGGTGGCCTCTTGGAAGGCCTGCACGTGACTCGGCGTCGGTGGGGGGGAGTCATCGATGGTGATGATCTCCGCTGCAGGTGTTGCCTCCCTTACGATGACCGTGGAGACAACCCTTGGGAGGAGGGGCAAGATGCTCCTTCCTTCCCTGGCCGCCTCCCGGCGCATCCATCGCAGGTGCGACAACCGCCTGGCGGTGCCTCCACCTTTTGGCTGAGGCTTTTTGGGGTTAATTTTGCCCCATCTGTTTGGCATTGTTGATCTAAATAGAAATATTTCTCTTTTTAAAAGTCGTTTATTATACGTGGTCAACCGGGATTCTCGCGTACACGACCAAGACGCGCTTTGTTAGCGTGTATAATTTTAATTTTTCCTTTCCAGGATATTTTCAAGTTTTGTGAAGGGATCACCTCCAAAATTGTGTGCGGGCCTGAGTACTGGTCGCCAAATTTCCCCTTTCGCGGTTCTATCAGTACGAAGATCGAGTCGCCCGGTTTGAAGGTCTCTTCGTTTATGTGCCGATCGTAATACTTTTTATAACGAAGCTTTGACTGTTTTAACTTTTCTGCTGCAGCGGTTTGCAGCTCTTGCACCCTAGTACTTAATTTCGAGAGGTAGTGATTGTATGTTTCATTTTCAAAATCTTCGGGCACCCGATTTCGGCTGGGTACCCGGGCTATTTTCCCGAATACTAACTCATGTGGAGTGTAACCAGTGCCCTCGTGGACACTGGTATTATAAGAGAACGCGGCCAAGTCGGTCCATTCGTCCCAGTCGCTGTATCTACCGATAAACATTTTTAAATATTCCGTTAAAACGAGGTGCGATCGCTCTAAAGAGCCGTTAGTCTGTGGGTGAAAGGCTGTGGTTCGAAATTGTTTAATTTTAAATTTTTGCGCGATAGCTTTCATGAATTTACCAGTGAAATTTGCTGCCTGGTCGGTGAGGATGGCTCTGGGAGTTCCGAATTGACAGATAAATTTTTTTATAAATGCATCTGCGATTTTTATTGATGTGGATTGTTTGAGGGGTTCGCATACGAAGTATTTTGTTAATAAATCTTGCATGGTTAGTATGTATGTATTTCCTTCTTTCGTAGTGGGTAACGGTCCTACTATATCCAGAGCGATTTTGTCAAAGGCTCGTCCAGGCGTATCGGTGAGGATCATTGGTTGCCTGGTTTTAACACGGACGAGTTTCTTTTGTTGACAGTCCGCGCAGTTTCGAATGTAGTCCTCCACGGCTTTCTTCATACCTTTCCAAAAATAATAGTGACGAATTCGATTGTAAGTTTTAGTCACTCCTTTGTGTCCGGCTAAAGCGGATGCGTGGTTTTCTATAATAATGTTTTGGCGTTCCGATTCTCCTGGGATTTGGACTATTTGTAAACATATTGTGACACTGATGTCATCCTCGTCGACGGCTTCGAGAATATCCATAATGATATCCTGCCAGCTTAGTTGATCGATATTTGCAGTTTTGGCTATACTGAACGAATGTATTATTAATTCTCTTATTACATCTTTAAGGGAAGATAGGGCTTCGCCCCAAATTGTCGTGGTTAGGGGAGTACTCTGCGTTTCTTTAATAACTAAACCGATGAGAATTTGTCCCCTATTATAGTTTACATGAGCTCTGCCCAATGTGAGTTCGCTTGCTACTATTAGCTCTCCTGCCTCCTGCAGTTGTTTAGCTCCGTCGTCGCAAGTTTTTCCATCGGCGCTTAGAAAGAAAACAAGCGTTTCTTTTCGTAGGGACAATGGGTCACGACTAATTGATGGGGTTATCCTGATATCTCGATCAGGATTTGCTGCGTAAGCTGCATCAGGGGAATCGTCCAGCTCGATTATTGAGCATTCCGAGTCGGTTGTTGATTCGTCAGACGCGTTGGATTCCACCTCGGAATCGGGGTTTTCCTGTTCCTGTGGTGTTGGAGATTGCGGAGGCGAAATAATTTGATAAGGGGTATCTGCCTGTTCCCTTTCTTCTTCTTGGTCCTCCTCTTCTACACTACTCATTGGTTCAGGCGGGTTTACCGCTGGTGTTAGGTTTTTGCGTGCCTTTCGATGCGGCTGTATCCTTGTAGGTGCCGCTCTTAGGCGGGTTTTGCTCGTGGGTTTCGTTGCGGAGGTAAGTGCTTTGGAGCCCCGAGGTCTCCCTGGGCCTCGTTTAGGAGGGGGATGGTCCTCCCAGTCTTCGTCGGCTTCCTCTCGTGGTCGTATGGGGCATGCCTCCACCGTAGGGGGATTACGGGACAGGGCGTCAGCAAGTTTGTTGCTTTTTCCCGGTTGATAGCGAATTTCATAATCGTATTCGGCTAATTTTAGGCGCCACCTAACGAGGCGCGACGTTGGGTCCTTTACCTTGTGTAACCAAATCAAAGGTCGATGGTCGGTATATAAAATAAATTTCCTTCCATAAAGGTAAGGACGGAAGTACCTGATGCAATAAACAATGGCTAAGAGTTCCTTTTCTATAGTAGAGTAATTGATTTCCGCTTTGTTTAGGAGACGGGATGCGTAAGCAATCGGTAACTCCTTTTCAGCGATAGCCTGACTCAATATTCCTCCTATTGCATATTCGGAGGCGTCAGTAGTTACGTGGAATTCTAGTTCAAAATTTGGGTATTGCAGGATAGGCTCTTCTTGCAATGCTGACCTTAAATGGTCGAAAGCAGTTTGCTGGGACGGTCCCCAGTTAAATGCTGTGTCTTTCTTCAAAAGTTGGGTTAACGGGCGAGCATTTTTAGAAAACTCCGGGATAAACCTTCTATAATATCCGGTTAATCCGAGGAATTCTTTGATTCCTTTGGGTGTGCGAGGAGCTGGGTAGTTCCGGACGGCTTGAATTTTCTGCTGGTCCGGTTTTACGCCTCCCTCGGTAATCACGTGGCCCAAGTATGCAACTTCCTTATGTAGGAATTTGCATTTGGAAGGTTGCAGTTTGAGGTTCGCCTCTCGTAGGCGGTGGGCGAGTTTTTTAAATTTTATTAGGTGCTCGGTGAGAGAACTTGCGTAAAGGACTATATCGTCCAAATACACGAACATTTCCGTGCCCTGGAGCCCCGTAAGAGTGTGGTCCATCAGACGTTGGAAGGTAGCCGGTGCATTGCAAAGCCCAAACGGCATCCTTACAAATTCATAGTGCCCATGGGGCGTAGAGAATGCTGTTTTTGGTGCGTCTTCTGGCTTCATAGGGATTTGGTGAAATCCTGAAGCAAGATCGAATACGGAGAAATATTTTGCTCCTCCTAATTGGTCCAATATCTCGTTGATATTCGGAAGTGGATATGCGTCGGGAACGGTCTTTTTGTTTAGTTCCCTAAAATCAATTACCATTCGCCACAGGGGTTCCCCATCGGGTCCTGGTTTCTTAGAGACGATCCAGATGGGTGAGTTGTAGGGCGATAATGATGGCTTTATGATTTCGCTTTCCAGCATTTTGTGTACTTGTTTGTTAATTTCCTTCTTATGTATCGGAGGGAAGCGGTATTGCTTCGTATTAACAGGTGCCGGGTCCGTTGTTTGGATTCCGTGTTGAATAGCGGTTGTATGACCTAACTTCTCATCTGGCAGATGGAAGAGGTCGTGGTTTCGCTTTATTATTTGTTGAACGTGGCGTTGTTCTTCCGGATTCATGTGTTCCGTGGAGATCGATTTTAGCACTTGTTCCGCCCTTGAAGGAGTTTCTTCAGAAATTTCCAGTGGTTCCGCAGTAAACGTTTTTGCAAGAGACGTGAGGGGTTTTAGGGGAAGGGTTGATTCAGCGGGATGCGTAGGGAATGAGTGCACTTTCTTGGGTGCCTCGAGTTGGTGGATCGACGGATCCGGGGCTAAGAGGGACTTGTATTTTATAAGGTCAGGGATGGGATTGATGCCTGAAGGCGTTTTTGTCTCTTTTCGTCGTTTCTGCTTAGGTTCTGGGATTATTCTGTCGAATTCTTCCAATTCAACTGTGGGTATCGTGACTACGGAATCTTTCTCGTTCGAATTTACCATTTGCAAGTATGCCTTGCCGTTTTGGTTGCGAACAAGCGCGTTGCCGGCGTGAATTCCCGCGCCCAGGTTTAGCCGGGGCAAGTATCCTTCTTCTAGATTAGGGTTTGATACGTACACGAAGGAATTTGTTTTTGACCTCGCGGGTAGCGTGATTTGATTTCTATTTACAAATGGGATGGAGTTTCCGTGGACGTCCAGCTGTTTCTTGAGGTAGTTAATAGTGGCATTCCTCCCTGTCAAGAATTCGGCTCCGAGTATCCCTTGCGGTTTAATTGGAAAATCGTTTTTTACTACGTGGAACGTGGCATCATCGCCCAAAATTGTTATTTTGATCGTTCCGAGGGTGGGAACGGGGTCCGGAGAGATCCCTTTGAGTAATAGGGTTTTTCCCATGTCGACGTCCTGGATTCTTCTTACGGCCTGAACTTTCAATAAGTTCACCTCAGACCCGGTATCGATCATTAATTCGGGGTCTTCTTCGAAGTCCGGGGAGTAAAGGATCACGGACGGGGCTTCGCTGATCGGACTTAACCGCGCTGTGGCGATTTTATTTCCTGTATTATTGAATCCATTTGAATTTTTATCGGACGCGCTCCCGCTTGGCCCGTTCCACGATACGCGTCCGTAGTTGTCCGTGGGGGCGGGGCGTTTCCCGAATTCGTCTCCTGAAGGGTTCCAGGATTCCTCATGTTGTAATTGTATATGCGTTTTCTGCATTCCGAGATTAGGTGGCCAGGCTTCTTACAATACCCGCAGATTCGCAGTTCCGTAGGCCTGGTAGGTGGAGGTCGAGTCTTGTCCCAGTAGGGGAGCAGAGGGCTCGGTGCTTGGCTCCCGTAGCCAGCGGTAAGGGTTGGGGGGTACCTCTCGAAAGGTTGAGCGGTCGGACCTTGGTTGCTGCGACAGACCCGCGCGTCGTGACCGGTCTTGTTACAAAGTTGGCACGTCAATTTGGGAATTTTCGGTTCCGAAAACCTGAGGCGGTCCCTTTCGATTTTCTTGTCCACCAGGACGGCTAAATTGAACGCTTCATCGAGTGTTTCGAAGTGGTGTAGCTGTAGTCTCGTCCTTATGTGAGGTGGAAGGCCATCGATGAAAGAATCTAGCGTTAAATGATCTAATTTTTCAGGTTGATCCCGCGGGAAGTCGCGGTAGTATTCTCTATCCTCTTCCAAGATAGCGAATCGGAGGTCCTTTACGCGTGAGATGTACTCCAATATGTGTTCGTTGGATCCTTTGATAACGTTGGCAAGTTCTCCACGATAGTGGTCTGACGTTTTCGCAGGGGAGAATGTAATTTTTAATTGTTTAATTAAATCATTTACAGAGTCAAAGACCCTATCCTCAACGGCCAAGCATGCATGGTCTTGCAGCTTGTTTCGCAACAACCTCGCCAGCTGGGGTTCAGCTTGCGGGGGAACCAGAGCCTTAGCCCTGTTGCAGGCTCTAGCGAATTGCTCTACGGGTATATTGTGCCCGTTAAAAATAGGGACTGTCTCTATGGCGTCCTTTAACTTGATCTGGGGTAATGGATCCTGGTCCGGAATATTGTTACGATTTAATACCTCCGGAATATTGTTACGATTTAATACCTCCGGAATATTGTTACGATATAATACCGGTTTCCTATCGAAACGGGAGGAACCCGGTGTGGCAAAATTATTCGCAATTGGTGGGGGTGCAAGAAGTTTTTCCATCATTTCGCGGATAGCTTGAATCTGACCGGAGAGACCCTCCAACGCGGGGCCGTCAAGACCAGTGGCTACGCCTGAACGCGTATTGGGTTCCGAATTTACAACAAATTTAGCGTGCAAGCTCTCAATTTCGGCTTGTTTTTTTCTTAATAATTGCACCCGTTCCATTAATTCGGCGGTCGCGGTGTCTACAGCGTTAGAGGAAGGGCCCGCGTCTTGATCCATTACGCAAGAGTCGTCGGTTTCGCCGTACACGGACATGTTAAATTTTTCGTTTCCGTTTTATTCGGAAATTATAGGGATTTCCCTAGGTTCAGGCGTCCGGCAGCCGTTGTCTAAACCCTACGGCGCTCTCTACCCTGGTACGCGTTAAAAACGTTACGTCTCTTTTTCGAGAGACAATGTTTTTCGGTGCACGCGGCACATTCACTAATGGGGCGTGCTCTGAGTAAGTGGTCTCTACAACGGGGACACTCGGGGAATATGTCGTTTGGTTGGTAGTGGTGTACTTGATAAATCTCGTCCACCTCTACCGGGTCCAAATCGAAACACTTTAGACAAATATCTTCGCCTTCCGTGGTCGTAGCCACTCCTCCAGAAACACAAACCAATGCGTTTGAATCTGACAATACGCCTCTAAATCTACGGCTTGGGTAATATGGTGTGTCTCGACTTTGGTGTTGATCACACATACTAGCTAAAAGATATTATGGGTATTGTGTACTCGACAGATCTTTTCCTGTCTGAAATAAACAAACGTTCCACCTTGAGCGACCAGAATTACGTCACGTCAGGTTGTCGTTTAAAAATCTAGATCTTCTGGGTTATTAAATTGATCATTGCTCTCGTTAGAGAGGAGGTAGTATTCCGTGCACACGGTGCACCTATTCATGGGGCGAGTCTGGTATATTTCGTTATTGCACCGAGGGCAAGGGGAAAACGAATAAGGCGATCGGTAATAATGAATTATGTATACTGTCACCGTATTCACAGGGTCCAACCAGGAACAGCACAAGCAAATATCGTCGCCCTGGTTCGTGGTTGCTAAATTCCCTTTCACACAAATTAAGTTTTGTATGCATGCAGTTGCGCTTTGTAGCCCTCGGCCTCGATGGGCTACTGCGATCCTTTGTGGGCGCGTAATATACATGAGTAGTTAATGGGGAACTTTGTGGGCACCGTATTAAAGAATCTTTCCTTGACAACGGTTGACGAAGATCCCACCGCTGTCACCAAAAATTATGTCACGTCCCGGGTGGAGGTCGTTGGGGACGATGGCATAGACGGGGAATTATTGAAGGGAACGCGTGCGCGAATGCCAGATTCGTGGCACTGCGGAGAGTTTGGATTCAGGCGCGAATGCCAGATTCGTGGCACTGAATAGTTTGAGGGAATGCAGGCGCGAATGCCAGATTCGTGGCACTGCGGAGAGTTAGGATTCAGGCGCGAATGCCAGATTCGTGGCACTGCGGAGAGTTAGGATGCAGGCGCGAATGCCAGATTCGTGGCACTGCGGAGAGTTAGGATGCAGGCGCGAATGCCAGATTCGTGGCACTGCGGAGAGTTAGGATTCAGGCGCGAATGCCAGATTCGTAGCACTGAACGGTTTGAGGGAATGCAGGCGCGAATGCCAGATTCGTGGCACTGCGGAGAGTTAGGATTCAGGCGCGAATGCCAGATTCGTAGCACTGAACGGTTTGAGGGAATGCAGGCGCGAATGCCAGATTCGTGGCACTGCGGAGAGTTAGGATGCAGGCGCGAATGCCAGATTCGTGGCACTGCGGAGAGTTAGGATTCAGGCGCGAATGCCAGATTCGTAGCACTGAACGACCAGGGAAAGTTTAAATGGTAATCACTCCGGAGGTGACGCCCGTTAGAGCACTTTGTTTGTTTTGGCTTTTTAATTGGATTTACCGTTGCATTTATATAGGAAGTCACACGTAATATTTCCGCGAAATATGTCTAGACATATGGGTGTACACGGCCCATGCAAATATATGTTTGTAAACACTGTAGGAACTCTCGCGTTCACGAACTGAAATCAGCTGTTGCAGTAGCCTGTTTAGATTTGGAGCTTTCGTAACCAAAGGATATTCATAATAATTCGAACCGTGATTTAAAGCCAAGGACTTTATTACTTTGAGCACGAGTGGTGCTCTATCAATATATTAGCATGGTTAACATAATAATGCGTCGGACATTAAGCATTAGCACATAACATTTATATAAATAGTAATCAACAGCAATATATGTGTATGAATATGCAATACATGTGTATAAACCAAAGAAAATAGTATGTAAAGTAATAGGAATTTGCTACGCTAACAATATGAGACAATGAGCGTTAGCGGAATAATAATATGAATCAAAATAATATGAAATGCAATAAGCGTTAACGATACAAAATAATATATAGCAATAAGCGTTAATACAAGAATAATAATATGAAATGCAATAAGCGTTAACGATACAAAATGATATATATGATGGTGATATGCCGTATGACAATAAAGGTAATTATAATTTCTTACGGTAGTTGCAGTAGAACACTGAATTTAAACACTTGATTTGTTGGTTTTACTGAGGAAGTATTTCCTTAGAAGAATGAATAATAATGAATGAATTCCGGTCTCGCGGTTCCTTGTATTTATAGGGTTTACAAGAATGTCAGGTATGAAGGGTGTGCGCGGTATGCACCTTGACATATTTACGAAATATGCGTCGCAATAGGACTTCCGGGGTTTTTATAAATGTCTATATTTAGACTACGTTTATGAATCATGCGTGAAATATGCGTCGCAATTGGTTTCCAAGATTCTTTTAAACTATTGATAAGATCCATTAGGTGGATTTTAGGCGTTTTGACGGGAAAGGGGTGAGAGTGGCTTTGACTCGGTGAGTCGTAAAGAGGGGCTGAGACGTGGTCTCGAGATAAGAGAGTTTTTGGGACGAGGGACTTGTTTAAATTTAAATAGGAGGGAAGTGGTCATGCCACGTAAGGCGAAGAGGGGATTTGGAGGTCGTAGTTGACCATCTTGAGATGGGGACCGCTAAGGTACATCGCCAAGGTGATCAGTGATTTGGGGAAAAGGGGTAAGATTTGAGTTTGATGGATTTTGATGGAGTTATGGAGCGATTTATGAGGGAGACTTTAGAATAATACCGCGCGAAAAATAGTGGGACATCACAACTTAACGAGCGTTTCTTGGTAGTAGCCGTTGCAAAGTTTTTGTTCTTAATTTCGATTGCTTCACTCAACACTTCAAATTTGGCGCGATTTATCGACTAACACGAAGCTGTATTCAGGTGTTACTAAATGAGACCATAACAATCCTTCACCCTTACGGAGAAAAGTTGTTTTCATGAAACAACCTTTCTAGATTCCTAATTCCTTAAATCATAGTACGCTTACAAATGCATTTAATTAAAATATGAGATTTAAACATAACATAATAACAAGAATTAATACAATTTAAGATTCAATTAAAACTTCAAAATCTCAAAGAACATTTATAACACATAAATCTTAAAACTACATATCTTCGGTTGACGTACCCGGCCTTATACATGCTAATTTTAATTTATTTGTGTGCACAATTTTAAATTTATTAGAATTCAACATTATCTCAACGGTTAAATCATTAATCTTTTTGCTAATTTTATAAGGACCTAGCCAATTACAATCAAGTTTGGTTCTCGGTTCTTTTATCAGGTACACATCATCACCTACATTAAATTTACAAAGGTTCGCATCTCGGTCATAATACCTTTTACTTTTTTCCTTAGCTCGTTTTAAGTTTTCCGCAGCAAGTGTCTGAGTAGTAGTGACTTTAACAAAAAGATCATCTAAATATTGAACAAAGGTACGTGATACCTTTTCTTTAGCAAATTCAGAGGGGATCACTGCCTTAACCCCAAAAACTAATTCATGAGGTGTGAATCCCGTAGCTTCATGTACTGAAGTATTGTAGGAAAATATACCGAATCTTATCCATTCATCCCAATCACTTTTGGTGCAATAATGTCTTAAATAATCAACAAAGACCCTATGTGCTCTTTCAAGGGAACCTAAAGACTGGGGGTGAAACGCCGTGGAAGTTATCCTTTGTATTTTAAATACTTGACAAAACCTTTTTATAACCTGGCCAACAAAATTCCTTCCCTGATCGGTATGTATAACTCTCGGACAGCCAAACCTACTAATGAATTGTTCAGCCAGAGCAACTGCTACAGTTGTTGCTTCCATATTAGCTAATGGAATGGCGTCCGAGTATTTGGTTAAGTTATCTTGTAAGGTAAGTAAATATTTATTTCCCTTCTTGGTCAGAGGCAGAGGCCCTACAATATCCATTTGAACCTTTTCAAAGGCCCACTTTGGTGTGTCTGTAATACACATGGGTAGTTTTACCTTTGCAGAATGGATTTTATTTCTCTGGCAAGTGGGACAAGAACGGACAAATTCTGAAATTTCCTTCATCATTCCTGGCCAATAATAATGCTCTCTCATGTACTTTTGGAGTTTCCCGATACCTCTATGACCTCCAATTGGAGACTCGTGAGATTCCTGAATTATTTTTAGACGATTAGGCTTAATTGGGATTATTATTTCGCCCGTGCATACGGTGATTTCAAATTTAGAATCAATGAAAACTTGTTTAAATAAATCTTCTACTTGATTCCATTCAGAATTATTGAAACTATCAGGATCTTTTGGAATACTAAAAGTCCATGTACCTAGTGAAATTAAAAGGTTTTTAAGTGCCTTTAGGGAGGATTCAATATAGGCAAAATTTAAATTTTCCGCAGAGTTATCCTTGAAGAATAAAAGAAAAATGGAAGACTGATCGACAGGAAGTGCCATGGCGTCCCCGACCTGAAGCCGGTATTGTTGTATCTGTTGTAAGGAAAATCTATTCCTTTTCAACAGATCATTTGTAACTTTGGAAGTAATATTACCATTTAGTGGAAGGAAATGTGCAAGATTGCCCCTCCGCATATATAAATGATCTTTTACGTAACGAATAGTAGGAAGAGGGAAAAGGTGAATTGTCTGTCTATTCCCGTTTACGTTATTAGTCATAACTTGATTCTTTTTAAATTCCATATTTCCCAAGCAAGGTAACTCATTTATCTCGGACTCTACTGAGGTCTTTTTACTGAGGGCCTCCCGTGCAGCTTTGATTGCAGAACAATTCGGTATGTCAACCTCTGACATTTCAGCCTCTGGATTTCCACTTCCAGGCATAACAATTTCTTCTTGTATCTCTTCTTCCATAGAACAACAACAATAACAAGGTGCCCCTTTACCTTGACGATCAACACTCTGGAACCCCATGCAAGTCACCGGAGAGGCTGACGAGTCACAAGGTCTCCTCTGAGCACTGCGAGCCCCGGGCTCATATCGAACACAGACCGCCGCCCTAGTCTCCTGAAGCGCGATCCAGAGGCTCGGAGTCAACGTGTGCCGACAGGAGGGTCGAAACGGCGGCACCGTGTCCGACTGGGAAAACCCTCTCAATTTATTAACTTTGTTTTCAACTATAAGTGGTTCTAATACATCCATTTGTGAATTTAATGCCTCAGAGTTTTCGGCCTCTGCCTTCTCGCGCACCAAGAAGACAGATGCCACCATTATCTCAATTTCGCTGTATGTAATTCTGTTATCTGTTTCGTCCACCACAGAATCTGGAAACGGTGTCATGTCCGAACAAACAAGCACCCTCTCTGGATCCCCAAAGTCAAAATGAGGTGTATCGTCAGTTGATGGATTTTGTAAATGAAGATTGATATTTTGGGAAGGGTCTACAGGATTCCGCGAAAGTGCGTCTGCATTGGAATTGGTTTTACCAGGTTTGTAAACTATATTATAATCATATTCATTCAAACGAATTCGCCACCTCATTAACTTAGATGTAGGATCTTTAGCATTATGCAGCCACACTAAAGGGCGATGATCAGTGATCAAAGTAAATTGTTGACCATACAGGTAAGGTCGGAAATGTTCTATCCCAAATAACACAGCCAACAGCTCCTTTTCGATTGTAGAATAATTAATTTCAGCGGCGTTCAGAGTTCGAGAAGCATAAGAAATAGGAAGATCACTACCAATTTGTCCCTGACTCAACACGGCACCAACAGCATAGTTTGAAGCATCGGTGGTTACGAGAAAAGGCCTTGAGAAATCGGGGTATTGCAGCAAGGGTTCCGAACAAATTATGTCCCTCAGTTGTTCAAAAGAACTTTGAATTTCCGATGTCCAACGAAAGGGAATGTCTTTCTTCAGTAGTTTAGTCAAAGGTTTGGCAATTTTGGCCATATTGGGAATGAATCTCCTATAATAACCCACGAGTCCTAAAAATTGTTTAACTTTTTTACGTGTTTTAGGTATAGGAAACTGCTTTACGGCTAGGACCTTCCCTGGATCCGGTTTTACCCCTGCTCTGGAAATTACATGACCTAGGTAAATTATCTCTTTTTGTAAAAATCGACATTTTTGAGGCTGTAATGTTAATCCGGAATTTTGCAATCGCGCCAATAATACCTTTAATTTACGGTTATGTTCTTCGAGTGAATCCGCGTAAATAACAATGTCGTCCATGTAGACGAAAAGTTCAATGCTCTGTAACCCGGTTAATATCATATCCATGACCCTCTGAAAAGTTGCAGGGGCGTTCTTTAGCCCAAACGGCATTCTATTAAATTCGAAATGGCCATGCGGAGTTGAAAAAGCGATCTTAGGTTTAGATTTCGGATCCATGGGTATTTGATGGAACCCAGAGGCTAAATCCAAGGTGCTGAAATACTTAGCCGCTCCCAATTGATCTAATATTTCAATAATACTGGGCAATGGATAGGCGTCAGAAATTGTTACCTCATTTAATTTACGATAATCAATAACCATTCGCCACTTTGGTTTTCCGGAGGAGTCAGATTTTTTTGGGACTATCCACACCGGGGAATTATATGGTGAAGATGAAGGTTGAATTATCTTACTATTTAATAAGGAATCTATTTGCTTATTTATCTCTTCTTTGTGAACAAGAGGGTATCTATATTGTTTAGTTCTTATGGGAATATCATCGGTAGTTGTTATGGTGTGCTGTGTTACATCAGTAGCACCTAAATTATCCATAGGAAGGTAAAACTGATACAAGAATTCATTTATAACTTCTAACAATCCACTCTTCTCAATTTCGTTCAAATGATCTAAATTAAGTACTTTAATCAATTCGGCCAATCTGCGAGCGTGATCCTTAGATTTATCAATTTCGGAATCATAATTCTTTGTTTGCGATGAACGAGGGGAAGGGGGTTTAGAATCAAATTCTTCCAACTCAATAGAAGGTATCGTAAGTACGATATGATCAAAGGTAGTATTAATTGCGTATAATTTTACCAAGCCATTTCGTTGAGTTACCAGACATTCTCCTATGAAAACACCAGGTCCTGCGTCTAATCGCTGTACATAACCCGAAGAATTATTATTTTTCGCGGGTACTGTTATTAAAGTTTTAGTTCGTGGCGGTAAATTATATGGAACATTAACGCAAGGGGAGGATTCCCTTTTACCAAACTGTAATTTACAGGATAAATTCTCCTTAAATTCAAAAGTTGCCTCCTGTTTTTGTAAAAACGAGATTCCTAAAAGTCCAGTACACTTAAGGGGAAAATTATCTTTCACAATTTGGAAATGAATGGGGACATTAAAGATTGTAATAACAACTTCACCTTGTGTTCGAACCATTCCTGCTCCAACACCCATGAGCTCAAAAACCTTTTCATTGTTGACTTGTAAATCAGGATTTAATCCTGCACGTTTTATTAAATTTAATTGAGAACCGGTATCTACTAAAAATTCAGCGGAACCCTGAGAAAAGCGATCACTTTCAAGTGAAATAATGGGAGGTCGCGTAGTATCGATTACGTCAAACCTGTAGCAGACACGATAGATTCGGCGCGAGCAATCAAGGGTTTGGTCGGCACCGCGCCTTCCTGCCGATCCCCTTTCGAGTTTAAATTTTGTCGTAGTTTAGAAGAATTCGAGTCACACCGGTTCTGCTCAGAATTAGAATCACGATGATTACGTTCATAATTGGAGTCTCTTTGTTCATCTTTACTATAAGGATGGTGCCGGTTCCCTTTAAAATTAAAATCGCGCCGTTCTTTACCATGATTTAAATAATGGCGATCCTCGAATGCCGGATGTGGAAATGAATTCCGCGGGGATTGAAAGTTTCGTTTATAGCATTGTGCCTCCAAGTGACCTGATTTCTTACAAAAGTTACATCTTTTAAAATTACGATTTGAAGGAGCATACTTATTATTGTTTAGCAGCTGACAGTCTGACCGAAAATGACCTAATTGATTGCAATTAAAACATCTGATATTATCATTCGGATTTACTGCGAACACAGTAGACTTATTTGCAGTCAATCTATGACTCACGCTATTGCTCACATTTTTCTTCTGTCTAGCACACCTAGTGGCTAAACGAATAGCATCCGTTAATCCTTCTACTTCCTGATTAATAATAGACATCATCATCGCGTCATCACGTAACCCTCCTAGAAATCCCGATACAGCCTCTTCTTCGAGTACAGATTTGACACCTTTAACCTGCTCTGGGTTTGACCTTTCCTGAGCTATCTCTATCCCATTATCCAGAATTTCATGCACTCTAGCCCCGAATTCTTCTATACTTTCCCCATCTTTTCGTTCTAAATTTCTTAATTCATCCAAAGCGACCTTGACATTGAAGCTATCCTCATACGCGACTTTCATTTGGTTAATTAATTCCTCCACTGTATTTAGCACCGTACCTCCAGTAATTCTTTTATAATCACGAATAAGCATTTTATTACGAATAATAGCTAATAAATAATATTTATTCTCTTTCTTTACTAAGGTGTCAGCGAGTCTACATTGGCTAATAAATTTGCTCACGGACCCTGGCTTCCCGTCAAAGTAAGGAATAAAATCAGCAATCATTTTGAGAGGCATTCGCGACGCCCCTTCCGACGGCCCATGCGATGGATCTGTTACATTTATGTTAGGAGTGCCAGAACTGTTTCCCGAATCGGATATGCTACACTCCAGGGGAGTAGAATTCTGAAAACCTTTTCAGTACCTTTTTAGTACCTACTACATCTAAAGATGTAGAAGTAGAACCGACATTTAAGTCAGGTATTGCTACCACATCCTCTACTACGAAACAATTACCACTACTCAGACGTTTCCTGCGGTTTTTTACAAATTTTCGTGCGAACGGCGGCATTTTAAACTAACAAATATAACGATTCTAACACGCGATATTATAAATATAAATATAAGATTTTGATATGAACTCACACGTATAACGACGTAAATTAGCGAAATAAATTCGACTCACACGATTGACTGCTGATTCGCTCAACTTCCCCGTTCCGAAGATCTGCTGGCACGTCCAGCGGCGACTGCGTTGCTTCAGTTGCTCCTGGTTCTGTGAGAAGATTCATTGGTTGCTGGGTCCCTCGTAGAGATTCTCCGTTCCGCGTATGATGAGTTCTGGTGTTCAGGTTGCTCGTTAAGGTTCCAAACAGCGACGGATGGATGTTGAATGGCAGCTCCGTTGTTTTGAACAGCTTCGGTGGAATGGATTCTCCTCTCTGGCCAAGTGCGTGTGATTTCGGGTAAAATGGCACGGACGTCCGAAACAACTCTCCTCCGGTATTCACCCTTGTTCCTGGGAAAACCGTGCCCAAAAACCCAGGAAAGAGGGCTGCACCAACTGGCCGATGACTCCTCAATCTCACTCTTTGTTTCTAGTTGAATGGGTTCGCTGCCCGTGGAGCGCAAATCCGCTCTGCTCACGGTCGTTTAAAAATTTGCTTCCAACTTCTTCTTGTTATTGTTATGAATTGGAAATAAGAGAAAACAAACTAATTTAGTTTGAATGGTTTTGACTTCTATTATAAATTGAGAATTATAAAGTTCACGACTGAATTCGTTGGACGCTAGCGATCAAGTGAATTGTACAACGACGTCTTTCTTCAAGATAAAATGTAACATGCTTTTGTCAATAAAGTTATCCAATTATAAAAATACTTTCTTAATTAATTATCTAACGAATTGTTTGATTGCTTCTCCCAACATTAAGAACGAGCGTTTTACAAGATGTCGGTCATTTAATAGCAAAGCAACCAAAACCAATATTTAATCAATATTACTTAACGAGCGTTTCTTGGTAGTAGCCGTTGCAAAGTTTTTGTTCTTAATTTCGATTGCTTCACTCGACACTTCAAATTTGGCGCGATTTATCGACTAACACGAAGCTGTATTCAGGTGTTACTAAATGAGACCATAACAATAACAGGGGAAAGGATTCTAGAGAATTCTCTGCACCACCACTGCACGCAAGTAACTAAAACGGAACAGTTGTCAGTAGGTAAGTAATGAGAGTTCTGGCTCAAGTGATGGCGAGGGGGTGAGGCGGGGCGGGGGGGTACCGGACCGAGGGCGCGGGGGCGAGGTGGGGAGGGGGTACCGCGCTCTTCCGCGCGATGGGTGCGGGGGTGAGGCGTAGCGGGGGGTACCGGACCGATGGCGCGGGGGCGAGGTGGGGAGGGGGTACCGCGCTCTTGGACGAGATGGGTGCGGGGGTGAGGTGGGGAGGGGGTACCGCGTTCGTTGGTGAGGGGAATGACGTCACAGGGGAAGGGGGATTTCAAAATTTTCAAAATGGCGTCGCGCGCGCAGGTCGAGTTCGTGGGCGAGGGGGCTGACGTCACAGGGGAAGGGGGAATTCAAAATTTTCAAAATGGCGTCCGCCGCCGCGCAATCTCCGTACACGTGCGGGGATCGGTGCGCAGGCGCGAAAGATAAGGCGCGAAAGGATGTAATGCGGATGCTGTAATTCGACACCGATACCTATTCGAGATTAATTAACCTAAATAGCCCAACCGTCTCACGAAAGAATGCAATGTCGCCCTCGTATAAACATCCGCCGACGAAATGTAATTCGACACCCTCAGAGCGATAATTATTCGGGTATCGCCCAACGTTTTTTGAATGAAATAACTATTCGAGATCAATGGATAATACGGCAAGAAGTCTTCCGAAAGATAAGGAATCATGACGCGCGACAGGATGTAACGCGTCGAGGCGCGTACGTGCGTGCTCCGCAGATGCTGTAATTCGACACCCTCTGACACAGCGCGAAGCGATAACTATGCGAGATTTATTAATCTAAACAGTACAGCTGCCCCATGATCATCATGTAAGAATGGAGCATTGCGTTCGCGTAAACATCCGCCTACGAAAACATAGAGCGATAATTATTCGAGTTTCGTTTCGAATATTTCAAAGATTGGGACCGCCGTGACGGATGCGAATGCCCTTATCGCGAACGGGGGAATCCGATACACGTGGTAACGCAACGAGTTAGTGCGACTTTACGTTACTCGATTGAGGTGCATGAGAGAAAGAGCGATAGAGAGAGAATTCGATGATCATCGCCATCAATGCTGCAATATATATTCATACATTGACGTGCACGTGTACGTGAATCTGTATAAAAGCAAAGTTGGTCAGTCCTGCGGACTTCATTACACCACGTACGCTCGAGTGCTAACAAGTATCGTTCGCGTCAATTTCTTCGTCGATCAGTATAATCGTATAGTGCAGATCAAAATGTACAAACGCAGCTTTAACGATTCATCCTGCGCGTCCGGCAACGATGGCTGTTTCCCCAATAAACATCAACAACAGTCCAATATGAGGTACGTACGCGTTACTATACACTTTTCACTTATTTTATTCGCGTACTTTTTCACTGTAAACGCAACCGAACAAAGTATTAATTCCGCGTATACGTTTCTTACAGTTCTGGATCCGCAACACCAAAAACAGCGAAAACGCCAAAACCATCAATCGTGCGAATCCTGGGGCGGGATTATCCGTTGACCTCAACAGCGTATAAACGGCTCACGATAGGAATTCGCATTGGCATGGATTCGTGCCGCGTCGAGATCACCATAGTCGACAATAAAGGTGGCGAGTTGAGCTTCTCAATGTCTACGTGGAAGCTCCTACTGCAAAATATGACTGACATTCTTAAAAAATTACGCGACAACGTAACAACACCCCAGACCCACATCGAAATTGATCATTTGCGAATCGAATTCACGCGCATGCACAATGATCAACTCGTCAAAATCACCGATAATCGCGTTACCTTATACATGACGGAAGTCACGATGCGAAAACTGTTCGCATATGAACATTGCATCGATCATATGTTCACTTGGTTGACCGAAAATATGTATTCTGTAAGCAGTAAATATGCTGCCTTCGTGGAAGTTCTACGTACCGCTTCCGTACCAACGAATTATGTGAAATTAATTTCTGAAAGCGAGCACTTCGAGAAGCATTCATTGATCGATTGTGAATTGTTAGCATTGGGATTGCAATCCATGTTACGCGATGTAAACCACGTATCACTATAGTACATGCATATATATGTTTAATAATAAAGGTATAACAATTTTCAAATAAATATTATTATTTATTCAAAACAGTGTGTGTTTTATTAATGTACATCCATCCATGCGTACTTAAATTATAAAATCAGTATTTGCGTAAAAATAACGTTTGTATGGGAGGGATCTTCTTGCTCGCGGGTAGAGGAATCGGTCGCCGTTGTCATTGTGCTCGTCTTCGCTGCAGTTCCCATTGCTATACAAAACAAAAAAAAATTGTTACATATTCGTTTCTCTACATATAACGCGCAAAGTAGATGCAATGCGTGTGTATGACTCACATTAGGTGCCGCTACGTATATAATTCCATACTTTATGGACATTCTCCAGCGCGCAAACACTGCCGTCGTTGTGAAACGCGCATCGTGAGGTATTCGTTGAAGCCATAGATTTCAGGTTAGGAACGTCGGGATCCACGGTGTCAGGCGTGATACCGCAATAATCATCGTCAACGTCGTAGCCGCCGTCGTCCTCAACGGTTCGAGCGTTGATAATCTTTTTCCCCTTCGGCTTGTACACATCGCAGATATCCTCGACGATTATGTCCGGCAGTAGTTGCAGCATCCAGGTTTTCTTTTCCGCACCTTTCACGATGGCGAAGTCGATGTTCGCGAGTGCGCTGGCGAGCAGTTCCGGAAGTTTCCAGTATGGAACGCAGCCATCAGACCAGCGGAGACCGTGATGATGCTTCGCGAGCCAGGACGCTTGACATTTCTCGAACGAATTCAGATGATTCCAGAAGTATGGCGGCTCGAATATCCAGTGGCTGATCGTCGACGTTTCATCGATATTGCTGCTGCTGCTGCTGCTGCTTGTGCGAATCGCGATCTCTTTCACGACGAAATCACGTTCGGTTTTGAAACCTTGCATGTCGACAACGGCGAACATCGTTATTCGTATAAGTAGTAGCGTCGGTGACGAATCACTAACTGCGGACTTTGACATTTACATCATCGTTTTAAAACAGTAGCAGTATCCGCAGTAGTAGTAGTAGTATTAGTAGTAGTAGTAATAATAATCGTTCACGCACGCACACTATATTAGTTTGCGTACCACGTTGGTTAAAGGGTTGTATTCGACTATACGATCGTGTATCATCAAACAGTACGCGGTAGTATTAGCGGGAACATTTTCTTTGAATTCGAAATCTATTCGCACGTCCACAGTGGCGCTCTTCAACGACTCGTTTTGCCTAGAACAATCTATGACCGCGATAGGCGCGTATTTACGGAATTCGATCGCATTCACGCATAGTACGATCGACCGAATTTCGCGTACATATCGTACAGGAGCGCGTATTTATTCTTATCGAAATCCAAGTTCAAGTCGTCGTACGGAAACGCCTCGGAATTTAGATAGAGTCGAAGGTTCGTGAGATTATTCGAGTCAAATCTGCTCGCGGATTTATCGGGATAATTCTTTCGATCGGTTGCGTGCCGAATAACACGTATCGGGGTTTCTCGATTTGCGACGTAGCTTTCACGGTCCACGTGTGTTTCGTTGTAGCTTGCAGTAACGGATACTCGTGCAAGCTCCACGATCGGAAACTCATCGCGATCGGTCGGCCGCTTTCCAGGATACGTAGCATCGACAGTTTCTTCACTTCCTCCAAAACGACATGGGGCATACGCCACTGCACCTTGCGTATCTCAAGTTTCGGCCACGCAGTGGTGGAGGTGCAGTGCATCGCGTATAAGGATTAGCTCTTGCCGCGCGTTCATCACGATGTGTTTGTAATCCTCGCAGAATCCTAATAACACGTTCAGGGGTACGCAGAAATTGAAAGCGCCCGAATGAAAAATGTCGTTATCGTAATCGATGGCATAATTCCAACCAGCATTCGCGAGCACTTTGCTTCTATCGGCCGACAACGAAACGTAATTTTTCAACGTGGTAGTGATTCCTGGATTTCGGCAACGATCGATCTCGACACCGTTCAATTCGTATCGAATCTCATCGAACATGAACGCAACGCAATTATTGTCTAGAACAGCGGTCGCGGACGTTGCCGGACCTGCCGCGTTCTGCGCCGACAACGTGCCACGACCTTCGATGTAGAGAAAACTTTCGCACGGAAGCGTGTACAGATCTTGCTGTTGTATGGGGATTCTTATCTCGTCGCTATTGTCGAACGTCGTGTTGGCGTACGGATTATATGTGTGTAACTCGATCTTCGTGATACGATTGTCGAAGGTTGGCGTATTCGCCACATCCAGAATAATCGACATCGTGGTTGCGTGTCTAATAGGCAACGATGAATCCTAGCGATCGTAGGAAACGTGCGTTTCGGCGAGTCAACGGCTTGCTTCTCCTTATGAGTCCTCTTCTTATCGCTCCACCCGTCTTTATTCTTCTACTTTCACCTATCGATAAAGGGTCGCGGCGATGACGCGAGACAGAGACGTCAGGAGTAGCAGCGACGACTGATGATTCGTACGTGTGATCAAACACTAACATACTACACACGCGTGCATACACGTGCGGTCATGCTACCTATCGCGCGGACGTCGTTGAACGTGCAAACGAATCGTTATTTCTTCGCCGCGAAAATCTATAGGACAATCGTATTGATCGACGATGCGCAGCGTTAGATCGTGTATCGCTCGTGCGACGATCGGCAGGTAAATGACGTCTCGCGGAGTTTCCGATATCTTATATCCCGGCGGCACGCGAGGTGAAAATTCGTGGATAGTGTGTACCGGTTTATCGTTGCTGTACGCGCCGGTAGTTACGTTGCACGTTACTCTGATCACGTTAACGTTTATAATATTCACGGGTACGTCGGACTCGTGCCAGATTCTCGGTATTAAGACACGATTCGGGGAAAATCCTAACAACGAGCCTACATTGTTGGATTTCGTGAAGTCTGCAAAGAACGAACAGTACATCTTGCTTTTCATGGTGTTGTTGTTAGCTCGTAGCATTAGAGGGTACTTGTCGTCCTCGTCGTTCCCGTTGTTACCGCGTTTTCGAGGATATCGATCGAGTAATCGTTGCTTCAGATACTCGGCGATAGCGTCTAATTCGTAGGAACCGTGGGGAATCGTAATGTATTCATGAGCGGCGTCGACGATGGAGTTGTTTTCGGTGTCATAGTTCACGATGAAATAGAATTTATCGTTGCTCGAGTCGATGTTTGGTATCGTGTGAAACGTCTCCAAGTCCGTGAGTCCTAAGTCGTATTGACCAGCACTCAACTCTATCGGTGGGAAATAATTTACCGTGAGCACGCTGCTGCGACCCGTTAACGTGAGCGTGAACGACACATATCATAGATTACACTCGCGAGACGGAGAGAAAGGAAGTGACGCGCGCGTACGAATACTCGGCAATTTATCGATATTATGTGTCTTTATTAAAGAAAATATGGATTACCATTACGCATGGTTACATTGAAACGAAATCTTAGTACACACCGTTATTAGTACGTATGCCATAATTCTATAGACTTTTGCTGTAAAAATTGCATGCATAAGCGACCGCAATTCATCTCGTCGAAACGTTGAAAACGATTGTGATTGTACGTGATCGTTGTACCGCGTCCGAAATAGTGAATCAATTCCGTTGGTGGTCGCAGATTCCCAAAACTATCAAAGTACTGCACTCGTGGTCCACGTTTCGCGTACGCGACCCAGTGTGTACCGGTGCCTCGATTCTCGTCCAGATTCACGATACCGCATTCGTTGCTGCGTGCGCGCGTGGGAAGCGTGTCGCGCATAAACACTCCTCGAAAGAACGGAATGCTGGCGCACTCGCGCTCTAATTGCAGGTTCGTCATAGGTTGCTGGTTTATCGCCGCCACCGTCGCCATGCGCCTACGCGATCGGCGTTTTTTTTTCTTCATCTGCACTCGTCGTTGGCGCCGCCGTCTCGGGTTCAAGCCCGCGCCTCGCTTGTACGGTGTCAGATGCATCCCTCGCCCTTCCATCGCACGATGATGACGCAACGTCTCTTCCAGCTGTTTTCGAGACGCCTTCGAATCGTTGACCGCTTTGGTTATACCAGTCGCTCCACCGGCTAATACCCCGATAGCTGATAAAGCGGGCAATACGAACGGAAGAAATTGAAGAAAGCCAACGCGTTTCGCCACTCGTAGATTACGATGTCGTCGTCGCCGTTGCGGATGTTTCCTTCCAGACTTTCTCTGTTTACGTTTCGTCCTTCTCATACCCATGCCGAGTTTAGTCTTAGCCTTCATCGTTGCCCACACTCCAGTCGCTGCGGCTTTTTCGCCAAAGGTCGCGTCGTTCGCGAATACTCGTTCTCGCGCTCGTTCGGCTAACGCACTACCCGCCTCGTGTCGTCCCTCTAAATCCTTTCGACGAGAGTACGCGATATCGTGGTCGCGGCACGCTACGTCCAGGGGATTCACACCTTCGTCGCCACGAGCCGATCGCTTTAGCAAACGCGTTCCCGGTCCGCAGAACTGATAACCCGGAACGTGTAGTTCGAATGGCAGACGGTTTATGATGCCATTCACGAGACCCGATCCAGTCTTCTTCTTCTTCAGATTCTTCTTCTTCAGATTCTTCTTCTTCTTCTTGTAAGATGTCGCAGTCGTTGATGCTATCATATACGTTAGAATAATCACGATAGCTACTACAATAATAGACGCGTACGCACGCTTCACCGATCACAGTGATAGTGACCTGCGCGACGCGTGCCACGAATATAAATAGTCATCCTTCGTCACACGCGCGCGAATACCTGAGAAACCCCGCGAACATGCGATTCGCGAAACAGTCGAACGTTATTCGCGTAACCGCGAATCGAATGCTCGAAGATGATAGGGATGCGAGTCGAGCGAACAGACACGGCCCGTTGCTGCCGAATAGCGAGCGAGGTGTGATTTGTGGACCGTCAGGGTGTGGAAAAACGAATGTGCTTTTAAGTATGCTAGAGAGTCCGAACGGTTTGCGTTTTGAGAACGTGTACGTGTACTCGAAATCGTTGCATCAGCCAAAGTATCGTTATCTCGAGCAGGTGTTGGCGCTCGTCGACGGAATCGAATACTTTCCCTACTCGGACAACACTGAGATCGTTCCACCGAGAGACGCTCGGCCCGATTGGATCTTCGTGTTCGACGACGTAGCGTGCGACGAACAGAACGCGATACGCGAATACTTCTCTATGGGTCGTCACTCGAACGTGGATTGCTTTTATTTGTGTCAGTCGTATGCTAGAATACCTAAACATTTGATCAGGGACAACGCAAATTTTCTCATGCTATTCAAATAAGACGGCACGAACTTGCGCCGCGTGTACAACGATCATGTGAACACAGACATGATGTTCGAGTCGTTCAACAACTTGTGTGCGAGATGTTGGCGTCGACGATACGATTTCGTGGTGATCGATAAGGATAGTTCCATGTACGAAGGTCGGTGTCGAAGAGGATTTAACAAGTTCGTCGTACCCCGCGGACATTAGTAAACCGCGAGTCGTTCATCGAGCAACACGAAATGTCTAACGAACAGACGACGACGACGACGACGACGACGACGACGACGACGACGACGACGACGACGACGACGACGACGACGACGACGACGACGACGACGACGACGACGACGACGACGACGACGACGACGACGACGACGACGACGACGACGACGACGACGACGACGACGACGACGACGACGACGACGACGACGACGACGACGACGACGACGACGACGACGACGACGACGACGACGACGACGACGACGACGACGACGACGACGACGACGACGACGACGACGACGACGACGACGACGACGACGACGACGACGACGACGACGACGACGACGACGACGACGACGACGACGACGACGACGACGACGACGACGACGACGACGACGACGACGACGACGACGACGACGACGACGACGACGACGACGACGACGACGACGACGACGACGACGACGACGACGACGACGACGACGACGACGACGACGACGACGACGACGACGACGACGACGACGACGACGACGACGACGACGACGACGACGACGACGACGACGACGACGACGACGACGACGACGACGACGACGACGACGACGACGACGACGACGACGACGACGACGACGACGACGACGACGACGACGACGACGACGACGACGACGACGACGACGACGACGACGACGACGACGACGACGACGACGACGACGACGACGACGACGACGACGACGACGACGACGACGACGACGACGACGACGACGACGACGACGACGACGACGACGACGACGACGACGACGACGACGACGACGACGACGACGACGACGACGACGACGACGACGACGACGACGACGACGACGACGACGACGACGACGACGACGACGACGACGACGACGACGACGACGACGACGACGACGACGACGACGACGACGACGACGACGACGACGACGACGACGACGACGACGACGACGACGACGACGACGACGACGACGACGACGACGACGACGACGACGACGACGACGACGACGACGACGACGACGACGACGACGACGACGACGACGACGACGACGACGACGACGACGACGACGACGACGACGACGACGACGACGACGACGACGACGACGACGACGACGACGACGACGACGACGACGACGACGACGACGACGACGACGACGACGACGACGACGACGACGACGACGACGACGACGACGACGACGACGACGACGACGACGACGACGACGACGACGACGACGACGACGACGACGACGACGACGACGACGACGACGACGACGACGACGACGACGACGACGACGACGACGACGACGACGACGACGACGACGACGACGACGACGACGACGACGACGACGACGACGACGACGACGACGACGACGACGACGACGACGACGACGACGACGACGACGACGACGACGACGACGACGACGACGACGACGACGACGACGACGACGACGACGACGACGACGACGACGACGACGACGACGACGACGACGACGACGACGACGACGACGACGACGACGACGACGACGACGACGACGACGACGACGACGACGACGACGACGACGACGACGACGACGACGACGACGACGACGACGACGACGACGACGACGACGACGACGACGACGACGACGACGACGACGACGACGACGACGACGACGACGACGACGACGACGACGACGACGACGACGACGACGACGACGACGACGACGACGACGACGACGACGACGACGACGACGACGACGACGACGACGACGACGACGACGACGACGACGACGACGACGACGACGACGACGACGACGACGACGACGACGACGACGACGACGACGACGACGACGACGACGACGACGACGACGACGACGACGACGACGACGACGACGACGACGACGACGACGACGACGACGACGACGACGACGACGACGACGACGACGACGACGACGACGACGACGACGACGACGACGACGACGACGACGACGACGACGACGACGACGACGACGACGACGACGACGACGACGACGACGACGACGACGACGACGACGACGACGACGACGACGACGACGACGACGACGACGACGACGACGACGACGACGACGACGACGACGACGACGACGACGACGACGACGACGACGACGACGACGACGACGACGACGACGACGACGACGACGACGACGACGACGACGACGACGACGACGACGACGACGACGACGACGACGACGACGACGACGACGACGACGACGACGACGACGACGACGACGACGACGACGACGACGACGACGACGACGACGACGACGACGACGACGACGACGACGACGACGACGACGACGACGACGACGACGACGACGACGACGACGACGACGACGACGACGACGACGACGACGACGACGACGACGACGACGACGACGACGACGACGACGACGACGACGACGACGACGACGACGACGACGACGACGACGACGACGACGACGACGACGACGACGACGACGACGACGACGACGACGACGACGACGACGACGACGACGACGACGACGACGACGACGACGACGACGACGACGACGACGACGACGACGACGACGACGACGACGACGACGACGACGACGACGACGACGACGACGACGACGACGACGACGACGACGACGACGACGACGACGACGACGACGACGACGACGACGACGACGACGACGACGACGACGACGACGACGACGACGACGACGACGACGACGACGACGACGACGACGACGACGACGACGACGACGACGACGACGACGACGACGACGACGACGACGACGACGACGACGACGACGACGACGACGACGACGACGACGACGACGACGACGACGACGACGACGACGACGACGACGACGACGACGACGACGACGACGACGACGACGACGACGACGACGACGACGACGACGACGACGACGACGACGACGACGACGACGACGACGACGACGACGACGACGACGACGACGACGACGACGACGACGACGACGACGACGACGACGACGACGACGACGACGACGACGACGACGACGACGACGACGACGACGACGACGACGACGACGACGACGACGACGACGACGACGACGACGACGACGACGACGACGACGACGACGACGACGACGACGACGACGACGACGACGACGACGACGACGACGACGACGACGACGACGACGACGACGACGACGACGACGACGACGACGACGACGACGACGACGACGACGACGACGACGACGACGACGACGACGACGACGACGACGACGACGACGACGACGACGACGACGACGACGACGACGACGACGACGACGACGACGACGACGACGACGACGACGACGACGACGACGACGACGACGACGACGACGACGACGACGACGACGACGACGACGACGACGACGACGACGACGACGACGACGACGACGACGACGACGACGACGACGACGACGACGACGACGACGACGACGACGACGACGACGACGACGACGACGACGACGACGACGACGACGACGACGACGACGACGACGACGACGACGACGACGACGACGACGACGACGACGACGACGACGACGACGACGACGACGACGACGACGACGACGACGACGACGACGACGACGACGACGACGACGACGACGACGACGACGACGACGACGACGACGACGACGACGACGACGACGACGACGACGACGACGACGACGACGACGACGACGACGACGACGACGACGACGACGACGACGACGACGACGACGACGACGACGACGACGACGACGACGACGACGACGACGACGACGACGACGACGACGACGACGACGACGACGACGACGACGACGACGACGACGACGACGACGACGACGACGACGACGACGACGACGACGACGACGACGACGACGACGACGACGACGACGACGACGACGACGACGACGACGACGACGACGACGACGACGACGACGACGACGACGACGACGACGACGACGACGACGACGACGACGACGACGACGACGACGACGACGACGACGACGACGACGACGACGACGACGACGACGACGACGACGACGACGACGACGACGACGACGACGACGACGACGACGACGACGACGACGACGACGACGACGACGACGACGACGACGACGACGACGACGACGACGACGACGACGACGACGACGACGACGACGACGACGACGACGACGACGACGACGACGACGACGACGACGACGACGACGACGACGACGACGACGACGACGACGACGACGACGACGACGACGACGACGACGACGACGACGACGACGACGACGACGACGACGACGACGACGACGACGACGACGACGACGACGACGACGACGACGACGACGACGACGACGACGACGACGACGACGACGACGACGACGACGACGACGACGACGACGACGACGACGACGACGACGACGACGACGACGACGACGACGACGACGACGACGACGACGACGACGACGACGACGACGACGACGACGACGACGACGACGACGACGACGACGACGACGACGACGACGACGACGACGACGACGACGACGACGACGACGACGACGACGACGACGACGACGACGACGACGACGACGACGACGACGACGACGACGACGACGACGACGACGACGACGACGACGACGACGACGACGACGACGACGACGACGACGACGACGACGACGACGACGACGACGACGACGACGACGACGACGACGACGACGACGACGACGACGACGACGACGACGACGACGACGACGACGACGACGACGACGACGACGACGACGACGACGACGACGACGACGACGACGACGACGACGACGACGACGACGACGACGACGACGACGACGACGACGACGACGACGACGACGACGACGACGACGACGACGACGACGACGACGACGACGACGACGACGACGACGACGACGACGACGACGACGACGACGACGACGACGACGACGACGACGACGACGACGACGACGACGACGACGACGACGACGACGACGACGACGACGACGACGACGACGACGACGACGACGACGACGACGACGACGACGACGACGACGACGACGACGACGACGACGACGACGACGACGACGACGACGACGACGACGACGACGACGACGACGACGACGACGACGACGACGACGACGACGACGACGACGACGACGACGACGACGACGACGACGACGACGACGACGACGACGACGACGACGACGACGACGACGACGACGACGACGACGACGACGACGACGACGACGACGACGACGACGACGACGACGACGACGACGACGACGACGACGACGACGACGACGACGACGACGACGACGACGACGACGACGACGACGACGACGACGACGACGACGACGACGACGACGACGACGACGACGACGACGACGACGACGACGACGACGACGACGACGACGACGACGACGACGACGACGACGACGACGACGACGACGACGACGACGACGACGACGACGACGACGACGACGACGACGACGACGACGACGACGACGACGACGACGACGACGACGACGACGACGACGACGACGACGACGACGACGACGACGACGACGACGACGACGACGACGACGACGACGACGACGACGACGACGACGACGACGACGACGACGACGACGACGACGACGACGACGACGACGACGACGACGACGACGACGACGACGACGACGACGACGACGACGACGACGACGACGACGACGACGACGACGACGACGACGACGACGACGACGACGACGACGACGACGACGACGACGACGACGACGACGACGACGACGACGACGACGACGACGACGACGACGACGACGACGACGACGACGACGACGACGACGACGACGACGACGACGACGACGACGACGACGACGACGACGACGACGACGACGACGACGACGACGACGACGACGACGACGACGACGACGACGACGACGACGACGACGACGACGACGACGACGACGACGACGACGACGACGACGACGACGACGACGACGACGACGACGACGACGACGACGACGACGACGACGACGACGACGACGACGACGACGACGACGACGACGACGACGACGACGACGACGACGACGACGACGACGACGACGACGACGACGACGACGACGACGACGACGACGACGACGACGACGACGACGACGACGACGACGACGACGACGACGACGACGACGACGACGACGACGACGACGACGACGACGACGACGACGACGACGACGACGACGACGACGACGACGACGACGACGACGACGACGACGACGACGACGACGACGACGACGACGACGACGACGACGACGACGACGACGACGACGACGACGACGACGACGACGACGACGACGACGACGACGACGACGACGACGACGACGACGACGACGACGACGACGACGACGACGACGACGACGACGACGACGACGACGACGACGACGACGACGACGACGACGACGACGACGACGACGACGACGACGACGACGACGACGACGACGACGACGACGACGACGACGACGACGACGACGACGACGACGACGACGACGACGACGACGACGACGACGACGACGACGACGACGACGACGACGACGACGACGACGACGACGACGACGACGACGACGACGACGACGACGACGACGACGACGACGACGACGACGACGACGACGACGACGACGACGACGACGACGACGACGACGACGACGACGACGACGACGACGACGACGACGACGACGACGACGACGACGACGACGACGACGACGACGACGACGACGACGACGACGACGACGACGACGACGACGACGACGACGACGACGACGACGACGACGACGACGACGACGACGACGACGACGACGACGACGACGACGACGACGACGACGACGACGACGACGACGACGACGACGACGACGACGACGACGACGACGACGACGACGACGACGACGACGACGACGACGACGACGACGACGACGACGACGACGACGACGACGACGACGACGACGACGACGACGACGACGACGACGACGACGACGACGACGACGACGACGACGACGACGACGACGACGACGACGACGACGACGACGACGACGACGACGACGACGACGACGACGACGACGACGACGACGACGACGACGACGACGACGACGACGACGACGACGACGACGACGACGACGACGACGACGACGACGACGACGACGACGACGACGACGACGACGACGACGACGACGACGACGACGACGACGACGACGACGACGACGACGACGACGACGACGACGACGACGACGACGACGACGACGACGACGACGACGACGACGACGACGACGACGACGACGACGACGACGACGACGACGACGACGACGACGACGACGACGACGACGACGACGACGACGACGACGACGACGACGACGACGACGACGACGACGACGACGACGACGACGACGACGACGACGACGACGACGACGACGACGACGACGACGACGACGACGACGACGACGACGACGACGACGACGACGACGACGACGACGACGACGACGACGACGACGACGACGACGACGACGACGACGACGACGACGACGACGACGACGACGACGACGACGACGACGACGACGACGACGACGACGACGACGACGACGACGACGACGACGACGACGACGACGACGACGACGACGACGACGACGACGACGACGACGACGACGACGACGACGACGACGACGACGACGACGACGACGACGACGACGACGACGACGACGACGACGACGACGACGACGACGACGACGACGACGACGACGACGACGACGACGACGACGACGACGACGACGACGACGACGACGACGACGACGACGACGACGACGACGACGACGACGACGACGACGACGACGACGACGACGACGACGACGACGACGACGACGACGACGACGACGACGACGACGACGACGACGACGACGACGACGACGACGACGACGACGACGACGACGACGACGACGACGACGACGACGACGACGACGACGACGACGACGACGACGACGACGACGACGACGACGACGACGACGACGACGACGACGACGACGACGACGACGACGACGACGACGACGACGACGACGACGACGACGACGACGACGACGACGACGACGACGACGACGACGACGACGACGACGACGACGACGACGACGACGACGACGACGACGACGACGACGACGACGACGACGACGACGACGACGACGACGACGACGACGACGACGACGACGACGACGACGACGACGACGACGACGACGACGACGACGACGACGACGACGACGACGACGACGACGACGACGACGACGACGACGACGACGACGACGACGACGACGACGACGACGACGACGACGACGACGACGACGACGACGACGACGACGACGACGACGACGACGACGACGACGACGACGACGACGACGACGACGACGACGACGACGACGACGACGACGACGACGACGACGACGACGACGACGACGACGACGACGACGACGACGACGACGACGACGACGACGACGACGACGACGACGACGACGACGACGACGACGACGACGACGACGACGACGACGACGACGACGACGACGACGACGACGACGACGACGACGACGACGACGACGACGACGACGACGACGACGACGACGACGACGACGACGACGACGACGACGACGACGACGACGACGACGACGACGACGACGACGACGACGACGACGACGACGACGACGACGACGACGACGACGACGACGACGACGACGACGACGACGACGACGACGACGACGACGACGACGACGACGACGACGACGACGACGACGACGACGACGACGACGACGACGACGACGACGACGACGACGACGACGACGACGACGACGACGACGACGACGACGACGACGACGACGACGACGACGACGACGACGACGACGACGACGACGACGACGACGACGACGACGACGACGACGACGACGACGACGACGACGACGACGACGACGACGACGACGACGACGACGACGACGACGACGACGACGACGACGACGACGACGACGACGACGACGACGACGACGACGACGACGACGACGACGACGACGACGACGACGACGACGACGACGACGACGACGACGACGACGACGACGACGACGACGACGACGACGACGACGACGACGACGACGACGACGACGACGACGACGACGACGACGACGACGACGACGACGACGACGACGACGACGACGACGACGACGACGACGACGACGACGACGACGACGACGACGACGACGACGACGACGACGACGACGACGACGACGACGACGACGACGACGACGACGACGACGACGACGACGACGACGACGACGACGACGACGACGACGACGACGACGACGACGACGACGACGACGACGACGACGACGACGACGACGACGACGACGACGACGACGACGACGACGACGACGACGACGACGACGACGACGACGACGACGACGACGACGACGACGACGACGACGACGACGACGACGACGACGACGACGACGACGACGACGACGACGACGACGACGACGACGACGACGACGACGACGACGACGACGACGACGACGACGACGACGACGACGACGACGACGACGACGACGACGACGACGACGACGACGACGACGACGACGACGACGACGACGACGACGACGACGACGACGACGACGACGACGACGACGACGACGACGACGACGACGACGACGACGACGACGACGACGACGACGACGACGACGACGACGACGACGACGACGACGACGACGACGACGACGACGACGACGACGACGACGACGACGACGACGACGACGACGACGACGACGACGACGACGACGACGACGACGACGACGACGACGACGACGACGACGACGACGACGACGACGACGACGACGACGACGACGACGACGACGACGACGACGACGACGACGACGACGACGACGACGACGACGACGACGACGACGACGACGACGACGACGACGACGACGACGACGACGACGACGACGACGACGACGACGACGACGACGACGACGACGACGACGACGACGACGACGACGACGACGACGACGACGACGACGACGACGACGACGACGACGACGACGACGACGACGACGACGACGACGACGACGACGACGACGACGACGACGACGACGACGACGACGACGACGACGACGACGACGACGACGACGACGACGACGACGACGACGACGACGACGACGACGACGACGACGACGACGACGACGACGACGACGACGACGACGACGACGACGACGACGACGACGACGACGACGACGACGACGACGACGACGACGACGACGACGACGACGACGACGACGACGACGACGACGACGACGACGACGACGACGACGACGACGACGACGACGACGACGACGACGACGACGACGACGACGACGACGACGACGACGACGACGACGACGACGACGACGACGACGACGACGACGACGACGACGACGACGACGACGACGACGACGACGACGACGACGACGACGACGACGACGACGACGACGACGACGACGACGACGACGACGACGACGACGACGACGACGACGACGACGACGACGACGACGACGACGACGACGACGACGACGACGACGACGACGACGACGACGACGACGACGACGACGACGACGACGACGACGACGACGACGACGACGACGACGACGACGACGACGACGACGACGACGACGACGACGACGACGACGACGACGACGACGACGACGACGACGACGACGACGACGACGACGACGACGACGACGACGACGACGACGACGACGACGACGACGACGACGACGACGACGACGACGACGACGACGACGACGACGACGACGACGACGACGACGACGACGACGACGACGACGACGACGACGACGACGACGACGACGACGACGACGACGACGACGACGACGACGACGACGACGACGACGACGACGACGACGACGACGACGACGACGACGACGACGACGACGACGACGACGACGACGACGACGACGACGACGACGACGACGACGACGACGACGACGACGACGACGACGACGACGACGACGACGACGACGACGACGACGACGACGACGACGACGACGACGACGACGACGACGACGACGACGACGACGACGACGACGACGACGACGACGACGACGACGACGACGACGACGACGACGACGACGACGACGACGACGACGACGACGACGACGACGACGACGACGACGACGACGACGACGACGACGACGACGACGACGACGACGACGACGACGACGACGACGACGACGACGACGACGACGACGACGACGACGACGACGACGACGACGACGACGACGACGACGACGACGACGACGACGACGACGACGACGACGACGACGACGACGACGACGACGACGACGACGACGACGACGACGACGACGACGACGACGACGACGACGACGACGACGACGACGACGACGACGACGACGACGACGACGACGACGACGACGACGACGACGACGACGACGACGACGACGACGACGACGACGACGACGACGACGACGACGACGACGACGACGACGACGACGACGACGACGACGACGACGACGACGACGACGACGACGACGACGACGACGACGACGACGACGACGACGACGACGACGACGACGACGACGACGACGACGACGACGACGACGACGACGACGACGACGACGACGACGACGACGACGACGACGACGACGACGACGACGACGACGACGACGACGACGACGACGACGACGACGACGACGACGACGACGACGACGACGACGACGACGACGACGACGACGACGACGACGACGACGACGACGACGACGACGACGACGACGACGACGACGACGACGACGACGACGACGACGACGACGACGACGACGACGACGACGACGACGACGACGACGACGACGACGACGACGACGACGACGACGACGACGACGACGACGACGACGACGACGACGACGACGACGACGACGACGACGACGACGACGACGACGACGACGACGACGACGACGACGACGACGACGACGACGACGACGACGACGACGACGACGACGACGACGACGACGACGACGACGACGACGACGACGACGACGACGACGACGACGACGACGACGACGACGACGACGACGACGACGACGACGACGACGACGACGACGACGACGACGACGACGACGACGACGACGACGACGACGACGACGACGACGACGACGACGACGACGACGACGACGACGACGACGACGACGACGACGACGACGACGACGACGACGACGACGACGACGACGACGACGACGACGACGACGACGACGACGACGACGACGACGACGACGACGACGACGACGACGACGACGACGACGACGACGACGACGACGACGACGACGACGACGACGACGACGACGACGACGACGACGACGACGACGACGACGACGACGACGACGACGACGACGACGACGACGACGACGACGACGACGACGACGACGACGACGACGACGACGACGACGACGACGACGACGACGACGACGACGACGACGACGACGACGACGACGACGACGACGACGACGACGACGACGACGACGACGACGACGACGACGACGACGACGACGACGACGACGACGACGACGACGACGACGACGACGACGACGACGACGACGACGACGACGACGACGACGACGACGACGACGACGACGACGACGACGACGACGACGACGACGACGACGACGACGACGACGACGACGACGACGACGACGACGACGACGACGACGACGACGACGACGACGACGACGACGACGACGACGACGACGACGACGACGACGACGACGACGACGACGACGACGACGACGACGACGACGACGACGACGACGACGACGACGACGACGACGACGACGACGACGACGACGACGACGACGACGACGACGACGACGACGACGACGACGACGACGACGACGACGACGACGACGACGACGACGACGACGACGACGACGACGACGACGACGACGACGACGACGACGACGACGACGACGACGACGACGACGACGACGACGACGACGACGACGACGACGACGACGACGACGACGACGACGACGACGACGACGACGACGACGACGACGACGACGACGACGACGACGACGACGACGACGACGACGACGACGACGACGACGACGACGACGACGACGACGACGACGACGACGACGACGACGACGACGACGACGACGACGACGACGACGACGACGACGACGACGACGACGACGACGACGACGACGACGACGACGACGACGACGACGACGACGACGACGACGACGACGACGACGACGACGACGACGACGACGACGACGACGACGACGACGACGACGACGACGACGACGACGACGACGACGACGACGACGACGACGACGACGACGACGACGACGACGACGACGACGACGACGACGACGACGACGACGACGACGACGACGACGACGACGACGACGACGACGACGACGACGACGACGACGACGACGACGACGACGACGACGACGACGACGACGACGACGACGACGACGACGACGACGACGACGACGACGACGACGACGACGACGACGACGACGACGACGACGACGACGACGACGACGACGACGACGACGACGACGACGACGACGACGACGACGACGACGACGACGACGACGACGACGACGACGACGACGACGACGACGACGACGACGACGACGACGACGACGACGACGACGACGACGACGACGACGACGACGACGACGACGACGACGACGACGACGACGACGACGACGACGACGACGACGACGACGACGACGACGACGACGACGACGACGACGACGACGACGACGACGACGACGACGACGACGACGACGACGACGACGACGACGACGACGACGACGACGACGACGACGACGACGACGACGACGACGACGACGACGACGACGACGACGACGACGACGACGACGACGACGACGACGACGACGACGACGACGACGACGACGACGACGACGACGACGACGACGACGACGACGACGACGACGACGACGACGACGACGACGACGACGACGACGACGACGACGACGACGACGACGACGACGACGACGACGACGACGACGACGACGACGACGACGACGACGACGACGACGACGACGACGACGACGACGACGACGACGACGACGACGACGACGACGACGACGACGACGACGACGACGACGACGACGACGACGACGACGACGACGACGACGACGACGACGACGACGACGACGACGACGACGACGACGACGACGACGACGACGACGACGACGACGACGACGACGACGACGACGACGACGACGACGACGACGACGACGACGACGACGACGACGACGACGACGACGACGACGACGACGACGACGACGACGACGACGACGACGACGACGACGACGACGACGACGACGAGCAACGTTGACGCGAAGCATTCGCGAAAACATCACCAACGTCATCGACAAAAAGGAATGAAACATCAAAATGGTACGAAACGCCGGGCCGCGGACACAAAGGTGGAAATCGCCAAAGTTAGACGAATCGGGACGATCCGAACGAATTGGTCGATAGGCTTGGATTGCTCGTAGCATCGCGCGCGGCAGGTCACACGGGTCACGATAACGAAATCGCATCCATCGTGGAGGAACTTCACGAGGACGGGCGCATCTTAAATTGAACGATCCGATGATCGTCGCGTCAGTAGCGTTCGCGCGCACGCATCGTTATGTCGGTGAACAAGTTTGGCACCTCGTTACGCAATAACGACAATAACAACAACAACAATAATAACAGCGAAGCGGTGATGACAATGACGAGACTATTATCCTCGGCGGATGAACGCTTTACCCAAAAAATCGAAACGGCTATCGCGAGCGCGCGACTGGACGCCGAGTATCAACGATCTCAACTCGAGACGCGTGTACAACGAACGATCACGGATATCGTTAGCGCGCAATTGTCCCAACTAGAGGAAGATTTAAATACCGCGATGGAACGACGCTTCGATCACTTGAAAGACAGACTCGACGAGTTGACGATGTCGGCAACGACGCCGACTGCGATAACAACCACGGATCGATACAAGCGAAAAGCAAACGAGGGTCTACGACGACGATGACGATGATCAATGATGCTGACAATATCGACTACGACTTCGAAACGACTAATAACGAACGATCGCGAAATACGTGCACCAGATTGCGTTTTACGTACGCTCGAGGAACTGATACTAATTCTAACGTCTTTGGAACGTCGCGACCATCCCCGACCACCCGCGAAGCATGAACAAGGAGCGAGTACAACTAGTGAACGAATTACACGCCCCGGCTAGACGGAATTTCCCACGGCGTAGCGTCGTGATTCGCGGCAACGATGATTTGTGGCAGGCCGATTTGGTGGAGATGCGTCCGTACGCGAAGGAAAATCGTGGATATCATTACATACTCACGATCATCGACGCGTTCAGCAAGTACGCGTGGGCCGTACCCGTGAAAACGAAAAGTGGACGCGACGTGACCGCGGCGTTCGCGACCGTATTGCGACAGAGCGCTAAATGTCCGCGCAATTTACAAACCGACATGGGTAAGGAGTTTTACAACGCGGAGTTTCAACGATGCGCGAAGACCCGGGGGATCAACCACTACTCCACGTACAGCGTGATGAAAGCGTCGATCGTCGAACGTTTCAATCGCACGCTGAAAAACCTCATGTGGAAGCAATTCTCCTTGAACGCGTCCTATCGTTGGATCGACCTGTTACCTGCGCTCGAACGCACCTACAATCATCGCAAGCATCGAACGATCAACGCCCGACCCGTTGACGTGACCCCCGCGACGCGTTTGTTGTTCGCCGCGAATGAGCCCATCCCCCTATCTGCCTCGAAAGGTGTTCGACGACGCACGAAATTCAAAGTCGGTGACAAGGTACGCGTGAGCAAGTTCAAGACCCTCTTCGAGAAGGGGTACACTCCGAACTGGTCGACCGAGGTATTCGAAATCGTAACCGTACAACGAACGTTCCCGGTGACGTACATTCTGCGCGATTCCGCGGGAGAGCCGATCTCGGGTGGATTCTACGAGTACGGACTGCATTCGGTCACGAATCCGGACGTCTATCTAGTCGAGAAGATTATTCGTCGCAAGGGAAACCAGGTGTACGTTAAGTGGCTCGGATTCGATTCGTCGCGGAACTCGTGGATACGCGACAAGGATATTCTCTGATTCGTTATCGTGCATGATGTTACTGGAACAAATAAATGGATGAATAAATACATATAAATATATATACATTGTCCGTTTATTCACATTCTCCTCCTCCTCCTCATTCTCATTCTTCTTCTTCTTCTTCGTGCATATATATGCGTACAATTAAGCTTAATAAAGTAGAGAAAATATATATATATACTAATACGTATAAAATACAATTTTGGTTATATTCTACGCTATACATATATCACATATCCATAAATAAATAACATATACGAAAGAAACGTATATACATATGTACATGCAAAAAAAAATACAAACATACAAACATTCTATACAATGGGATTCTCGAGGGACTCGTCGGGCTCAAACTCGAGCTCGGGGATTCGATAATGTCCCCACGGAAGGGTACTGACCCGATCGGTTGAAATATACCGCTTGTCGTGGAACGGACTGAGAGCGTTCTTTTCCCCACTCACGGAATACAGATCGTGCTCTTTGGAGCGTATATTGTTCTGTCGAATCGATTTTTCGGTGAGATCGCGGAGACAACGAATGTAATCATCGAATTGTATATCGTTCGCGACCACGTGTCTCCGCACACCCTTCACTTTTTTAGTCTCACTCGTAGACCCCACTGCCACGTTAAACGTTCTAGTCGCGTACATCTTAGACCGTAGTCCGACGAACTCGGCCATCAAGGCGCCGTTGTTCTCATCTTTCATGAGTCCCGGAACCTTTTTGTTTACGCGGGGCATACCGTACGGATTGTCCACCGCGTAATCACTCGTGTCGAATCGGGCGACGTCACGCTTCATCCTTTCATACGCATCCTCGCATTCCACACTATACATTAAACTGTCGGTGTCGGTGTACAGAACCTTACACCGATCACCGAAATCGGCGCGCATATATTCATACTGAAATTCATACAGACATTCCTTCAATACATCGAGCACACTCATACCTACGTATATCGGTTTGTCGAACTTAACTTTCAGTTTACGCATTTCGATTGCCACTAACTGCTCCGAGAAGATCGTGCGGCTGTGAAAATTCGGTTTCGCGATCAGCGCTTCCGTAACGACCGTCCCACCGCGTCACCAGTCGCACGTCTACGCGATTCCGCACATTTTCCATTGTCTTCCCGTACACCGCGTTGTTCATTAATTTAAATGAAGTCTTTTGAAATTCACTCGTGGCTCGCGTCCTCAAACCGGTGTTCAATTGGATATAGTCGCGCAACCAATGCGACTGATCGAATCGTAACACTCGATGAATTCGCGTCACGCGTAAACCGTGTCGGACGCACTGTTTCAGGTAGCGATAATGGATGACGTATCGCTCCTTATCGTCGAGCGTGGCAAGCAGCTTGGTCTGTTTTCCTCCTGGCGCGTGCTCGCGCACCGGGCAGAATGGAAGGTCGGCGTGGGCGTCGTGGATCTCCTTGGGATATTCGATGTCTACCTCCAGCAGGTATCCCTCAGATTCCTCGGAATCCTCGCCGTCGGGTAGGGATGATACGTCGAGCGCGGCCACTGTCGCATCGTCCAACCATCGAAACCCTCCTTTCGGCATAGCCTGCGACATCGCCCAGCCGTACAAGTTGTTGACGTCGAAGTACATTAGATACGTCGACGGCTTCGACTCGTCGTACATCCCCGCAGGCAGGTGCTTGTTGTTGGCTCGCGCGTACCTGTGCGAGCACTGGCTCAGACCGCCGCGTATGCCACGCTCCACGAACAGTAACATGTCCACGTCGGTCAGAAGCTCTAATCGTACGCTGGTGTACTTGAGCATCGCGTCGCACGTGAAACTTGGTAGCGTGCAATAATGCGCGGGATCCAGATCGTAACTCGCGATACAGTCGGTGCGGAAACTTTCGAATACGTCGGCGAATAACAGTACGTCTGTTTTCAAATACAAATCACTGTACTCGCCCAATGTCTGTACGCGAAAGAGTTCCACACGTTCACGGCGTGCGCGTAATCAGGCTCCGACGCGGCGCGATCGTTCAGCTGATTATAAAACGCTTCGCGGGATGGTAAACGCGTATCGTTCAGTTTGGAGTACGACGATACATAGTCGTACGGGAAGACGCCCTTCCTGGTCAGGAGATCGAACTGATCGTCCGACAGGGATTGAAACTCGCGTCGTAGAATCGCGTGTCGTTCTTTGCCGAGGTCCGAAGCGAGTTTCTCCAGACTAGCGGCCAAGAACTTCAACGAATCTATGAAACGAAAGTTCAATCCCCTCTTCCAATCATTGTTCTCGGCGTCGACTCCCTTGACGTGTTTGGTGAACGATATGTACCGCTCCTTCGTCACTGGCAGCAGATCGATCTGCCCCTCGAACGCGGACGCCAACTCCTTGATCATGAAATGCGCGTCGTAGCCTGATAGATTGTGAAACATTACCGGTATCGTGTACGATCTTTGGAACTGCAAGTTACACGACACGTGGGCCGCGCCTCGATACTCGCCCGTCGAGTGACAATGGTCGCGCACTTTTTTGTCCGTTTCGACGAAAGGTTGCCCGCACACGTGATACGCGATTGCTTCGTTAAAACTTTGCCACTGTTGATGCGTCAACGAGTTCATTGGTTTCGCGTTCCGCAACCATGAATACGCATTGTCCGCAAAGTCTCGAAGTTCTTGCACGAACCATTTCACGCACTCGGTTTCGTGACGATACGCCCAATAACGGCACAGAGACCCGTCGGTGGAGCAATGGATGTAGTATCCCACGCTGTACGCTCTGTGCTGCTGGTACGCGTACGTCCGACTCCGCTCCGCAGGCTCGATGTCCTCCAGCATGCATTCGAAGTCCGCGTAGACGATGAATGGCGCTCGTTCCTTATGTTTGAAATTTTTGAAGTGCAACCATTTATCCTCCGCGGACGGCAATTCGACGGCAAACTCGTTCAGACGTTGGCAGTCCACGTTGTGCTTCGTCAATTGCCCGGATGAATGGAAGAAGCTGAGACATATGTAACGATAATAGCATTAATAATAAACATAAGAATAAATAATATATCGATCGAAATATTTTTTTTTGTTACTCACCTATCGCAAACGAATACTTGGCCATTGTGGTTGCCGAGTTGCTTCGAAATGAGTCTCGACATGCTTCGAATGCACGCGAAATGATATCGTTGAGGGTCCTTGGTGTCCTGTATCAATAGCACGTTCGCGTGCCTCTCCCGCTTGTCCTCGGTTAAACGCAGAGGCACGCAGCTTCCGTCGGACCACGCGTACACGTTTACCGACACGTCGTTCATCCTCTCGAACTTCGTCAGCTGTTCCAACGTTACGGGTAGAGTCATATCGCCCGTGCGAAGCACCTCCGAGTAGTGATGGTACGATGCGATCCTATCACTATTCGCAGCAACGGGGTACAAACTGGCAGCGACAGCCCACAAGAAACATGCACTGTCTCTACTCCGTACATTGACCACTGCCTTTTTAAGAATTACCTCGCGTGGAAGTGGTACGTCGCAGCCGGCGCGAAGAGGGTTATACTTATTAATGTTTATTATTAGGTTTAGCACAGGCCTCAGAGCCCATCCACTATCGCGATCTTGAAACTCCTCGATCGCCACTAATGTGGGAGCGACCACGCACTTTGAATACCACTCGCGCACGTTCGAAGTCATTAACAGTACGCGATTTCGCGTCCCGAAACTTTTCATGTCTGTATTCTCGTTTAACATAAAGTCTGCGTTCAGAATCGTATTCACGACCACACCAGAATGTTCCCTGATAGCGTCTGTCACGCGCGATAGCACCATTCGTCGGGCACCCTCTAAAAATCGACGCGGATCGATGTAACCCACGTTAATGACCGCACCAGTCGAAATACGATTGCGAAACGCGGTTTCCACGTCCTCCCATACGACTTTAGGTGCCGTCGATCGAGCCGAAACCCCACACCCTACTCGCGAAAACCGTGCCCGCACGATCGTACGTAATGTCTTCGTACGCGCGATTAGCGATGCCAGACGCTGCTTCGATGTCACCGACACTCCTTCGCCGCACTGATACTCGATGATGAGTCGTAAGCACGCGTCGCACCGATCCACCCAGTCTCTGAATTCCGTAATCGTGCGTAAAAGCGTTGACATTCGATAAAGGACATTGAACGTATCCATGAATACCTCCATGTTTACTTCTGCCTCTTCGATATTCAATGTTCAATATTCAATATTCAATTAAAAGGCGCGCACGATCAGGCACGAGTGGTTGATTCGACTCTTCCACGTGATGCGGTTCTGATCCGGATATCGAAAACTCAGAGGAGGAATAAGACGTGACAAGTGTTGTCGCACGATAGGAATCGGATGCTCGTCCAAAAATCGTGATAATTCGCGACACAAGAATGTATTCACGGTGATCGTTAATGTTCGAGGGCACAACACTTCGTATACTACGACTGCCCCATTCTCGATGTCGTGTAGCAATTTTAATGGTGTACACGCGATCGCGGTAAAATACCTCATTCGTTGTCGAGACACATCCCTGTCACCGACGATGCAATATAATGTACATTTACGTACAGTACTATATTGCGCGATATGACGTAGTAGTTGACATTGCTCGGGTGAGAATCGCATAAATCCAGCTTGAAAGATCCTACCCCACGATGACTCGCATAATGAGGGCACGCTTAACTCGCCGCGGATTTTATGTCTCTCGATTTCAAGTGTTTGATCGTTCAACTGTGGCATCGTGGATAATGGGTACGCGTTCCCTTCATCGTCGGAAGATGATGACGCAAGCAATGCGTCTCGCGCGTCCAATTCGTCGAGTATCCGCGCTATTATATTCCAAACGTGTGTTCGAGCTATTTCGATGGTATTCTTAAATAACGATAAACGTTGATGCGTGTTTTGCGATATTCGTTGGGTGTTCAAGTACTCGTTGAGGCAGCGTAAATAGTCACTACACGCTATTAGCCACTCACTGCATCGCTCTTCGGTAGTCAGTACTGGAATCCACTCCGTCAACAACTCGTACGAATTTACGAATATGTCCATGTCTCGCGACACTTTTTGCACGTAACGATTATTCGAGATCTTTACCGAAGGACTGCACGGCTCCGATTGAATATACTAACCACCTACCCTAACCGAGATTCATGAGTCGTTATCGCTTCACATTCTTTTCATCTCACACTCTCTCTCTCTCCCTCTCTCACCCTCAACGTCTCAATCAGGTGGCGTGATGTCACACTTGATGTCACACTTGCGTTGCCGCGCGTATCGAATTACAGCGTTAATGATAAGGGTGTTTACACCCGTCACGGTGGTCTCGATCAGCATCCTTAAAATCAGTTCTCAAATGCTACTACAGCGATCAAGACGTTCGTTACCGTGAGAAACGTTTTAACAATTTATCACATCTAAGTCGACTGTAATTGCATCAAAGTGTTGTAAGTGAGTAGTAAGGCTATAAGAGTTCTAACTCAGGTCCTCTGAGGGGAGCGCGGGGGCGGGGGGAAGTGAGGGCGCGCGGGGGAGCGCGGCGGAGAGAAACATGGGCGCGGGGCCTGCGGGGAGTGGAAGAGCGGTTGCGCGCGCACGAGCCGCGGAGTGGGGGAAGCCGCAACCGCGGAGGGGATCAGTCCGGGCCGAGCAGCCGCGGAGACCTGGCCCACCGTCCTCGAAATTTTTCAAAGGGAGAGGCCCACCCCCGAAAAGTCTTTTTTCAGACCTTGACCCACCCCGAAAATTTTTCAGACCTAACCCAGGGAGGGGACGGCCCCCGAAATTTTTTTTCCATACCAACATGCGTCGGAAATTGTTTAATAATTTATTTTTTATCCGAAAGTGTTTCGGACGATGTCGGGAAAGATCGATGTTCTTTTCTTTTACGAACCACGTCTTCGGGACGGAAAGAGAGAGAGCATTACTTTAAAGCTAAATTCGGAGGAGGGAAAGAGAGAACATCACTTTTAAAGCTAAATTCGAGAGAGAGACGCTTAAATCTTAGCGTCGCAGCGTATCGCGCGATCGTGTGTAACATGACTCCTCTGGAGCAGCCGCGTGCGATGACATCATTTTGGCGGCGCGAAGAATGAAATAGAATTATGCGATGTCAGCAAATCTTAAAATTATGTGGCGAGGAGAAAGACGGGTAAATGAAATGGAGAAATAATATAGGTTTAAGAAATTTATTATAAAATTAAAAGAATATAAAATAAAAAAGAAAAAATATAAAAAAATACAATATAAAAGAATATAATAATAAAAGAAAAGAAAATAAAAGAATATAATAAAAAAGAATGTAATATAAAAAAAGAAAAATATAAAAATAGAATATAAATAGAATATAAATAGAATATAAAAAATAGAAAATAAAAATAGATAATAAAATATGAAATTATTCTAAGAAGGGGGGAAGGTGGCGAGGGGGGCGATGGTGGCGTTGGGGGGCGCGGCACCCAATATGGTGCCCATCTAAACACAGCCGGCAGCCGTACCCTTGGCCGCCGCGGCACTGTATATGGCCGCAGCCGCGCGGCCCCATATGCCGGCCCCGACCGCCGCATCTGCACCCCTCGGGGTGCAACCTGGAGCGCACGGGCCTCCAGGCCCGCCAGCCATGCCCTCAATATAGATAGTGGAATATCCTAGAACATAGACACAAACGTCGATATAATTTTGACACATCAAACATAATAAATATCAAACACACGTAACAATGCAAAGTATTATTACATACATGTGGAGGAGGAGGCGGCGACTGCGGCGGCGGCGGTGGCGACGACGACGACAACGACGACGACGACGACGACGACGGCGACGACGACGACGACGACGACGACGGCGACGGTGGCGGTGACGGCGAAGGCTGCGGTGACGGTGGCGGCGGCGACGGTTGCGGCGACGGCTGCGGCGACCCCCAGTCGCTCGATCACACAGGCGATGGTGGTGGCGAACGTTAGAACATAGAAGCCCCACAATTCAATATTGATATGAACGTCTGATTTGATCTCGCTCGATTTCAACGATTAAACGCGATAAATGTAAAAATATTTAAAAATACATACCTCGGGGTCACACTCAGGAGCGATTCTTAGTAATCCCATTGCACACAAAATTGTACAAAAAAAAATGTCACTTGCAAAAAGAACCAGCTACTAGTGTCGCGATTGAAAGGCAACTGGTCTCGCTGCATCTCCAAGCTCTCGCGTATAAACTCCTATCATGAAATCAAGAAGTGCGTAGCTTTGCAAAAGTAAGATGCTGTTGTTCTTCGCCATCTTCATCACAGGCCACCTGCATTTTCGCTGACCATCCTCTCCTTATTCACACGCATCTTCTTTCCCCTTTTTTTTCTTTGGACACATTATTCGACTAGATCATACCACTTTGAATGTGTATGGAACATGTATTGAGCCACTTTTATCATATATCGAACGTGAATCGAACGTGAATCGAACGTGAATCGAACGGGTATTGAACGACTCTGAACGTGAATCGAACATGAATCGAACCACTTTCAACATGAATCGAACATGAATCGAACCACTTTCAACATGAATCGAACCACTTTCAACATGAATCGAACCACTTTGATCGTGTATGGTACCACTTTGATCATGTATTGTACGTGTATGGTAACTTTCAACGTCTATCATACCACTCTGAACGTGTATCAAACCACTTCTACGTAATTATAACTATCGTCTTAATCTAGCATACATCATGTGCAGGAGATTAGGTTGGAGAGGGTTAAGAAAAACATTTTATACATTAAAATTGATTATATTTTATTTAAGCATTTCTCTCTGGCGTTTAGACCACCAGTTGAATATTTTAAATACATTTTGCATGGCACAGTGCTTTGCGTGTCTGCCACATCGCAGAGTATTAATTACATTTAGCTTATTTAGAGATTTGATATCCTCGTAGTCAATGTCCAGCGTCTCGATGACCACGTCCATTCTCGTATCTTCATCGAGGAAATCCACAAGCCAGTCGCGTTTTTGCAACCCTTTTACGTATACGATATGGGATGCGCCATCTTCTTCATCGATCGCATCAGCTACAGCTTTCGTAATTAGCCGTTTGGCCATACAGTATGGAACGTCTCCATCGTCCCACCGTAGTCCATGATGTTTTACCGCCAACCACCGAATGCTCGATTTGTCGGATTTCGTAAGAAGATATTGCGGCATCGAACTCCCAAAAATATAGTGCGAGAGAAGCGTTCCCATTCGTAGGACAGCCACTTCCTTGACAACAAATCTTCCATCGACGATGAACCCTTGCAGGTCAACAAATGTTGGCACGGTCATTATCGATACGATTTAGAGGTCCGCTCGCTTCCAAGACAGATGGGAGAATGCACTTTTTCTCGTAAAGCATCTCGATTTTCACGATGAAATTTTCTTTTGGTAGGAATTTGACACAGGAGAGGGCGTGGCAATTTAATTGATTTTGCGCACCACGTTTGTCAGCGGATTGTATTCAACCACCCGATCGTGTAGAATCAGACAGTAGGCCGTAGTATTTATCGGCACATTCCCTTTACACTCGAATTCTATGCGCACGTCCACCGTGCCATTCTTGATCGACTCATTTTGTCGCGAGCAATCAATCACCACGAGGGGACCAAATTGTAAAAATTCGGCCACGGTGAATAATGCCTCGTTGCAACTATGTCCATAATACGATTTATGGAATTGCGTATACATATGATACAAGATGGCATGTTTATTCTTGTCAAAGTCCAAGTTCATGTCATCGTATGGGTAAAATTCCGAGTTGAGAAAATGTTTTACATTGGTCAATTTGCAGTTGTTGAACCTAGTAACATCTTCGCTCATCACATTCCTTCGACCAGTCTGTAGAGCAAGGATAATAACTCGCGGCTTCTCCAGCTGTGCAGATGCCTTCACGGCCCACGAATGCTTGGTCGTGCTCTGTAAGAGAGGATACTCGTACAGATCCCACGATTGAAAACAAATGCTCAGGTTTTGCCCACGTTCCAAAGCATGTAACAACGATAGCTTCTTAACGTCATTTAACGTCACATGAGGCATCCGCCATTGCACTTTAAGTAATTCAATTTCTGGTTCCAGCATCGGCGATCCTATTAGAGCATTATTGTCGTTGCGCGATCGTATTAAAATCAATTCGTGACGCGCATTAATAATAATGCGTTTGTAGTTCTCACAAAATCCCAGCAAATATTTTAGCGGGATGCAAAAATTGAAATGATTTTTCAATATTGACCCATCGCGTCGTTTCAAGCGCCATCGTTTTTAAGCGTGCTAGTTATCCCAACGTTTCTGTTGCGATCAATCTCCACGCCATTCAGCTCGTATCGAATCTCATCGAATAAGAACGCCATGCAATTATTTCCCAACGCCACCGTTAATGTATCGTTTGGCTTGTTTATCTTCAATTTTCCCTCCACGTAGAGGAAACTTTCACACGGCAATGTGTATAAATCCTGCTGCTGTATGGGTATTCTTATTTCATCGCTGTATCCAAACGTTGAGTTGACATATGGGTTGTATGTGTGAGTCTCGAGCTTGACGATGCGATCGTCATACGTCGGCTTCCCTCCAATGCTTAGAATGTCAACCATTTTTTTTTCAACTTAACTGTGCACAATGAATCCCAATGATTTCAAAAATGCAATGTTCGCAGCACTGAGCCTATTCTTTTTAGTATAATCAGAGCTGTTGCAGTTGTTGTTGTTGTTGTTGTTGTTGTTGTTGTTGTTGTTGTTGTTGTTGTTGTTGTTGTTGTTGTTGTTGTTGTTGTTGTATACAATTTCGTTTGGAAGAAACGGGTTTCTGGAGTCGTTCAGCACAAGCATCTCTTTCGATCACGTCACACGTATTATCGTCGTCGCCGTGGTACGTGCAATCTGATGGTAATCTCTTCACCTCGAAAATCGAGCAACCGTCCGTCTTGATCCACAACGCGTATCGTTAGATCCGTAATGACCCGTGCGGTGATTGGAAGGTAAATGATCTGCGCGGGCGTTTCCGATATCTTATATCCTGGTGGGACTCTCGTAGAAAATTCATGTATCGTATGTACGCGCTTCCCATTGTTGTACGCGCCAGCGGTCACGCTGCATTCTATGCGAATAATGTTCACGTTCATGATATTAATTGGATCGTCCGATTCATGCCACCGTCCAGGTTCTAATACCCGATTCGTTGAGAATCCCAGTAGCGATCCAATGTTATTGGACTTTGTAAAGTCTATGACGAACGAGCAGTACAGCTCGCTTTTCATGGTGTTGTTGTTGGGGCGCAACACTATAGGATACACATCGTTGTCACCGACATCGGTGCCACCGAGATTTTGAGGATACCGCTCGAGTAATCGCTGCTTCAAATACTTGGCGATAGCGTCTAGTTCGTAGGAGCCGTGTGGAATCGTAATGTATTCATGAGTGGTGTCGATGCTATTGTTGATGTCATAGTTTACGACAAAGTAGAATTTATCGTTGCTCGAGTCGATGTTTGGTATTGTGTGATAAGTTTCAAAGGTTGCTAGACCAAGCTCGTAATCATCGTCGCTCAAATCTGTGGGTGGAAAGTAGCTTACCGCGAGGGTGCTACTCTTGCCGGTTAGAGTGAATGTTAACGACATATTCCGAGATGTACGACTGGACTGGTACTGAATCAGAGTGGTGGGAAGTCAATCCTTAAATTTGATGCCAATCGTTTGTAGAAAGCGTAGACATAGTTGTCCACAATTGCTCTGATCGTACTTCTGATAAGCGGTTCGATTGTATTCGATTTTCACGACACCTTTGTCCAGATATTGTACCAATTCCTTAGGCGGTTGAAGATTTCCAAAGCTGTCGAAATATATAGCTCGACACCCTCTCTTCGCATACGCCACCCAATGAGTCCCCGGCCCCTCGACATTGTCCAAATTTACGATACCGCTCTCGTTTCGACGTACTCCTCCGGCTGGTAGCGCGTTACGCATAAAAACACCTCTAAAGAATGGAATACGCATACGTTTTGCAAACTCCTCCAATTGCGCGTCGGTAGTTACGCCCGCGGGCATTTTTATTTTCTTTTCGACGTTTTTTTTTTTCGTTTCGATATTCCCTGTCCGCGCTTATATGGTGCGAGATAAAGTCCACGACCTTCCATGGAGCGATTATGACGTTGCATTTCTTGCAGCTGATGTTGCGCCACCTTATTATCGTTTACCGCCTTGGCTATCCCCGCCGCTCCACCAGCTAACGATCCGAGAACACCTAGCAGCGGGAGAAGTGGTAATATACCACCCCGTTTTGCTATCGGAAGAATCCGCTTTTTCGGTGCTCTCTTTGGAATCCTTTTGCGCAATTTTGCTTTCATCCCCATTCCGATTTTCGTCTTGGCCTTCATAGCTGCCCAAATAGCTGTAGCAGCACCTCTTTCGCCCAGAGTCGAGTCACGCGCAACGATGCGTTTTCGCGCTTTGTCAGCGAGTACGTTATCTGCCGCGTGCCTTTCGCCGAGGTCGTTGCTACGCGAATATGCAATATCGTGTTCGCGACACGCTGCGTCCAACGGATTGATGCCTTGATCACCTCTAGCCAATCGTTTTGCCAGATGAGTTCCTGGGCCGCAAAACTGGTATCCCGGGATATGTAATTCGATAGGTAGCGCGTTTATCGCCCGATTTAACAAACCACAACCTTTCTTCACTCGCATCGGCGACATTCGCTACAGTTTTTAATCAATGGTGCTGGACCATCGATATGCGTTCGCTGCCAAGGACGATTATAATGTTCCAGACACCGACGATACTGCTGAACCTCGGAATCGGCTTTTATATGCTCGAGGAGTCTGTCCCACAACTGATCAATGTATCTCTCGAACTCTCGCAGTAGAATAATCTTTGGTATATATTTCAACTGTTCAGAGGTTAAGTCTCGAATATCACAATTATCCGACAGGACCAGAAGCATTTTGAACACTGAGCTGTTTTGCTTCGGCGCGGACCTATAAATAGAACGCGTCACCGCTTCGATGTATCAAAATCATTTTTTCACAGTTCGCAGCGAGGATGCGATTCGTGCGACAGCCTGTGACGATACGCGTGACAAATTTTGACGATAAATCACGAGTGATGCCCTCGAAAACAAAGCGCAAACATGGTAGCATGCTACCAAACACTATACGGTGCCTCATTTGTGGCCCATCCAATTGTGGAAAGACCAACGTGTTGGTGAGCTTGTTGGAAAGTCCTCACGGTGTCCGCTTCGAGAACGTGTATGTGTATTCCAAGTCGTTGCAACAGCCGAAATACCAGTATTTGGAGAATTTATTGACCCCGATAGATGAAATTGGCTAGTTTACGTTTTCGAATAACAGTGATGTCATCCCACCGAGCGAATCGCTCCCGAATTCCATTTTTATCTTTGATGACGCGGCATGCGACAAGCAAGATACGATAAGGGAATACTTTGCAATGGGGCGCCACTCGAACGTTGACTGCTTCTATCTCTGTCAGACGTATGCAAAGATTCCCAAACATCTTATACGCGACAATGCCAATCTGTTGATTCTGTTTAAGCAGGATGGTACCAACTTGAAACATGTGTACAACGATCATGTAAATACTGATATGTCTTACGAGGATTTCTGCTTGCTGTGTCATAATTGTTGGCAACGAGAGTATGGTTTCGTGGTAATAGACAAGGATAGCGCGATGCCTAATGGACGTTATAGAAAGGGATTTAACGAGTTTGCCGTACCGTGAGATGGTCAATTGTCGTCAACACGTCGGTGGGAAAGCAACGTCTGCTGCACAATGATGATTGATATCGATAGTCTGGAGATTAAGGATCGCGAGAGAATAGCGAAGGAAATTGCAAAAACCAGCGAAGCCATTCGCAAGAAACATCAGGCTTTGAAGTCTGGCAAGATGGAGGAAGATATCGCGTTGGAGAGATACTTTAAACCTATCGTCGAACCCTTGAAACATATCGTGGAAAATACCACAGCGGCAGAAGCTGACACATCACCGCTGACGAGCATAGACGTTGAAGAGAATCAAACATTAACGCCTAAAACAAAAATCCAGTCGAAATGGAGCACATCGCGCAAGACAAAGAAGAAACGACACACATCATCGGAATATTCACTCATAACCTCCACACCAGTTCAATCGAAGCGAAAACGACAAAACGATTCCTCGGTTCCTCCCACACCAATAAATACCGATGTACAATCGCTCACAACCATTGATGACGACGTTTTCGAAACTAGTCCAGATGAGTCGTTTGTAACATCTATTAGACAGCAACTTCAAACATCCGAGGGACAAGAAACGTTTCGCAACCATTTCGGTCCGTTGGGGCAAGAATACATGAGCGCCATCCTATGTATGGATAAGGATACAACAATTGACTATGTGTACGGCGTATACTTTGGCAATAGTGGAACGATGCTTGGAGATAAGGCTTTCGATATGGACAAGGATGATAATATAATCATCGGTGGTGTAAAATACAAAGGAACGCCTGGCCTTTACGAACTGATTTTCAAGAGAATTCCCGACGATGCCCTGTACACCGATGCTGATAAACAAAAATACAAAAGTATACTGCTGGCGACGAATGCCTACAGACGCAGTCATTGTGCTCAAAAACCCATATTGGGCAACAAGGGATACAAGTACAAACATGTAATTGCACCACTAGTCCCCCGCGCATCAACGAGTAAAGCAGGAAAAGGTTTAAGGACACCGCTAGCGATGATGGTAAACGACAACAAGATCGATTACGTGCACTGGGACGATCCCAACGAGTTGGTGGATCGATTGCGTTTGCTTGAAGCGTCGCGTCAGACGGGTAACAACTCCCACGATCCCGAAATTCTATCGATTATCGAGGAACTCCGCGAGGTAGGCCTCATTATAAATTAAACCACACGTCGATGATTTGCACTGTATGCATCGAGATGCCGATCAACAAATTTGGAGTATCGCTCGAGAAGAGTGGAGCAGCTAGAATGGACTATTACAAATGGAGCGGCATGCTTCGAAATTATATGCGAGATAACGCTCTTTGTGTGGACGGTGCCGACTTTGATGCAAAATCATGCAAGATACGACGCGTAGCTCAGCCGGTGGCCGACACCGATGTCGTCAATAAACTATACATGGAAAAGAGCATTAAACTTTTGAGAGAGCAGCAGGAAGAATTAGAGAGGAAGCTGGTCGTGTTTCAAAGAGATATGCTGACGTTGCAAAACAGCGTTAAAAAGATATCGCAGGCGTCAAATTCAATCCCACAGCAGCGCTGCGAAGGAGAATCATGCGAGGCGGCTGAACTTGTCCCCGGGCCGATTGGGAGCACTTAATGCACGTACACGATAATTATCACATCATTCATGTCAAAGACACCTCTGCGATCAAACATGCAGCCAGTATCGAAATCTAAGAGTAAAGAAAACCATGGTCCCAAGAAGCGGCAACTTGTTGAGGAATTGCATGCTCCAGCTCGAAGACATTTCCCGCGGAGGCGCGTCATAGTGCACGGATACGACGATCTGTGGCAAGCTGACGTTGTAGAAATGCGTCCATACTTGACATTCAACCAAGGCCACCACTACATACTCACCGTTATCGATGTGTTGCAAGTATGCATGGGCGGTGCCGCTCAAGACTAAAAGTGGTGCTGAGGTGATTAAAGCGTTTGCAAAGATATTTAGAGATCGATATCCGAAAAATTTGCAAACCGATCAAGGAAAAGAATTTTACAACGCCGATGTGCAGAAACTCTTGACAAAACATGATATTAATCATTATTCGACGTATTCGGTGATGAAGGCCTCCGTCGTAGAACGTTTCAATCGAACTTTGAAGAACAATATGTGGAAAATGTTTACGCTCAATGGAACCTACAGATGGATCGATTCGCTATCGCGTCTTCTCGCAGAGTATAACGCACGAAAACATAGAACCATCGGAATGCGTCCTCGCGATGTTACCGCTGCGATCGCCGACAAGCTGCTACCCACCGTATACAGCAACATAAAGATCGCTGCTCCGGCGAGATTCAAGTTGGGCGAGTTTGTGCGCGTGAGCAAATTTAAAACCATCTTCGATAAAGGCTATACGCCGAATTGGACAACGGAGGTGTTCAAGATAGCCAAAGTACAGACAACTAATCCCGCGACGTATCTGCTCGTCGATTCCTGTGCAAAACCTGTTGCCGGAGGATTCTATGAACACGAGCTGCAACGCGTCACCGATCCTGATGTATATCTGGTGGAAAAAGTGTTGCGTAGGAAGGGGGATAAGGTATACGTCAAGTGGCTGGGGTTTGATAAATCGCACAATTCTTGGATAAATAAAAATAATGTATTGTAACATAATAATACATGATTCAATAAATACAATGATATATATATATATGTAAATGAGTGAACAATTTTTTTATTTTTACACATTAATTCCACCATTTATAATTTCTATGCATGAGTGAACAATTTTATATTACACAATTCCACTATTTATAATAAATACAATAGTTTTTTACAATGGTATTTTATAATGTCCCCAGGGCAGAGTGTCGGTCGAATCGGGTACGATATGCCGCTTGTCGTCGTACGGACTTACAGCGATTTTAGATTCCGAAATGGTGTACACTTTGTGCAATTTAGACCGTATGCACGATTGTCTGCGAACCATTTCGATCTCCCTTTGCAAACACTGCGCGTAGTCGTCGAAAGTTATCGTTCTGGCTATGACGTTGGTCTTGACGCCTTTCGCCTTTTTCGTATCTTTTTTGCCGTCAACGCGGAGTGCATACATTTTCGCTCTAAGACCTACGAACTCGGTCATTATCGCACCGTTATTTTCATCCTTCATCAGCCCTGGAACCTTCTTATTTACGTGGGGCATATTATATGGATTGTTGATAGGATAATCGCTTGTGTCGAATCTATCGATATCGCGCTTCATGGTCTCGTAGATATCGTCGCATCGAATGTGGTAAATAAGACTGTCCGTGTCTGTGTATAGAATTTTACAACTTGGTCCGTGCAGGGGAGACATGTACTCGTGATGAAATTCGTACAAACAAATTTTTGATATGTCCAGAATGCATATACCCACGTATATCGGTTTGTTGAATTTCAGCTCGAGTTTACGCAATTCAACAGCTATTAAATTTTCCGAAAAAACACTTCTGCTATGGAAATTCGGTTTCGCGATCATTGCCTCCGCGCCATATCGCCCTTCCCAATGAGTCAAAAGTTTTACGTCCACGTGATTTCGAACATTTTCCATAGTTTTACCAAATACCGCGTTGTTCATCAATTTGTACAAATTTTTTTCAAAGTCGTTTGTCGCGCCTGTTCTAAACCGTGTATTGAGTTCGATGTAATCGCGGAGCCAGGGTGATTGAGTGAATTGAAGCACGCGGTGTATCTTTGTAATACGAAGACCGTGACGCGTGCACTGCTGCAGGTTGCGGTAGTGGATGACGTAACGCTGCTTATCGTATACCGTCGCGAGTAACTTGTCCTGTCTGCTGCCAGGTGGTTTGGCACATGTCGGGCAGAACGGTAGATCGGCATGAGCGTCGTGCAGACGTTGTGGATATTCCAGATCTACCTCGAGAATGTATCCCGTGGGCGAATCGACCGCGATCGAAGACACGTCAAATTTTTCAACATCTTCGACCCATTGAAATTTAGCATATGGCAGAGGTTGACACATTGCCCATCCATACAAATTGTTCACGTCAAAGTACATCAAGTACGATGACTCTTCCGATGCGTCGTAAGATGGCATGTACTTGTTATTGGCATGTGCGTATCTTCCGGAACATTGACTCAAACCCCCGTGTATATCGCGTTCGATAAACATGACCATATCGACGTCGGTGAGCAATTCGAATGTAATTTTGGTATGTTTTAGCATGGCATGCCATGTGAAACCGGGTAAAGTATAATAATGCGCCGAATCTAGTCCGTAACTCTTGATGCAACTTTCGCGAAAATTTTCAAAAATATCTGCCAATAACAAGACATCTGTTTTCAAATACAAATCGCTGTATTCGCCCAAGGTTCTAATGCCGAAACGCTGCCAGACAGTCTCGGCGTGCGCGTAATCGCTCTCGGATACAGTCTCACCCGTTAACGAACTGTAGAATGATTCGCGCGGTGGTAAGCATGGGTCCTGCAGCTTGTTCGCGCAATCAAGGTATTCGTACGGAAAGACACCCTTTCGCGTCAATAAATTGAAATCCTCGATGGATAATGTTTCAAACTTGGATCGTAAAATTTTTAATTGATCTGTGCTAAGAAAAGATGCTAATTTGTCGAGACTGGTGTTGAGAAATTTGTACGAATCGATGAATCGCAATTTAATATAATTTCGCGAGTCTGAGTCAGCCGTATCTTCGACATTTTTTGTGAATGAAATATATTTTTCTTTAGTTATGGGTAATACGTCGACGTGACCTTCGAAAGCGGTAGCTATTTCCTCGATAATAAAATGTGAATCGTAGCCTGATAAATTATGAAAAACTATGGGGATGTAAAACGCGTTTTTATAATTTAAATTGCACTCCGAATGTGCTGGACCTCTAAACCGCCCGGATAGATGACAATGATCGCGGACTCGTACATCGATAGCCTCGAATGGTTCTTAGCAAATATGACAGTGTGTTGCATCGCGAAATGCCGTCAACTGTTCGGTAGTTAAATCAATCATGGGAACATTGCTGTCCAGGATGGGTTTGGCGAAATTTGCAAAATTTTTTAGTTCATCGACGAACCATGAAACGCAATCCGCGTCGCGGCGACATCGATACACCGATAGCGATGTATCGTACGAACAATGCATGTAATAGGCTATACTATGAACTTAGTGGTGTTGATATGTGTGTAATTTATTATCATCACCGATTCGGTGGCTGTCCTCTGTTTTCTCGATGATGCACTCCAGATCGGCGTACACCACGAAGGGGAGCCGCTCCTTCCTACAGTGGTTGTTGAACCTTAGGAGATTGTTTCCTTCGCTGGGCAGCAGGATGGCGCAGTCGTTCATCTTGCCACAGTCCAGCGAATGAAGCTCCAACTTCTCGGCAGATCCGAAGTAGTGCATGCATCTGTAAACCCCAAAAAATTTTTTATTTAATTTGTTTCGCGAGACATTTTAACATTTCATATGTTTCTATACGTACCGATCGCAGATGAATTTCTTTCCATTGCACCTGCTCAGCTGCATGCTCACCAGCCGGGACAAGTCCTTGATCCATACAAAGTGTCCTACATCTCCATCATTCGGTATGTAGAGCAGGTTGATGTGTCGATCCCTCTTTTGGCTGGTGAGACGCAGCGGAAAGACCGTCTTCGTCTTCTCCGCCTCGAAGCTATAGATGTTGATCGAGATTTCGTTTAACCGCTCAAACTTCCCAATTTGCTCCAGGGACATTGGAAACTCAATGCCCTGGAGATTTAATATGGAAGCATATGGCGGATATGAACTTGGGCGATCGGCATTTCTTTCCGCAGGATGGAGAGCGGCTACCACTGCCCACGCGAAACACGCATTGTCCGGGGATTGCACACTGATCGTTGCCTTCTTCAAAGATAATATCTGTGGCAACTTGTGATGGCACCCCGCGCGCAGGGGATTGTACTTATTGACATTGACGGTCAGATTGAGGATTCGCGTCAATGCCCATCCGCTGTCGCGTTCCTGGAACTCTTCCAGCGATTCCAGGGTGGGTTCGACGACGCATCGCTGGTACCACTCCTGCAGATCGGATGTATCGAAGAGTTCACAGTTCCGGGTGTTGATGCTTTTGCATGCATGCTTGTCACCCGCCACAAATTCGCCGTTGAATACAGTGTTCACTTTGAGGTTTCGACGTTTTCTCAAAGCGCCCCGCACGTGCTCCAACACAATGGTCGCCGCATCCTGGAGGAAGTTGCGCGGCTCGATATAGTTCGAATTGAGCACGGCACCAGTTAACACGCGACTATCGAACGCAGTGTCTATTTCGCGCCACAAAAGTCCCGTACTCGAATGTCCAGCACCTTCGCGCACGAAACGTCCGCGCAACGAATGTTTCAGTCCCTCGAGCCGCGCGATTCGAGCAACCAACGATTGTTGAATACCGATCGATAATCGCGGGCGTTTCACTCGGTTGTGTTCTTCTAAAGATTCGATGCACTCGTTGCACCGTTCTTCCCACGCGAGGTATTCTTCACGCGAACTCAATCGTGCAGATTGATCCTGCAATTGATGTTCTACTTGCGCGAATTCTTCCATGATCGTAAATGGAGTGTAAATATAACGTCTTTTACGCGCAACAGGTTGCAACGATTTGAGACTTTGTGCAGTTCGGAGCGTGCTTTTATGACTGATACCACGATTTGGTATCTCTGTCTAACTCTTTTGGCGTACCCCCTCCCTCGAATGCACCGCATGCAAAAAAAACGACGATCCGTCCTATCATGGTTCTGTACAGTTTCTGCTGATACAGCATAATTCTTTCTATGATTCACGCGCATGACGAATTAGCGCGCAAAATCATCTGACACAGTTTCTGCTGACACCGCATAATTCTAAGATTCTGCGCTTCCACAGGTATTATATTACATTCAACACGTGTCGAGACTTTTATCCTTGAGGATGGGGATTAAATTACATACAATCGTGCGATATGCTGCGACTTTAAGATTGAAAAACATTATGGAAAAAGCTTGAGAATAAAATGCGGTGGTGGGGGAACCAATTGCACCGCTATTTAAGCCAATCTCCCGAATGCTATTCCATCAATCGCTCAGTACCCTCAGTGACTTTCGACGGAACAAATAGCGCTCTGAAAAAAAAATGTGCAGTACCAGTGTGGAAGGAAACGTTGAACGTATGAATTATTATGTTCCAATCGTGCGAGATGATGGCGTAGCTCCATGTGGGGATAATACATTTAACAGGTAAGACTTAATTTTCACATATTTTCAAAATTGTATTCCTAATACGAGCGGACAATTTCATAGCTTTGATTGTTCTCTTAGTCCGCGCCGAGGATCGTGTATCATGGTCAGAAGATACGCGTTAACATCCGTGGGCAGCAAATGTTTGGAAATTGGAATCAATGTAGGACCTATGGCTGATGTTGAAGTTCTTCTCGGCGATAATCGTGGGAATCATCTTATATTACCATGGCATACATGGAATGTGCTATTCGACAGCTGTGAAACCATCGAAGAACGTGCACAATTATCTGAACCAGACTCGATGTGGATTGATGATTTATTGGTGGAATTTCTTCGGATCTTTGATTCATCGATTGTAAAGATGACGCGAGCTGATAACTCACTGTATTTCAAACTGAATACAGTATCATTTTTATGTAATCTTGAGCCATGCATAAGCTATGTGTATCCGCGCCTGCATCAAGCTGCAGAGGATGTGAGAGTAAAATTTGAAACTTTTGTTAACGTGCTACAGCAGAGCGATGTTGCGTGTGAAACATTAGTTGTGCGCAGCGTTGCTAAAATAATACGTGATAGCGAATATTATGACGAGGATTATCTTGTAGATTGCGAACTGTTAGCATACGCCATCAATGATATTCTAGCCCATGCTCGTAGGAAAAAAAAATGTTAGATTGTATTCTTTATATTTTAAATAAATTTCTTAAACCTATATTATTTCTCCATTTGTTTACCCGTCTTTCTCCTCGCCACATAATTTTACGATTTGCTGACGTCGCATAATTCTTCGCGCCGCCACATGACGTCATCGCACGCGGCTGCTCCAGAGGAGTCATGTTACACACGATCGCGCGATACGCTGCGACGCTAAGATTTAAAATCATTTTGAAAATTTTTAGAACGAAAGCGATTGTACCGCTATGTAGTGCTGTCTCTCTCTCGAATTTAGCTTTAAAAGTGATGTTCTCTCTTTCCCTCCTCCGAATTTAGCTTTAAAGTAATGCTCTCTCTCTTTCCGTCCCGAAGACGTGGTTCGTAAAAGAAAAGAACATCGATCTTTCCCGACATCGTCCGAAACAATTTCGGATAAAAAATAAATTATTAAACAATTTCCGACGCATGTTGGTATGGAAAAAAAAATTTCGGGGGCCGTCCCCTCCCTGGGTTAGGTCTGAAAAATTTTCGGGGTGGGTCAAGGTCTGAAAAAAGACTTTTCGGGGGTGGGCCTCTCCCTTTGAAAAATTTCGAGGACGGTGGGCCAGGTCTCCGCGGCTGCTCGGCCCGGACTGATCCCCTCCGCGGTTGCGGCTTCCCCCACTCCGCGGCTCATGCGCGCGCAACCGCTCTTCCACTCCCCGCAGGCCCCGCGCCCATGTTTCTCTCCGCCGCGCTCCCCCGCGCGCCCTCACTTCCCCCCGCCCCCGCGCTCCCCTCAGAGGACCAGAGTTAGAACTCTTATAGCCTTACTACTTAAGTGAAAGTACTTTGAAGTAGATCGCTTTTGAAGGAAACTGCTTTTGAAAGAGATTGCTTGTGGAGGATATCGTCAGTCGTTCAACGCACGAGAAATACAATCGAATAATACCGTAAGTTTCCATTACCATATTTTAATGAATCGTTGTGTCAGCAACTTTGAGAATTATAAGAAAAAAATTGGTTTCAGATTATGTCATTGCCCCTGCAATTGAATCGTCCAGCTGCCGCTGCGATCTCCGACTCCACTGTGCTGCCTATACATGACTCCAACCCCAAAATATATGTTGCGTGTCGGAATGTTGCGGTTCAAACCGAAGAAATTCGTGGTGAAGAACTTCATGAGGCGAAAGTTGTTCACGATGGCGACATCTTTTTAAAAGTGTTTTACAATGCTAATGGTATATACGGCGAGATGCCGGCTGACAACTACGGGAGCGAGCGATATTGGTTAAATAGGCATGCGCGGCAAAAAACATTCTTTTTAGATGTTAGTGATGATGATGATGATGATGATGATTGTGAGGACAGTGATTATAATAATATATATCAACTGAACAGTTTGATGGATCCAAAAAGTGTAGTTTGGCGGAAATGTGTCAATGCGAAACAGATTGACTTCGACGCTGTTTTTGCGAATGCGGTATCGGGGCTTCAGGCTCGCGATATTGCAATTCAGACTGCCCCCGAGCAAGTTTGCGATGATTCGTTTTATACCGACGAGGATCTATTTAATGAAATCGTCGACAATGCTATTTTTACCGACGACGATAGTGCCCTATTCGCTGACGATGTAGTCGAGTGGGAAAATTAAATTGAATAAATTACTAAATCTTAAAAAATCTTAATATTAATATGTCAGGTTTACTCACCAATCTTCCACGTTCCCTGTGAAATCTTTCGGCGGCGGCGGATGTTTATACTAGGGCGACGTTGCATTCTTTCGTGAGACGGTTGGGCTATTTAGATTAATCGATCTCGAATAATTATCGCGATAAAGCGTCGAATCGTCGGCGGATGTTTATACGAGGGCGACGTTGCATTCTTTCGTGAGACGGTTGGGCTATTTAGATTAATTAATCTCGAATAGGTATCGGTGTCGAATTACAGCATCCGCGTTACATCCTTTCGCGCCTTATCTTTCGCGCGTGCGCACCGATCCCCGCACGTGTACGGAGATTGCGCGGCGGCGGACGCCATTTTGAAAATTTTGAATTCCCCCTTCCCTTGTGACGTCATCCCCCTCGCCCACGAACGCGGTACCCCCTCCCCACCTCACCCCCGCACCGATCGCGCGGAAGAGCGCGGTACCCCCCTCCCCACCTCGCCCCCGCGCCCTCGGTCCGGTACCCCCCCCGCCCCGCCTCATCCCCTCGCCCCCACTTGAGCCAGAACTCTCATTACTTACCTACTGTTGTCATGCGCAGTATGCGTGAATCGGAGTCTCTGCTGTTACGTTATCGCTTGAACGTAGCCACAGAAATGTATATAATTGATAGGTCAATCGGGAGCGAAAGTTGAAAGCAGATGTATGCGCGTGATTGAGAAAGTATTATTAAGGATGCGCGATGCAGGTGGCATACGTGGGAAAGATCTTAGGCAAAGCTCGAAAACAGGAAGAGGACACCAATTAACAGACCCGAAACGAATCGCGAGTTTCTTCTAAGTCACGTAATCTTTTGAGAAGGCCTTGTCCTTTGTTTATCTTTAGCAGTGTCGATTGATTCCAGAAGTGTTGGCGACGCTAAGGAAGTCATAAATTTCTTTCAAGGGTTGTCTTCTCGTTCCTCGGAGCAGAGCTTACTTTCTCTTCCCACGTGGGCACCCCGTCGTGTAACGGAAAAGCGCGCTTCCACCGACTTTCCACCACCACCCGGAATTAGAAGGAAAGATGGATATTGATTCGCGGGGGCGGACAGACATCTGCGGGACAGCCTACCCCTTGAATCTGGCGCATCCCTCATCCTGATTGGCCAAAGGACTGGGAGGACGCTCAAGGATGGAAAGGGCACCAACGTTCGAGGAGGGAACGATCAACGACGGAGGACTCCGAAAAGGCAGAACGATTTTGACGCTTAAATGTACAAGTCCTGTGCTCACTTAGAAAGCAATTGCTTAAACTTATTAAGAATATATCCAAATTTGACCAGAGCAAATAGTTTCATTTTATTTATAACACCCGCGCACTCCGACGAGCAGAGCGGTTCAGCGCTCCACGGGCACCAACCCGCGTTCTCATCGCAATTTTCCCATAAAAATACGTAACACTGCGTTTGCTGCACGCTCGCTGCAGCGGAAGTGAAAGGATTCTAGGTAATTCTCTGCACCACACTGCGCGCAGTAACTAAAACAGAACGGTTATCTCTGTGCTTCATGCGCAGTATGCGTAAATCGGAACGCAGCCCGAATCGAGTCTCGAGATCCCAAGCAATACGAAAGTATCAGGATCCCGCCCGATCCCGTCCGAAATTTTCTGGCCCGTCCCGAGCCCGAAACGTCGGCTACAGTGACTCTACGAGCTATAGTAACTAGAGATGCAGATTTCACGTGTACGTCGTGTACACGTGTAGTTAATATATCCGTGTTCTAATCCGTGTACTTCTTAATACATGGGTACATGGGTATTAACATACACAGATACACGTGTATCGAAATATACGGTGTCACGTATATTAACATATGCATATTTTATTAGGTTTCATTACTTATGATGAAAGGTGATGAAACAGTGGTCAGAAGTGCGAGTAAATATCTTTTGTTTATTAACATATGAGAAACTCTGAGTGGACCACTCGAAATACTAACATAATAATACTGAACGAAAATAAAGGTTTAATATATTCGCGCCCCCAAAGGACGTTACGCAGGCACACACGGCATGCCCAACAACTTGTAGAAGAAGGAACAAAAAAAGAAAAAGTCCACTCGCATGCGCATGTGCATGCGCACCATACTTCCCGGCATACGTATCCGCTAACACATGGGGATGAGATTGCATGCTTTCAACACTCCGCCTCAAGCTCATGCGCCATGCAGCACAAAACGAACAATGCATCTCATTGATTCATTCATTCATGCATGCCTAGCTCCTTTCGGAATTTCATAAATTTACCCCTTGCTAAGGCTTTGGTCAAAATATCCGCCGTCTGATCTTCTGTAGACACATACTTAACATCTATTTTCTTATTACTATAGAGATCTTTGATAAAACTGTACTTAATATCTACGTGTCTCAACCGCTTGTTGTCCTGTTTGGACAATGACGCAATACAGGATTGGTTATCTTCGTACATTTTTAAAGGCTTATTCGTTTCTATCCCGAATATATTCAAGAGTGGTTCCAACCATAAATATTTCAAAGCACAGGTAGCGAGTGATATATACTCCGCCTCGGTGGAGGACAATGCCACACAACTTTGCTTCTTTGTCGTCCAACAAATAGTGTTTCCGTACAGTTTATATAAATGGCCTGACGTGGATTTTCTATCTTCGGAATTCGCCCAATCCGCATCAGCATACGCGGATAACGGAGACTCTGCATTTCCTTCCGATTTGGTGTATAATAAACCGTAATTTAAGGTACCCTTGAGATAGCGCAATACTCTTCTCAAACCCTTCCAATGTGATTCTTTGGGATCTGACTGAAAACGGCTAAAAAAATTTACAGTATAACATAGATCGGGTCTAGTAGTTTGCGTCGCATATAGCAGGCACCCAATCAATTCCCTGTAAGGTATCTTTTCGCCCAAAGCTAAGTCTTGTGATCTCTTCGTGGGATTAACCTCCATAGGTGTACTTATCGGTTTACAATCAGACATATTGAATCTTTTGAGCAATCTCTCAAAATATGAATATTGACTTAAAAACATACCTCTATCAGTTCTGGTTATCTTAATCCCTAGAAACGAACGCAGTTCTCCTAAATCTTTCATCTTAAATCTACTTTTCAAAAAACTATTAACTTCTTGCATTTTGACAGTGTCATTTCCTGCCAAGATAATGTCGTCCACATATAGTAATATATACATTTTTACATTTCCACATTTGAGAACATAAAGACATTGGTCTGCGATCGTAGGTGTAAAACCTAAACTCTTAATGAATTTATCGAATGTCAAATTCCAAGCACGAGAGGCTTGTTTTAAACCGTATAAAGACTTATTTAACTTGGCCACTTTACCTGATTCGTTTGCAAAACCCTTAGGAATTTTTATGTAGACATCCTCATGTTGATTTCCATGAAGAAAGGCGTTCTTAACATCTAATTGACAAGTCATTAGGTCCTTGTGATATACGACCACCAACATGATTCTCAATGTCGTCAAACTTGCAACTGGTGCATATGCTTCGCAATAATCAAAGCCCCTTTTCTGTACATATCCTTTAACCACTAATCTTGCCTTAAAGGTATCAACATTGTCAATTTCGTTGTGTTTCACCTTGAAAACCCACTTCGTGTCTATTGCCCTTCCTTTTTCAGGTAGATTACACAACGACCATGTGTCATTTTCGATTATCGCGTTGATCGCTTCTTGAACAGCCTGAAGCCACTCATCTTTGTCATCTCTTGAAAGGATGTCTTCATATGTGTCCGGAACATCGTCCACGTATGTTTTCGCATTGAAGGCCAATGCCGCATAGTCACGCATCCAAACGGGTTCTTTCCTTATACGCGTGCTTCTGCGTGTCTCGTCGTCTCTTGATCTTGAAGGTTCAACGAATTCTTCTGCCGATTCGTAGTTCTCCAATGAGGCCACATCTTCTTCCTGTGTGTCATCCGGTGTTTCCTGGGATTGTGGATGTACCCCTGGTAGCCATTGATCTTCGGGCGATGTTTCAAATTGGGTTTCATTGAATCTCACATCTTTCCCGAAAAGTATACGTTTAGTTTCCGGACACCAAAGCCGGTATCCGTTAACACAATATCCAACCATGATACATTTTTTAACTCTTGAGTCGAATTTTCCAGCAACCAGTTCCTTGGGTAAATGAAGGTATGCTAGAAAACAGAAAATTTTTAGTTTATGCAACTTCGGCTTCTCTCCATACCACAGGGTTGCCGGTAAGCTGTCCTTTATTGCGGTAGTTGGCATTCTGTTAATCAAATACACAGCAGTCAAAACAGCTTCTGACCAGAATTCCTTTTTTAGTTTACTATTTAGCAACAAACATCTGGCCTTTTCACAAATGTTTCGGTTCATGCGTTCAGCCACGCCATTTTGTTGTGGCGTATACCTTATAGTAAGTTCGATCTGAATTCGTTTTTTCTTAAAGAAGTCTTTTATCTCGTTGGATAAATATTCCTTACCGTTATCACAACGAAATCTACTAAGCCTGCAATTAAAATGCGCTGTAGCCATAGCCTCATATATTTTGAAGTATTCAAAAATATCCGATTTGTTTTCCATTGGGTAGACAGCGGTAAAATGCGTGTAATCGTCTATAAATGAAACTATGTACTTCTTCCCATCATATGAAATTGGATTGATAGGTCCCATTACATCACTATGTACGAGCTGTAAGGGACGTGTGGCTCGAGTACGGTGCTGATTGTGCGGCAATTTGGTTTGTTTGCCTTCCACGCATATGCTGCAAATTTCCGAGGATTGCCTTCCATCGTTGATTTCCATTCCTTCAACGTATCGTGGTAACGTCCTCAAGGCTTCATAGTTAAGGTGTCCTAACCTCTTGTGCCAAACATCTATTCCCTCGCACAGGAGCGCCGTCGCTGAGTTCCAGTGAAACTTTAAATCATACAATTCCATTTCATTTAATTCCGCAACCGCAATTATTTTATTATTCCTTTCGATGGTTCCTTTACCGTTTTCAAAAACCACACGGTACCCGTTCCTCTCTAGCTTGCGCACTGAGAGAAGGTTACGTGTTAAACCAGGAACTCTCAAGACATTCTGAACTTTAATTCTAATTTCTTCATCGTTCACTAGACTTATGACGTTAATCTCACCAAATTCCTTGGCGAGCAAGATTGCATCTGATTTTGCTGCTTTAATTCTAATTGGTTTCTGTAGGACTTTAATATTTTCTAACCTTTCTTTGTCGTTTACCAGATGCTCGGTTGCTCCAGAGTCCAAGAGCCAGTCCGTTGTAGTTTCATTTATCGCTGAGAAGCAAAAACCAGACGCATTTTCCACTGTCATTGCACTCGATGCAGATGCAATTTGATTCCCTGAATTCTTGGAATTGTTCTGGTTAGCTTCAGCTTGTCTCTTCCTACAATCGGCACGCTTGTGACCTTGTTCACCACAGTGGTAACACTTGAAAGAGAATTTCTTTTCTCCGCCTGAAACAAATTTCTTTATCGTTTCATTTTTTTTGTAGCCTGCCTTGTTCGATTGCGCGTTAAATGCGTTGAATTTATCCGAGTCTACTTGTTTTCTCTTGTTCACATCCACTCGTTTGGTTTCTTGATCGAGAAGTCTATTCTTCACGAAATTAATAGTTAAATCTTCCATCGAGAGGGTCTCAATCGCGGTTACGACTCCTTCATATTCCTGAGGCATTGTAAGTAATAAATGACATACTACGTCCACTTCTTCCACTGTCGCACCAGTTGATCTGAGGTCTCGAATTAATTTATCAAACATCAAAAAATGACTAGCCAGTGTATCCTTATTCGAATTATACTTCAATAATAGCAGTTTCTTTCGCAGGCGCAATTGGTTTGCTATGCTCTTTCTTTCAAAAGTGCTACATAAAGATTTTCACATATCAAACGCACTTACTTGGTCCTTTACATATTCCAAGTGACTGTCCGCTATTCGTTGAATGATCTGGGAGCGACATTTTTTATCACGCTTACATAGTTCCTTCAATCGTCTTTCCTTTTCGGCCAGTTCAGCAGGTGTGTCCTTTTCAAAAAATGTAATCATTTCCGAGTAAACTCTTTCCGTGAAGTCCATCAGTTCCAATTCGCTCAACAACGTTTCCATTCTGAATTTCCAATTTCCGAAATTCGTTCCGTCGAACAAAGGGACACGATATTTAGGTTCCGTTTCTTCCAACATTTTAATGGCACCTCTGATTGTCTAGTCACTCAAGGAAGAACGTTTGGATTATCTAAGCTACTCGCCACGTGCTGAATTTTAGGTTAACTGGGTCCATAACCTGATGAAAGGTGATTAAACAGTGGCCAGCAGTGCGAGTAAATATCTTTTGTTTATTAACATATGAGGAACTCTGAGTGGACCACTCGAAATACTAACATAATAATACTGAACGAAAATAAAGGTTTAATATATTCGCGCCCCCAAAGGACGTTACGCAGGCACACACGGCATGCCCAACAACTTGTAGAAGAAGGAACAAAAAAAGAAAAAGTCCACTCGCATGCGCACCATACTTCCCGGCATACGTATCCGCTAACACATGGGGATGAGATTGCATGCTTTCAACAACTTATATATAACTATTATATATAACTAACTTAATCGTTTGTTTTGATGTAAGAAGGCTAAGGTGTTAATATTTTCTGCGAGTAAACAGTTTCTTTTTTTCTGTTACAATACTTTCAGCATATGAAATCGTTCCGACATCGTCGAGGTTGCTGGAATCGTTAAATATTTTTTGGCAACTTCGGAAATCGCCGGGTATTTAATTGTCCTAGCCTTCCATCAGTCAAACGGATCTAGAAATAAGTTTTCTTCGTTCCATATTGTCCACCCGTAACGACACTCTGCCCTTTCAATATTTTCTACAGCCGTGTACGCGTATCGCTTCACACACAGCACACATGCGTCTTAAAAGCGCCTTTCAGGCGCGTGGTTCCAGGCGCTCGAGGCGCTTTAAAGGCGCCTTGAGTGTCCCACGAGCGACTTATTAGCGTCAAAAATGCGCCTTCTGAGCGCCTGATGTTACCAAACGGGACGTCTTAAAGGTGCCTGAATTAGGACTGACAGGCGTCTTACAGGCGCCTGAAACAGGCGTCTTAAAGACGCCTGGAATGGACGCCTTAAACGGGCATGGATCAGGACTGACAGGCGTCTTAATTATTGATAAATTAGGTCAAATGCAGCTGTTTAAAAATCGCTATTGGGGCGTATTTAAGATGATTATCGATACTGATTAATTATAATATAAATTTAATAAAATAAAGGGTTATTAAAATGAAATCAGACTCGATAAAAATTCATTTTCAATTTTTATTTATTTAAAATTAGTTTACAGATACTTGAAAAAACAAGGAGGTTCTGATCAGTTGGACACATATATATTTCTTTTTTTATCATTATTACTATTACATACCATGCTTTATATAAAATATATAAATCACAGTGTGTTTACAAATATTTAATAGCTATACTTATATAAAACTTGTGTTATTATATATATTTTATATATATGTTATTATATATGTTTTATTATATATATGTGTGTCTGTTATATATATTTCTATAACAAGATGACCTTATGCACGCAATGAATTGTGACGTCCCACTATTTTTCGTGCGGTATTATTTCAAGTCTCCCTCATAAATCACTCCACAACTCCACCGAAATCCCCCAAACTTCAACTCCCCTTTTCCCCAATCACTGATCATTTAGACGATGTACCTTAGCGGTCCCCATCTCGAGATGGTCAACTACGATATCCCCTTCCCCTCTACGCCCTACGAGGCATGATCTCCTCCTTCATATCTAATTTTAAACAAGTCCCTCGTCCCAAAAAACCCTCTTAATTCGAGACCACGTCTCACCCCCTCTCTACGACCCTCCAAATCAAAGCCACTCTCATCCCTCTCCAGTCAAAACACCCCAAAATCCACCCAATGGGTTGAGTACCCCATTCTCAGAAGCCCAAGTAAAAACCCCGGAAGTCCTACTCTATCACCAAACAACGTTCTAATTATAGACGCATATTTCATAAAAACCCCGGAAGTCCTATTGCGACGCATATTTCGTAAATAGGTCAAGGTGCATACCGCGCGTACCCTTGATACCTGACAATCCTGTAAATCGCATAAATACGAGGGCCCGAGAGACCGGAGCTCTCTTCTACGGAAACTCTTCTACGGAATCTCTTCTACGGAAATTCTTCTACGGAAATACTCCCGCGAAGTTCAAACATATATATACACCTTTAAACTAAATTCAGTGAACGACGAATAATCTATCTACGGCAACTACCGTAAGCAATTACGACTAGTTATTGTTATACGGCATATCATCTCCATATATATATCTTTTGTATTGTTAACGCTTATTGCTTTTCATATTATTATATTTGCTAACGATCATTGCTTTATATCATTTTGTATTGTTAACGCTTATTGATTCATATTATTATTTCGCTAAAGACTTCATATCGTTATCTTAGCTAACGCTTATTGATTCTTATTATGATTTCGCTAACGCTCATTGACTTATATTGTTAGCGTAGCAAATTCCAATTACTTTTCATACTATTATCTTTGGCTTATACACATGTATTTCATGTTCATACACATATATTGCTATTAATTACCATTTATATAAATGTTTATGTGTTAATGCTTAACGTCCAGCGTATTATTATAAAACCTAACCGCTATCGCATTAACAGTGCATGGCATATTTTCGTGCTTCAAATTTTATAAACAGTTTTACTTTAAATCACGCTTCGAATTATTGTATCTATCCTTCGGTTACGAAGACTCCAAAACAAAACAGCCTACTGCAACAGCTGATCTCGGTTCGCGAACGTGAGAGTTCTTACAGTGTTTACAAGACGTACTTTCGCATATGCCGTGTATGACCATATGGCTAGACATATTTCGCGGAAATATTACGTGTGGCTTTTTATAATAATGCAACGGTAAATCCAATTACCAAGCTTAAACAAAACAAAAGTGCTCTAACGGGTGTCTCCACTGGCGCGATTACTGTTTAAACCATCCCTGGTCGTTCAGTGATACGAATCTGGCATTCGCGCCTGAATCCCTACTCACTGCAGTGCCACGAATCTGGCATTCGCGCCTGTATTCCTATTCACCCGCAGTGCCACGAATCTGGCATTCGTGCCTGTATTCCTATTCACCCGCAATGCCACGAATCTGGCATTCGCGCCTGAATTTCCTCCAACCCTCAGTGCCATGAATCTAGCATTCGCGCCTGAATCCCCTTCTTCCCTTGTACCACGAAGCTCGCCTTCGTACCAAAACCTTCCCACATAACCCCACTATGCCATCGTCCTAAAGACCTCCACCCGGGACGTGACAGAATACAGAGTGCACTTACATAAGAAGTACAGCTAGGTGATACACATGTATGTTAGCATCACCGATTTTAAGGGTCCGGTCGAGGGCGGATGGCTCCACGCTGTCCTGCCTTCGATGGTTTATGACTGGGACGTAGGCTGCGTGTGTTCCTGAATGGGGCTGCGTGAGACTAAACAGTCCTGGCATCAGGCGATGGCTGGCGACCACTTTGGGTCTTCCAACTATCGGGTGTCGAAGGATTGCTTGTTTGAATGTAGAGAGAGAGAGAGAGTTTCGTTATGGCTAAAGGCCTGACGCCGTATTGCCAAAGAATAGGGACTCTGTTCCTGGAGGATCTGGCCACAGAGTGGGGAAGGCTATGCCTTCTGGTATGCGAACTGTGATAGACCGCTCAGTCCTTACCCCAGAACTGTCCTGGATCGAGCTTTAGGACTACCCTTAGAACGACGTTTCTAACATGTAAGTATGCAAAGTATACACAATGTACAGAATATACATATATAGAGACACTTAACGCTTCAGCGACGGCGCCGACTTTAACAATTTCTTTATGCGGACGGCGGCAGTGATGTAGCCAGTTCCAAAATTATATAGGGACTGGTTATTACAATTAACATTAAGTTTATAAAAATGGTTTATTTTTAAGTCAAAATAAATTAATAATTATATGTGGATTAGTTTAATCTAATATCCCAGCTACTAACTGCATCGGAAAAGAATGTTTATAAAATAATAAGTACAAAACAATGTACAAACAGTTTACAATTATTTTTTAATTTATTTGAATATATTTTTCTTACATTAATATAGTCGTGCAAGAAATACTTAATACTTCAAATTTGGCCGTTCTTAAGATCGGTAACAAGAAACTACTTTTTCACGGATTTGTAGCTGACACACGTGAAAAATTTATTAATTAATTATACGTTATGATATACATCAGCGAAACCATCAGCAAGATACTTTGAATATTCACGAATCGAATTCAATACTTTTAACGCCCGTTCCGAGCAGAAAAAATCATACACTCCTCACATTAATTAAAGGATCACCTCTAGGAGCTCGAAAAATAGAGGCAAGTTCACATGGTCATAACTCCGGTAAAAGTAGTCGTATCGATATTTTGAAAACATGGTTTGAAAGCGTGGAATCTCTATTTTCAGCTGCTTTTTCAAATTTTAGATGCATTGCTTTTTGGCAAAGTTATAGAATATAAAAAGCACTTGGTCAATTTTCAAAATTTTTCTTCAACTTTGCGATGTTCCACAGGGAGTATGAATTTTTTTACACAAATTCCATTCACACCAGTCGAAAGCGGCTGCTTTCCTGTGTAAAAAGAGAGGAACAAATTCTTGTGCGATTTTTTTTGGCCGAGTTATTCAACTTTGAAATAAAAACCGTTTTTTTAAATTGAATTGTTTCTTGCAAGGGAAGAAATCATCGTAGAACGTTCATGAAAAAGCAATAGAAAGATCAGTCTTTTTTCTTTAAGATGCATATTCGACTTTTTCGTTTCGGTTAAAATTTTGGTCTCTGATGTCCTTTCCAAAATATGCTTAAAAATTGCACAAATTCCATTTTCTCTTCAACTCGCTGTATCTTCACGAGGGATGCCGGGAACATCAATGTCTTAAACTCATTTTAAAGCGGAGAGTCTGCCGATTCTTTTGAGCTCCACCGAAACCCGCTGCGATAATTTCTTACCTGTAGCGTTTAAGTTTGAAGTTACCGTTTCGGGAAAACTTATGCGGAGACTTCAGCGGCCGCGTGGCTGCATTGGCACCACCGATGGCATATCGCGTGGAGGGATGTGTCATATATGTGTACACACACAGGAACCTTCGGTAGCGCCGGCGTGACTCGGCTCGCTTTCGGTTGCTATCGTCACTTATGTCGACGGGTGGGAATACGAACAAGAGCGCTCGCTTCCGAGGGGATGACTGACAGTGGCGACACATTTTGTAGCCTTATTTTCCCGAAACGGTAACTTCAAACTTAAAGACCATAGGTAAGAAATTATCGCAGGTGGTTCCGGTGGAGCTCAAAAGAATCGGCCGACTCTCCGCTTCAAAATGAGTTTAAGACATTGATGTTTCGGGTATCCCTCGCGAAGATACAGCGAGTTGAAGAGAAAATGGAATTTGTGCAATTTTTAAGCATATTTTGGAAAGGACATCAGAGACCAAAATTTTAATCAAAACGAAAAAGTCGAAGATGCATCTCAAAGAAAAAAGACTGATCTTTCTATTGCTTTTTTCATGAACGTTCTACAATGATTCCTTCGCTTGCAAGGAACAATGAAATTAAAAAAACGGATTTTACTTCAAAGTTGAATAACTCGGCCAAAAAAAATTGCACAAGAAATTTGTTCCTCTCTTTTTACACAGGAAAGTAGCCGCTTTCGACTGCTATGAATGGAATTTGTGTAAAAAAAATCATACTCCCCGTGGAACATCGCAAAGTTGAAGAAAATTTTTGAAAATTGACCAAGTGCTTTTTATATTGCTATAACTTTGCCAAAAAGCAATGTATCTAAAATTTGAAAAAGCAGCTGAAAATAGATATTCCACGCTTTCAAACCATATTTTCAAAATATCAATACGACTATTTTTACCGGAGTTATGACCATGTGAACTTCCCTCTAATATTCGGGCTCCTAGAGGTGATCCTTTAATTAATGTGAGGAGTGTATTTAAATATAAAGGATAAAGTGTCGATAATTTGGACTGGGTCGCTAATTGGGACATTTACCTTATTTGTTTTTTTACTTAAGGGGTAGTGGACTATTTCAGCTTCAGAAAATCGATTATTTTCTTTTTACTGATTTTAAGAACGTAATTGAGTGCACCGTCGAGTAACGGCCTCACGGGGCTTCAATACATTCTTATGGAACCAATTCCACCAAAAGCTGAGCTAAAACATAGCATAGCTTAGCTTAGCTTCCCGGTGGATTCCCGGCTTTAGGGTCCATACGACGTATGGAGATCAGGGTTGCCACCTTATCACCATATAAATCCCTGAGTGCCACACATTCCAACCCGGTGATTCGAATATAAACCCGGAGATGGAAAAAGCAAAAAAAAAGTTTTGTTCTCGAATATCCGGAAATGTGCGATTCTTTTAAGCTCAAACAATTCAGAATAATAACTATTAATAACTATTATTGTATATAAAATTGATACCATTGTATAATACCACAATTTCATATTATATAATTTTTTTCTACAACCCGGAGATTTTTTCAGTAAAACCGGAGCTCGGAGATTTGCTTCAAAACCCGGAGTCTCCGGGCCAAAACCGGAGAGGTGGCAACCCTGATGGAGATCGGCGGTATTTACGCCCGTTTACGATCACAGACACGCTTCATCCATTTTTGCATCGAACATTCCGCATCCTTTCTGCTTCCCTCCACTTTCCCTTTCTCCGCAGCACCTTAAACAATAATTTCAATAAGACATTACACGCGCGCGCGCACACGCACTCGCACACGCGCACGCACGCACGCGCGCGCACACACACATTGAAATTTGGGTGATAATTACATATAACGATTTGTGCCAATTTCAGCTTGATGAACGGCTGCTTCGTCTGTCGCCCCAGCCCGCTGTATTGCAGAGCCACTTCGTTCGCCAGGATGCTGGATAGCACTCTTTTGGTGAAATCATACATATTCGATCCTCCAAATTTTGAAAATTCATTCACCTATAATTAAAAAATTATCAAACATTAACGAATTAAATACAATTTTGTATCAAAGAAATAACGAACATAAATTTTATAAACAGTCCGAAACTCTAGATATTTCCTGCATACAGAATATAATTAGAATGAAATGTGCTGAGCTAAGTTAAAATGGCTCATCGTGACCATTACTTTTTATGCGATCGTCGACATCCTAAAGGTTGGACTACTTAGGCAAATAAAGAGAGAGAGAGAGAGGGGGGGGGGGGGAGATGCTACACCGAACAACCGCGCTTGGCTGAGCTCTGATAAATAATTCAAAGAAAACTTGTGTATTACAACGTATCGTTCAATGTCGGAAATGTCGATTTCCACAATTTTTTCATCACATCTTTATGAAAGTAGTACCAATAAATTGATAAGATACGACACACACGACATATGTAGGAACATACATCGGACTACTAGATTTTAGAATAACGTAAATTCATTGCAATTTAACCGAGCAGTGCTTTGTTATAATATTAACAAAGATGATATTTTACTTACTGCATCTTGGAAATTTTCTTCATCTCGCAAAATTTCCTCCAATTCGTTAACCTTTGCGACGGAGTTGAGGGGAAACTCCAAATGAATAAATTTTGCGAAGAAGGATTGCTTCTTCTCAACCACTGGTGCTCCTGATTTTTTCTCCAAGGCTTTCACCCGCTCCATCGTTTCGTTTAATAACACTCTCACCAAGTTAATTTGAGCCATCATTGAACGGTTCTGAGCAATGATTTGTGTATTCTGCTCAATTAGTGTTTGAAAATACCCATCAGCAGGGTTGTTGTTTCCCGTGCAGCTGAAACTGGGGCCTGCATCTGTTTTCTGAAAATTATTTATTACATCTTATATTTTTTCACTGTAACTTTCCATGATAAAAAACTACCTCCCCATAGAAGAAGTACATGTTTCGACACTGTTCACGCGTCGGTTAAGTTTAAAACACGCGCCACTAAACGCATACTTCATGGCGGCGATCGACCGGGGAAATCGATCCCGGCGAGAGCGCGACTCTGGTGAAGGGGGGCTGAGTTGGGGCTCTCGGGACGAGAGCACGCGTATGGGACGCTGCATAGCGTTTATTAGGTACAATTGTGTTAAGCATTCGTTATATGTGACTTTAATAAAACCTTAATCACCGTGGTGTTAAGAGTCAGTGGTTTTTAAAATCACCAGTTCCTACCCTTATCACGCACACCTGTTTCTAACCTCATCACGCACGTGGACGGGAAGCGGTTCGACACGTCATCCTGCCGGTCCGTACAAATACTGGGTAATCCCCATCGGGCTGATCTAAGCCAGAACAGACACCCTGTATATATGTCGACTGTCGCTACCGCTATCATTTACTCGTCGCCCGGCTATTCCAACCTAACCTGAAACTTATTTCATTAATATCTCATCACGCCTGCAATATTTTCTAAATTTTACAGGCATTTTTCTCATGTAAACCGCATATAAGCTTTCGAATAAGACCAAATTCAATCAAATATGTCCACGCATGACAGAGATATCGTAATATCGTCTCATGAATCTGTCGGAAACGGTAAGATTTTTCTTCTGATTCTGATTCTCCAGTCAAAATTTTCGCCGACATAATACGTATACGCGTAACACGCACACCTTCAGCCAAAACGAAACTAACACATGTTTCGTTCTTCGTTCGTCGACTCTCGGGATTATTCGGCAGGGATCGTCGTCCGTCATTGTACATATATATACTATTGACTTTTATATATAACCTACCAAGTGTCAATCAATATTAACCTTCCAAGTGTCAATCAAAAATGTAAGTTGTCCAAATTTGAAATGTCAGGAGTTTTTACACTAAATAGGAGACTGAATTATTGTCTCAATTAACAAGGTAAGTCGCTAAAATTTTTTAATAGATTTCTTATGTAGAGTCGCAGACTTGGAAGTTGTCCGGAGAAGGTTCTTTCGCATAAGTATCTGGAAATTTGTACCGTGCATGTACAAAATAATATATTGCAACAAATTGCATTGCATTTAAATTGCCAGATATTTTTATACTGGCAATTTAGAGTTTTTATGTGAAGCTTATAGAAATGAGGGCACGCACAGGACTTGGATAAAAATGAAGGGGACACACAGGCTTGGATGGTAGAAATCAAGGGGATGCACAAGCTTGGATAGTAGAAATGAAGGGGACGCACAGGCTTGGATAGAAATGAAGGGGATGCACAGGCTTCGAGGTTGTCCGGAGAAGATTAGATAGACAGAGCATCTTGTTTGGCACAAGTTTCTGGAAATTTGTCAAATAAGGTAAATCGACAAAATTTGTCAAAAGACATAGCATTAAGAATTAAGAAAATGATGGCGGACTGCTTGCAATGTAGAACAAGTCACATTAATGAAGAAAGTATGCTGAAAACGCATCTCCCTTTATGCTTTTCAATCTTTTGTGAAAGACATTTGTAATACTTTAATAAAATCCACAGTAGTTAACACGCTATTCATTAATTCATTAATTTTTTAGATTCCCATTAACAATATTTCAATTCACCAATAAACATACTAAATTAATTTTATTCCAACACCAATAAATTGTGCGTTAAAAATATTGGATCTCTTCGTTCATTTTCGTTGAATTGTTACCATTAGCATTTAAATTTTCTGCTGCAAGACTTTCTGCCATACGCTCTCACCTCCGTCGTGCACATTATGTAGTCTCTACACTCACTATAGCAAAAGGCCACTCTATTTCTATATAAGTAAGTTCTACGTTAAGTTGTATATTACTAAAATGTTGCTTTTATATATTTACAGATAATCGAAGCAGAAGATGCAGTGTGATCTACGTCAGACTATGTACGCACAAATTTGCAGGTAGAGTTTTGCATACGCAATTATTCATTCAATGATTTTGACATATGAGCACGTGTGATAATTTATAAATAATTAGTAAATGTGTTCTATTTTTCAGTTAACGATGCAGACGAAGAGAATTATTTCAACAGCAGAAAGAGAAAGTAACCCTGCTGCATGAGCAAATGAAATAAGCACATTTTTATGTATAAAAAATAATCAAAAATTCATTTTTATAAAAGTTTATACAGGGTGTCCGCGGGAAGAGTGGACAGCTGGATATCTTCTAAACTATTGGAGACAAAAATATTTAAAAAATAGGGAATTGCATGGTTCGAGGGGGCCAACTTATTAGCGCGGACAAATTTTTTTTTTCGATTATTATTTTAAAAGATACGATGGTCAAGTTCGGTTTTTTAAATGGAACTATTTTTTCTGAAGACCTGAGTTGATAGTGCGTTCTAAGACAAATTCATTAAGCTTTAATGTATACACTTGATTTCCACTGGTTTTTTAGATATTGCGCTTGCAAATTTACTGATTTTCCCTGGAAGAAAACTCGCTGGAATAGCAAGGACCGGGGACGGTCTTGCTGGCGCCACGGGTGGCCTTGCCTGTTGAAACAGATACCTACCTGCCAAAGGTCTACGCCAGGAATGGCAGGCCCAAAGGCTGGACAATCCTTTTCCATCAGAAATACTACTTAGGTAGGTACATCTGCGGTATCGAGAAGCGCACCGTTACTTTTATTTCGCACTTGCTTCTACGCTCGGATGGTCGGTTCTTTTGGGAGGGATGTAAGTTCAATTGGTTAGGTTAGGAGGTGTGAAAGTTGCTAGACTAAATTTCAACCATAGGGAGCAGATTATATTAGAACCAATCGAATTTGCATCCCTCACAAACGGCTGCTCTCTTGAAGAGGCCCTCATCATAGCAATACCTCCTCCCCAGTGCCCACCTTCTCTCGCACAGAATACGATAACGCATGCTTTGTTTTGATATTAAAGCTCGTGTTTATATTCGAGAGGACCACGTGTCAACAGCGGGCTACCATTTTTCTTCCCGTGTCTCTCTACGAGGCGTATTGACGGTGAATTGTAGGAGCGTAGATGTCTAGATGCCAGTTATTGAATTCAGGAGACGATAGAACCACTTTATTACAAAACACACATGTACTATAATTAAAGTAAATCGTATTCCTCTCGGGAAGGAGTACTGATAATCATCGAACTTGCGCCCTACTTCGCGCAGACCGATTACACGGAGGGTAGTCAAGTCACACACTGCACAAATGATAAGCCGCGTCTAGACGTTGCGAGGCTGCAGCGCGAGGCGTGCCTCGCGGAGTGAAAAGTCTGGAGAGTCCTTAGCTCGCCTTGGTCACTTTGCAAAGCAACCTCGTGCTGCTGCCGTGGCGAGGACAACACTCCGCAGTGCCTCGCCGAATTTTATGGCTTTCGACCCTCGAAGGGATTGGAATATCATTAAGAAGTGAAAACTGTTCAGGATTTCAAATGTTTGTATCTTTTCTTCATCGTATCGAAGGGGAAGTGGCGGCAATGGATTCCTGGCGTTCCGTCGATTAAAATCATACGAAATATCATGCAAATCGGACTACCTTGACACAAGCTATTTGTATTCCTTATGTAAAAGTTGTCAAATTTACACGACATTTGTAATGATTTTCATCGGAAAACCACAAGGAATCCATCGGCGACACTTCCATATCCATACGATAAAGAATAAAGAATTATTTTATATCTGAAACAGGCAGGTACAGGATGATTCTGGAGCTACGCCCGTCAAAAAGTTGCGGCCTGGTACCCCGTGGCGAGGACAGGCCTTCGCATTGCCTCACCCGATTTTTATGGCTTGCTTCGGAAAAAGGTATGTTTCTGGGTCGAACGTAGCGAACTGAGGTCGAGCCCCCGCAGTCGAGGGTGAAATATCCCCTACAGCGTATTAAGAAATTCTTTTCTTCATCATATCGAAATGAAAGACAACATCCCGCAGTGCCCCTCGAATTTTATGGCTTTCGACCCACGAAGGGGTTCGAGTCCCTATTAAGAAGTGAGAAATCTTCGATTTCCGCATTTCTCATCAGATCTTTGCGAAAATGAGGCCAATTGATTCCTTATGTTTTGCCGATGAAACTAACACCAAGTACGACGTAATTCGGACCATAATGAAGGAAATTCCATGAAAAATCGTTTGATATCATTTCAAGCTGACTTGACTTGGTTAAAAATAGTCCGATTTACATGAAATTTGGTATGATTTTAGTCGACGGAACGCCAGGAATCCAATGGCATCACTTTCCCCTTCCATACGATGAAGAAAAGAAGCAAACATTTGAAATCCTGAACATTTTTCACTTCTTAATGATATTCCAAACCCTTCGAGGGTCGCAGGCCATAAATTTCGATGGGCACTGCGGGGTGTTGTCCTCGCCACGGGGTGACGGGCGTACCACCAGAATTACCCTGTATCTGTTTAAGAAATAAAATAATTCTTTATTCTTTATCGTATGGATATAGAAGTGTCGCCGATGGATTCCTTGTGGTTTTCCGATGAAAATCATTTCAAATGTCGTGTAAATCGGACAACTTTTACATAGGGAATACAAATAGCTAGTGTCAAAGTAGTCCGATTTGCATGATATTTTGTATGATTTTCATCAGAAAAACATAAGGAATCCATTGCCGTCACTTTCATTTCGATATGATGAAGAAAAGAATTTCTTAATACGCTGTAAGGGATATTTCACCCTCGACTGCGGGGGCTCGACCTCAATTCGCTACGTTCGACCCAGAAACATACCTTTTTCCGAAGCAAGCCATAAAAATCGGGTGAGGCAATGCGAAGGCCTGTTCTCGCCACGGGGTACCAGGCTGCAACTTTTTGACGGGCGTAGCTCCAGAATCATCCTGTACCTGCCTGTTTGAGATATAAAATAAGTCTTTATTCTTTATCGTATGGATATGGAAGTGTCGCCGATGGATTCCTTGTGGTTTTCCGATGAAAATCATTACAAATGTCGTGTAAATCGGACAACTTTTACATAAGGAATACAAATAGCTTGTGTCAAGGTAGTCCGACTTGCATGATATTTCGTATGATTTTAATCGACGGAACGCCAGGAATCCATTGCCGCCACTTCCCCTTCGATACGATGAAGAAAAGATACAAACATTTGAAATCCTGAACAGTTCTCACTTCTTAATGATATTCCAAACCCTTCGAGGGTCGAAAGCCATAAAATTCGGCGAAGCACTGCGGGGTGTTGTCCTCGCCACGGCAGCAGCACGAGGTTGCTTTGCAAAGTGACCAAGGCGAGCTAAGGACTCTCCAGACTTTTCACTCCGCGAGGCACGCCTCGCGCTGCAGCCTCGCAACGTCTAGACGCGGCTTATCATTTGTGCAGTGTGTGACTTGACTACCCTCCGTGTAATCGGTCTGCGCGAAGTAGGGCGCAAGTTCGATGATTATCAGTACTCCTTCCCGAGAGGAATACGATCTACTTTAATTATAGTACACGTGTGTTTTGTAATAAAGTGTTTCTATCGTCTCCTGAATTCAATAACTGGCATCCAGACATCTACGCTCCTACAATCCACCGTCAATACGCCTCGTAGAGAGACACGGGAGACATATATGGAGAACACATATATGTTTATATATAAGTTTTATCCCCATAAAAAAACTTCAAAAAAGTAAAAAAATTACGCCAAGTATGTCACGTCCCGGGTGGAGGTCTTTAGGGAACGATGACTATGTGGGGAGATAGTCAGGCGAGAATGTGAAATCCTACACACTGGGATTGGTAGCTTTTAGGCGCGAATCTTAAATCCGTCACACTGAGGGTAGAAGGAGGTCAGGCGCGAATCTTGCATCCGTCACACTGAGGGAAGAAGGAGTCAGGCGCGAATCTTTAATCCTTCACACTGAGGGTAGAAAGGAGTCAGGCGCGAATCTTTAATCCTTCACACTGAGGGTAGAATGGAGTCAGGCGCGAATCTTTAATCCAGCACACTGAGGGTAGAAGGAGTCAGGCGCGAATCTTTAATCCTTCACACTGAGGGTAGAAAGGAGTCAGGCGCGACTCTTTAATCCTTCACACTGAGGGTGGAAGGAGGTCAGGCGCGAATCTTGCATCCAGCACACTGATCGACCAGGGAAGTTTAAAGGCGAATGGTATCCGGGGAACACTCGTTAGAGCACTTGTTTTGGTTTGGCCCGGTAATTGGATTTAACGTTGCATTCACATAAGAAGTTACACGCAATGTTTCCGCGATATCCGTCTAGGCATACGGCTGTACACGGCCCGTGAAAAAGAACGTTAGTAAACACTGCAAGCACTTTCGCGTTCGCGAACCGAGATCAGCTGTTGCTGCAATTTGTTTTGGTTTTGGGGTCTTTGTACCCGAAGAATATACACAATAGTTCGAAGCGTGATTTAAGCAAAGAGGTTTATTAGCTTGAAACCCGAATATATGCACAGGTTATGTTTATAGCAATATTAACATGAGAATGCGTTAGACATTAAGCATTTGCACATAACATTTATATAAATGTGTCAATATAAGAATATGAACATGAAACACATGGAAATAAGCCAATGAAATGATATAAAGCAATAAGCGAAATAATACAAAATATTATAATAAAGCAATAAGCGAAATAATACAAAATATCATGAAATGCAATAAGCGTTGGTAATACAAATAATATGATGATTAGAAAGAATAGTAATAAGACAAGATGATATGGATGATGGTGATATGCAGTGATATATAAAAATGGTAATTGTAATTGCTTACGAGGATCTATGATGGTGATGAACACTGAACTTAATAAAAATAAACTTCTTAATGTAATCTCGTCGAAAGATTTCTGTCGTAAGAGCTGTCGAAAGATTTCTGTCGAAAGAGCACTTTTGCCTCGGTCCCCTCGTATTTATATGTTTGTCGCGGGGGTACGCGCGGTACAGGCCTTGACCTATTTAATGAATAAGTCGCAGTAGGACTTCCGGGGTTTTTACAAAGGTGCGTCTATTATTAGACGCATTTTCTGTCACGTACACCAAATATTCGTCGTAATTATACTTCCGGGGTTTTTATGACTGTGGAATAATATGCTCAACCCATCGAATGGATTTTGGGAGTTTTAATAGGAAAAGGGGTAGAATGGCTTGGACTCGGTGAGTCGTAAAGAGGGGAGTGAGACGTGGTCTCGATTTAAGAGGTTTTTGGGACGAAGGACTTGTTTAAATTCAAGTATGAAAGAGGGATTGGTGCCTCGTAGGGCGAATAAGCGAAGGAGGTTTTGTACCGACCATCTTGAGATGGGGACCGCTAAGGTACATCGTCCAGGTGATCAGCGATTGTGGAAAAGGGGGTAAGAGTTGAGTTTGAGGGACTTTGGTGGAGTGGTTTTGAGATTTATGACAGAGTTCTGAGAATAATACCGCGCGAAAAATAGTGGGACGTCACAAGTACATGAATTATCTTTGTAAAAAGAAGTGACATCCCCATAAAAAAAACTTCAAAAAAGTAAAAAAATTACGCCAAGTACATGAATTATTATCTTTGTAAAAAGAAGTGAGATCCCCATAAAAAAAACTTCAGAAAAGTAAAAAGATTACGCCAAGAACATGAAACAAATAAATCACAAAAAATAGAAGATAATAATATAAATCACAAAAAAATAGAAGAAAATATGCAATCATAATAAAATAGAAGATAATAATATAAATTAGAAAAAATAGAAGATAATAATTATATAAATCACAAAAAAATAGAAGATAATATACAATCACAAAAAATAGAAGATAATAATATAAATCAGAAAAAAAATAGAAGAAAATATACAATATAAAAAAAGATGTGAAATCAAAATGAGCTGCAAATACATAAAGGTGCTTTCCAACTGCGCTTAAGATGACACAACTACATATACACAGCTAAAATGCTGTGTTCATATATTCGATTACTCATATCGCGGACATTTTAATTAACCCATCAAAAAGAATCCCATTTAAAAACATTGTCGTAAATTAATAGCTTTACAAAATTAATGATATACAAAAATTGCGCCAATTATAACAATGGCTATTTATACAAAGAAAAAATATAATAAATAATTTTAATTAAGCAGATAAAATATTTTTATACAAATAAATATTTAAATACGAATAATTCAAAATACTTGGCGCTGCGCCCCGAATTGGTGTTGCTAAACTGAATAAATACTTGGCGTGGCCAGGCAAGGTATTCTCAGATCATCAATACCCATACCTTCCCTCTCGCAGGGTATCAGATAATTTGTCAATTTAAAACTCTAAACATATTCAAAACTCTAGACAATATGAGTACATTTTCATTATATTTTCTTCTATTTTTTTTCTGATTTATATTATTATCTTCTATTTTTTGTGATTGTATATTGTGACGTCCCACTATTTTTCGCGCGGTATTATACTAAAGTCTCCCTCATAAATCGCTCCACAACTCCATCAAAATTCCTCAATTCAAGTCTTACCCCTTTTCCCCAATCACTGATCACCTTGACGATGTACCTTAGCGGTCCCCATCTCCAGATGATCTAATTTCAAATCCCCTTCCCCTCTTCGGCCTTCGAGGCGCGAACTCCTTCCACGTTTAAACCTTAGACAAGTCCCTCACTAAAAACTCGCTCATCTCGAGACTATGTCTCACCCCCCGCCCCCCTCCTTTTACAACAAACGTATTCAAACCTCCACTTTTCAAACCCCAATCAAAACCCTCCAAACCCATCCAACGGGTGGAGTACCCCTTTTCAAAGCCCCGAAAGAGCCGCCGAAATACGCAATAGCGACACATATTTTACGCATGAATCATCAATACGCGCCGATTACATAACACATATTTTAAGCATGAGTCATCACGCATACCGCAAATTCCCCGCATACCTGACATTCCATCGCTTTGTATAAATACCAGCGCCGCATGGACCACACACAGTCAGTCACAGTCAGTCACAGTCAGACACAGTCAGTCACAGTCAGTTAGTTCGGGAACATCTGTTACGCCAAAGTCTCTATTATAAAAGTACAGTGTATAATATAAAATTTCGCTTCAGTGCAACGTCCCCAATAGGGTTACCAAACCTTCTACATCACTGTAAGCATTTATCAATTTATCTTATTGTAAAACACTAACGCTATCGTCTTCTATTATTTTCATTTACTTATGCTTATCTATACTTATATCATTTGATTTTGCTCACGCTTATTGCTTATGTTATTTCCTTATGCTTATGCTATTTGCTTTATATTCTTTGCTCACGCTTATTGCATTTATATCATTTAGCTTCTTACTCTTATTGCTTTATATTGTATTCTTTCGCTTAAGTTATTTGCTTATATTATCTTCTCTTCTTACGCTTATCGCTTTAAATCGTTTCATTGCTTATATTACCGCCTAATTATATTATTGCCTAAGCTTATTGCCTTATGTTAACCTGTTTATAACCAACTCTAACACTTCTTATGTTTATCTTATCTTATGCGTAATATTATTATCATTGATCATCGTTATATAAATGTCTTGTGCTAATGCTTAATGTCCAACGCATTGTTATAATACGTTTACCGCCATTGCTTCAGTAGTGCATGGCTTATTCACACGCGTTCCAATAAATAACGCTTTTGTTTTACCCGACATTGGAATTCTTGTAATTATCCTTCGAATACCTAGAATCGTTACGAGCCATAGCAACAGCTGATCTCTCTTCGCGAACACCGGGAGTTCTTATCAGTGTTTACAAGCTTACTTTCGCTTAGGGTCCCGCATGCCCAATGCTACACCTATTGAAAAGAACTACGACGCGTGTCTTTTATTGCAATGCAGTAGTTAAGCCAATTATAAAGCCATAAATACAAACCACAAGAGTTCTAACGGGTGTCACTCTGGTGAGCGATAACTCCCTAACCTTCCCTGGTCGATTTATGCTGCGAAGCTGGCCTTCGTGCTGAACGCCTAAACTCCCCAGAGCTGCGAAGCTGGTCTTCGTGCCTGAACACCTTCCACCCCTCAGAGCTGCGAAGCGGGCCTTCGTGTCTGAACTCCTAAACTCCTCAGAGCTGCGAAGCTGGCCTTCGTGTCTGAGCTCCTAAACACCCCTCAGAGCTGCGAAGCTGGCCTTCGTGTCTGAGCTCCTTTCACCCCTCAGAGCTGCGAAGCTGGCCTTCGCGCCTGAGCTCCTAAACTCTCCAGAGCTGCGAAGCTGGCCTTCGTGCTCAACCTCCCAATATTCCCCAACCTTGTCACAGCCCTTACTTCCGCCACCCAGGACGTGACAATATTATCTTCTATTTTTTTGTGATTTATATTATTATCTTCTATTTTTTCTGATTTATATTATTATCTTCTATTTTTTGTGATTGTATATTTTCTTCTATTTTTTGTGATTGTATATTTTTTCTATTTTCTGTGATTTATATTATTATCTTCTATTTTTTGTGATTTATTTGTTTCATGTACTTGGCGTAATTTTTTTACTTTTCTGAAGTTTTTTTTATGGGTAGAATTATCTTTATACACATATATTGACTTACCAATTTGAATGTTGCTTCGTAAAAAACTCCCCTGGCTTCCATAGCTGGTACTGGGGGATACTGTTTCGTCTAAAAACATAAATTATTTTTGTTAAAGGTTTCTGCTACAAACATTAAACATATATATATATATTTTATGTCTCACGCCCTCGTCAGTCGTCACTCGTCAGTGATTTAATCAGGGGTACCTCAAGTGGAAACAAACAGGGGCGAGTTATGACTTGTGACGTAGCTGACGTAGTTTGACAATTTAATTCAATTCAGTTCAATCAGTAAATTTACTCAGCAAATTTTATGTCTTCTGACCCTCGAAGGGGTTTGTATATCATTAACAAGTGAGAAATGTCTAAGATTTCCGAATTACTCATCAGATCTTTGCGAAAACGACGCCAATCAATTCCTTATGTTTCGCCGATGAAAGTAACATCAAGAACCACGTAATTCGGACAATAATGAAGGAAATTCTATGAAAAATGGAATTATATCATTTGAAACTGACTTTGTTAAAAATAGTCCGATTTACGTGAAATTTGATATGATTTTCATTGGAAAAACATAAGGAATCCATCGGTGTCGCTTCCATATCGATACGATAAAGAATAAAGAATTATTTTATTTCTGAAACAGGTATGAAACCTTGGCCGACCGCAGCGATTCCAGATCGGCGCCCCGCTGTCGAGGGTGAAAATGTGAAATATTCATTTCAGCGTATTAAGAAATTATTTTCTTCATCGTATCGAAAGCAAAGTGACGCCAATGGATTCCTGACGTTCGTTCTCCCGATTAAAATCATACCAAATGTCATGTAAATCGGACTACCTATTTTTAACTAAGTCAGCTTCAAGTGATATAGGTAATTCGATTTTTCATGGAATTTTCTTCATTATGGTCCGAATTACGTCCTTCTTGGTGTTAGTTTCATCGGTGAAACATAAGGAATCGATTCGCGTCGTTTTCGCAGAGATCTGATGAGAAATTGGGAAATCCTAGAAATTTCTCACTTTTTAATGGTATTCAAACCTCTTCGAGGGTCGAAAACCATAAAATTTGGTGAGGCACTGCGGGGGCTTGTCCTCGCCACGGGGTACCAGGTCGTCGCATCCATTGTCGGGCGTAGCTCCAGAATCACCCTGTAGATGTTACATTTTATCTTCACATTATTAAAATGTCCGTGATTATTACAATGCACCTTTATGTACCTGCAGCTCATTTTGATATCACATCTTTTTTTATATTGTAATTATTATTATCTTCTATTTTTGTGATTTATTTTATAATACTCTTTTCCGTCCTTGACTTTTTCATGTACTTGGCGTAATTCTTTTTACTTTTTTGAAGTTCTTTATGGGGATCTCACTTCTTTTTACAAAGGTAATTTGCACAGGGAATGACTTCAGATAATTTTTAATATTATAAATTAGAAAAGGTTCACAATCAACAGCCATGAACAGCCTTATCAGAGGACAGAATTAAGGATAAATTTTACGCAAGTTTAACAACTATGAAACAAACCATGTGCACCGCATTGCCGATCTATATGTATTATGTATACGTATGGTACTTTGTGTATAGGACAAAAAACACTGATTAAATTCGTGCATTATCGAATGTGTCCATGTATCAAAATAATTGAATAAGTACAGGGTCAGCGTTTTATCCTGCAACCCGCACTCGTGCGAACAGGTAAATTGGCAACAGTGGCTCACGGACGCATTCCACTACCACCATGCACCATCCCGGCGTTCGCAGAGCTGCCAGACCGCTGGACAGCAGTGATGCCCGAGCTTCGAGAATTTTGGAATGGTCTCTTTCAAACTATAAAAGATATCAGAATTCAATTTGCGCCGAAAAATGAGGAAAAATTATTCCCTCTTAATGATGGATATAATTTAAAATATTTTACGTTTGCTTAATTCTTTTTTTATCAATTTTTTAACCATATTTATTGTGAAAAACTTTTGCAAACTGTTTGTTTGATACTGTATTTAATGATCTTTTTAAAATTCATGGTGTTGCTAAAAAATAGACCAGTTGTTTCTGTATCATTACTTTCATAAATTGAGAAATTAAATTTTGATTCAATTATGTGTTAGTTCTGCAGAGCTGAGAATCTATTGTTCTGGTTTACTTTTTTATGATTTCATCCTTAATGCAGTGCATACCAAGATCAGACGTAAGGGGTAACTAATGGGACGTGTCTTTGATTGTAGCGGTGTTTGAATTTTTTTCTAGAATTTTTGTGTCTGAATGTTTCAGCTATGAAATGATGTATATTATTAAGAACGGTGCTTTGATATAATATTAACAAACATGATATTTTATTTAGTGCATCTTGGAAATTTTCTTCCAATTCTTCAACCCTTAAGATCGAGTTGAGGGGAATCTCCACTGGTGCTGCGCCTGATTTCTTCTCCAGAGCTTTCACCCGCTCCATCGTTTCACTTGGCACTGCAACTGGTCGGTCTCACGCGCATGTCGGGGTTCGACCGTCCACCCACTACGGGTAATCAAGGGAGTGATCGATCACCTTATCAAAAAAAATTAAAAACGAATACATACGTATTGTTGTTGTTACACTGTAGTTATATGCATATTATATCCGCCAATATCGGAAGAGTGTAAATAAACTTACCTGTTTTTCAAATAGCGCCACCACTGTAACTTGGTCTAAAAACTTTCAACCTCGCATCAAGCCTTAACCGTATCTTATAATTCAAATATGGATTTGTGATAATGGTCATTGTGAGATACACAACAAGCGCTTTCATTTCTTTTGTGTCAATGACACACAGTGCCCTATCGTGCGTCAGTCTTAAAATATCTTAAAAGACTTACTTAATCTACAAACGGGAATTTTACATTTTCAATACGGACTCTGATAAAAAAGTTGAAAAAGCGACCTTCACTATTTTCTTCGTTATTCCGATCAGTTGTGTAGCGGACCGTCGAACTTGAGGAAGATTTATTTCCTCAGGGTTAGACGATCCCGCACTCAAGTACGTACCGCGGGTAACCGGGCCGAGGCGTAGGCAATAAAAATGACGATTGCCAGAGACTCGGTTCGGTCGCGACAGCCTTGACAACCTTCTTGAAGGTATCGTGGGAAAAGGACTTTCCCTTAAAATAGTTTTGGGGATTTTTCACCCACTATTTGCCTTCCGGACAACCGTTGGGCGTCCGTGGAAATGGGCAGAAGAGAACTGGCCGTCGAGCGAGACGCTTCCCTCAAACGGTTTCACATCACAGATTGTGTGATTTTGTTGTTCATCATTTCTTTGTAAATAAATAGTTATTATTATTGTTAATCGTGAACAGTATCATTCACCCTCACGGTCTACTCCTACAGTTGCAATTTTTTCCAAAACGCCGAAACACCTCAACGAGTAAACTAATCCTTCTAGCTTCTAAAAAAAAAATCAAGTCGTTTGACCCAACTTCGAAGGGGTTATTCTGTTTTCAAGTGTGTCCGAACACTTTCGGGAGTCACTGTACATATCTTCGTTAAATGTTTATGAAAATATATTAGCAATGGATGGCGAATCCCATACATGATACGAGTGTCACCTGATGATGATAACCAGGTGACAAAACTCCAAATGAATACGCAGGTGGATGTTTCCACAGAGTCAGCAATGTTTCCCCTCCGAAACGGGAAACCTGGAGGCGGCCAATGTCACGCCGCTAGACACTCGGCCGACTTTGCTCACCGTCCACTTGAATATATGTACAGTTTTCGGGTACATGTGGCCAACAGTGATTTCTAGAAGGCCGCTTGAAGCAAGGGGCGAGTTGCTGTATCCTACAGAAATGTTGCCAAGACGCTAGATACACGTTGGCGGCGATTTGTTGCCCTGTCTACACAGACGCACCTTAAAGGTGTTACCCGTGGTGCAAACAAGTCAGAGAAAATCAGTAAATTTGCGGGCACAATATCTCGAAAACTTGTTGAAATAAAGTGTGTACGTTACATGTTATTCAATTTGTCTTGAATCGCACTGTCAAGTGATTTCTAAAAAAATATATCGTTCTATTTAAAAAACGAACTTGACCATCGTATCTCTTAAATTAATAATCTACAAAAAAATCGTCTGCTGAGCTAATAAATTTGCCCCATCGAACCATTGAAATTCCATATATGTAGATGTTTTTTTTTCTATCTCAAATACGTTAATAAATATCCAGCTGTTTACTGTTCTCGCTGACATCCTGTACATATGTATATATGTATATAAAGGTGGAATTTGACGGCGTGTGGCTCGGCAAGCCCGGGCGAGCCGTGCAATGACCGATCAGACGCGCGCAAATTTTGCCGAGCCACGCGCCGTCTGATTCCACCTTTAAGGGTCCTACATTTAGAAGTGAGTGCTCGACACTAGAGCTGTACGAGTACTTGAATATTCGGGTAGCTTGAAAACCGAACCAATTCGGGACTCGGTTTCCGAGCCGAGCCAGGTACCCGAAAGAACCGAGCGGCTCGGATCGAACCAAATACTTGAATTTTTTTCAAGCGGCCCGAAAGAACCGAGCGGATTGGATAGAACCGAGCGGCTCGGATAGAACCGAGTACTTGAATTTTTCCAAGCGGCCCGCAAGAAACCGGGCGGATTGGATAGAACCAAGCGGCCCGAAAGAAACCGGGCGGCTTGGAAAGAAACGAGCGGTCCGAAAGAAGTTTGAGCAGATCGAAAACTATTTGTCCGATTCATTTCAAACTTGGTACACATATTCTTAATGGTATTATCTAAACTGTAGGATATCATTTTTTTTATGCAATAACCCATTCGTATATAATAAATGTTTTAAGTTTGCCTTGTTAGGTAAAAAATGAATAGTGATATTTACCTTACTCTCATTTGTACAATAACTTTTTTCTTCTCAAATCCGTATGCTACCTTGTAGATATTTGATTAATGAACACTAGAATTTCTGATGTTAGATAAACCTGGGCATCATAATTTGATACATCGCTCGCGCGCGTAATATTTATGCAATATATGCCTTAATACATGCTCTGCACATAAGAATTAGCGAAATAATTTCCAACCTCATAGTATCTGTAAAAAGAATTCGTCTAACCCCTTAATAAAGGGTGTTGCCTGTTAATGGCTAAATAAGTATTGTTATAAAGCGTGCTAAAGGATAGGCACTATGGAAAGAAGCTAGTTCTAAAAGCACTGCGAAATCTTAGTTTATTAAGGAGCACAAGGACAATTAACTTTAACGTTCACGAATAACAGTTACTATTATAATTAAGATGTATATACAAAGCCACAATTAAACTATACACTATTTACAATGAAAGTATTAATGATTAATTAGCAGTTAAGCAAGCGCGAAACCCGTTCCTCAGCAGATGAGGTAACTTCGTTAAAGCCGTGATTAAGCGAGAGAAGCGTGCAAGCAAGTAGATAGGCTATGAGAGTTCTGGACCATAGGGCGAGGGGGTGCGGTGGTGCGAGGGGGGTACCGCGTGGGCGAGGGGGTGTGCGGCGTGGAGGGGGTACCGCGCTCCTCGACGAGATGGGTGAGGGGGATGACATCACAGGGGAGGAGGCGGAGGAGGATTTAAAACTTTTCAAAATGGCGTCGCGCGCATTTCGTATTGACGCCACCTATCGGATGTTTAAGATACTTTGGGTCTGCGTCGGTATTTGGGGCCCGTGTCGGTATTTGGGGCCTGTGTTGATAAATTTTCCAGGTTTTTCATACATTTCGTATTGGCGCCACCTGGTGGATTTTGGATGTTTAAGATACTTTGAGTCCGCGTCGGTATTTGGGGCCCGCGTCGGTAAATTTCCTAGGTTTTTCATACATTTCGTATTGGCACCACCTGGTGGATGTTTAAGGTACTTTGGGCACGCGTTGCCGCCGCGCAATCTTCGTACGCGTGCAGGGATCGGTGCGCAGGCGCGACCGCGACCGATTCGTGGAAATTCGCGTCTTCGATGTACGGAAGAGGGTGGTCCATGATTTCTGAGAAAAGATAAGGAATCATGTGAACGCGTTTTGACGCCTACGTGCACGCGCGTCATGTCATATGTTTATATTTGAATCGTGGGACCCATACAGCGCACGTGCAATGATGTAAACGGAGAGCGATAATTATTGTAAATCAATCGTCGCGGTATCCCATGCAATAAACACGACATTGCACCGCGCCATGCCGTATGTTTATATTTGAGCAGGATTGAACGCGTTTTGATATTTGAATCGTGGAACCGATACAGCGCACACGCAATAATGTATACATAGAGCGATAATTATTGTAAATCCATCATCGCGATAGCCCATGGAATAAACACGACATTGCACCGCGCCATGCCGTGTGTTTATATCTGAGCATTGACTTTTCCCAAGACCATGCCTCTAAGAAGTACCCTGGAGAAAACGCAATGTCCCTGAAGCAATAAATTAGGCGTTGCCTTCACGCGAGCAACTAAGCGATAATTACTCGGGGTCGAGTTCCGAGTATTTTCACGATCCAGAACAGGGTGACGTCTCAAGTATCCTTCTCGAGGGTCTGCAAGGCAAGCGTCGTGGGAGCGCGTAAGGGCGAAAAGAATTCGTACATAAACCCGCGGACATCTGGTTTACAGCAGACCCGTGTTATGGTTAAGCGTCGTGGGAACGCGATTGACATTCGCTAAGACCACGCCTCTAAGAATTAATATATGGATATGAATATGTAGGAAAGGATATTATAAATGATACGTTACAGGTATTGATATGAAAGTTATACATTTATTATTAAAACATATATTCACGTACTACAGTGGTACGTGGTTTACATCATGCAGCATGGATTGTAATCCTAACGCTAACAATTCACAATGAATCAAAGAATGTTGCTCGAAGTGCTCGCTTTCGGAAATTAATTTCACATAATTCGTTGGTGTCGTAGCGGTACGCAGAACGTCTACGAAGACAGCATATTTACTGCTTACAGAGTACATATTTTCTGTCAACCAGGAGAACATATGTTCAATGCAATGTTTGTACGCGAATAGTTTACGCATCGTGGTCATATATATGACAACGCGATTATCGGTGATTTTAATAAGTTGATCATCATGCATACGCGTGAAGTCTATTCATAAATGATCAATTACGATGTGAGTTTGGGGCGATGTTGCGTTGCTGCGTAATCGTTGGAGTATGTCCGCCTCGTTTTGTAGCAGGAGCTTCCACGTCGACATTGAAAAGCTCAACTCGCTGCCTTTATTGTCGGCTATGGTGATCTCGACGTGGCACGAATCCATGCCAATGCGTATCCCAATACTTAGACGTTTATACGCTGTTGCGGTCAAGGCGTAATCACGCCCCAGGATCCGTACGATTGAGGGTTTTGGTGTTTTCAACGTTTTTGCCGTTGCAAATTCAGAACTGTAAGAAATATGTACACGGAATTAATGTATCAGTCGTTTGCGTTTACAGTGAATGAAGTAAGTGAAAAGTGTATAACGAGTACGTACCTCATATTAGACTGTTGATGTTGATGTTGACGTTTATTTGGAAAACCACCACCGTTGTCGGATGCGCAGGATGAATCGTTTAAGTTGCGTTTGTACATTTTGATATGCACTGCGTATGATTCTCATCGACGGAAAAATGACGCGAACGATACTTGTCAGCACTCGAGCGTATGTGGTGTAATGAAGCCCGTAGGACCGACCACGTCATTTTATACTGATTCACGCACACGTACCCGTCAATGTGTGAAAGTATATCACATCAGTGATGGTGATGGTCAAGGCGTGTATGTATACCGCGCAAGGGTTAGAGAATACGTGACAAATTCAAATGACGTACATGACAAATTCGAGGAGCACGCATACCATAAAAGAGTTAGAAACGATTCGTGGTGTGAACCATAAAAGTGTGAGTCATAAAAGTATACTATAAGCTGGAATAATTATGTTCATATTATAAAATCATTGATGAAGAAGAAGAAGAAACTATGACATGGACACCCCAACCATACCTCAAGACTACCCTACTTGAAAACTACCCCTACCCTGCAACGCGCTGAGGCATCGTTCTAGGCTAGGGGAACAAAATGTATATATAAGGGTGTCGAACACCGCCGCACGGGCCAGTGTAGTTACCACAAGCAGTTTTATGAAGCATTTTTATCAAGCATTTTTTAAAAAAAATATGGACGCGAGACAGTCTATGAACGCGTTTGAGATGCAACGGTGCATTGTAAGTTCAGTTTCGTGAAAATTGAATTGGTGTGCGTATTCCATTTCTTTCGACGATATTCTAATTCATTTGTGCGTCTGTTATAGCAACAGCATGGTGAAATGGAACGTGCGTGGCACGAGGAGCGGAATACGTTGGCGCGAAAAATCGTAAGTATAGTTTTTTTTTTGGTGTAAATTGAATTGATGTATTCATTCGATTGGGCAGTCTTCTAACAAAAGTTCTGCGTTTGTTTCAGTATCCGCTTGATAATTTGGTACGGGTGTGGCGCGTAGAGCGGCGGGAAGCCATTCGATATCTCGTAAGTGTTGTTTAGTAAAGAAAAAAAAATATATTGGTGCGCGTATATCATTCAACAGTGTTTTAATCGAATCGCGTGTTTGTTACAGCAGGAACGAGAGGTTGAAATGGCTGAATGGAGCGAGGATTTCCTAGGGACGGTTGGGCGCCTCGTAAGTGATGTTTCGGAAAAAAATGATTCTGATGCGCGTACACCAATCGATGTTGTTTTAATCGTTTTGCACGTTTGTTTCAGCGTCGAGCTGACATCGAGGCCCGGGCGCGTGTTGGGGACCGCGATATCATCATCCAGCTACTCGTAAGTGATGTTTCGTAAAAATTATATTGATGCGCGTACACCATTCAATGATGTTTGAATCGAGTCATGTGTTTGTTTCAGCATCGCCAATATCCAACAAGGAGAGACGGGCGGATCTGCCGCGAGTTACAGCAGAAAATTCATTCTGCTAGGCGCAAGTGGCGTGATGAAAATATTGATAAGGAGTTTTCAGCCTCCAAAGGCGAGTTTTGGGGCCTCCCACAACTATTTAATGAGTGAGTACAAGTGAATTTTAATTGTTTGGTGTTTCGCGTGCTAATACTAACGTTTTATATATAATAATTTGGTGTTTTCTCTGTGTGTTGCAGGACGTAACATCACGAATGTTTTTTTAAAATTTAAATTTTTTTTTAAAATAAATATAATTTTTTTAAATAAATATATAATTTTTTTTATTCGAAACAATGTGTGTTTATTAATGTGCATCCATGCATGCATGCGTACTTAAATCATAGAATAAGTATTTGCGTAAAATAACGTTCGTATGAGAGGGATCTTCTTGCTCGTGGGTAGAGGAATCAGTCGCCGCTGTCATTACGCTCATCACCGCCGCCGCCGTTGTGTTCATCGCTATAGAAAACAGAAAAAAGATAATAATTCTTACATATTCGTTTCTCGGCATATGACGCGTAAAGTAGATTGTAATGTGCGTGTATGACTTACATTAGATGACGCTACGTATATAATCCCATATTTTCCCGACATTCTCCAGCGTGCAAACACCGTTGTTGATGTGAAATGCACATCGAAGGGCATTCGTTGAAGACATAGACTTCAGGTTAGGAACGTCAGGCATGATCCCGCAATAATCATCGTCAACGTCGTAGCCGCCGTCGTCTTCGACAGTTCGAGCATTGTTGTTGTTGTTGCAGTTGTTGTTGGTGTTGGTGTCAGTTCGTACAAATTGCATACATCCTCAACGATTATGTCAGATAGTAGTTGCAGCATCCACGTTTTCTTTTCCGCACCTTTCACGATGACGAAGTCAATGTTCGCGAGCACGCTGGTGAGGAGCCCCGGAATTTTGAAGTATGGAAGGTAGCCGTTGGACCAGCGAAGCCCGTGATGATGCTTCGCGAGCCAGGACGCTTGACGGTGCTCACAGGAATTCAGATGATTCCAGAAGTATGGCGGTTCGAAGATCCAATGACTGATCGTCGTTTTATCGTTGTTGCTGTTTACGCGAATCGCGATCTGTTTGGCGACGAACTCGCGTTCGATATTGAACCCTTGCAGATCGACAATGGCGAACATTATTATTATTCGTTTAGGTAGCACCGTCGGCGATGGTGTCAGAACAGCAACTGAGGTCTTCGACATCGACGTTTTAAAACAGTAGCAGTATCCGCAGTAGGAGTAGTAGTATTAGTAGTAGTAGTAGTAATCCTTCACGTTCGCACGCTATATTAGTTTGCGTACCACGTTGGTTAAAGGGTTGTATTCGACTATACGATCGTGTATCATCAAACAGACGGCGGTAGTATTAGCGGGGACATTTTCTTTGCATTCAAAATCTATTCGCACGTCCACCGTAGCGCTCTTCAACGATTCGTTTTGACTAGAACAATCTATGACCACGATAGGCGCGTATTTAAAGAATTCGTTCGCGTTCAGCAACGGTTCTCCGTAACCGTAGTACGATCGGATGAATTTCGCATACATTTTGTACAGGAGCGCGTATTTATACTTATCGAAATATAAGTTCAAGTTGTCGTACGGATACGTATCGGAATTTAGGTACAGTCGAAAGTTCGTGAGATGATTCGCGTCGAATTTCCACGCGGGTTTATCGGGACTATTCCGTCGATCGGTTTGCATGCCGAATAACACGTATCGAGGTTTCTCGATTTATGACGTAGTTTTCACGGTCCACATATGTTTCGTTGTCGCTTGCAGTAACGGATACTCGTGCATGCTCCACGATCGGAAACTCATAACAATCGGTCGATCGCTTTCCAAGATACGCAGCATCGATAGTTTATTCACTTCGTCCAAAACGACGTGGGGCATACGCCACTGCACCTTATGTATCTCCAGTTTCGGCCATGCAGTGGCGGAGGTGCAGTGCATCGCGTTCGAATCGACTCGCGAGCGTATAAGAATCAGCTCGTGCCGCGCGTTCATCACGATCTGTTTGTAATCCTCGCAGAATCCTAATAACACGTTCAGGGGTACGCAGAAATTGAAAGCACCCGAATGAAAAATGTCGTTATCGTAATCGATGGTATAATTCCAACCGGCATTCGCAAGCACTTTGCTTCTATCGGCCGACAACGAAACGAAATTTTTCAACGTGGTAGTGACTCCTGGATTTCGGCAACGATCGACCTCGACACCGTTCAATTCGTATCGAATCTCATCGAACATGAACGAACATGAACGCATGTCGAGAACAGCGGTCGCGGACGTTGGCGGGCCTGTCGCGTCCTGCGCAGACAACGTGCCACGACCTTCGATGTAGAGAAAACTTTCGGACGGAAGCGTGTACAGATCTTGCTGCTGTATGGGGATTCTTATCTCGTCGTTAGTATCGTACGACGTATTGCCGTACGGATTATACGTGTGTAACTCGATCTTCGTGATACGATTGTCGAAGGTTGGCGTATTCGCCACGTCCAGAATAATCGACATCGTGACTGCGTGTCTAATAGGCGACGATGAAACCTAACGATCGTAGGAAACGCGCGTTTCGACGAGTCAACGGCTTCTTATCACTCCTCCCGTCTTTATTCTTCTACTTTCGCCTGTCGACAAAGGCCGGTCGAGACGCGTGACAGAGACGGTAGGAGTAGCAGCGGCGATTGATGATTCATACGTGTGATCTAACACTAACATACTACACACGCACTCACGCTAGCCTATCGCGCGCGGACGTCGTTGAACGTGCAATCGAATCGTTATTTCTTCTCCGCGGAAATCTATAGGACGATCGTTTTGATCAAAGATGCACAACGTTAGATCGTGTATTGCTCGTGCGACGATCGGCAGGTAAATGACGTGTCGCGGAGTTTCCGATATCTTATATCCCGGTGGCACGCGAGGCGAAAATTCATGGATCGTGTGTACCAGTTTATCATTGCTGTACGCGCCGGTAGTGTCGTTGCACGTTACTCTGATCACGTTAACGTTTATAATATTCACAGGCCCGTCGGACTCGTGCCAGATTCTCGGCAATAAGCCCCGATTCGGAGAAAATCCTAGCAACGAGCCCACATTGTTGGGTTTCGTAAAGTCTACAAAGAACGAACAGTACAGCTCGCTTTTCATGGTGTTGTTGTTAGCTCGTAGCATTAGAGGGTACTTGTCGTCATCGTAGTTGTTATCGTTGTTACCGCGTCTTCGAGGATATCGATCGAGTAATCGTTGCTTCAGGTACTCGGCGATAGCGTCTAATTCGTAGGAGCCGTGGGGGATCGTAATGCATTCATGAACGACGTCAGCGATTGTGTTGTTTTCGGTGTCATAGTTCACGGCGAAATAGAATTTATCGTTGCTCGCGTCGATGTTCGGTATCGTGTGAAACGTCTCCAAGTCCGCGAGTCCTAATTCGTATTGACCATCACTCAAATCTATCGGCGGGAAATAGTTTACCGTGAGCACGCTGCTGCGACTCGTCAACGTAAGCGTGAACGACATATCACAGATTAGACTCGCGAGACGGAGAGAGGGAAAGTGACGCGCGCGTACGAATACTCGGCAATTTATCGATATTATAAGTCTTTATCATAGAAGATGTGGATCGTCATTACGCATGGATACATTGTAACGAAATCGTAGTACACACCGATATTAATATTAATATTAGTATATACACCATAATTCCATAGACTTTTTGCTGTAAAAATTGGATGCACAAGCGACCGCAATTCATCTCGTCGAAACGCTGAAAACGATTGTGATTGTACGTGATCGTTGTACCGCGTCCGAAATAGTAGATCAATTCCGCGGGAGGTCGCAGATTCCCAAAACTATCAAAGTATTGTACTCGTGGTCCACGTTTGACGTACGCAACCCAGTGCGTACCGGCGCCTCGATTCTCCTCCAGATTCGCGATGCCGCATTCGTTGGTTCGTACGCGCGTGGGAAGCGTGTCGCGCATAAACACCCCTCGAAAGAACGGATTGTTCGCACATTCGCGCTCTAATTGCAGGTTCGTCATAGGTTGTTGCGTTATTGCCGCCACCGTCGCCACGCGCCTACTCGAGCGACGTTTTTTTTTCTTCGTTTGCACTCGACGTTGGCGCCGCCGTCTCGGGTTCAAGCCCACGCCTCGCTTGTACGGTGTCAGGTACATCCCTCTCCCTTCCATCGCCCGATGATGACGCAACGTCTCTTCCAACTGTTTTCGAGAGGCCTTCGAATCGTTGACCGCTTTGGTTATACCAGCCACTCCACCGGCCAATGCTCCGATAGCTGATAAGGCGGGTAACACGAACGGAAGAAACGGAAGAAAGCCACCACGTTTGGCCACACGTAGATTACGATGTCATCGTCGCCGTTGCGTATGTTTCCTTCCAGACTTTCTCTGTTTACGTTTCATCCTTCTCAGACCCATACCGAGTTTATTCTTAGCCTTCATCGTTGCCCACACTCCAGTCGCTGCGGCTTTTTCGCCAAAGGTCGCGTCGTTCGCGAATACTCGTTCTCGCGCTCGTTCGGCTAACGCACTACCCGCCTCGTGTCGTCCCTCTAAATCCTTTCGACGAGAGTACGCGATATCGTGGTCGCGGCACGCTGCATCCAAGGGATTCACACCTTCGTCGCCACGAGGCAAGCGCTTTAGCAAACGCGTTCCCGGTCCGCAGAACTATAACCCGTGACGTGTAGTTCGAACGGCAGACGGTTTATGATACCGTTCACGAGACCCGATCCAGTCTTCTTCTTCTTTTTATTCTTCTTCTTCTTCCGATTCTTGCCTAGTCCGTGAGAAGTCGCAGGCGTTGATGCTACCATATACGTTAGAATAGTGACAATAGCTCCTACAATAATAAACGCGTACGCACGCTCCACCGATCACAGTGATAGTGACCTGCGCGACGCATGCCACGAATATAAATAGTCATCCTTCGTCCCACGCGCGCGAGTACCTGAGAAACACCGCGAACATGCGATTCTCGGAACAGTCGGACGTTATTCGCGTGACCGCGAACAGAATGCTCGAGGATGATAGGGATGCGAGTCGATCGAACAGACACGGCCCGTTGTTGCCGAACAGCGTGCGAGGTGTGATTTGCGGACCGTCAGGATGTGGAAAAACGAACGTGCTTCTAAGTATGTTGGAGAGTCCGAACGGTTTGCGTTTCGAGAACGTGTACGTATACTCGAAATCGTTGCATCAGCCAAAGTATCGATATCTCGAGCAGGTATTGTCACTCGTCGATGGAATCGAATACTTTCCCTACTCGGACAATGTTGAGATCGTCCCACCGAGAGACGCTCGGCCCGATTCGATCTTCGTGTTCGACGACGTGGCGTGCGAGGAACAGAACGCGATACGTGAATACTTCTCCATGGGTCGTCACGCGAACGTGGATTGTTTTTATTTATGTCAATCATACGCTAGAATACCTAAACATTTGATCAGGGACAACGCAAATTTTCTCATTCTATTCAAACAGGACTGCACGAACTTGCGTCGCGTGTACAACGATCACGTGAACACAGACATGACATTCGAGTCGTTCAACGACTTATGCGCGAGATGCTGGCGTCGACGATACGATTTCGTGGTGATCGATAAGGATAGTTCCATGTACGAAGGTCGATATCGAAGAGGATTTAACGAGTTCGTCGTAGCTCGCTAACATCAGTAAACCGCGAGTCATTCATCGAGCAACACGAAATGTCCAACGAATCGACGGCGACTACTACGATAACCTCGAGCAATGTTGACGCGAAGCATACGCGAAAACATCACCGACGTCATCGACAGAAAGAAACGAAACATAAAAAAGGAACGAAACACCAAAAAGGGACGAAACGTCGAGGCGTGAACGCAAAGGTGGAAATCGCCAAAGTCAGCGACGTTATACGTAAAAAGTGCTTAGCCTTGAAAATTCGAAAAATGGCTACGGAAGCAGCTGTGGAGGCGAGCACGCGTCCTATCGTGGAACCGCTGAAACGATTGATCGAGAACTCGTCCGCGTTGAAAACACACTCAACGTCTATATCGTGATCAGTGAAGAGAAAAAATGAATACGATCAACAACAATCATCGAAGAGACTTCGACCCATTACTCCATCGACAATCAAGGAACGTCTGAATAATCCCCCAGATTCTAGCGACGACGACGACGACGACGATGACGACGACGATATCGACAATGACAATGACATCAACAACGACAACGACAACGATAACAACACCGACAACGAAAACAACGATGTTGACGATGATGTTGTTGGTGATGTTGTTGATGATGTCGACGAAGACGACGAAAAAATTCAGGATGATGAGTCGTCAGCAAAGGTTCATGATTTGGATTCGCTGCGCAACCCTATCGATATGTCGAAGTATATGTACGGAACGCCAAGGGACCCTTATCGCGAGGATACCTGCGACTGTTCTTCACCGATACCAAGAAACGAATCGACAACGTGTACGGCGTATACTTGGGGTCCGACGAAGACCTAATGATCGGCGATTCCGTATTCACCATCGACGAGGACGGTGATGACATTCGCGTGAACGGAACGCGATACGCGGGGACTCGGGGTTTGTACGAACTGCTGTTCATGCGAATACCCAACGTTCGCACGTACACGGACGCGGATATTTACGCGTACCGACGCATCTTGCTATCGACGAACGCGCATAAGCGAAACCATTCGCCGAGCTAGCGCACGCTGGAAAACAAGGGGTATAAGTATAAGAAGATCATATCGTGGGGTGCGGACATCGGGAATCAGACGCGTTAGGGGCAGCGCGGGCGGCGCGGGCACGCGACAAGGTCGAGGATTGCCCATCGACGAATCGATGACGGTCACCGATAACGCGATCGATTACGTGTACTGGGACGATCCGAACGAATTGGTCGATAGACTTGAATTGCTCATAGCATCGCGCGCGGCTGGTCACACGGGTCACGATAACGAAATCGCATCCCTCATGGAGGAACTTCGCGAGGATGGACATATCTTAAATTGAACGATTCGGTGATCGTCGCGTCAGTAGTGTTCGCACGCACGCATCGTTATGTCGGTGAACAAGTTTGGTATCGCGTTACGCGATAACAACAACAACAACAACAGCGATGAAGCGAGAATGACAATGACGAGATTATTGTCCTCGATGGGCGAACGCTTTAACCAAAAAATCAGAACGGCTATAGCGAACGCGCGACTGGACGCCGAGTATCAACGATCTCAACTCGAGACGCGAGTACAACGAACGATGACGGATATCGTTATCGCGCAATTGTCTCGGCTAGAGGATGATTTAAATAACGCGATGGAGCAACGCTTTAATCACTTGAAAGACAGACTCGAAGAGTTTACGACGTCGGCAGCGACGCCGACTGCGATAACGGACACGGATTTGTACAAACGAAAGAAGCCGCGAAAAGCAGACGAGGGTCTACAACGATGTCGACGACGATGATCACCGACGGTGACGATAACGGCTACGGATCCGAAACGTCTAATAATAAGGAATGATTGCGAAGAACGTGCGCTGATTGCATTTTGCGAGTACTCGAGGAACTCGTACTACTTCTAACGTCCTTGAAACGTTGCGACCATCCCCGCCCACTCGCGAAGCATGAGCAACGAACGAGTACAATTAGTGAATGAACTACACGCTTCCGCGAGACGAAATTTTCCGCGACGATGCGTCGTGATTCGCGGCTACGATGATTTGTGGCAGGCCGATTTGGTTCAGATGCGTCCGTACGTGAAGCAAAATCGAGGATATCACTACATACTAACGATCATCGATGCGTTCAGCAAGTACGCGTGGGCCGTACCCGTGAAAACGAAAAGCGGACGCGACGTGACCGCGGCGTTCGCGACCGTATTGCGGCAGAGCGATAGATGTCCGCGAAATTTATAAACCGACATGGGTAAGGAGTTTTACAACGCGGAGTTTCAACGATGCGCGAAGACACGCGGGATCAACCACTACTCCACGTACAGCGTGGTGAAAGCGTCGATCGTCGAACGTTTCAATCGCACGCTGAAAAACCTCATGTGGAAACAATTCTCCTTGAACGCGTCCTATCGCTGGGTCGACCTGTTACCTGCGCTCGTACGCACCTACAATCATCGCAAGCATCGAACGATCAACGCTCGATCCGTTGACGTAACCCCCGCGACGCGTTTGTCGTTCGCCGCGAATGAACCCCTCTCCCCCTCCGCATCGGAAGGCTTTCGACGACGCGCGAAATTCAACGTCGACGACAAGGTACGCGTGAGCAAGTTCAAGACACTCTTCGAGAAGGGGTACACTCCGAACTGGTCGATCGAGGTGTTCGAAATCGTAACCGTACAAGGAACGTTCCCGGTGACGTACATTCTGCGCGATTCCGCGGGAGAGCCGATCTCGGGTGGTTTCTACGAGTACGAACTACATTCGGTCGCGAATCCGGACGCCTATCTGGTCGAGAAGATTATTCGTCGCAAGGGGAATCAGGTGTACGTTAAGTGGCTCGGCTTCGATTCGTCGCGGAACCCGTGGATAAGCGATAAGGATATTCTATGATTCGCGATCATAAACGCACTATGTGTTACTGAAATAAATAAATACATATAAATATATATACATTGTGCGTTTATTCAATTATTCGTCTCCTTTTTTTTCTCCAATATGCATATAATTATTAATCTTAATAAAGAAGTAAAAAAAAAATATATATATATATATATATATATATATATATATATATCTTTAACTATTCTACACTATATACATATATTAGATATTCGTAAATAGACACCTAATGGAATGAATAATGAAAGGTTTACAACGTAAGGTATATACATATGTACGGGCAAGCATACAAACACACTATACAACGATTGACTCGTGGGGCTCTAGGGACTCGTTGGGTTCTAGGGACTCATGGGGCTCTAGGGACTCGTCGGGCTCACGTTCGAGTAACTCGTGGGTCTGGAGCTCGGGGATTCGATAATGCCCCCACGGAAGGGTGCTGATCCGATCGGCTAAGACGCAACGCTTGTCGTCGAACGGGCTGAGGGCCTTCTTTTCCTCACTCACGGAATACACATCATGCTTCTTGGAGCGTATATTGCTCTGTCGAACCGATTTCTCGATTAGATCATAAAGACAGCGAATGTAATCGCCAAATTGTATTTCATTCGCGACGACGTGTCTCCGCACACCCTTCACTTTTTTAATTTCACTCGCAGACCCCAATGCAGCATTAAATGTTCTGGTCGCGTACATCTTTGATCGTAGTCCGACGAATTCAGTCATTAAGGTGCCGTTGTTCTCATCTTTCATGAGTCCCGGCACCTTTTTGTTTACGCGGGGCATACCGTACGGATTGTCCACCGCGTAATCACTCGTGTCGAACCGAGCGATGTCACGCTTCATCGTTTCATACACATCCTCGCATTCCACACTATACATTAAACTGTCGGTGTCGGTGTATAGAACCTTACACCGATTATCGAACCTCGCACGCATATATGAATAATGAAATTCGTACAAGCATTCTTTCGATAGGTCCAGTACACTCATCCCCACGTATATCGGATTGTCGAACTTCACTTTAAGTTTTCGCATTTCAATGGCCACTAACTGCTCGGAGAAGATCGTGCGGCTGTGAAAGTTCGGTTTCGCGATCAGCGCTTCCGTAACGACCGTCCCACCGCGTCACCAGTCGCACGTCTACGCGATTCCGCACATTTTCCATTGTCTTCCCGTACACCGCGTTGTTCATTAATTTAAATGAAGTCTTTTGAAATTCACTCGTGGCTCGCGTCCTCAAACCGGTGTTCAATTGGATATAGTCGCGCAACCAATGCGACTGATCGAATCGTAACACTCGATGAATTCGCGTCACGCGTAAACCGTGTCGGACGCACTGTTTCAGGTAGCGATAGTGGATGACGTATCGCTCCTTATCGTTGAGCGTGGCAAGTAGCTTGGTCTGTTTACCGTGTGGCGCGTGCTCGCGCACCGGGCAGAATGGAAGGTCCGCGTGCGCGTCGTGAATCTCCTTGGGATATTCGATGTCCACCTCCAACAGGTATCCCTCGGGTCTATCATCGTCGGGCAAAGATGACACGTCGAGCGCGGCCACTGTCGCATCGTCCAACCATTGAAACCCTCTGTGTGGCATAGCCTGCGACATTGCCCAGCCGTACAAGTTGTTGACGTCGAAGTACATCAGATATGTCGACGCCTTCGACTCGTCGTACATTCCCGCCGGTAGGTGCTTGTTGTTGGCACGCGCGTTCCTGTGCGAGCACTGGCTCAGACCGCCGCGTATGCCACGCTCCACGAACAGTAGCATGTCCACGTCCGTCAGAAGCTCCAATTCTATACCGGTGTACTTAAGCATCGCGTCCCACGTGAAACTCGGTAATGTAAAATAATGCGCGGGATCCAAATCGTAACTCACGATACAGTCAGTGCGGAAACCCTCGAATACCTCGGCGAGTAACAGCACATCTGTTTTTAAATACAAATCACTATAATCGCCTAATGTCTTTATGGGAAAAGTATTCCACACGTTCACGGCGTGTGCGTAATCAGGCCCCGACGCGGTGCTATCGTTCAACCGGTTATAGAAAGCTTCGCCGGACGGTAAACAGGTTTCATTCAGCTTGGCGTATGACGTTACGTAGTCGTATGGGAAGACGCCCTTCCTGGTCAGGATTGAATTGATAGTCCGGCGTGTCTTCAAACTCATGTCGTAGAATCACGAGCCGTTCTCTGCCAAGGTCCGAAGCGAGTTTCTCCAGATTCGCGGCCAAAAACTTCAGCGAATCAATGAATCGAAACTTCAGCCCCCTATTCCAATCGTTGTTCTTGGCGTCGATTCCCTTGACGTGTTTCGTGAATGATATATACCGTTCCTTCGTCACCGGCAGCAGGTCGATCTGTCCCTCGAACGCGGACGCCAACTCCTTAATTATGAAATGTGCGTCATAGCCCTACAGATTATGAAATACAACCGGTATCGTGTATGATCGCTGAAACAGTAAGTTACAAGACACGTGGGCCGCGCCTCGGTACTCGCCCGTCGAGTGACAATGGTCGCGCACTTTTATGTCCGTGTCGACGAAGGGTTGTCCGCACACGTGACACACGATCGCACTATTATGACTACGCATCTGTTGACTCGTTAGCGTTTTCATTTCTTTCCCGTTTCGCAACCACGAATACGCAGTGTCAGCAAAGTCGCGAAGTTCATGCACGAACCATTTCACGCACTCGGAGTCGTGACGATACGCGCGATAACGGCATAGAGACACGTCGGTGGAACAATGGATGTACTATCCTACGCTGTACGCTCTGTGATGCTGGTACGTGTACGTATGACTCCGCTCCGCAGGCTCGACATCCTCCAGCATGCACTCGAAGTCCGCGTAGACGATGAATGGCGCTCGTTCTTTGTTTTTGAAATTTTTGAATCGCAACCATTTATCCTCCGCGGACGGCAATTTGATGGCACACTCGTTCAGGCGTTGGCAGTCCACGTCGTGTTTGCTTAATCGCTCAGCCGAATAGAAGTAACTCAGGCATCTACAACGATAACAACATCAATAATAAAACATAAGAATGAATAATACAGCGATCAAAATATTCCGCATTTTATTCACTTTTCGCAAACGAATACTCGACCATTGTGGTTGCCGAGCTGCTTCGAAATCAACCTCGACAGGTTGCGAATGCAGGTGAAGTGATAACGATTAGTGCCCTCGGTATCCTGCACAAGTAGTAGGTTCGCGTGTCTTTCACGTTTATCCTTGGTTAAACGCAGCGGTGCACAGCTTCCGTCGGACCACGTGTACACGTTCACCGACACGTTGTTCAAACTCTCGAACTTTGCCAGCTGATCCAACGTCACGGGAAGAGTTATATCGCCCGTGCAAAGCACCGTCCCGTAAGGTGGGTATGACCCATACCTATCCCCATGCGTAGCAACAGGATACAAACTGGCGACGACCGACCATAGGAAGCATGCGTTGTCCCCGCTCTTTACGTTCACCACCGCTTTTTTCAGGACAACGGCGCGCGGAAGCTTTACGTCGATATCGCAACCGGCTCGAAGTGGATTATACTTATTCATATTTACTAAAATGTTTAGCACTGCCCATAGGGTCCATCCACCGTCACGATCTTGAAACTCATCGAGTGCCACTAGCGTGGGAGCGACCACGCAGTTCGAGTACCACTCGCGCACGTTCGAATCTAATAACAGTACGTGATTTCGCGTATTGAAACTTTTCGTGTCCATATTCTCACCTAACATAAACTCTGCGTTTAAGATCGTATTCACGGACACGCCATTATGTACCGTGATAGCATTCGTGACGCGTGACACTACTATGTGTCGAGCACCCTCAAAAAATTGACGCGGATCGGCGTATCCTACGTTGATGACTGCACCGGTTAAAATACGACCTATAAACGCAGATTCCACGTCTTCCCATACAACTCTGGGTGCCGTCGATGGACTTGAAACCCCGCACCCTATTCGCGAAAAGTTGTTTTCCCGCACGTTCGCACAAAATGTTGTTATTTGCACGTTCAACGACATCAGGCGTTGTTTCGCGGCCACGGACACACCTCCACTGCTCTGATACTCAACGATGCGTCGTATACACGAGTCGCACTGATTCGACCAGTCTAGGAATTCCTCAACAGAATGTACAAGCTTGGACCTCTGGGTCAAAACCCTGTACATGTCCATGATCATCTCCATGTTCACTTCTTCACATATAGTTCACTGTTTCACAAATAGTTCACCTCCCAGAGACGTATGATTTCATCCAATTTCTTGATACGACTCTTCCAGGTGATATGGTCATAGTCCTCAGTAGGCAATCGAAAACTCAGCGGTACAAGTGCACAACTCGAGTTTCGCGGCAGACTCATACGATTATCCAAAAATTTTGATAATTCCCGTGACAAAAAATCGTGTACTGTGATTTTCAATGTTTCAGGACTCAATACTTCTCGTACTTCGACCGAGCCATTTTCGATGTCGTGTAGAAGCGTCAACGGGGTACACGCGATCGCGGTAGTGTACTTTGGCCGCTTGCGACACAGATCCTTATCAGCAACGATGCAATATAATGTGCATTTGCTCACAGTACTATATCGCGCGATATGGCGTAACAGTTGACGATGTTCACGCGGTAATTGCATAAACCCCTGTCGGAAGATGTTGATCCACGACGTCTCGAATAATGACGGAGTGCTTAATGCGTCGCGAATCTTATGCCTCTCGATCGTCAGAGCTTCGTCATCCAACTGCGGCACCGTCGATAAAGGATTCACCCAATAATCGTCGTCGTCGTCAGAAGACGCTAGCAATGCATCTCGCGCGTCCTCTTCATTGAGTGTGCATGCTATTCTGATTCGGACCCATGTTCGCGCTTTTTCAATATTATTCTTAAGTAATTTCAAACGTTGATGTTCAGATTCCGATACTCCTTGAGTCTTAAGATATTCGTTGATAAGGTGCATGCACTCGTTAGACGATATAAACCACTCGCTGAACTCTTCTTCGGTATGCAACTGTGTGATCCTTCCACGCAACAACTTGTATGAATTCACGAAAAAGTCTATGTTATGCATGCGTAACGTATTTCACGATTTTCACCGAGCGACTGAGAGTTTAATATACTAACCACCTACCCTAGCCGAGATCTTGTGTCGTCATCGCTCTACGTTTACGTTAGTTGCGGTTCGAACGTATCTTCGAATTCTTTTCACCCTTACACGCTCACACGACGCTTGACTTGAGACGTCACCCTGTTCTCGATCGTGGGAGTACTCAGAACTCTACCCCGAATAATTATTGCTATATGTTTATGTATCATTACACGTGCGCTGTATCGGTTCCACGATTCAAATATCAAAACGCGTTCAATCCTGCTCAGATATAAACACACGGCATGGCGCGGTGCAATGTCGTGTTTATTCCATGGGCTATCGCGATGATTGATTTACAATAATTATCGCTCTATGTTTTCGTATATACGATCATGGGAAGGGCTACGTTAAAATCAGTTCTCTCATACTACTGCATCAGTCAGGTCATACGTTAATATAAGAAACGTTTTAAAAATTTATTGTTGTCGTTGTTGTTGTTGTTATTGTTGTTGTATACGAGATCGGTTTGAACTTGAGACGTCACCCTGTTCTGGATCGTGAAAATACTCGGAACTCGACCCCGAGTAATTATCGCTTAGTTGCTCGCGTGAAGGCAACGCCTAATTTATTGCTTCAGGGACATTGCGTTTTCTCCAGGGTACTTCTTAGAGGCATGGTCTTGGGAAAAGTCAATGCTCAGATATAAACACACGGCATGGCGCGGTGCAATGTCGTGTTTATTCCATGGGCTATCGCGGTGATTGATTTACAATAATTATCGCTCTATGTATACATTATTGCGTGTGCGCTGTATCGGTTCCACGATTCAAATATCAAAACGCGTTCAATCCTGCTCAAATATAAACATACGGCATGGCGCGGTGCAATGTCGTGTTTATTGCATGGGATACCGCGACGATTGATTTACAATAATTATCGCTCTCCGTTTACATCATTGCACGTGCGCTGTATCGGTCCCACGATTCAAATATAAACATATGACATGACGTGCGTGCACGTACGCGTCAAAACGCGTTCACATGATTCCTTATCTTTTCTCAGAAATCATGGACCACCCTCTTCCGTACATCGAAGACGCGAATTTCCACGAATCGGTCGCGGTCGCGCCTGCGCACCGATCCCCGTACGCGTACGGAGATTGCGCGGCGGCAACGCGTGCACAAAGTACCTTAAACATCCACCAGGTGGCGCCAATACGAAATGTATGAAAAACCTAGGAAATTTACCGACGCGGGCCCCAAATACCGACGCGGACTCAAAGTATCTTAAACATCCAAAATCCACCAGGTGGCGCCAATACGAAATGTATGAAAAACCTGGAAAATTTATCAACACAGGCCCCAAATACCGACACGGGCCCCAAATACCGACGCGGACCCAAAGTATCTTAAACATCCGATAGGTGGCGTCAATACGAAATGCGTGTGGGGAGCGGTTGATCCCCCACTCCAAGGATTGTTTGGAAGTGGGGAGACTGCGCGAGCCGACGTGCGTTGCCATGCTGTTTGCATGTCGCAACACTTCACTTCGTGACTTCCTCACGAAAGGTCACACACGAGGCTTCTAGTCTGACTTAGGACCACGTGTCCGTTCTCTCGTGTAATACATCGTATTGTTTATCCACGTGCGTGGTATACGCGTCCTGCGCTTGTGCGCATTCTCAGACGTGATTAACGTCGGAACTATATACGCCCACGATCTCCTTAGGAGACTCTGGCGTTCTCTGTACATAAATACATACATCTTCATTTCCTATCAAACGAGTGGAAGTCATTACCAGCACATCCCATCTTCACGGCGTAGGGCCGACAAGAGGGATTCCGACTACACCCGTTAACCTGAACCCTACATCTGGTGACCCCGACGTTCGCTTCACCACGTGGATGCTGGAAGTACCACGAGACGCTGGTCTAGAACACGGCCAGCCCTGTTCCTGAAACAGAACCAAATCGTCAGCAATTGGCCAAGCATTTGCTGCCGTAATTGCTGTCAATCCAGTACGAGAGGATGTCCATAATCGCCTACCCTTGGTGATATCCTGTAGCATGTGCCACATGCACCAGTTGCACAGTCTACGCGTCGAGACGATTTCCTGAGGAGCTCTTCGGCTTTCATCAGGGCGCTTGGTATCTACAGGACCGAGGTGATCAGGCAGAACTTCGACCAAGTTCCGGGTAGCAGAATCCTGTTTCCCGCGCCTGGACCTGTTCCCGCTGTTAGCACGTGTTGGCCGCAGTCCTGGACAGCTATTTTCCACCGGATTGCGCTGAGAAGTAACAAGGGCATTGCGGTGAGCGAGTTGGCAATAATTATTTGTATTTCGTGGTGGTTATGAGTCTCTCTTATAATGTATAATATTCGTACCGTTCGAAATTTCGCGCGCATGCGAGTATAAAAAACTGCGACGTTGCCGGATCAGTCGAGAATTCGTGGAATTGCGTACCGTCAAGCGCGCAGAATCGCTATCGGAACTATTGGCAACAGCGCGGCGACCGGCGAGCATCACGCGTTCGTCCGGACTCGTCGGCGAAGGGCAACCTTGTTGTCATTCCTAAAAAAAGTCAAGACATTGTCGTCAATAATACAACACGTATTCGCGTTTGTAATCGTGTCTCTGCTATATTGCAGCTCTTATGTATATATAATTTTAGTTCATGCTATTACAGTATTGCGTAGTAATTTTAATAGTTATACGGTTTTATCTAATATTTTGTATTATAGTAATTTTAACTACTTACTTTAAAATACCGCCCAACGACGACAATCAGGGCATTTCGGGGTATAATCAAGCCTCTAGCGATCCGCACATCGACAATTATAGGATCCCAAAAATACCAAAATTCTTTCGCGCGAATCCCGAAACTTGGTTCTTGCGGGTCGAAGCGTCTTTACGAAGCGCCCACATCACCGTCGATAGCACAAAGGCGGATTTTGTGATCGCTGAGCTTGATGACGAAATCGTTGAGTCACTTAATGACTTAATAACGCAAATTCCGCAACCGGCAGACCTTTTTCAACAAATAAAAAAGCGTATTGTAAGCACTTACGCCTCTTCGGCGGAAGAAAATTTACGGAAATTGTTAAAAGGGCAAATCTCCACAATAGGAAAGCCCTCATTGATTTTAAACAGGCTCCGCGGTTTAAACAAGGGTAAATGCAGCGACGAAATACTGCGTACAATTTTTAATGAGCATTTGCCAGCTACAACGCGCGCGATTCTAGCCGCGGGTGACATTAGCGACTTGAACAAACTTGCGGAAATGGCGGATAAAATAGCGGAAACGTCTCAAAGCGCCGAAAACACGGTCGTAGCCACCGTCGAAAAACCCGACGTGTCAAATTCCGCGCTTTCCGAAATTCGAGATCAATTAAAAGAGATTTCGAAAAGATTACAAAAAGTAGAGAATAAGTTAAATGCACGTAATTCGCGATCTAAATCTAGGTCTAACCAAAAGGGTAAACCCAATCGCGATAAGAGCAAAGGAAAATTGTGGTACTCCCACGAGAAATACCCAAATAATCCACTGCATTGCAAGCCGCATTTCCCGCAGTATGCGACGTGGAATCAGGGAAAATAGTTCGACCTTCCGTCTCGGAGACGGACGTGGAAGGTCGCACCACTTCGAAGCGTCTCCATATACGCGATCGCGCAACCGGACAAATGTTTCTCGTTGACACAGGGGCAGATATTTCGCTGCTTCCTGCAGTTCACAAAATTCGCGGTGAGCCAACTTCGTTCAAGTGATTCGCCGCGAACGATACGCGAATTAACACGTATGGCGAGTCATTTAGATCACTCGACCTGGGACTCAGACGTCCACTGAGGTGGAATTTTACGATCGCAGACGTTCCGTACGCGATTATAGGCGCGGATTTGTTGTCACACTTCGGATTATCGGTCGACCTGCGCAAGCGTGTTCTCGTGGATTCCCTCACTGGATTACAAGTCCATGCTAGCATTAAACGGGTAGAATTTATATCGACCAGTACGATCGATCATGCATCGACGTACTCGGGCTTATTACTACAATTCCCCGAAATCACGGGAAATTCTCGTGTTGCCCCACCGACCGGTGGTGATGTTTACCACTATATAAATACTACTGGCCCTCCAGTTTCCGAACGACCGAGGCGTTTAAGCCCGGACAAATTAAAAGCCGCAAAAGCGGAATTCAAAAGGCTGGTGGAAGCGGGCATTTGCCGCCAGTCTTCCAGTCCATGGTCCAGCCCGATTCATATGATCATGAAGGCGGACGGAACTTGGAGGATCGCTGGTGACTATCGGCGTACAAACGCGATTACAGTGCCGGATCGGTACCCGACCCCTCACTTGCACGATTGTGCGATGGATCTGTCGGGTAAGACAATTTTCTCCTCGCTTGACTTGCACAGAGCATATAATCAGATTCCAATGGCGCCTGAGGACGTGCCAAAGACGGCAGTCATTACGCCGTTTGGTCTCTTTGAGTTTGTATATATGACTTACGGCTTGAGAAATGCGAGTCAAACCTTCCAACGATACGTTGATAGGATGCTTGGGGACTTGGACTATGCTTTCGTTTACATAGACGATATTTTGATTGCATCTTCTTCGGAAGAGGAACATACAAAACACTTAAAAGTCGTATTTGAAAGATTAAAATCTGCTCATCTGAGATTAAACCTAAGCAAATGTGTATTCGGTGTTTCCGAAATCGAGTTTTTAGGATATCTAATTAATTCAAAGGGTATTCGTCCTACCACCAAGAAGGTGGAGGCTATCTCGAATTTCCCAAAACCTAAAACTATAATTGAGCTTAGACGATTTTTGGGCATGACTAACGTCTATAGACTCAGCATACCTCATGCTGCCAAAATTCAGGCACCTCTGAATGCGTATCTTAAAGATTCTAAAAAGAACGATAAGAGACCAATCGAGTGGACTGCAGAGTCAGAACTGGCATTCGACAACGTCAAGAAAAAGCTTGCTGAGGCTACCCTTCTGGTACACCCTCGGCAAGGTGCCGAAACGCGCATCGTAACCGATGCGTCGGACGTAGCAATGGGCGCAGCCCTTGAGCAGCAGAGTGTCTCAGGCGAGTGGGAGCCGTTGGCGTTTTTCTCCCAGAAGCTGTCGCCCGCGCAATTAAACTACAGCGCGTACGATCGCGAGTTAACCGCGATTGTTGAAGCTCTAAAGCACTTTAGATACTACGTTGAAGGCAAAAATTTCAAAATTGTAACTGACCACAAACCTCTCGTTTACGCTTTTAAACAGTCTTCTGATAAGGCATCGCCACGCCAGACACGTCAACTTTCATTTATAGCTCAATTTACTACGTTAATAGAACATATTCCGGGTCTAAACAATGTTGTGGCAGATCCATTGTCGCGAACAGAATCTCTCAGACTTCCTCTGGAGATTAATTTGAAAGAATTGGCACAGGCACAAACTCAAGACGAGGAGGTGAGTCAGTTGCAAAAGATGTCAAACCCTCCATTAAAATTAATTAAATTGCCATGGGGCCCGGCCCATACCGCGGTGTTTTGCGAGATGTCAGGTGAGGCCATCCGGCCATACATTCCTGCATCTCTGCGCGAGACAGTTTTTGGGATGTTTCACAAGCCTGCTCATCCCAGTGCGAGGATATCAGATCGTACGATCAGACAGCGGTATGTCTGGCCAAACATGCACAGAGACATTGCACTCTGGTGCAAGCAATGCATTGATTGTCAACGATCAAAAGTCACACGACATGTAAAACGTGTTCCGGAACATTTTGTTGCACCGGATGGTCGATTTGACCAAATGCATATAGACATAATCGGTCCTTTACCGGTTAGTGAAGGTTTCGCATACTGTCTGACAATGATCTATCGGTTTTCGCGCTGGGTTGAGGCTACTCCTGTCGTCGAGACTTCTGCGCGGACAGTCGCAAGGGCACTCTTCGGTACCTGGATCTCTCGATACGGTGCACCCAAGGTGATAACCACTGATCAAGGATCACAGTTCGAGTCACGATTGTTTACTGCATTGCTGACCTTAATAGGTTCTGAACGTATACGAACTACCCCGTATCACCCGGCATCCAACGGTATGATAGAACGTTGGCACCGAGTATTAAAGGCAGCAATTATGTGCCATGCTGGGGAGAATTGGTCTCGAGCGCAGTCCACAGTGCTCATGGGGTTGCGTTCACACGTTCGCACGGACACCGGTGCGTCTCCGGCAGAGTTTCTGTTCGGAACTGCAATTCGATTGCCGGGAGAATTCTTTCTTCCCGGCGATTTGTCGCCAAATCCGCAGATATTCATCGAGGAATTCCGAGAATACATGCGTATGGTTAGGCCGGTGCCGGTAGTGCACAATTATAAACAACGAGCATTTTTTTTCAAAGAATTGAAAACGTGCTCCCATGTCTTTCTTCGCAATATGGCGAAGAAAGCGCTGGAACCTCCATATTCCGGTCCGTTCAAAATAAAAAAACGTATCTCTGACGCGGTCTATGAAATCGTTGTAAACGGTACCGCGCGATGCGTATCAACAGATTTACTAAAACCAGCGTTCATCATGTTGGAAGACGCGTTTGAAGCGACGCCTGATAAGGCAGATTCTTCGAAAGACCCTTCGGTGTCATCGGACAGTCCGTCGAGACCTGCCCTGAAAACGTATTCCCGAAGGGAGGTAAAAATAGCGCAAGGCTCATAACCGTACGAAACTGCAAAAGTTGCCAACCTCGCTGCATCGCACATGCAAACTGTACATATTGTATATAATTTATATCTTGTATTATATTTTTTCTTCCGTTTTTGTATAGATTAAGTTCGTGCATGTGCACACTTGCACTCGGGGGGGAGTGTGTGGGGAGCGGTTGATCCCCCACTCCAAGGATCGTTTGGAAGTGGGGAGACTGCGCGAGCCGACGTGCGTTGCCATGCTGTTTGCATGTCGCGACACTTCACTTCGTGACTTCCTCACGCAAAGTCACACACGAGGCTTCTAGTCTGACTTAGGACCACGTGTCCGTTCTCTCGTGTAATACATCGTATTGTTTATCCACGTGCGTGGTATACGCGTCCTGCGCTTGTGCGCATTCTCCGACGTGATTAACGTCGGAACTATATACGCCCACAATCTCCTTAGGAGACTCTGGCGTTCTCTGTACATAAATACATACATCTTCATTTCCTATCAAACGAGTGGAAGTCATTACCAGTGTGCTGGGATGTGTCCCATCTTCACGGCGTAGAGCCGACAAGAGGGATTCCGACTACACCCGTTAACCTGAACCCTACATGCGCGCGACGCCATTTTGAAAATTTTTAAATCCTCCTCCGCCTCCTCCCCTGTGACGTCATCCCCCTCACCCATCTCGTCGAGGAGCGCGGTACCCCCTCCACGCCGCACACCCCCTCGCCCACGTGGTACCCCCCTCGCACCGCCGCACCCCCTCGCCCTAAGGTCCAGAACTCTCATAGCCTACCTACTCAAGCGAGTACAGAGCGTGGTTTAGTAAGCGAGCCGCGAACAAAGGGTGCCAGTTCCAGGAAATTGCGGTCGAATTCCTGGAAGGAATAGCCTTCCCCTTCCATCGATCGCGAATCGAAGGGGCCGTGATCGCCGCTCCACATGAGCAAGCAGGCCGCAGCCATGTGCCTAATTAGCGCTGATCATTGGGAGATGGCGTTAGTATGCTGCTTTTCGTGTACAAGTATAAATGAATAAATAAAGAAATAGGTATAATATAGACTGCGGAATTTAATGTGAATGCATGTTTTTGTAGTAATGGATTAAACAAGTGGAACTTTGACCGATCTATATTTCATCATTAAGAAGATTTAAAAAATATATTTGTAATTTTTAATATTTTGGTCATTTTTCATGGTTCTTGCATATGCGGAATTTGTTTACAAATTGGCTGGAGTAATTATTAGAAGTTGCTGAACCTCGACTTTAAAATTTAATAGCTTCATACCTATGTTAAAAAGTTTATGTAAGTGTAATAGTTACATTATATTCAAAAGTTTAGTAATTTAATAGCAGGTACAGTGATACTTGTAATAGTTTGTATAATGCACATATCATGCGAATGTACTGATAGATTGTATATTGATGAAACAAGATTGTATGAATTTTCTAATCCCCACGGAAGTGCGTCGGTATATTTGCTGTATTCATTCTGCATATATATGTCCAGAAACTCGGAGAAAGAAACGAAGTAAAGTTTTATTCACTGAACTGTTTGGCTTGTATTGAAGGGATTGTTGTGCACTGGAACGCGGCATATCAGACTTGCATTAACTTCCGCAGTCTAGGTATAAATAAATAAACGAATAATTTTTAAACAATAAAGAACTTGAATAAACGTACAATTTTTTTTATTTAATTAATGCAAGAACGTAGTACCAATCCGTTTGAATGAGGATGGGGAATACTTCTGCAAGAGCGTATGAAATTACAAGAAATAAAATAATTTTATTTAAGTAACATTTGCACAGTTTAATTATACGTTGTAGCATATTTCGTACATTGGATTACATACATACTTCATACATGATGCACGCATACTATGTACATACTACATACACACCATATTCATGCTATACATATACATTACTTATTATATACATGGAACATACAGTATAAGCATACAATGTACTGTTGGCCCTACGCACGTACTAGATGCTACTATATTGCGTACTATATACTATTACATTATATTATATGAGGGGGACATATAGTATTGGTATTTGTTTGACCTTCCGATGACCTTGAAAAGTCCTGCGAAGGTCACGTGCCGCCGGCATTAGCGTTACCCGATGTACACCGCGGGGAGGTTGCTCTGTCGGACTTTGTACATCATGGTGGCTCTAAAAAGAGCCGATTTTGCGCCAGTGTAAATAATCTGCCATCACGTAGACTTGCTGTAACAAAATGAACACAAATGCAAGGATTGTTAGATAGTTAAAACTCAATGGAGATCGTAGATCGCACATTAGTAAATTAATAAGGTTTCTTTGCTCTTACCATTGTTGTTTGGGCCTATTCGCTGACAAAAAACATAGCTGCTCTACCCTGTGGCGCAGGAGGCATGTCCGCTTCTCCGTGACTATGTTGCCGGCACGCGACAATAGCCTTTCGCTATAAGCCTGCGATGCCGGCACGCCCAAAATATTTTGTGCCGCACGGGCCAGTTTGGGAAATCGCGTTCTATTGTCTCTCCACCATTTCAGAATACAGGATTCCGGCTCTATAATTTTGCCCTCCATATAAATTTTGATCTCCGCTTGGAGCGTATCATCTGGCGTCCCCAGCTCGTGCATCCCAACATCGGCATAATAGTCTTCTAATGTCCCTAACGCTGATTCTGCCATAGAAACAAAATATATAACATACAACATGGAGCATAGTATCACATAATCTTAGCATTGTTCCACACTTACCTGACGACGTGTCGCTCGACGATGCGCGTTCCTCACTCACGACATTCGCGTTGCTTCCCCCCAGGTACTTATCCGCAAACGAATACAGGGTCGTGTGAGCGGAGTCTTTTGCGTCTGCCGACAATAGCCGGTCTTTGACGCGAGGGTCCAGAATCATTGCAACTATCATGGTTTCGGACGTGTCGGTGAAATAAAATCGTTCCTTCAACTCCTCTAATAAATATTGTCGGAATTCAGAACAGTGGTTTGATATGGTCTCATCCATACGGCAGGATAACCACTTCCGTAGGTATTTAATCGACGAAATATAACGGCGTAGCGTTGGCGAATCTTCCACGGTCGTCATCAGCGTTGCTTCTTTGAATAACTTCAATAAACCACAATATTTTTCGATTCTGGACCACTCGCTACTTGTTATGTTGTCCGGCTTTCCTCGCTGACACAACACTGCATTAAGTGCGTGTTGTACCTGGAGTAAGCGACACAGCATGTCGTACTGCGAGTTCCATCGCGTCTCCACGTTGCCGATCAGCGTTAGAGGCTTGAGGGTTGGATTGTGCTGCTTTTGGACCGCATTCAATTTCTCGTATGCCACCGTAGAGCGATGGAAAAATGTGACAATGGTCTTGCACTTTTTCAAGATATCAAGGAGGTCCGCTGACTTTTTAATTGCGTCCTTTACCACTAACTGAAAAAACTCGTTGCATTAAATATGTAATGTTAATGATTTATTATTCATTTTAGCATTCAACTGTTTATTTACCTGCAGAGTATGGGCGTAACATATACGCTCCCACTCATTGCACAGTTTAATTGCTTTTGCAATGTTGGCCGCATTGTCCGTAGTAAAAAAATTGTAAACTCCTCTCTGAGTAGGTCCCAATCGGTTAAACATTTACGCAAGTGAGCATTCAAATTTTCGCTCGTGTGCGCCTCTGTGACACATTCTATTTGAAATGTGCAATTCTTGAGTACAAAATCTGCATTTAAGTAATGCACGGTTAATGAAATAAAACGCTCCTTCGAGCGTGACGTCCAGCCGTCCGTGGTAAATGCGAATGTCCGTGTCTAATCCAAAACAGTTAAAAGATGTGTAGGTGTATATCTTTAATATAGTTACAAATGTTCTTCAATATGACATAAAAGATGGTGATAAATGGCATGAACGTTTGAGAAGTTATACTTACAGTTTTCGCATCCTCGTTGATCATGTCCTGCAGTTTCTTTCTTTCCGCTTCATACAACTGCGGTACGATATCGTCGGCGAACGTGGCCCGGCCGGGGATCTCGTATCGGGGCTCCAGAACATTCATTAATTGTTTGAACCCCTCATCGGACACCATAGAGAATGGTTGGCAAACTAAAATGACCATGCGGGCAATCGCATCGGTGATATGCTTTGCTCGCGGCGACGATGCTTCAAGCGTGGACACTTGTCCAATTTCTGTGGGCGAATTTCGCGGTATGAGTCACGTGGGTATTGGGAAATTGTGTAATTGTTCAAAATAAAGTTCCATGTATGAGTAGAAGCATAAATAGTTAATTTCTTACATACCGTTTACATTTGTCGTGACTTGAACCTGACGGTTCTCATCCCTCTCCGTATCTCGGAATGCATCGGTGTGTTGCATTTCCATGTGCCGGCGAAGCGATGTAGTGCCTCCTGCTTTCGTTTTGTACTTTTTCCCACAAGTCTTGCATAGACTCTCCTCTCGATTTAATTTTGTGAACCACATCCAGACAGAGCTCTGGTTCCTACGCGGTGGTCTGCTATCAACGAGAGCGTTGGGGGAGGACTGATCCTCGCTCGGTCCGCTTTCTGCCACATCCATGGCCTCGGTTCCACGGATAATTTCCATTATAAATGTTGCACTGAATGTAAAGGCACAAGATTCAAGAGAGCTGTGGATGAGTGTTGGCTCACCGACCGATACTTTGCGAATGCTTCTTGTCGTGGAAAGAATTATCAAAGTTGGCGCGGATGGTGTGTATTCTTGGAAGGGGAAACCAGTGTCAAAATGCAGTGATTGGATGCTAATTACCAGAGTCACCTTGTCCGCGCGGATTTAGCTGCGAGTAGAGGTAAAATGGCCTTTCGCCCCTACGGCGTAGGACCTTTGCGGATATATGCCGTTACCAATAAAATAATAAAACGTTTCGTACCGACCGTAGCAAAGTAAAATTTGCCACGTTTATGAGTTAACCCCCCCCCCCCCCCCGAATTGTACGTCTTGTGCATTCTTTTCGCCGAAGCTATTAAACACGACCTTCCGTTGGAAAAAAATTTCAAACAACGAGACGCGTACTTTCGCCGAAATTGCCGCTGTATGAAATGCGACAAATTCAATGATATGAATTTTGCCGTGCTTGCTTCTTTTCCATGCAGATCGTTCGCCCACCCTCGACGTGGGCTGTTTACGTTCACTATAATTACGTCTTTGTCTCGTAATATTTCTGTCGCCTCCCTTCTATCAATACCCGATGCCGGTTTCTTTTAACGGGCTAACGATTTTACGGTCTTCCTGGTAGCAAGATGCCTTGAAGTCCGCTGACTGCGCGTGGTAGATTGCGCGTGCATTGTATGCCTATACTGTATGTTCCATGTATATAATAAGTAATGTATATGTATAGCATGAATATGGTGTGTATGTAGTATGTACATAGTATGCGTGCATCATGTATGAAGTATGTATGCAATCCAATGTACGAAATATGCTACAACGTATAATTAAACTGTGCAAATGTTACTTAAATAAAATTATTTTATTTCTTGTAATTTCATACGCTCTTGCAGAAGTATTCCCCATCCTCATTCAAACGGATTGGTACTGCGTTCTTGCATTAATTAAATAAAAAAAATTGTACGTTTATTCAAGTTCTTTATTGTTTAAAAATTATTCGTTTATTTATTTATACCTAGACTGCGGAAGTTAATGCAAGTCTGATATGCCGCGTTCCAGTGCACTACAATCCCTTCAATACAAGCCAAACAGTTCAGTGAATAAAACTTTACTTCGTTTCTTTCTCCGAGTTTCTGGACATATATATGCAGAATGAATACAGCAAATATACCGACGCACTTCCGTGGGGATTAGAAAATTCATACAATCTTGTTTCATCAATATACAATCTATCAGTACATTCGCATGATATGTGCATTATAAAAACTATTACAAGTATAACTGTACCTGCTATTAAATTACTAAACTTTTGAATATAATGTAACTATTACACTTACATAAACTTTTTAACATAGGTATGAAGCTATTAAATTTTAAAGTCGAGGTTCAGCAACTTCTAACAATTACTCCAACCAATTTGTAAACAAATTCCGCATATGCAAGAACCATGAAAAATGACCAAAATATTAAAAATTACAAATATATTTTTTAAATCCTCTTAATGATGAAATATAGATCGGTCAAAGTTCCACTTGTTTAATCCATTACTACAAAAACATGCATTTATATTAAATTCCGCAGTCTATATTATACCTATTTCTTTATTTATTCATTTATACTTATTTAGCCATTAACAGGCAACACCCTTTATTAAGGGGTTAGACGAATTCTTTTTACAGATACTATGAGGTTGGAAATTATTTCGCTAATTCTTATGTGCAGAGCATGTATTAAGGCATATGTTGCATAAACATTACGCGCGCGAGCGATGTATCAAATTATGATGCCCAGGTTTATCTAACATCAGAAATTCTAGTGTTCGTTAATCAAATATCTAGAAGGTAGCATACGGATTTGAGAAGAAAAAGTTATTGTACAAATGAGAGCAAGGTAAATAGCACTATTCATTTTTTACCTAACAAGGCAAACTTAAAACATTTATTATATACGAATGGGTTATTGCATAAAAAAAATGATATCCTACAGTATAAATAATACCATTAAGAATATGTGTACCAAGTTTGAAATGAATCGGACAAATAGTTTTCGATCTGCTCGAACTTCGTTCGGACCGCTCGTTTCTTTCCAAGCCGCCCGGTTTCTTTCGGGCCGCGTGGTTCTATCCAATCCGCCCGGTTTCTTGCGGGCCGCTTGGAAAAATTCAAGTACTCGGTTCTATCCGAGCCGCTCGGTTCTATCCAATCCGCCCGGTTCTTTCGGGCCGCTTGAAAAAAATTCAAGTACTTGGTTCGATCCGAGCCGCTCGGTTCTTTCGGGTACCTGGCTCGGCTCGGTTTTTCGAGCCGAGTCAGACTCGGCTTGCTTTATCCGGGTACTTGAACAGCTCTACTCGACACCCCAGAACCACGGGGCCATAAAGGACAAGGATAGCACTGGCCATTATGAGAACGGGAAAATGGAAAATTCTTCATCGGATCTGCTCGAAAGTCACATCTGAAAATCGTCTCCTTGTACTTTCACGATGAAAATGATACAAAACCGGACATAATTTGAACTATATTTATTAGCGATATTACACGTCCCCTTCTTTCGGGTAACAAATCGATCCAGACGCTACATTCGCGTTTACCTAGCCAAAAATTCCTAAGGCCGACTGGTTAAAACTATTTTTAATTAAAACTGCAAAACGTCAACATTGAGAGTCACTCTCGCGGTTAAATTTGGTTGGCAACAACGACACTAACGGTCTCAATACTATAAAAAAATCGTTTAAAAAGGTGTCCTCGCGTATACGCTTCCCAACGTTCTCGAACATTCTTTTGCGTTCTGAAACAATGGCACCCGTTCGCGATTTTGCCCATTTTATCCGCCGGATTAGCACTATTCAAATGCCACTTCAGAAATTTATACCCTACTGTATGCGTGAGAGCAGGGTGTTAATAATTCTTCAGTTAGACAGTCACAAACGAAGTTACAGTCTATTATAATCAAGAAGAAAGACACGCGGTTATATACACGTTGCACTTGACTCGTTGAGCTTCGGGCCGTACGCAGCCGTGCAAACTCTCTACCGCCCGTAAACGTATCGTTGCTGTGACCGTATACTTACACCCTTGCGTAAAGGTACGGATAAACACGTGTAAGGCGCGTCGCAGAATACCCTTGAATGGGTCGATTGCAATGGTTTGATGCGCAATGAATGACCGCGTGCCGTAAGAAACGTACGGACAGTATTTTGGCTGTGCACGGCTTTTCACGCGCATTTGCGCGCGTTGCAAATGTTTAACCCCACATTTATAACCTAAACGCTTTTCCCACACGTTTGTAAAATTGTGTATCGTATTCCCTTACCTGCATTTCGCGTACACGTTGCTCTTGTCCGTCTGCCATCGACTGATCACGAACGCGATCGCGCGTCGTCGATCAGCTATTTCGCCGGTAATCTAGATCCCCATGATACATATGTAGGTTAGACCGAGGCGAATCGGATCAAAATAAGAGTTCAGTCTGTTGCAATTAACTTTCGGTACCGAAAATCACTGCCGGCCGCCATTCAACTTCTGCACGACACACTTTATTCTCAAAGATACACTTTTCAATCGGCTCGGTCTGATCGCTAACCGCTTTCTGCCGATTCTCCTTCCGGCCGTTACGTACATTGGCTCTCGCTCTCTCTCTCTCTCTCTCTCTCTCTCTCTCTTTCTCTCTCTCTCTCTCTCTCTCTCTCTCTCTCTCTCTCTCTCTCTCTCTCTCTCTCGCTCCTCACGCGCCACTGAGGCAAACCCGCGAAATTCGTACTACAAGTAGCGCTGTTCAAGTATTTTTTTCAAGCGGCCCGAAAGAACCGGGCGGATTGGAAAGAAGCGAGCGGGCCGAATGAACTTCGAGCAGATCGAAAACTATTTGTCCGATTTATTTAAAACTTGATACACATATTCTTAATGGTATTATCTCAAATTTAGCGTATCATTTTATTTTATGCGGTAACCCATTCGTATGTAATAAATGTTTTAACTTTGCCTTGTTAGGTAAAAAATTAATAGCGATATTCACCTTGCTCTCATTTGTGCAATAATTTTTTTCTCTCAAATCCGTATGCTAATTGTCTTGTTCCTTTCCGCGTCACCTTGTCCGCGCAGATTTGGCTGCAGGTACAGGCAAAACGGCTTTTCGACCCTACGGCGTAGGATCTATGCGGATATATCCTACTACCAATAAAATAATAAAACGTTTCGTACCGACCGTAGCAAAGTATAATGACTTGCCACGTTTATTTCTTTAAGGACCTCTACTGAATTATGCGTGTCTTGCATTTTTTTCGTCAAAGTTATTAAACAGGACCTTCCGTTGGAAAAAGAATTTCAAACAACGAGACGCGTATTTTCGTCGTAATTGCCACCATATGAAATGAGACAAATTCAATGAAATGAATTTTGCCGTACTTGCTCCGTTTTCACACAGATCGTTCATTCACCCGCGGCGTGAGCTGTTTACGTTCAATATTAATTACGTCTTTGTCCCGTAATATTTCTGCCACTTCCTTTCTCCCAATACCCGAAACGCGTTCCTTTTAACGGGCTAACAATTTTACGGTCCCAGGTTTATCTAACATGATTCTAGTGTTCATTATTAAAATATCTACAATGTAGCATACGGATTTGAGAAGAAAAAAAATTATTGTACAAATGAGAGCAAGGTGAATATCACTATTAATTTTTTACCTAGCAAGGCAAACTTAAAACACTTATTATATACGAATTATCGCAGTAATATACGGGTTATCGTATAAAATAAAATGATGTGCTACATTTTAGATACCATTAAGAATCGGATAAATAGTTTTCGATCCGCTCGAAGTTCATTCGGCCCGCTCGCTTCTTTCCAAGCCGCCCGATTCTTTCGGGCCGCTTGAAAAGAAATCAAGTACTTGGTTCTATCCGAGCCGCTCGGTTCTTTCGAGTACCTGGCTCGGCTTGGAAACCGAGCCCCGGATTGATTCGGATTTCAAGCTACCCGAATATTCAAGTACTCGAACAGCTCTAACTACAATTCTATATTTCTTACATCGCGATAGAAATGAGCATTTCGATCGTTCATGCTACCTCATCCCTCTCCCCGCACCTACCACAATGGCCTTTAAACTGTTATAAAATATGCAACAAATCTTTAGTCGTACAATGAGAAACATTATGTTGCAAAGCCTACAGTGCTAGCAAAAAAGACAATTTGGGGTTATTTGCTTGATCCGGCAAATCCTCTCAGTGCTACATATAATAATCGCAGGGTCCCACTAGTGCAACGGCGCGCCACGCACGGGTCTGATTTCCGAGTTTCTCGGTTTTTCGAGCAGTTTGGAGCACTTGAAAGGGTTGCGCCCTATGCAGGGATTTCAACGTGCTGAAAGGTGGTTCTCGGCCTCAAGAGCAAAAATCGAATGGCGGAGAAATATGGACACCAATGGAGTCCTGGCGTTCTCCCGATTAAAATTATACCAAATGTCATGTAAACCGTGCGTGCGAGATTTTCGAGTTGAAGTAAAAGGACGTCTACCTGTACCGTCGTCAACCGCCAACTCGCGGGACAATACGGTCATAAACCGCAACCCTGGCGAAACGCTCTGGCCGATCAGTCTGATTAATTTTTGGGTACTAGATATGGCATTTTCCTCCTCTAGTAGCAAATCCCTCTACGTTCGGCAGGCAATAAACCGTGCTCCGCTACAACATAATTATATTATACTGATGTTCTGAGCACTGACCATGACGTAAAATTAATTTTATGGTCCGTACGGTGACCAAAAGAAGATGTTCTTATGTTAGATCGAAGAATGTTTCTCCGGCAATGGGGTAGGAAACGAAATAACTCTGAACAAGTACCAGTACGCCTCGCGGTGAGACACAGGGACGAAAGGGGTAGTCCCTCCTTCTACGGCGCCCTTATCTCTCGAGTATAAACACGCGTTCAAATTTTAAAACAAAAGCACGCGTTAACGTATTCCGTGCGAGAGAAGGGGGAGGAGGTATTTGCTGTGTAGAGGGCCTCATCCAGAGAGTGGCCGTTTGTGACGAATACAAGCCCGATTGGTTAGGGAGCAGCTTACATTAGAACCAAGCGACGCCGAAAACGCGCAGAAAAAACGGGCGCGAAAAATCACCGGAATAAAAGTAACTGTATCCACGCGCGAGAAATACTTACCTGTGGCAGTCTGGTTGCCAGATGTGTAGCTTGGCTATAGCCCGACTCACCGAGGTCCTCGGGGGAAAAACCCGACAGTATGCCGAAAATCATAAAGTCCTTTTACCTGAGAACCGAGACACGATAGCGGCGAAAGTCGAAATCCCTGAAAAACGGCACGGTGTCGATTGCCCCTTATCGACATATCTGGTAGGCAAATGTTTCCCAACGAACGCTTCGAGAGCAAGTCGATTGCCTAGTCGCAAAGAAACGAAGAAATTTCGCTTCAAAAATACCAAATTTCCAGCTGTAAATTGCCTGCACCGCCAGGACTGTTCAGCTTACGCATCCCCTTTCGAAGCCAGATGCAGCGTACATCTCCACCGTAAAACCCTCGAAAGTAGAAAAGCACAGGCCCATCAGTAGGTAAGCTATGCCGCTTCTGGATACGGGCGGCGAGGGGGTGAGGCGGGGCGGGGGGTACGGGCGCGGGGCGAGGTGTGGAGGGGGTACCGCGTTGTTCCGCGCGGTGGGTGCAGGGGTGAGGCGGGGAGGGGGTACCGCGTTCGTTGGTGAGGGGGCTGACGTCACAGGGGAAGGGGGATTTCAAAATATTCAAAATGGCGTCCGCCGCCGCGCAATCTCCGTACACGTGAGGAGATCGGTGCGCAGGCGCGAAAGACAAGGCGCGAAAGGATGTAACGCGGATGCTGTAATTCGACACCGATAACTATTAGAGATTAATTAATCTAAATAGCCCAACCGTCTCACGAAAGAATGCAACGTCGCCCTAGTGTAACGATTTTAGGCGTGGCGTTAACGCGAGTTACAGGTTTTCGGGATTGGTTCGAGTGGCGTGCGATAAAGAATTAAAATTCCAGAACAAGAATTTAACTTAATAGTGTTTATTCAAGGAAAACACTTTTAAATGATACACGAAAACGTAAATTAATGCCTTAATTCTAAATAAATTAAAGAAATTAATTATGTTGCGACACTCGGTCTTTACAAAAAGTAAAGCTGATCGTCTTGGGTTGCGACTCTTGGTCGGTACAAAAGAATACCCTGTTGAACGATCGAATTAGAGTAATGTAACTTAAATAATTAATAGCGACGTTTAGTCGAATGAAAGGAATTAGTTTATAGATAATGACTCTCGGTCGATAAAGGAATTAGTTTGTGGATAATGACTCTCGGTCGATAAAGGAATTAGCTTATAAATCTAGGAGATTGAATATGTTTAAGTTGAGAATCGTTGAGTTGTTTCATTAGTTCATCAGGGGCGGTATTGCCACCTGGAATAGTCTTGTTCCCTCGTCGCTCAGGAGTAATATTACTAACCTGAGAATAATAATTGTCAATAATTTAGCTTCAACAACTAAGTGTCCAGCAAAGCGGCCTCCAAGGCTGGAACCTCTCGCCAAACCTAGCGACTATGGCCTTAGTTTGAGCGATCAGCGCAGCCAAGTGTCCAGCAAAGCGGCCTCCAAAGTTGGAGCATTAAATTTATGGTGGAATCGGTTATCAACCTTAAATGATTCTTGTAAAGGCTTTAATGAATTCATGTATCTGAATGATTCTCTCTGGGCTTCCTTGCCCGTATTTATACATATTCGGGGAACTGGGAGCGCACCAATAGGAACGGAGTTCGACTATTACGTGTCAATCATTCTCGTCTCGCTCGATCCGTTCTCCGGTCGGTCTACTGAGCGAGTGGAGAGCGCAGGCGCGCGCGTGGAACGCTCGGTTCCCTCTCTCATTTGCCATGCACAAATTACAATCACTGCTTCTGATCCTTACTCTCGTCGATCCGTTGATCGACTGAGGATCGCGCATGCGTTCGATTCTCTCACTCCTTTACACTCAATTCTCTCTTTCGACACACTCGCGTCTCGCGGTATCCTGAGCTAATATTAATATTAATCCTAAACACTCTTTATAAACGTAAGAATAATAAGAATATAATAAGAATATAAGTATTTAAGTATTATTAATTAAGTTTATTAACGAAAAAGAAAAGGGGCATGTTTGGGGGTTTGTTACACTAGTATAAACATCCGCCGACGAAATGTAATTCGACACCCTCAGAGCGATAATTATTCGGGTATCGCCCAACGTATTTTGAATGAAATAACTATTCGAGATCAATTCATAATACGGCAAGAAGTCTTCCGAAAGATAAGGAATCATGACGCGCGACAGGATGTAACGCGTCGAGGCGCGTACGTGCGTGCTCCGCAGATGCTGTAATTCGACACCCTCTGACACAGCGCGAAGCGGTAACTATGCGAGATTTATTAATCTAAACAGTACAACTGCCCCATGATCATCATGTAAGAATGGGGCATTGCGTTCGCGTAAACATCCGCCTACGAAAATATAGAGCAATAATTATTCGAGTTTCGTTTCGAATATTTCAAAGATTGGGACCGCCGTGACGGATGCGAATGCCCTTATCGCGAACCGGGGAATTCGATACACGTGGTAACGCAACGAGTTAGTGCGACTTTACGTTACTCGATTGAGGTGCATGAGAGAAAGAGCGATAGAGAGAATTCGATGATCATCGCCATCAATACTGCAATATATATTCACACATTGACGTGCACGTGTACGTGAATCTGTATAAAAGCAACGTTTAAATGAATCGTTACAGGTATTAACGTGAAAATCATCCATTTATTAAAACATATACGCGTACTATAGTGGTACATGATTTACATCGCGCAACATGGATTGCATTCCTAACGCTAACAATTCGCAATCAATCAAAGAATGTCGTTCAAAGTGATCGCTTTCGGAAATTAATTTTACATAATCTGTTGGTGCGGTAGCGCTACGTAGAACGTTTACGAACGTGGTATATTTACTAGCCACAGCGTACATATTTTCGGTCAACCAAGTGAACATATGATCGATGCAATGTTCATACGCGAACAGTTTTCCCTTTTTGACGAGTTGATCATTGTGCATGCGCGTGAATTCGATTCGCAAATGATCAATTTCGATGTGGGTCTGGGGTGTTGTTACGTTGTCGCGTAATTTTTGAAGAATGTCAGTCATATTTTGCAGTAGGAGCTTCCACGTAGACATTGAGAAGCTCAACTCGCCACCTTTATTGTCGACTATGGTGATCTCGACGCGGCACGAATCCATGCCAATGCGAATTCCTATCGTGAGCCGTTTATACGCTGTTGAGGTCAGAACGTGTGGAACTCTTTTCGCGTACGGACATTGGGCGAGTACAGTGATTTGTATTTGAAAACAGATGTGCTGTTACTCGCCGACGTATACGAAAGTTTCCGCACCGACTGTATCGCGAGTTACGATCTGGATCCCGCGCATTATTGCACGCTACCAAGTTTCACGTGGGACGCGATGCTCAAGTACACCAGCGTACGATTAGAGCTTCTGACGGACGTGGACATGTTACTGTTCGTGGAGCGTGGCATACGCGGCGGTCTGAGCCAGTGCTCGCACAGTTACGCGCGAGCCAACAACAAGCACCTGCCTGCGGAGATGTACGACGAGTCGAAGCCGTCGACGTATCTAATGTACTTCGACGTCAACAACTTGTACGGCTGGGCGATGTCGCAGGCTATGCCGAAAGGAGGCTTTCGATGGCTGGACGATGCGACAGTGGCCGCGCTCGACGTATCATCCCTACCCGACGGCGAGGACTCCGAGGAATCTGAGGGATACCTGCTGGAGGTAGACATCGAATATCCCAAGGAGACGACGCCCACGCCGACCTTCCATTCTGCCCGGTGCGCGAGCACGCGCCAGGAGGAAAACAGACCAAGCTGCTTGCCACGCTCACCGATAAGGAGCGATACGTCATCCATTATCGCTACCCGAAACAGTGCGTCCGACACGGTTTACGCGTGACGCGAATTCATCGAGTGTTACGATTTGGTCAGTCGCATTGGTTGCGCGACTATATCCAATTGAACACCGGTTTGAGGACGCGAGCCACGAGTGAATTTCAAAGGACTCTATATAAATTAATGATTAACGCGGTGTACGGGAAGACAATGGAAAATGTGCGGAATCGCGTAGACGTGCGACTGGTGACGCGGTGGGACGGTCGTTACGGCGCGGAAGCGCTGATCGCGAAACCGAACTTTCACAGCCGCACGATCTTCTCGAAGCAGTTAGTGGTAATCGAAATGCGTAAACTGAAAGTTAAGTTTGACAAACCGATATACGTGGGTATGAGTGTGCTCGATGTATCGAAGGAATGTCTGTATGAATTTCAGTATGCATATATGCGCGCCGAGTTCGGTGATCGGTGTAAGGTTCTGTACACCGACACCGACAGTTTAATGTATAGCGTAGAATGCGAGGATGCGTATGAAAGGATGAAGCGTGACGTCGCCCGATTCGACACGAGTGATTACGCGGTGGACAATCCGTACGGTATGCCCCGCGTAAACAAAAAGGTTCCGGTACAAACCCCGAGTCCCCGGGTATCGCGTTCCGTTCACGTGAATGTCATCGCCGTCCGCATCGATGGTGAGCACGGAATCGCCGATCATTAGATCTTCGTCGGGTCCCAAGTATACGCCGTACACATCGTAGATTAGTCTCCTGTTGTCGGTGAAGAACAGTCGTAGGTATTGTCGCGACAAGGATCCTTTGGCGTTCCGTATATACACTTCGATATCATCGACGCGTTTACGCACCATATCCAAATCGTAAGCCTTTACCGACATCTCATCATCAGGAATTTTTTCATCGTCTTCATCGACGATATCATCAACAACATCATCATCAATAACATCATCGACAACATTATCTTCATCGACAACTTTGTCAACATCGTTGTTGTCGTTGTCGTTGTTGTTGTTGATGTTATCATTGTCGTTGTTGTTATCGTCGTCAGCGTCGTCGTCGTCGTCGTCGTCGTCGTCGTCGTTGTCGTCATTAGAATCTGGAAGGTTATTCGGATGTCCCTTGATTATCGACGGAGTGACGGGTCGAAATCTCTTCGATGATTGTTGTCGATCGTATTCTTGTTTCCTATTCACGGGTCGCGATCGAGGCGTTGAGTGCGTTTTCGCGTTCTCGATCAATCGTTTCAACGGTTCAACGATGGGACGCGTGCTCGCATCCACAGCCGCTTCCGTATCCATTTTTCCAATTTTCAGGGCCAAGCACTTTTTACGTATAACGTCGCTGACTTTGGCGATTTCCACCTTTGTGTCCGCGGCCCGGCGTTTCGTACCATTTTGATGTATCGTTCCTTCTCGTCGATGACGGTGACGAAGTTTTCGCGAATGCTTCGCGTCGACGTTGCTCGTGGTTATCGGCGTCGTCGTCGTCGTCGTCGGTTCGTTAGACATTTCGTGTTGCTCGATGAACGATTCGCGGTTTACTGATGTCCTCGAGCTACGACAAACTCGTTAAATCCTCTTCGATACCGACCTTCGTACATGGAACTATCCTTATCGATCACCACGAAATCGTATCGTCGATACCAACATCTCGCGCACAAGTCGTTGAACGACTCGAACGTCATGTCTGTGTTCACATGATCGTTGTACACGCGGCGCAAGTTCGTGCCGTCTTGTTTGAAAAGTATGAGAAAATTCGTGTTGTCCCTGATCAAATGTTTAGGTATTCTAGCGTACGACTGACACAAATAAAAGCAATCCACGTTCGAGTGACGACCCATAGAGAAGTATTCGCGTATCGCGTTCTGTTCGTCGCACGCCACGTCGTCGAACACGAAGGTCGAATCGGGCCGAGCGTCTCTCGGTGGAACGATCTCAGTGTTGTCCGAGTAAGGAAAGTATTCGATTCTGTCGACCAGCGACAACACCTGCTTGAGATAACGATACTTTGGCTGATGCAGCGATTTCGAGTACACGTACACGTTCTCGAAACGCAAACCGTTCGGACTCTCTAGCACACTTAAAAGCACGTTCGTTTTTCCACACCCTGAAGGTCCACAAATCACACCTCGCACGCTATTCGGCAGCAACGGGCCGTGTCTGTTCGCTGGACTCGCATCCCTATCATCTTCGAGCATTCGATTCGCGGTTACGCGAATAACGTTCGACTGTTTCGCGAATCGCATGTTCGCGGTGTTTCTCAGATACTCGCGCGCGTCAGACGAAGCACGACTATTTATATTCGGGGCACGCGTCGCGCAGGTCACTATCGTTGTGATCGGCTAAGCGTGCGTACGCGTTCATTATTATTATTATTATTATTACAGTAGCTATCGTAATTATTCTAACGTATATGGTAGCGTTAACGACTGCGACGTCTCACGAATTAGGCAAGAATCAGAAGAGGAAGAAAAATCTGAAGAGGAAGAAGAATCTGAAAAAGAATAAGACTGGATCGGGTCTCGTGAACGGTATCATAAACCGTCTGCCGTTCGAACTACACGTTACGGGTTATAGTTCTGCGGACCGGGAACGCGTTTGCTAAAGCGATTGGCTCGTGGCGACGAAGGTGTGAATCCCCCGGACGCAGCGTGTCGGGACCACGATATCGCGTACTCTCGTCGAAAGGATTTAGAGGGAAGACACGAGGCGGATCGTGCGTTAGCCGAACGAGCGCGAGAACGAGTATTCGCGAACGACGCGACCTTTGGTGAAAAAGCCGTAGCGACTGGAGTGTGGGCAACTATGAAGGCTAAGACTAAACTCGGCATGGCTACGAGAAGGACGAAACGTAAACATAGAAAGTCTGGAAGGAAACATCCTCGACGACGACGACATCGTAATCTACGAGTGGCGAAACGCGGTGGCTTTCTTCAATTTCTCCCGTTCGTGCTGCCCGCTTTATCAGCTATCGGGGCATTGGCCGGTGGAGCGGCTGGTATAACCAAAGCGGTGAACGATTCGAAGGCGTCTCGAAAACAGCTGGAAGAGACGTTGCGTCATCATCGGGCGATGGAAGGGCGAGGGATGCATCTGACACCGTACAAGCGTGGCGCGGGCTTGAACCCGAGACGGCGGTGCCAACGACGAGTGCAAACGAAGAAAAAAAAACGCCGATCGAGTAGGCGCGTGGCGACGGTGGCAGCGATAATCCAACAACCTATGACGAACCTGCAATTAGAGTGCGAGTGCGCCAGCATTCCGTTCTTTCGAGGGGTGTTTATGCGCGACACGCTTCCCACGCGCGTACGAACCAACGAATGCGGTATCGCGAATCTGGACGAGAATCGAGGCGACGGTACGCATTGGGTCGCGTACGCGAAACGTGGACCACGAGTACAGTACTTTGATAGTTTTGGGAATCTGCGACCACCAACGGAATTGATCCACTATTTCGGACGCGGTACAACGATCACGTACAATCACAACCGCTTTCAACGTTTCGTCGAGATGAATTGCGGTCGCTTATGCATTCAATTCTTACAGCAAAAGTCTATGGAATTATGGCATACGTACTAATAACGGTGTGTGTGTGTGTATACTGAGATTATGTTACAATGTATCCATGCGTAATGGCAATCCATATTTTCTTTAATAAAGACATATAATATCGATAAATTGCCGAGTATTCGTACGCGCGCGTCACTTCCCCTCTCTCCTTCTCGCGAGTGTAATCTATGATATGTCGTTCATGCTCACGTTAACGGGTCGCAGCGCGCGCTCACGGTAAACTATTTTCCACCGATAGATTTGAGCGATGCTCAATACGAATTAGGACTCGCGGACTTGGAGACGTTTCACACGATACCAAACATCGACTCGAGCAACGATAAATTCTATTTCGTCGTGAACTATGACACCGAAAACAACTCCAACGTCGACGCCGCTCATGAATACATTACGACCCCCCACGGTTCCTACGAATTAGACGCTATCGCCGAGTACCTGAAGCAACGATTACTCGATCGATATTCTCGAAAACGCGGTAACAACGGGAACGACGATGACGACAAGTACCCTCTAATGCTACGAGCTAACAACAACACCATGAAAAGCGAGATGTACTGTTCGTTCTTCGTAGACTTTACGAAACCCAACAATGTAGGCTCGTTGTTAGGATTTTCCCCGAATCGTGTCTTAATACCGAGAATCTGGCACGAGTCCGATGTACCCGTGAATATTATAAACGTTAACGTGAACCAGAGTAACGTGCAACGTAACTACCGGCGCGTACAGCAACGATAAACCGGTACACACTATCCATGAATTTTCACCTCGCGTGCCGCCGGGATATAAGATATCGGAAACTCCGCGACACGTCATTTACCTGCCGATCGTCGCACGAGCGATACACGATCTAACGCTGCGCATCGTCGATCAATACGATCGTCCTAAAGATTTTCGCGGCGAAGAAATAACGATTCGTTTGCACGTTCAATGACGTCCGCGCGATAGGCTAGCGTGACCGCACGTGTATGCGCGCGTGCGTAGTATGTTAGTGTTAGATCACACGTACGAATCATCATTCGCCGCTGTCGCTGCTACTCCCGACGTCTCTGTCTCGCGTCATCGGCGCGACCCTTTATCGATAGGTGAAAGTAGAAAAATAGAGACGGGTGGAACGATAAGAAGAGGACCCATAAGGAGTAGTAAGCCGTTGACTCGCCGAAACGCACGTTTCCTACGATCGCTAGGATTCATCGTTGCCTATTAGACACGCAACCACGATGTCGATTATTCTGGATGTGGCGAATACGCCAACCTTCGATAATCGTATCACGAAGATCGAGTTACACACATATAATCCGTACGCCAACACTACGTTCGACAATAGCGACGAGATAAGAATCCCCATACAGCAGCAAGATCTGTACACGCTTTCGTGCGAAAGTTTTCTCTACATCGAAGGTCGTGGCACGTTGACGGCGCAGAACGCGGCAGGTCCGGCTACGTCCGCGACCGCTGTTCTAGACAATAATTGCGTTGCGTTCATGTTCGATGAGATTCGATACGAATTGAACGGTGTCGAGATCGATCGTTGCCGAAATCCAGGAATCACTAACACGTTGAAAAATTACGTTTCGTTGTCGGCCGATAGAAGCAATGTGCTCGCGAATGCTGGTTGGAATTATGCCATCGATTACGATAACGACATTTTTCATTCGGGCTCTTTCAATTTCTGCGTACCCCTGAACGTGTTGTTAGGATTCTGCGAGGATTACAAACACATCGTGATGAACGCGCGGCACGAGCTGATCCTTATACGATCGCGAGTAGATTCGAACGCGATGCACTGCACCTCCACCACTGCGATACCGAGACTAGAGATACGCAAGGTGCAGTGGCGTATGCCCCACGTCGTTTTGGAGGAAGTGAATAAACTGTCGATGCTGCGTATCCTGGAAAGCGGCCGGCCGATCGCGATGAGTTTCCGATCGTGGAGCTTGCACGAGTACCCGTTACTGCAAGCGACAACGAAACACACGTGGACCGTAAAAGCTACGTCGCAAATCGAGAATCCTCGATTCGTGCTATTCGCCACGCAAACCGATCGAAAGAATAACCCGAATAAATGCGCGGGTGAATTCGACCCGAATCATCTCATGAACGTTCGACTGTATCTAAATTCCGAGTCGTATCCGTACGACGACTTAAACTTGGATTTCGATAAGAATAAATACGCGCTCCTGTACGATATGTACGCGAAATTCGGTCGATCGTACTATGGTCACGGAGAACCGTTGCTGACCGCGATCGAATTCCGTAAATACGCGCCTATCGCGGTCATAGATTGTTCTAGGCAAAACGAGTCGTTGAAGAGCGCCACGGTGGACGTGCGAATAGATTTCGAATTCAAAGAAAATGTTCCCGCTAATACTACCGCGTACTGTTTGATGATACACAATCGTATAGTCGAATACAACCCTTTAACCAACGTGGTACGCAAACTAATATAGTGTGCGTGCGTGAACGATTATTATTACTACTACTACTAATACTACTACTACTACTGCGGATACTGCTACTGTTTTAAAACGATGATGTAGATGTCAAAGTCCGCAGTTACTGATTCGTCACCGACGCTACTACTTATACGAATAACGATGTTCGCCGTTGTCGACATGCAAGGTTTCAAAACCGAACGTGATTTCGTCGTGAAAGAGATCGCGATTTGTACAAGCAGCAGCAGCAGCAGCAGCAATATCGATGAAACGTCGACGATCAGCCACTGGATCTTCGAGGCGCCATACTTCTGGAATCATCTGAATTCGTTCGAGAAATGTCAAGCGTCCTGGCTCGCGAAGCATCATCACGGTCTCCGCTGGTCTGATGGCTGCGTTCCATACTGGAAACTTCCGGAACTGCTCGCCAGCGCACTCGCGAACATCGACTTCGCCATCGTGAAAGGTGCGGAAAAGAAAACCTGGATGCTGCAACTACTGCCGGACATAATCGTCGAGGATATCTGCGATGTGTACAAGCCGAAAGGGAAAAAGATTATCAACGCTCGAACCGTTGAGTACGACGGCGGCTACGACGTTGACGATGATTATTGCGGTATCACGCCTGACACCGTGGATCCCGACCTTCATAACTTGAAATTTATGGCTTCAACGAATACCTCACGATGCGCGTTTCACAACGACGGCGGTGTTTGCGCGCTGGAGAATGTCCATAAAGTATGGAATTATATACGTAGCGGCACCTAATGTGAGTCATACACACGCATTGCATCTACTTTGCGCGTTATATGTAGAGAAACGAATATGTAACAATTTTTTTTTTGTTTTGTATAGCAATGGGAACTGCAGCGAAGACGAGCACAATGACAACGGCGACCGATTCCTCTACCCGCGAGCAAGAAGATCCCTCCCATACAAACGTTATTTTTACGCAAATACTGATTTTATAATTTAAGTACGCATGGATGGATGTACATTAATAAAACACACACTGTTTTCAATAAAAAAAAATATATATATATATATATATATTTATTTTAAATTATATAAATTGAGAAAAAAAAATTTTAAATTTAAAAAAAAAACATTCGTGATGTTACGTCCTGCAACACACAGAGAAAACACCAAATTATTATATATAAAACGTTAGTATTAGCACGCGAAACACCAAACAATTAAAATTCACTTATACTCACTCATTAAATAGTTGTTGGAGGCCCCAAAACTCCTCGTCAATATTATCCTCGCGCAACTTGCGCCTAGCATCTTGGATTTTATGCCGTAACTCGCGGCAGATCCTCCCGTGTCTCCTCGTCGGGTATTGGCGATGCTGAAACAAACACATGACTCGATTCAAACATCATCGAATGGTGTACGCGCACCAATATAATTTTTACGAAACATCACTTACGAGTAGCTGGATTATGACATCGCGGTCCCCAGCACGCGCCCGGGCCTCGATGTCAGCTCGACGCTGAAACAAACGTGTGAAACGATTAAAACAACATCGATTGGTGTACGCGCATCAGAATCATTTTTCCGAAACATCACTTACGAGGCGCCCAACCGCTCCTAAGAAATCCTCGCTCCATTTGGTCATTTGAACCTCTCGTTCCTGCTGTAACAAACACGCGATTCGATTAAAACACTGTTGAATGATATACGCGCACCAATATATTTTTTTCTTTACTAAACAACACTTACGAGATATCGAATGGCTTCACGCCGCTCTACACGCCACACTTGTACCAAATTATCAAGTACATACTGAAACAAACGCAGAACTTTGTTAGAAGACTGCTCAATCGAATGAATACATCAATTCAATTTACACAAAAAAAAAAGTATACTTACGATTTTTCGCGCCAATGCATCCCGCTCCTTGTGCCACGTCCGCTCGATTTCGCCATGTCGTTGCTGTAACAAACGCACAACTTCAATATAATATCGTCGAATGAAATACTTGCACCAATTCAATTTACACAACTATACTTACGATGCATCGCTGCATCATAGCGGCATTCATTCCTCGATACATTTTTTTTTTTTTTAAAATACTTCTTGTAAATGTATTAACTATACTGGTCCGTGCGGGTGCGGTCGACGTCCTTATATGCATTTCGGTTCTCCAGGCTAGGGGGTCAGCCCTGCACGTTGCAGGGTAGGGGTAGTCGCGGAGTAGGTGTGGTGGGGGCGTCCGTATCACAGTTTCTTCTCCTTCGATGATTTGATACTAATTATTGCAGCTTATAGTGCACTTTTATGGTTCGCACCGCGAATCGTCTTCGACTCTTCTGCTACACGTGTGCATCTTGAATTTAGCGCGTACGCTATTTGAATCTGCCGCGCACGCCATTTGAATTTATCGCGCACTATTCATATTGATGTTTGTGCCGTAACACAACCATGATCATCGCAATCATTGATACAATATTCTCTTGCACATTGGTGTGTGTACGTGTACGTGAATCTGTATAAAAGCAATGTTGGTCAGTCCTGTGAACGTCATTACACCACGTTCGCTCGAGTGCTAACAAGTATCGTTCGCGTCAATTTCTTCATCGATCAGTATAATCGTACATAGTGCATATCAAGATGTATAAACGTAGCTTCAACGATTCATCCTACGCATCCGCCATCAATGGTGATGAGCCCAATAAACGCCAGCAACAGGAACATCCTCATCAACAGTCCAATATGAGGTACGTACGCGTTATTATACACTTTTCGCTTTTCACTTAGTTCATTCACTTACTTCTTTCACTGTAAACGCAAGCGAACCGAGTATTAATTCCGTGTATACGTTTCTTACAGTTCTAGAACCGCAACGCCAAAAACAACGAAAACGCCAAAACCATCAATCGTGCGAATCCTGGGGCGGGATTACCCGTTGACCTCAACATCGTATAAACGGCTCACGATAGGAATTCGCATTGGCATGGATTCGTGCCGCGTCGAGATCACCATAGTCGACAATAAAGGTGGCGAGTTGAGCTTCTCAATGTCTACGTGGAAGCTCCTACTGCAAAATATGACTGACATTCTTCAAAAATTACGCGACAACGTAACAACACCCCAGACCCACATCGAAATTGATCATTTGCGAATCGAATTCACGCGCATGCACAATGATCAACTCGTCAAAAAGGGAAAACTGTTCGCGTATGAACATTGCATCGATCATATGTTCACTTGGTTGACCGAAAATATGTACGCTGTGGCTAGTAAATATACCACGTTCGTAAACGTTCTACGTAGCGCTACCGCACCAACAGATTATGTAAAATTAATTTCCGAAAGCGATCACTTTGAACGACATTCTTTGATTGATTGCGAATTGTTAGCGTTAGGAATGCAATCCATGTTGCGCGATGTAAATCATGTACCACTATAGTACGCGTATATGTTTTAATAAATGGATGATTTTCACGTTAATACCTGTAACGATTCATTTATAATATCCTTTCCTACTAATACGGTGGATAATTACTTATTCGTAAAGCATTCGTTGGGGTGGGTATTTGTCTGTCGGATGACCATGAGGCAATCGACATCGTACCGTTTTCTTTGGGAATTTCGGTAATGGAATGGGTGGTAACCTCGAACCTGTACATGTCGCTGACTCGCAGAACAATGCGATCGTAACCGTAGCCCTGGTAAGACGATCCGACCGAAGAATCGGGCTAGGTTTGCTAGCCAGATGTCTGGTTTTCTCCGTCTTTAGCGAATGACAATTATAGTTTAGGATAGGTAGTATGGACGGTCCTGACACTGTAAATCAGATATCCATGGGTGTAGGGTTTCCTTAGACTTTGCTATCGGTTTAAGTACGAGTTGGTGGTTACTCGACGCCTGGGAAAAAAATTTCGATACTTAAAGTTTAAATGCGCGCGATTTTACACGCTGTAGCATACGTCCGATGCGTTACCACGTATATCGAATTACAGCGTTGGTCATAAAGCACCGGCCCCAAACTTTAAAATATTCGTCTGCGGATGTTTATACAAGCGCGACGTTACATTACGTTTCACGAGGCAGTTGCGCTATTTAGATTAATCGTTCTCGAATAGTTATCGCGACAGCGCGTCGAATTACATTTCGTCGGTGGATGTTTATACGAGCGCGACATATTAATATGTCAGATTTACTCACCAATCTTCCACGTTCCCTGTGAAATCTTTCCGCGGCGGCGGATGTTTATGCGAGGGTGACGTTGCATTCTTTCGTGAGACGGTTAGGCTATTTAGATTAAGTAATCTCGAATAGGTATCCGTGTCGAATTACAGCATCCGCGTTACATCCTTTCGCGCCTTATCTTTCGCGCCTGCGCACTGATCCCCGCACGTGTACGGAGATTGCGCGGCGGCGGACGCCATTTTGAAAATTTTGAAATCCCCCTTCCCCTGTGACGTCAGCCCCCTCACCCACGAACTCGACCTGCGCGCGCGACGCCATTTTGAAAATTTTGAAATCCCCCTTCCCCTGTGACGTCAGCCCCCTCACCCACGAACTCGACCTGCGCGCGCGACGCCATTTTGAAAATTTTGAAATCCCCCTTCCCCTGTGACGTCGGCCCCCTCACCGACGAACGCGGTACCCCCTCCCCGCCTCACCCCCGCACCCATCGCGTCCAAGAGCGCGGTACCCCTCCACACCTCGCCTCCGCGCCCGGTACCCCCCCGCCCCGCCTCACCCCCTCGCCGCCCGTATCCAGAATCGGCATAGCTTTCTGGTAACGCGTACCTTTTTTTTACAACCCTGAGGGGTTCTTATGTAAAAGCTTTCAAACGATGCGGCTCGAGGGTCATAAACGCTAGAATAGTGATATAAGGACAACGTCAGCAATAGGCCATTCAGTAATCAGTATGCCAATTTCTATCATAGAAGTATCACAAATGGATTACTAGTATTTTTCTGATGAAAATGACACCAAACTTGATAAATCCTGATTATTTTTAATGACTGTAATGGAAAGTACTTGGAGTAAAGTAATTGAGGAGAGCAATGAAGAGTACCTGAATTCTACGTGAACTGACACGGAACTGCTTTGTGTGCCCAGATCTTAACGTAAGCGATACCGACGCTCGTGTATTTACATCGTAGATGTTTTTTATAATTTTTAAATACATTCAATAGTTAATAAGGACAGAGCTAATCAATTTGTAACGAAACGTAGGGATTTAGGGGCCTCGGATCCTAAAAACTACGAATATAAATTTTACAAAAACGTTTTAATTCATTACTTTCAATGATTTTTACGTGTCGTAGGATGGGCACTGTCAATTTAGACACGCGCGATGTGCAGAGATTTGCGGGAATGTTAGTAATATCGTCAATTTTTAATATTTTTCGGCGTGCGACACGTGAAAATATTAGTTACATGTTCCACTACATGTAAAATACTAACAATCAATTTCATCTTGCAATTTATAGTTTGTATACGCTCTCAAGAAGTGCCATATTGCAGCGCCATATAGGCTCCTGATCCCCGAAATAGATTTTCAGAGAGAAATCCGGCGTGAGTCGTTGACAAACCGAACCAAAGCGTAGCTTAGCGAAAGCCCGCCCTCTATGTTAAACTCTCACTCTAAACAAGTCACATGTATACAAGCACGTACACATCTTTCAGTATTTCAACACATTTCAGAGTACTTCTTGAGTTGGACGCTGTTAATGAACAGAGGCCGCTAAATTCAGTCCTCAAATTATGCGTCGGTAACACAGTTTGGGTGGTGACACGAAGTCCCATAAGGTGACAGGTCTATTCCATACCTCGTCTGTGATTATAGAAAAAAGTAGATAATTTTCATAGTTCTATGTTCTCCTATATTTCTTATATACACTTCTTTATTTTTATTTTATATGTTATATTTATCTAGATACAAGATAAATAAAAGGAATATTTTCAATAGAAAAATATATGCCACTCACTAATCCTTACATCTACTTGTATTTTTATAATTAAGTATATTATACAAAATATGGGGTAAGAAATACATTTGTTGGCGTTATCAATTATTGTTGGTAAAATAATGTCCAATTATGCCAATAATAACTGAAAATATGGGGAAGGTTTAGATAAGAAACTTCAGGTGAATGTGAAATAGTTAATTAAATTTAATTACTGCAAATTTAATTAAATATTTTTCTCTAACACCTGAATTTCATATCGAAATCTTCTTAACGTGTCAACAAATGTATTTCTTATTCTACATATTACAATACGCAGGTTCTGAGTGTATTTAATTTTTCCGGCATGAGCCGCCATATTGAATTTTAGTTCAAATAGAGTTTTTCATAGCTTAGAGGGCGCGCAAATACTAAACCAAAAGTTTTGCTGCAGTTTTCACCCCCTGTACATAGTTTAAACTGTTTAAAGGCAGGCTGGGTGTTCCTGCACATGTCCAAGATTGTGGTTTTGTGTTATGATATTTTGCTTTTATTAAATTGAGGAATTTTCAATTTTACGACGCATTTTAATTTAAATTCGAAGGCTCGCATCATGAATTTGTTACCAAGAACACACGAAGAATTTACTCAAGTTGAGTATTGGAATACGTTTTTCAAGAAACGTGGTAAAAAGAATTTCGAATGGTATGTACTGTTTACATTTATAAATTGTTAATACATTTAATGTATTATCAGTATACATTGTTTATATTCTTATTTAGGTATGGAGAGTACTCAGAACTATGCAGCATACTTTTAAAGTACATGAAAGTGAAGGATAATATTTTAATTGTTGGCTGTGGTAATTCGACTGTCAGTATGTGTTTATACGATAGTGGTTACAGGTAAGAAATTTTCATAGAATATCAATTTGTACCTGTAAGTTTACAGTTGTGTTATTCAGTTTATTATGATTTTTTCATTGAGTAATTATATTAAGTTGATACAAAAATAATTGCTGTTTTTAACTCTTTGTTTACAAATGTTGAACAATTATTGAGCGGCTAACATTTAGTTCTTCTGTAACCGTGTGAGTTGTTTTGCGTGGTTTTGATTCAATAATACTCGATTACTTGATACTCGGTACACGGAGGTCAGTTTTAGGCCGAAAAAATGTTTCACTGTGATGTATTGTGCCCAGCACCCCTATGTATTCTTCCAGCGGACATTTTTGCATAATACTATGTACTTGTCAGGTTCAAATTCAGATTGGAAGTGTCTCTGATTGAATGTAAACGAAAGTATGCCGCGTGTACTCACAAGTTTCCCAGGTGTACGCCTCCAAATGGTTTGATTTTTGGATATGTTTTAGAGAACCGAAAAATAAGATACACGTGTCTCTTTATAGCGGTCCGTTTTCATATTTAGGGTGTGAAACCACCCCTGAAAGTTCACAAGGGGTAAAAAATTGTGTTGAGTAAAATTTCATATGGAAAAACATATCCAACAACCAAAGCAATCAGAGATGATCACCTGAAAATCTTATACCTTTGAAGGATGCTTGCACCCCCTAAACATGCAAAGAGGCCAAAATAAGAAGATACCTGCTTCTTATTTCGCGGTCCTGTAAAATATACCCAAAAATCAAAGCAATCGGAGACAAATACCAAAAACCATATAACTTTGAGGGGTGGTTTCACCCCCTACATGCAAACAGGCCATAATAAAATGACCCCAGTTTCTTATTTTTCGGTCCTCTAAAACATATCCAAAAATCAAAGCAATCGGAGGCGTACACCTGGGACACTTGTGAGTTCACAGGCACGCTCACCGGCATGATACGCGGCATACTTTCGTTTTCATTCAATCAGAGACACTTCCAAACTGAATTTAAACCTGACAAGTACGTAGTATTATGCAGAAATGTCCACTGGAAGAATACATAGGGGTGCTGGGTACAATACATCACGGTAAAACGGTTTTTCAGTAAAACAGACCCCCGTGTACGGAGTACACGACGCGCCTGCTCGTGTAAAACTTTTAGGCGCGCCCGCCGGCGGGTTAATGGCAGAAGAACCCTCGCGGCTCCCCACATTTTCAAGACCCTCGCCACCATTACAAAATTTTTGGAATCAATGTTGAGCTGTTCGTTTGTTGGTAGTCCCATGGCCAAGTATTTGGTTACTATTGTGAACAGTTTCCACTGCTTTAAGACCCATTTTGAACTTGTACAATGAAATCGCTCAAACTTGCTTTTTTTCCATCTTTAATGTGACGGTTGAAACGAAACTAAAGAAAGCAGCGAAAACAAAACCAGTACCATAAATCTATACAGCAAATTTCATGCTTTAAAATGGTATATTACACAAGTGCAGTTAAAGTAAAGTTTATTCCAAAATAAGTATCAAAGATTAAGCTAACAGAAACCATAATTATTTTTGTATCAACCTAATGGAAAGTGTAATTCAGATTTGGGTTTAACAATAATATATTTTTTTTTAAATTAGTAGGCTTCAGTTAAATAAATATCTATGTTTAAATATGCCAGATTTATGGATATTTTTATATTTATATTCATTGAGTATTAATGTTCAAGTTTTTTGTATTTTTAAACGATTATATTTAACTTCACTACTCTGTCCGTTTGTTTGTTTATATGGTTTACATCTTGTAACTTAATGTTAACCCACTTCCACCTATTCAATAAACTTGAAACTTAGCAGGTGTACGTTACGGTTGACCTCATTTTCCGATTTTCAAATTTTTTGGGACACCCCCTAGGATTTGGGACACCCCCCAGGCAAAATTTGAAATCGATCGGAGGGCGGGAAACCGTGCCTCATCGCATTTGAAATTTTTTTATTTTTGTAACTCGTTTTTCTCCATTGTAGTATATCGTTAATATACATGCTTATATATCGTTGAATTTGCCTTTTTACGCTCTATATCAATATAGAATTAAAGTATAAGATTACTTAAAAAAAAATCATGACTTTGAAATCTCATAAATTTACGTTTAGAAAAAACTATTTTCGTTGGCATTATTGTTACCTTGTCAAACAGTACAACTTTTGTCTGGTAAATTTTGTCATATATATTTATAAATAACAGATTTCAAAATTTTAATGAAATAATCGATACTTTCATTAAGAGTACACTGTTCCAGCAGGTTTTATAAATATGGATTCTATAGAATGGGAAAATGATCCTAATTATAATATTGGATTAAAAATTTTTTTTTAAATCTCCAAGAAACTTTATAATTTGTCCTGCAAGAACATTCGGTAAATTGATTTAGCTGTATCGTGGGTTTATATCACGTAGATTCTTTAGATACTTTCTCATGAGGAAGCATCTGTACGGAAGTTACAACGCATGTTGTTGTGGGAGAAGGTCGTTTGGATGCTTTCTGTGTAGTCTTCTAGGTAGATTTACAGCGTATAGGTTTTTGGCTAGGTCGCTAGGGTGACTCTTTAATCTGGTTTCGTATCGGCCACATAGGTGGGCTATTTCTTTCGTTATTGTTTTAACCTTAAGATCTTTACGTATTTCGTCGTTACGCACGTACCATGGTGCATTGACTGCAGTCCTAAGTATGATGGATTGTAACGCTTCCAATTTAGTTATATGGCTTTTAGCTGCCATGCCCCACAATTCAATTCCATATGTCCAGATTGGTTTAATGATTGTTTTATATATTAAGAGTTTGTTGTTTATGTTTAATTAGCTTAAAGTACCCGGCGTTGCCCGGGTTTCTCTTCATATGTATATAGTATAAAATAAAGTCACCGGTAGGCGTCTGTTTGTTTGTTCGCGCGAATCTCGAGAACCACTGGACGGACTGACATACAGTGGGGGACAAAAGTATGTGGACACCCTTTAAAATCGTATAACTTGTTTAAAATTGGTCTAAACGACTTGAGCTTTTTTGAGAAGCTAGAAGGATTAGTTTCCGAAGTGACATGTTTCATTGTTTTGAAGAAAGTTGCAATTCGTTCGAATAGAAAAAAAAAAAAAATAAGAAAGATCATTTTTTCAACTTTTTTGTCTATGCCCGTAATGAAAATTTAAAAAATGTCTTTTGTAAATTGAAGTAAGTTGTATTAGTCGGCTACATAGGGGTCAACGTGACTCAATGCAGTCACAATTCTTATTTAAAAATGTTGGATTAGTGTTGTCGAATACGAAATTGCCGGTCTGTCGCGTCAATCCAGGGAATTAATGGCTGGGGTGGACGGTCAAACAGGTAAAATTTCTAGCGCAATAACGTCATGTCTGCAGTCCTGAAAATTCTGGTGTATATATAGTACATGATGGTACGAAGAAGGTGCGACTATTGGCAGAGACAACTAGACAGGGGAGAAATGGCCGGCAGATCGAAGTAAAGCCGCAAAATATTCGGCAAAAATTAATGTCATTCTTACAGTTCTGAAATTTCATATACTTATTGTTTACGCATTTAATGAACGATATACAAACTGGCAGACCTCCAAGTGGAGGATAAAACGTGACAGACGTTGATGAAAAGCGTGATATGTGGCTTACGCGCTTAAGCGACCAGCGGACAACCACGATTCAGTTTGTCATTTTTATTCTTTGGCCACTTAATTTTACAGTGTCACTTATTATTCTTGTTAACTTTTTTTAAAATTTGTTGTAAAATCATTAGTAAAAATGTAAATTATAGGTATCATGCGCACTCATGCACGCGGAGTAACTTTACGGAATAAATCGTCTTGAATAATCTTTTTCATGCTTATAATATTCATAAATATTTGAAAAACGGGGTCCACATTTAAATCATATAATCAAGGAATTGAGGTAAAAAATATTACTTCTTGGGACAGACATTATTTTTATTTGTGTTTTTATTCATAAACGCATCATAATCAACGTCCTCGTCGCTATCATACTGGTCGGTTCTGTCTGTATCAATCTCAGATTCTATGCTAGGAACTGGAAATAAATTATAAAACATTATGTGTTGAGACCGCCCACGCGCCTGTGCGACTCCGCGTTCCGGCACAGGGCGCAGGGAGGGGACAGTTTAGCATGGCTTACGGACACGGCTTGTGTGTCGCGATGCGCCTTCGATAGTTTTGTATTACTTGCCATTAATTATACGTGTGAAAATGTTCATCACCGTGTTCCGTGTTTTCGTTACATTCCCATCCATTCCTGAGCCACGTCGGACCTAACAACTGGCGCTGCGGACTTGAAACTTTCTGTGGAAAAAATTAAGCACGTGGCTTGTGAAAATGGCGGATACCGCCGAACAGATAAAGGCCTTCACGGCGGCCATCAACGGCCTTCTTCAACTGCAACTACAGCAGAGCCAGGCGCAAACCGCCTCTACTTCACGCGGGACACAACGAGCTACAGAATTCGACCTGTACAACCAGTTGAGTGCCCGGGTGGAAAAATACGCATATGGACCCGGCGACGAGATCAAGCGAGTTCGATCGTGGGAATTTCAATTGTCAGACGATGGTTTGCGAATCGTGTTGCTGCTGCAGTCGGTCTGCTACGCGAAGGACAACGAGGCGTTAAAAAAATTGGCCCTGCGATTGGTCGAAAAGAATCCTAACGCCACCATGAAGGATGTCGTCGCCGAGCTCGGGGCTCACTTGAACGTCTCCGCCGGCCTAAAGACTCTAGAGGACCCGGTAAAGGCTCCTCAGTCATCAAGTTGCGGTGTTGTGAAGACTAGGATAATAAAAATGTGCCGCGGAAGCCCACGCAAAACGATAAACCACAAAACAATAAACCGCATGCGAAGCCGGGCGGTAAGTGTTTCAGTTGTGGTGGTGCACACGTTCGGGCTACGTGCAAATTCCGCGATGTGGTGTGCCACAAGTGTAACAAAAAGGGCCACATCGCGTCTGTGTGTCGCGCCGGCGCGAAAGATTCGGGAAGCGTCGACAAGAACGCTAGTATCGTTACCCAAACGACTTCCGTGACCGGCAGACGTCACCGTCGATACGTGTCGATCGTTATTGACGGAAGGACTCTACGTCTCCAATTCGACACGGGGTCTGATATTACCGTCATCGGTAAAGACGAATGGTGTCGGCTCGGATCGTCGAAACTCGTGGCGGGCGAGGCTGTCGAGCATGCCGGCGGCGGCAGGCTCAGCCTGATCGGTAGATTCCGCGGCCGTATACATGCGGTTGGCTGTGAGGGCGAAATCGAAATCTACGTAGCAAATCGAGACGATTTCAACTTGCTTGGACTGAACGCGATAGACACTCTCGATTTGTGGCTCGCGCTTCTGACAAGTGAGACGCGGGAGTTCGAGTGCATTCTGGGACTCCAACAGGCCAGTTCGGCGAGTTCCGGTGATTCGAGTGCGAGGGTCGTTCCTCAGGACGGGTGACCGTTCCCATCTAGCCGGCCGCGCGCGTGCGTGGACGATCGGAAGGCTTCGTCATCTTCGTTCGCCTATTTGGCGAAGATGCAGGTGGAGTTTCCCAGCCTATTCGCAGACAGATTGGGGACGTGCCTCGACTTCAAGGCCACTTTCGACTTTGAGGACAACGCGAGGCCCGTGCGAATTCCGTGCCGGCAGGTCGCGTTCGCCATGGAGCAGTCACTGGAACAAGAGTTGCGCCGCCTCAATTGTGATCGTCAAGAAACATTCCACGCCGGAGGGTGGCAAGTGCAAAATTGGACTCTGCGCGGACTTCTCCACTGGTGTGAATCGCGCCCTGGTCGACAACCGTCACCCTCTGCCCTGTGTGGAGAACATTTTAGCTAAACTGAACGGAAGTTCGTGTTTTAGCGTTCTGGATCTGAGCAATGCCTTCTTACAGATAGAGATCGCGGAGGGTAGTAAGGAGATTACCACCATTGTTACACCTAAGGGGCTGTTTCGGTTCAAGCGTCTTTCATTCGGCATCGAGACGGCTCCTGCGATTTTCCAGCAGGGAATGGACCACACACTCTCGGGTCTGCAGGGTGTGCACGCCTACATCGACGATGTGATAATCACCGGCTCCAATAGAGAGGAGCACGACCAGCGCCTCAGAGGCGTTCTTATGCGCCTCGAACAGATGGGCTGGAGGCTCAGCGCGGAAAAGTGTGTCTTCGGCCTTGAGGAAATTAAGTATCTTGGGTTTATAATAAACGCCAAAGGTATTTCTGCGGACCCTCAGGCTACACTTGCCGTGGCAAACATGCCGAAACCGACGAACGTTTCGGAGGTACAGAGCCTTCTCGGTATGATAAACCATTACGGTAAGTTTATCCCACACCTTCATCAACTCAAGCAACCCCTGGAAGAACTCACCAGGAAGGGCTGTCCCTGGAGCTGGACATCGAAGCAGGACCGGGCCGTCAACCAGTTCAAAAGGGTAATGCTGAATCCACTCCTTTTGGAGCACTATGACCCCAACCAAAACTCTCGTGGTGGCGGTCGATGCGTGCTCCTCGGCATCGGTGCGGTACTCCTTCAGCGAACTTTCGACGGCGGCGAGCGAGCGGTATATCATATGTCGCAGAGCCTCACGGACGCCCAGCGGAATTACTCCCAGCTGGAGAAGGAGGCCCTCGCTCTGGTTTCGTCAGTAGAGCAATTCCACAAATTCTTCTGGGGGAGGAAATTCATTCTTCAAACAGACCACAAGCCCCTTGTGGCGCTGTTACAAACAGAAAATACGAAGAGCCTCAAACCGACTACAGCGGCTCGTCTAAAGCGATGGGCCTTGAGGCTCCTCGGATACGACTTTCGCATCGAGTACATTTCAACGAAAGAGTTCGGCCAGGCGGACGTCTTGTCACGTCAGATTGAGAGGTTCCGTCGAGACAACGCGGAGGAACTGCAAGTGGTCGGCATCCACGCGGTGGAGTCCGAGTTGCTGCAGATTAGGAATCTGGTTTTTAATCATTTTGGGAGGAAGCTTCGCGGCGGCTTGAAGACTGCCACCACCGAGGATCCTTTGCTCAGCTCGGTGATCAAGGCAATTCGGGACAATGCTTGGGGCCGCGCGTCGCACCAGGAGTCGTTGAAGCCTCTCGAGCAGCACTTCGAGGACTTGAGTGTGGTCGACGGCACGCTCCTGCTAGGTGACAGAGTTGTCATCCCGAAGAAGATGCAACCGGCAATCCTCTTTGCCCTGCACAAAGGACACCCCGGCATTAGGAGGACGAAGCAACTCGCCAGAGAGTTCGTCTATTGGCCGAAGATGATGGACGACATCAAGCACATGGTGCGTCAATGTGACGCTTGCGCCCTCGTGCAGAAGTTGCCGAGGAAAGTGCCCCTTGAACCCTGGCCTGCTCCGTCGAGGCCCGTGGAGAGGGTTCACATCGATTACGCCGGATCCATCGATGGACAATACATATTTATCTTCCTGGACGCATTCTTGAGGTTCCTGAACGTCGCCATCACTTCAACAACGGTGGATCTCTGCCGCGAGACATTCGCCAGATATGGGCCCCCGGACATCTTGGTCTCGGATCACGGGACGCAATTCACCTCACAGTTGTTCGAGACATTTTGCGAGGAGATGTAATGCACGCATCTGATGTCGGCGGTCAACCACCCCCAGTCGAATGGACAGGCGGAGAGGATGGTGGGTACGGTTAAGAGGGCCATCGCGACGGATCCATCAAACTGGAGAAAACAGCTGCCTGTTTTCTTGTACAGCTACCGCTACTCTGCCGTCCCACTATTTTTTCGCGCGGTATTATTTAAAGTCTCCCGCATAAATCACTCCACAACTCCACCGAAATCCCCCAAACTTCAACTCTTACCCCTTTTCCCCAACCATCGAGCCATCTAGACGATGTACCTTAGTGGTCCCCATCTCGAGATGGTCAACTACGACATCCCCTTCCCCTCTTCGCCCTACGAGGCATGATCTCCTCCTTCATATTTAAATTTAAACAAGTCCCTCGTCCCAAAAACCCTCTTAATTCGAGACCACGTCTCACCCCCTCTCTACCACCCACTAAATCAAAGCCACTCTCATCCCTCTTCAGTCAAACATCCAAAATCCACCCAATGGGTTGAGTACTTCTTTTTCAGAAGCCCAAATAAAAACTCCGGAAGTCCTATTGCGACGCATATTTCGTACATGAGTCATCAACACGTTCTAATTATAGATGCATATTTCGTACATGAGTCATGGTGCATACCGCGGATACCCCTCATACCTGACATTCTTGCAAATCATATAAATACAAGGGCCCGAGAGACCGGAGCTTCTCTTCTACGTCTCTTCTTTCTCTTCTACCACTCCCGCGAAGTGATACGTCTTATTGACTACTTTACTAATATTCAATTCAGTGTCCCACGGATTATAAATCTACGGAAACTACTGTAAGCGATTATTACTTATTTTTGCTAACGGCATATCATCTTCTTTTATCGTATTTAGTATTGCTAATGTTTATTGATTCATATTATTATTTTTGCAATCGCTCATTGCTTTATACTATTATTTTTGCTTATTGAATTTGCTTGTTATTATTGCTAATTGCATATTGCATACATTATAATTCTCTATTGCTAATATTCATGTGTTTCATGTTCATACATATATTTTACTATTGATAACCATTTATATATATGTTACGTGCTAATGCATATCGTCCAACGCATTATTATAAACCCTAACCGTTATCGCATTAACAGTGCATGGCATATTTTCGTGCTTCAAATTTAATAAAGAGTTTTACTTAAAATCACGCTTCGAATTATTGTGTCAATCCTTCGGTTACGAAGACTCCAAATCAACACAGGCTACCGCAACAGCTGATCTCGGTTCGCGAACGTGAGAGTTCTTATAGTGTTTACCAAGCGTACTTTCGCATAGGTCTCCCATGACCACACGGCTAGACGTATTTCGCGGAATATTACGGGCGGCTTCTTACAATATTTCAACGGTAAATCCAATTACCGAGTCATAAATACAAACCACGAGTGCTCTAACGGGTGTCACCTAGGTGCGCGATCACCCTTTTAAACCTTCCCTGGCCGATCGGTGCTACGCATCTCGCATTCGCGCCTGATTTCCACTTACGCTCAGTGTTACGAATCTCGCATTCGATCCTGACTTCCTTCAACCCTCAGTGTTACGAATCTCGCATTCGAGCCTGACTTCCTCCAACCTTTAGTGTTACGAATCTCGCATTCGCGCCTGACTCCCTCCAACCTTCAGTGTTACGAATCTCGCATTCGCACCTGATTTCCTAACCCCACATTGTCATTGTCCTAAAGACCTCTACCCGCGATGTGACACTACACTCCTTGCTTATCGGCCCCCGACGGAAGGTCTCCAGCGGAGCTATTTTTCGGTCGGCGTATTAATTCATTTTCTAGATTGCTTCCGGGGGACAAGCCACAGGTCACCGACCCGGTTCCCTACAAGCGCCCGACCATGGTGGAGCAATTCAACAATCACCACGGAGCTCGACCGAGAAGTCTGACAGTGGGCGACCGAGTTGTCGTCCTCACCCGGAAGGATTACCGCGAGCGGGGCAGTATTTCCAAAGTCGTCTCGAAGACGCACTATTCTGTTCGTTTGGACAGTGGAGTCGAGGTCGAGCGCCACATTAACCACATTTGCAGAGGAGGTGCTGATCGTGATCCCGTGGACTCGGCTCTCGATCCGGGAGAGGTGGTGGACGAGGACGACTGGACTTTCCTCACTCAAAACTCGAGCCAGCCGGCGGACGTCGCGACCGACCCAGACACTGGGGGACCGCACCTGCCGACCGAGGCACTGGACTCCGGGGCCGAGGATTCTGGAGGGTCAGCAATTCCGCCGACGCCGTCCTGACCCGTGCGCACACGATGCGCACCACCGCGCATGCAGCTGGACCCTAACGCTGCATCATACACGCACTGGTAACCCTTTCTGAAGGAGGGAGATATTGGGACCGCGCACGCGCCTGTGCGACTCCGCGTCCCAGCAGAGGGCGCAGGGAGCGGACAGTTTAGCATGGCTTACGAACACGGCTTGTGTGTCGCGATGCACCTCTGATAGTTTTGTATTACTTGTCGTTAATTATACGTGCGAAAATGTTCATCACCGTGTTCTGTGTTTTCGTTACACTCCCATCCATTCCCGAGCCACATCGGACTTAACATTATGAAAACAAAATATTTAATGATCTGAAATAAACGTATAAGCATGTAATATTTCACCTTCAGAATTTTCGATGTCCACTTGTATGTTCTTTACGGATGACGGTAATTGTTGTCCATCAAACCATTTAAAGTCAAAATTCCCATCATTGACGATCCAGCCACAAACTTCTGGCTTCAATTCAGTTAAAATTTTCGTGTGATCTTAAAAGTTGCTGCCATAATTCTGTTTTGCATGGCGGTAAACTCGAAGTATCAAAATTTTTAATATTCTTTGCAAATTTTTCGTGAATAGTTTTTATTCTATATTGAGATGAAAATAAATGAAATCGTGCTTCATTTACGTCATGGACAGATCCCATACCATAAATTTCGCAAATAAATTTCTCTAATATTGGGAATATGACATTTCTGTCACTTGAGACATCACCCAAATCTGAAAAAGCATGTTGGTATTCGTCTGATTTTGATAAAATTTTATAATGGTCGTTGCTTCCCTTTGCAATAAAAAGACGGATTATAATCACACCCCGTTAAGGCGTGAAATCCTGGAAGCGCTTTGCAAAACAGACCTAGCGATCGATATAATTGATTGATATGAATAAATCTTTTATGGCATGAAATTCCAGTTTCAATCCAAATATTTAGTCTACTTTTTAAGTGGTGCATATTTCCCAGCATTATAATTAGAATATCGGTATAGGAGCATTTAATTAAAATATTTGTGTCGTAATCGATATTGCAAGCGTGAAACACAATCTTTGTGCCCGCTTCTTCATGGCTGTTACATGATAATTGTTCACTAATAGTTTGAATAACATTTCCATTTTCAACTTTATAAGTGCAACAATTATCAAAATTCAGAATAATAGCTTTATTGCCAATAAACAGTGCCATTTCATCCTTTCTCTAATGCATAGTTAAAAAGCCGACAAGAGCTTCCTTAAAACTGCTATTTCTCAATTCTTTTATAAAATCAGCGGGTCTTGTTTGCTCGGATCTAGATATAATGTGTACATGGTCTATCGAGCCACTTCTGCAAGTACGTTCGTAATCCTTTATTGAAGGCGAAAAATAGCGATCAAAAATTGAATGTAAAACAGGTGCTTGAAAATTTGTAATAATTTGTAATATTTTTTTTTAGATTTTTCCGAATGTTTTTGGAACTTCTTTTATAGATTGTAACATAAAAAATCCATCGAGTATTATGACATCAATGTTTGGTGGTGGATGGCCTTCAGTGTCATTTTCCAATGATTTCATTAGCGTAGATATATCTGTTTTGCAAATGCTTCCATCTATGTGGTACAAAACATTGGCACTGGAATCTGAAGATACGACAAAATCTTTTCAATATTTGGATTATGTCTCATGGATATTCCCAATATCCTTCCAAATAAATCCCTTTGAAGTCGGACTTCCTACACTTTATTATTGACAGCTAATTTCTTTTTTTCAGTAGAACATGAAAAATTCATGATTTTATTCTGTTTAATGGCATTTCAAATCTGTCTGCTGACGTAGTACATTCAGAAATGTAATTCTCTCTTAAACTATTTCCAGTACTTTCCACGTTTAAAAGAAAGTCAGAAACTTCGTTTGATGCTGCACGTCCAGTATTAATATTATATAACAGATCTTTATCTAGTTCTATGGAGTCAAACGGATTCATATTTTGTTTTATAGTATATATGAAATTTTGTAACTGAAGAGAGTCTTTATTAATTTGGTGTTTCTCTAAATCTACGGTAACATCTTGAGCCCTTTTTATACCAGCTTCTTCGTAGGTGTGAGATATTACAGGAGCTCTGATGCTATGACTTATCGACCATCGCTGTCGTGCAGATATGGAGTTTGTGAAATGTATAACACCTATCCAAGAAAGAAAACAGAAGAAAAATGTTAAATGGTTGAATGACAATAATATGAAAACTGAATCACTGTTAATTATATAAAATAAGGATTATCAAGTTTAAAGGTAGACTAAAAGTGAAAAATATATATATTAACTTTTCTAATGTTCAGAATGAGGTTTATAAATAATAAAAATAATAATATGATACCTGTCAGTCTTCTCGCAGCGTCCGCATTTATCGTTTGTTCCAGCGTCAAATCTATTGGCATCCTTGAAAAAGGCTTGTCGGTTTTTTTAATGCCAAAATATCCCATTTTAAAATCATTTTCTAACCCTGGATGCGTTTGTTCAACTTTTAATAAATTATCACAGTATTTGAGTAGCCAACGTGAATAATTATTATGATTAAACATAAAAAATAAATTTCAAAGTTTCGGTATGATGTATTTGTAAAGTTGAAAATCTCCAGTACGAATACTTCTACTGAAAATGGGATAATTATTTATGAAGTTGATGTACATCATATAGAATTGCGCAGTTTTGCCAAAATTTCCATTTAATATCTCTTCTTGATATTCCAAATATTTGGATAAAATGACGTCAAGATCTTTATTTTCAATATTATTACTTGACAGTTGCTTTGACTGAAATTTTTGTATTGCTTCAAGTAAGTTATCTTCAATCTTTATCTGTTCTCGATTTAAAAAACTTCAAAATGTAGAATTTGTAATCCTAATGCTACCATAGGATGGAGACGCTTGTATCTGTTAAAATGTTTTCCACTTATAAACCCATGTACTGAACCACTTCCTAATAGTTCACTCTCAACCATCACATGAGTTAATCCACATTCATCAATGAATTTCCCTACAGCTTTAAAATAAGCCATCATAATATGGAAAGAGACCAAATGAATAAAAAGATTGTTGAATTGTGGTTTTTCAGTTGACTGAATTTGAAAAGCTGTTTTAGCAATAGCTAAATCATATGTAACTTGTATGTACCTTTGTTGGCATATTTCGGCAATTTTTTCACTTTGTCTCATTGTTTCATACACAACGGATGTATCTGTCGGTGACTGATTGATTGGCGTGAGATAAAATATTTTTTGTTTACAATTACTAACTTGTACTATTTTACTATTGAAGCCTACCCACATAGGCGAGTCCGGTACTTTCAAATAATGGAATAAAACCCACATAACATCCAATTTTTCTATAAAATCATGAGTACTTAGACTTATTTAACGCATGTCATCATCAATTGCTAACAAATGTTCAACAACTTTAGGTTTTTTAATATATGATATTAACTTCGGAACAATGGTATCAACCGTTCTTCTTCTTTTAGAAGCTAGAGGTGCTTATCACTGTTATTATCACTTTCGCATATATCAGTATTATCGTTTGTATGCACATTTTGGTATAAAATTCCAACCGCGTCGTGTAATGTATCTTTACTGCTACAAGTTTCCATAAATCGATCGAAATTATCAAAGGCAACGCCTGTACAATAATCAGGAGACAATTTGACATCCTCTGGGCAAATATTTGATCTGCTACAAGAAGCAAAAGTTTTTTCAGTTTCGAGCTTCTCAATACAGTAAAAGTTGGATAACTGCATGAAATTCGGGACCGGAGGCACGCAGTTATCCAGCGGAGGTAAATATTCTCGGCCGCCATCCTATTCGAGCCGAGCTCGGAGTTTGTTTACGTTTTTTGTCGAGCGTAGAGAAGAACAGCGAGAGAAAGAGAAAGAAGGTCGACACTCGAGCTGAACAAAACAAACGCGTCGATGACACATTTACTAATGCAACAAGAAAATTTTCCTATTTTTGATTTCTTGTTAACGCAACTTTTGCTAATGTATTTGTGAGGTTCCCCCAATTAAAAAAAGACCAAACATGATATAATTCGGATCATATTTGCATATTTAATGAGCGATAATAATGTTGGATTTCGGGTGAGAAATGCAGAGACCGATTGTACTTTAAAAATATGTATACAATATATTTCGGAAAAGATTATGTCGTGTTTGGTCTTATTTTAATCAGAAAAACCTCAGAAATACGTTAGTAAAAGTTTCGTTACAAAAAGATCAATAATAAAAAAGTTTTCTTCTTGCATTAGTATTGGCTCACGGATATTCGAGCTCGGATCAGGTTACACTACTCGACGCTCGCGACGGTCCAGCTTCGTGGTGCGCCAGAGGAGTCCCCTCCCCCGGTGGTGGGGATGACTACCGCGCACTTACACTGTAGATCGTTCCGTGCAGTTATCCAACTTTTACTGTAGTATTGTAGCTGCAAGACAGTCCATATTTGTTTATAATGTCGATAAATTTTCTACTACTTGTGATGCTCTTCAAAGTCAGGCCAAGCATGATGTGTTTAGATGTTTTAATTCTACCGTGAGTAACCGCATAAATTAAATCCTGCGATAAAGAATTAACTTTCCGCGAGCATTCAGTACATATCAGGGTTCTTTGATCACTACTAGAGCTGTTGATTCCCGGGAGATCGGGTACCCGGGTACCCGTGAGATACCCGGGAAGAAAAAAATTTCCCGGGTAGGCGCTACCTGGGAAAACTACCCGAGATAATCGAGACACCCGAGGTCTCATAGAGTACCGTTCCATAATTGAAGCCACACTGAGCGTCATGGCCTTCGGGTCGAAGGCTTTGACCTCCGGGGGGACAGGAATATACATTAAGAAGTGAAAAATCTCCAGTTCCGAATTTCTCATCAACGAACGACGTAATTTGAACCATAATGAAGGAAATTTCATGAACAAATGTTTTGCATCATTTCAAATTCACTTCGTTAAAAGTAGTCCGATTTATTCGAAATTTGGTATGATTTTCATCGGAAAACATCAGGAATCCATGGGTGTCACTTCCATATCGATACGATGAACATTAAATAGCTTCTTAATATACTGTAATGAATATTTTACTCTCGACTACGGGGGGCCGACCGCGATTCGGTGCGGTCGGTCGAGGAGCAATATCTGATTCAGAAATAAAATAATTCTTAACTCTTTATCGTATCGATACTGAAGTGACACCGATGGATTCCTTATGTTTTTCTGATGAAAATCATACCAAATTTCATGTAAATGGGTCTATTTTTAACGAAGTGAATTTGAAATTATGCAGAACGTTCATGGAATTTCCTTCATTATGGTCCAAATTACGTCGTTCTTGGCGTTATTTTCATCGGAGAAACATAAGGAATCGATTGGCGTCGTTTTTGCAAAGACCTGATGAGAAATGTGAAAATTCTGGACATTTCTCACTTTTTAATGTTATTCCAACCCTTTCGAGGGTCGAAAGCCATAAAATTCGGTGAGTTACCGCAGGGGGTTGACGTCACCACGGGGTGCCAGGCGGCATCTCTCTGTCGGGCGTGCGTCTCTCCAGAATCACTCTTTGTACTCTGTAAGTTCTCGGGTATTTCGAGTATCTCGGGTAGTTTTCCCGAATAGTGCCTACTCGGGAATTTTCCTCGTCCCGCGTATCTCACGAGGTACCCGGGTATCTCGGATACCCGGTCCACAGCTACAGCTCTAATCACTACCACAAATTAAAGTTCGCAAGAACTTTGAAACCTCATCGGGGATGTCACATTCTCCAGCAATTAAGTCAGTTGTTTTTATATTAGTCGTCAAAGGTTTTTTTTTGTGATTGATAAAACGTGTCTTCTTAAAAGTAAAGCACTACGCTGTAATACTTCTGATTCTTGTAATTTTGAAAATCTAGATTCATTGATAACGCACTCTTCTTTTGGTGCAACAATTTTTGCCTTATGCATTGTTATGATTTGAATTTGATTATCGAAAGTGTTCATTAATTTGTTTAGTAAATGCTGAGGAGTAAATGTAGTTTCAAAAGATTCAAATTTATCAGTAAACAGTTTTTCTAATGTGCTTTTATAATAATCTGTGAGAAGATTTAATAAATAACAATTTTTGTTGTTGATGATGTTTTCCTGCACAAAATTGCAAATATCTTTATATGCTAGTTCATGAAAATTTCTCTTCGGGAGCCAATTGATATGTTTTGATGTAGGTGCTGCTATGTATTTATTGAAATAAGCTGTTTTGTAAATATTATGATAACAAATGTTATGATTCAACGCAATTGCGTTAATTTTTTCGAACATATAAGTATCACTCAAAGCAGTTGCATTATCTTTTATCTTTTGTTTGAGAATTGTTTCTTTAGAACTATACAGTGGCAGTATGTGATAGTTACGGTTTTTACGAGCTTGATCGCAAAAGAAGCAAACATCCGTATGTTTCTCAATTGTTAAATTTTGCACTGAACTAGTTGACCGTATCGATTCTTCACTTGATTGCTTTTTTTACCCTGATGCTTGACATACTACCTGGTCTCCTGCTGGATTCATTGCTTCAATTCCTGAACCTTGATTATCAATGGACATCGGATATGGCTGCGATGACATTGATTCTTTATATTTCTCGACATATTTTTTTTTAATGGTCGTGAAAGTCTTGTAACTTTTCACGTGGTATCCGTGAGTAGGTACAACACTAGCCGGTAAAATAATATTGTTGTACTTCGAGTTACAGGCGACACGAACTTTCAGAATTTCAGTCCACTTTTTTAACGATTCTTCAGTGAATAAAAGAATTTTATCACTTTCATCGTTACAAGAAAATAACACAAACTGGCACAGAAGCCATTATTCTTCACGATGTATCGTGTTGTGAAATAATGTCAACAAATAATAATGGCAACAACAACGTTTAGGCGCACACGACAATGATTCCACGAGAAATGCACGCAGCTGCAGTTTGAACTATTCTGACAATTTTTCGTGGATACGCAACTTCGGTCGCTTGGAAAAAAAGTAGTGGAGGAAAAATAACTCTCGAAGCTCGAAGACATTGCAAGCTGATGTCCTTTCTTTGAAAATGCTTAAACTTTCCTTCGCGCCCGACCCGAATTGTCAATTTTATTGCCTACTCTGGAGCTCGGTCGCACGTGACATGTACTTGGTAAGAAAAGTTCAACCCTGGGAAAAAATAAACTTTCTCCCAAGTCGATGGTCTGCTATGCTCTTCACCTTCTTAACAGGAAAATACTAAGCAATGCACAGTACAAAAACAATAAACTAACACAGAGTATTTAATCGCTACGATTGGGTATTTAGACCGCGTAAGCCACGTATCGCGCTTTTCATCGACGTCTGCCACGTTTTATCCTCCACTTGGCGGACTGCCATTTTGCATATCGTTCATTAAATGCGTAAACAATAAGTATATGAAATTTCAGAACTGCAAGAATGACGTTAACTTTGCCGAATATTGTGCAGCTTTACTTTGATCTGCCGGCCATATCTCCCCTGTCTAGTTGTCTGCCAATAGTCAATCACACGCTCTTCGTACCATCATGTACTATATATACCAGAATTTTCAGGACTGCAGACATGACGTTATTGTGCTAGAAATTTTACCTGTTTGACCGTCCACCCCCGCCGTTAGTTCCTCGGATTGACGCGGCAGACCGGCAATTTCGTATTCGACAACACTAATCCAACATTTTTAAATAAGAATTGTGACTGCATTGAGTCACGTTGACCCCTATGTAGCCAGCTCTCGGTCTATTTACACGCCTAAAATTTCATCAAAATCGGTTAATGTTGCTCTGAGCTATAAACGCTTAAAGATCGTAGAATATGGTCGAAAATCGCGAAATTCTCGAAATTAGCGATTTTCGACCTTATTCTGCGATCTTTAAGCGTTTATAGCTTAAATTAACCAAAAAGCCAATATAGTATCATTTTTATGTAATCTTGAGCCATGCATAAGCTATGTGTATCCGCGCCTGCATCAAACTGCAGAGGATGTGAGAGTAAAATTTGAAACTTTTGTTAACGTGCTACAGCAGAGCGATGTTGCGTGTGAAACATTAGTTGTGCGCAGCGCTGCTAAAATAATACGTGATAGCGAATATTACGACGAGGATTATCTTGTAGATTGCGAACTGTTAGCATACGCCATCAATGATATTCTAGCCCATGCTCGTAGGAAAAAAAATGTTAGATTGTATTCTTTTAATTTTATAATAAATTTCTTAAACCTATATTATTTCTCCATTTATTTACCCGTCTTTCTCCTCGCCACATAATTTTAAGATTTGCTGACGTCGCATAATTCTTCGCGCCGCCACATGACGTCATCGCACGCGGCTGCTCCAGAGGAGTCAAGTTACACACGATCGCGCGATACGCTGCGACGCTAAGATTTAAAATCATTTTGAAAATTTTTTAGAACGAAAGCGATTGTACCGCTATGTAGTGCTGTCTCTTTCTCTCGAATTTAGCTTTAAAAGTGATGCTCTCTCTTTCCCACCCTCCGAATTTAGATTTAAAGTAATGCTCTCTCTCTTTCCCTCCTCCGAATTTAGCTTTAAAGTAATGCTCTCTCTCTTTCCGTCCCGAAGACGTGGTTCGTAAAAGAAAAGAACATCGATCTTTCCCGACATCGTCCGAAACAATTTCGGATAAAAAATAAATTATTAAACAATTTCCGACGCATGTTGGTTTGAAAAAAATCCTGGGGGCCGTCCCCTCCCTGGGTTAGGTCTGAAAAAATTTTCGGGGTGGGCCAACGTCTGAAAAAGACTTTTCGGGGGTCATTCCCTCCCTTTGAAAAATTTCGAGGACGGTGGGCCAGGTCTCCGCGACTGCTCGGCCCGGACTGATCCCGTCCGCGGTTGCGGCTTCCCCCACTCCGCGGCTCGTGCGCGCGCAACCGCTCTTCCACTCCCCGCAGGCCCCGCGCCCATGTTTCTCTCTGCCGCGCTCCCCCGCGCGCCTTCACTTCCCCCCGCCCCCGCGCACCCCTCAGAGGACCTGGGTTAGAACCCGCTTAGCCTTACTACTGATTATTGACGGCATCGGTATCGGCCACCGGCTGAGCTATGCGTCGTATCTTGCGTGATTTTGCATCAAAGTTGGCACCGTCCACACAAAGAGCGTTATCTCGCATATAATTTCGAAGCATGCCGCTCCATTTGTAATAGTTCATTCTAGCTGCTCCACTCTTCTCGAGCGATACTCCAAATTTGTTGATCGGCATCTCGATGCATACAGTGCAAATCATCGACGTGTGGTTTAATTTATAATGAGGCCTACCTCGCGGAGTTCCTCGATAATCGATAGACTTTCAGAATCATGAGAGTTGTTACCAGCCTGACGCGACGCTTCCAACAAACGCAATCGATGCACCACCTCGTTGGGGTCATCCCAATGCACGTAATCGATCTTGTTGTCGTTTACCATCATAGCTAGCGGTGTTCTTAGACCTTTTCCTGCTTTACTCGTTGATGCGCGGGGGACTAGTGGTGCAATTACATGTTTGTACTTGTATCCCTTGTTGCCCAATATGGCTTTTTGAGCACAATGACTGCGTCTGTAGGCATTCGTCGCCAGCAGTATACTTTTGTATTTTTGTTTATCAGCATCGGTGTACAGGGCATCGTCGGCAATTCTCTTGAAAATCAGTTCGTAAAGGCCGGGCGTTCCTTTGTATTTTACACCACCGATGATTATATTATCATCCTTGTCCATATCGAAAGCCTTATCTCCAAGCATCGTTCCACTATTGCCAAAGTATACGCCGTACACATAGTCAATTGCTGTATCCCTATCCATACTTAGGATGGCGCTCATGTATTCTTGCCCCAACGGACCGAAATGGTTGCGAAACGTTTCTTGTCCCTCGGATGTTTGAAGTTGCTGTCTAATAGATGTTACAAACGACTCATCTGGACTAGTTTCGAAAACGTCGTCATCATCATCCTCGGTTGCAAGCAATTGTACACTGGGAAATGTATTTATTGGTGTGGGAGGAACCGAGGAATCGTTTTGTCGTTTTCGCTTCGATTGAACTGGTGTGGAGGTTATGAGTGAATATTCCGATGATGTGTGTGGTTTCTTCTTTGTCTTGCGCAATGTGCTCCATTTCGACTGGATTTTTGTTTTAGGCGTTAATGTTTCATTCTCTTCAACGTCTATGCTCGTCAGCGGTGATGTGCTAGCTTCTGCCGCTGTGGTATTTTCCACGATATGTTTCAAGGGTTCGACGATAGGTTTAAAGTATCTCTCCAACGCGATATCTTCCTCCATCTTGCCAGACTTCAAAGCCTGATGTTTCTTGCGAATGGCTTCGCTGGTTTTTGCAATTTCCTTCGCTATTCTCTCGCGATCCTTAATCTCCAGACTATCGATATCAATCATCATTGTGCAGCAGACGTTGCTTTCCCACCGACGTGTTGACGACAATTGACCATCTCACGGTACGGCAAACTCGTTAAATCCCTTTCTATAACGTCCATTGGGCATCGCGCTATCCTTGTCTATTACCACGAAACCATACTCTCGTTGCCAACAATTACGACACAAAGCGCAGAAATCCTCGTAAGACATATCAGTATTTACATGATCGTCGTACACATGATTCAAGTTGGTACCATCCTGCTTAAACAGAATCAACAGATTGGCATTGTCGCGTATAAGATGTTTGGGAATCTTTGCATACGTCTGACAGAGATAGAAGCAGTCAACGTTGGAGTGGCGTCCCATTGCAAAGTATTCCCTTATCGTATCTTGCTTGTCGCATGCCACGTCATCAAAGATAAAAATGGAATTCGGAAGCGATTCGCTCGGTGGGATGACATCACTGTTATTCGAAAACGTAAAGTAGCAAATTTCATCTATCGGAGTGAATAAATTCTCCAAATACTGGTATTTCGGCTGTTGCAACGACTTGGAATACACATACACGTTCTCGAAGCGGACACCGTGAGGACTTTCCAACAAGCTCACCAACACGTTGGTCTTTCCACAATTTGATGGGCCACAAATGAGGCACCGTATAGTGTTTGGTACCATGCTGCCATGTTTGCGCTTTGTTTTCGAGGGCATCACTCGTGATTTATCGTCAAAATTTGTCACGCGTATCGTCACAGGCTGTCGCACGAATCGCATCCTCGCTGCGAACTGTGAAAAAATGATTTTGATACGTCGAAGCGGTGACGCGTTCTATTTATAGGTCCGCGCCGAAGCAAAACAGCTCAGTGTTCAAAATGCTTCTGGTCCTGTCGGATAATTGTGATATTCGAGACTTAACCTCTGAACAGTTGAAATATATACCAAAGATTATTCTACTGCGAGAGTTCGAGAGATACATTGATCAGTTGTGGGACAGACTCCCCGAGCATATAAAAGCCGATTCCGAGGTTCAGCAGTATCGTCGGTGTCTGGAACATTATAATCGCCCTTGGCAGCGAACGCATATCGACGGTCCAGCACCACTGATTAAAAACTGTAGCGAATGTCGCCGATGCGAGTGAAGAAAGGTTGTGGTTTGTTAAATCGGGCGATAAACGCGCTACCTATCGAATTACATATCCCGGGATACCAGTTTTGCGGCCCAGGAACTCATCTAGCAAAACGATTGGCTAGAGGTGATCAAGGCATCATTCCGTTGGACGCAGCGTGTCGCGAACACGATATTGCATATTCTCGTAGCAACGACCTCGGCGAAAGGCACGCGGCAGATAACGTACTCGCTGACAAAGCGCGAAAACGCATCGTTGCGCGAGACTCGACTCTAGGTGAAAGAGGTGCTGCTACAGCTATTTGGGCAGCTATGAAGGCCAAGACGAAAATCGGAATGGGGATGAAAGCAAAATTGCGCAAAAGGATTCCAAAGAGAGCACCGAAAAAGCGGATTCTTCCGATAGCAAAATGGGGTGGTATATTACCACCCCTCCCGCTGCTAGGTGTTCTCGGATCGTTAGCTGGTGGAGCGGCAGGGATAGCCAAGGCGGTAAACGATAATAAGGTGGCGCAACATCAGCTGCAGGAAATGCAACGTCATAATCGCTCCATGGAAGTTCGTTGACTTTATCTCGCACCATACAAGCGCGGACAGGGAATATCGAAACGAAAAAAAAAACGTCGAAAAGAAAATAAAAATGCCCGCGGACGTAACTACCGATGCTCAATTGGAGGAGTTTGCAAAACATATGCGTATTCCATTCTTTAGAGGTGTTTTTATGCGTAACGCGTTACCAGCCGGAGGAGTACGTCGAAACGAGAGCGGTATCGTAAATTTGGACAATGTCGAGGGGCCGGGGACTTATTGGGTGGCGTATGCGAAGAGAGGGTATCGAGCTATATATTTCGACAGTTTTGGAAATCTTCAACCGCCTAAGGAATTGGTACAATATCTGGACAAAGGTGTCGTGAAAATCGAATACAATCGAACGGCTTATCAGAAGTACGATCAGAGCAATTGTGGACAACTATGTCTACGCTTTCTACAAACGATTGGCATCAAATTTAAGGATTGGCTTCCCACCACTCTGATTCAGTACCAGTCCAGTCGTACAGCTCGGAATATGTCGTTAACATTCACTCTAACCGGCAAGAGTAGCACCCTCGCGGTAAGCTACTTTCCACCCATAGATTTGAGCGACGATGATTAGGAGCTTGGTCTAGCAACCTTTGAAACTTATCACACAATACCAAACATCGACTCGAGCAACGATAAATTCTACTTTGTCGTAAACTATGACATCAGCAACAGCGTCGACACCACTCATGAATACATTACGATTCCACATGGCTCCTACGAACTAGACGCTATTGCCAAGTATTTGAAGCAGCGATTACTCGAGCGGTATCCTCAAAATCTCGGTGGCACCGATGTCAATGATGGTGGTGGTGGTGGTGGTGACAACGATGTGTATCCAATAGTGTTGCGTCCCAACAACAACACCATGAAAAGCGAGCTGTACTGCTCGTTCGCCGTGGACTTTACAAAGTCCACTAACATTGCATCGCTACTGGGATTCTCGACGAATTGGGTATTAGAACCTGGACGGTGGCATGAATCGAACGATCCAATTAATATCATGAACGTGAACATTATTCGCATAGAATGCAGCGTGACCGCTGGCGCGTACAACAATGGGAAGCGCGTACATACGATACATGAATTTTCTCCGAGAGTCCCACCAGGATATAAGATATCGGAAACGCCCGCACAGATCATTTACCTTCCTATCACCGCACGGGTCATTACGGATCTAACAATACGCGTTGTGGATCAAGACGGACGGTTTCTCGATTTTCGAGGTGAAGAGATTACCATCAGATTGCACGTACGACGGCGGCGACGATAATACATGTGACCGAAAGAGATGCTTGTGCTGAACGACTTCAGAAACCCGTTTCTTCCAAACGAAATTGTATACAACAACAACAACAACAACAACAACAACAACTGCAACAGCTCTAATTGTGCTAAAAAGAAGAGGCTCAGTACTGCGAACATTGGCTTTTTGAAATCATTGCGATTCATTGTGCGCGGTTAAGTTGAAAAAAAAATGGTTGACATTCTAAGCATTGGAGGGAAGCCGACGTTTGACGATCGCATCGTCAAGCTCGAGACTCACACATACAACCCAACGTCAACTCAACGTTTGGATACAGCGATGAGATAAGAATACCCATACAGCAGCAGGATTTATACACATTGCCGTGTGAAAGTTTCCTCTACTTGGAGGGGAAATTGAAGATAAACAAGCCAAGCGATACATTAACGGTGACGTTGGGAAATAATTGCGTGGCGTTCTTATTTGATGAGATTCGATACGAGCTGAATGGCGTGGAGATTGATCGCAACAGAAACGTTGGGATAACTAGCACGCTTAAAAACTATGTATCGTTGACATCTAGCGAAGACAAAAATATGGAGAATGCCGGATGGGCCTTGAAACGGCGCGATGGGTCAATATTGAAAAATCATTTCAATTTTTGCATCCCACTCAAATATTTGCTGGGATTCCCTCTGAAAAATTTCGAGGACGGTGGGTCAGGTCTTCGCGGCTGCTCGGCCCGGACTGATCCCCTCCGCGGTTGCGGCTTCCCCCACTCCGCGGCTCGTGCGCGCGCAACCGCTCTTCCACTCCCCGCAGGCCCCGCGCCCAGGTTTCCCTCTGCCGCGATCCCCCGCGCGTCCTAACTTCCCCCCGCCCCCGCGCTCCCCTCAGAGGACCTGCGTTAGAACTGTCCTAGCCTTACTACTGACGGTATTAGTATTGGTTAGGGCTAAATTAGGGCGGGGGACGCGCGCCCGCTCGCGGGCGCGTAAAGCACGGTAGCGAACCGATGCGAGTATGTATGTGTTAAACTCGGTAATTCTAAAGTTAAATAAAGTTAATGCGAATATCTCGTAAACCAAAGCCGACTGCCAAAAAGTTTAAAGGGAAATGTTCAGAATGATGATCTTGATAACAATAGCGATATTGTCTCATTTTGAACATCCCCAAAGTCACATCGTTTCGCTACCATACTTTACGCGCCCGCAAGCTGGTCGCGCCCCCCGCCCTGATCTAGCCCCAACCAATACTAATACCGTCGGCTGTGAAACAGATTTCAATAGGTATATTATGCCGGAAGTTTTTTATTAATATCTCCAAATCTTAGGCCGACCGCCAAAAAGTTTAAAAGAAAATGTTGTTCAGAATGCCGACCTTGACAAATGTGAAGGTCATCGAAAACGGCGAGGTTCCAGTTCATCGGCAAGTTTACCAAAATCTTTTATAATAATCTTTTATATTAGTTTTTTATTTATTTTATACTACTTTTTTCCGTCCTTGACTTTTTCATGTATTTGGCGTAATATTTTTACTTTTTTGAAGTTTTTTATGGGTCAAACAATACAGCTTGTACAAAAAGAGACTGCAAATATTTAAATACTGCTTTATGCGGCCACTTCATTAATGAAAACTGTTGTAATGTTATAACTAAATTTAATATTGTTGGAGACAGAGTGAGGAAGGGGGCCGTCGACGTCACGAGCAAGGCGACGCTTGTTGTGAAGCTCGGCCGCGGGCCGATACAAATCGGCAATTGTATACAAGGAAACATGGAAACACCACATACGAAACAAGATAAAGCAAATTCGTAGTACAAGAAAAGACATGCACTGGCTTACCAGCAAAAATGCCAAATCTCTACCTAGTATAAAATAAAGTCCCCGGTAGACATCTGTATGTTTGGTCCCGCTAATCTTGAGAACCACTGGACGGATTGTGATGCGGTTTTCACCGTTTTGTAGAGCATTTTTCGAGGAAGGTTTGGGTGTATGCAACATTAACCTATGACACAAAGAAGCCGAGCAATGACGATTTTAATGAAGCAAGATTTGCGTGAATCGCAGCCCCCACAGAAAAGCTAACGGTGTGACTCAGCATCCCCACCACTGTGCGGGCAACCGTCACGCGCATCTCTTTCACGCAGAGCGGTGCTCGCCACGCTACAGTGGAGAACAAAAGTATGTGGACACCCTTTAAAATCGTATAACTTGTTCAAAATTGGTCTAAACGACTTGAGTTTTTTTGAGAAGCTAGAAGGATTAGTTTGCTAACTCGCATATTTCGGGAACATCGTTAAACAAGGGGGCTGAGTGAGCCATCTCTGGGTGTCCCCAGCTAATTACAATGCCTCACTCGATTCCTAATTACGTCACTTAGGATCACATGACTTCCCGGAATCCTGGCGAGGATTCCGGGAGACGAGATTTCCGCCTTCTTCTCGCTTTGAGTGCCGAACGAAATGCACGTATCGCGATCGCGCGGAGTCTCCTTAAAATTTTTAAAAAAAAACAAGTGCGAGCGTATGTGGCCAGAGCGCTGGCACGATATACAAGCGTTTCTTGATTTCATCAAAATTCAAACCAGTGAAAAGTTTATTAATTCAAGTCAATGTAAATAATTGTACATAGTGTTAATTGTCTCATAAGTGTAATCCTGTGAACAAATCAATTGTGTGCTTCTGTACATTTTTCTAACTAGATTCGTAACAAATATAAATAACGTTAATGTAATATTATCTAGAGACGCGGTAGCGTCTCGACGCCAAGTACATGATCGACACCCTGTATGTGTCAGCTGTCGCTACCGCTATCATTTACTCGTCCCCGGGCTATTCCAACCTAACCTGAAACTTATTTCATTAATTATCTCATCACGCCTGCAATATTTTCTAAATTTAAAGGCATTTTTTCTCATGTAAACCGCATATAAGTTTTCGTATAAGATCAATTTCAATAAAATCGGTTCACGAATGACAGAGATATCATAATATCGTCTCATGGATCAGCCGAAAACGGTAAGATTTTTCTCCTTTTCATTATTCTCCTTCTTGTTCAAGAAATTTTTCGTCAAACATAATACGTATATACACGTTACACGCACACCTTCAGCCAAAAATAAACTAACACATGTTTCGTTCGTCGACTCTCGGTACGCGTTACACGCACACCTTCAGCCAACAGAAATTAACACATGTTTTGTTCGTCAATCGCTATCTTCACTATGCAATCTACTCCAAATTTTGACAGCTTACCGTCAAATTATAACCAAGTTATAAACTTGTTTTTACAAATACGTATCGTTCTACCATTGAATTGCAACCAAAATGCAGTCTCAAACACAAGGTAAGTTGTTGAAATTTGAATTGCGACATGTTTGAGTATCATCAAACTGTTTTTTATTTGTAACTAAACTCAGGACTTTATGTATATTATGTAGTTAATCAAAGCGTAAAATGATGCTGTGACTGAATTTATCCTTAATTCTGTCCCGTGATAATTTGTAACTTATAATATTAAAAATTATTTGAAGTCATTCCCTATGCAAATTATCTTTGTAAAAAGAAGTGAGATCCCCATAAAAAAACTTCAAAAAAGTAAAAAAATTACGCCAAGTATATGAAATCAAATAAATCACAAAAAATATAAGATAATAATAACTACAAAATAAAAAAAAGATGTGAAATCAAAATGAGCTGCAAGTACATAAAGGTGCTTTCCAGCAGCGTGCAAAGGCGATACTGTATAACACAATGTAAGATTCGGTCAAATACTTGGCGTGGCCAGGTAAGGTATATAACCCATACCTTCTCTCTCGCAGGCTTTCAGATAATTTGACAATTTAAAGCTCTAACAATATGAATACATTTTCATTATATTGCGTTTTAAAATAATTCTAAGATCATTCATCGACACCGATACCTTTCCTCTCACAAGCTTTCAGATAATTTGTCAATTTAAAACTCTTACAAATATGAGTACACTTTCATTATTTTGCGTTTTTAAATAATTCTTATTCATCGACACCTTGACCTTGCCCGGCCACGCCGGGTAATATATATATGTTATTAGTAGGATAGGTAAGTAAAATCGATTTACAATCATTTAAAATTCATATTCATATGCATTATGCAAATCGGAAGGTTCGACAAGGTGATCGGCATCAATGCGATTTTGCGTCATTTTAATGATAAAATATATATTTTGCAAAATCATTGTAAATCTTCGCACATTACTTATTTACCGTGTGGTTTCCAAAATAGCCTAATACGATTACACTTGAAGTAAGGCGTGTACGAATGTGCTGATATCATAATGATTCATGCACGTCATTGATTAGTTTTAATGAGTTTTACCTTGGATACGATTTTAGGTACGTACTGCCTTGCTTAAATAATTGAGAACTGTCTAAACTTTATATAACTAATAATTTGAATATGGGTTTAAGAAACCATTTGATTAATGGAAACTGCTAAACTGGATTTCAAATTCGGTAATAGAGGTTTTATTTGTTTGCAAGAAAATATAACTCATAAACTATTTATATGTATGAAAAGGGATTATCCAGTGGTGTTTGAGCGTATATTTACAAAATACAAAAACTTAATTTTAAGAGTTGGTGGTGGGGTTAACTTGAAAAATATGGGTTTTTCGAAAATTATTTTACGCGGTTTTGTAGATATAAAAAAAGGATGCAACTTTTGTTTAAACTTCTTTTCGATGTCTCTCACCGTTCTCGAGATATTCCACGGAAAAGAAAATTCTGCATTTTTTTCAATGGGTGATTTCACCCCCCAAAATTGCATTATGGCACGAACAAAAAATAGGGTTGCGTTACGGATGAACTACTCTACTTGCGCACCGAGTTTCATAATTTTCAGAATTTCCGGGTTGCCAAACTTCCTTTGTTAGAGATATGTATTTTTATATATATTTTTTTGTTTATCCCTGTGAATGTATATTTACTTCTTTCTGTAATCAATATCTATATAAATAATAGTAACGTGTCATTTAAACACTTCCAGTATGTTTCTTTTACTTTTAAGTATTAATTATACGATAACAAAATTCAGGTGCTTTTATTTCTAATTACAGAAACATTATTAACATTGACATATCACACATTGTCATTAAACAAATGTGTGATATTAATGCCTCTGTGAGACTAGGCTTGGTTTATGAACAAATGGATGCCACACAATTGATATATTCTGATGGTACTTTTAGTGTTATTTTGGATAAAGGTACTTTGGATGCTCTTATGCCAGATACTAAAGAAGGAACAATATCTACAGTGAATAAATATTTTAAGGCAAGTGCATGCAAAGTGTTACATCTTAATATATAAAGCAGAAAGTGTTTGTGTGTTTGTCTGTCACCTAAAAACTTTCGAACGGTAAACTCTGTGGCCACGAAATGTGTCCCAGCTCATTATTCTTAGTAAAATTTTTTTTTACATAAAATTAGTATCTAAATTTCGGACGAAGCTGAGTAGTAAAGCTAGTAAGTCATATAACCGAATATAGTATTGAGAATGAGAAGAAGTTGAAAATTATAATAAACTCGTGTACTCCTCGAATGATGAAACGTCAAAGCCGGTAGGGTCTTTTTGAGCAAAATGCTTCGACATAGTTAATCGATAATATTTCAAATGTATCATTTTTACAACGGGAACTAGGGTAGATGTATCGTTTGTGGCCATTGTACTGTGTTTGGTCATGTGCATAATTATCGCGGTTTTCGTATCTTGAAATTGCTTGCAGTCACATAATTATGTATAGAATTTCACACCGTAAATATTTTGTTTAGTATACAGCCAGAAATAGAATTTTACATTTATTGCTTACGCGAAAAAACATTATACTTTTTAAGAAGTGTGTAAAAGTTTCGTTGTTCTTGTAATAATCGTGGAGGATATACGGTAAGTAAAATTCCCATATTTAATAATCAAAGTATGTCAATATATATATAAATTATGGTAGATATAAGTTAAATGTAGTTTCAAAATTATTCTGAAAGTATAAAATTATCAAATTCAATTCACAATTACGAAAAAAATTATGTGGCAAGAAATGGTACAGTATTTTAATAGATTTTCCATTTCTGGCCATCCGATGGCCAAAACTGATACAATATAGTATCCAGTTGTGGCCACCCCATGGCCAGAAATGGAAAATTTATTAAAATTTTGTTTTATTTTCTGCCACCATGCTTTTTCAGATCTAATGGCTAAATCTGTTATATAAGACTTGATCAATTTTTCCATTGTATGTACAATACATATTTAGATATGTCTATAATATATAGTGTAAATCCGGGAGACGCGGTCGACCTAATATAAAATGGCTATTAAAACTAATATAAAAAATATTTATTTTATCAGAACAAACCTATATGTTTAGAATTTTATGCTGATTCCGAAAAACTGGTCGATCAGAATTTCAGACAATATTTGCTGTAAATCGGGTTGAAAACTGAAGTCATGACATCTGACCACCTCTCCCTAGGTGCCGGGAGAAATGGTTCTCGTCGTTGGCAGAGACCTCTCACATAATTATTCATGGAAAATTAACAAAGGATAAAGGAAAATTATTTATGAGTGAATACAACTACAGATTCATTGATATTTAATCTGTTTACGCTAAACAAATAAAGAATACATAAAAAAAAAAGTTAACTACCTACTGGCGATTAGCAAGGCAAATGAATACAAAAGTGAATAAATAAACTAAATACACAAAAATAATAATGAAATAATAATAAAAAATAAAAAATAAACAAAAATAATAAAAAAAAATCATAACTTGACCATCTCTCCTTTCTGCAGCGAGAGATGGTGTTCTCGTTAGCTTTGAGAGGAAGAGTTAATATGGTCAAACACTGTGGCCACATTGTCACTCAATATCTCTACTATCTTATTATCCCAAACATTAAACGAAAATAAACTTAGAAGTATATTTTAAATACGATTCTGTACACCGTTGTTTGACAAAAGAGGTTAAGTGTAACCTCAGTTTACATTTTAAAGCCTATAAATCCAGAAAAAGACAGAAGGAAACCAAATGACGCTATTCATTCAACTGTTTGGCTTCTCGAGAAGTAATGGGTCTGCACTTTAACGCATTCTTACGTAGAGAGTCTGAAATATAGCGACTCGAACAATTCTCCGGCCCGACCGCGTCTCCCGGATTTACCCTATTAATTAACTACTAATGTATTAATTTATTTCGTTTGTAATACAAACTATTGAATTGCAGCCATGTCAAATAAGGAACGCGTTACTGGAAATCGGAAATTATTTTGTTATTCGCCAACAAAAGTGCAATGTGCATTATGTGCGATACAAAATTGGATGTCTATGTTGAAAGCCACGTATATTGAAAGTACAACGTATGGAATATCACGTACTATTTTAAGACACAAACTAAAGGGAGAAGCTCCAATAACTTCTGGCCGAGTAGGATCAGAATCTATTTTAGGCCCAACAATAGAAAATTTTTTAGTAGATTGGATTTTTAAGTGCAAGCAGAATGGGATTTCCCATTTCTAAAAAGAGTCTGCTAAGCTCCGTGAAAAAGTTAGTGGAGAGTGAAAATATAGAAACAATGTTTACGAATAAAACTCCAGGTTGTAAATGGTTTGAGGGTTTTATGAGGCGACATCCCATTCTGTCAATGATGAAAGCCGAGTATTTGAGCAAGACAAGGGCAGCGGTTACTGAAGAATTTGTCCGTAAATGGTTTCATGAAGTTCGAAATTTATTAAAGATGTCCTCCATGTATTTGATGATCCGCGTAGAATATTTAATATGGATGAAACCGCGATGTTTTTGGCACCTCAAGGGGGGTTGGTTCTTGCGGAGAAAGGAAAGACCACATAGGACGTTTCAACTGGCAGTGATAAAGAAGATTTTGGACAAAAATCGCTCGACAGCGCAAATCTTGACCAACTTCAATACTTTCTTTTTTAGGATACTCAGTAAAGGACTCAGCAATAACAGAACACTGCAATAAAACCAGTATTTGTTGGTTTAATCTATACAAAATACTATTTAGCATAACATAACATAAAAATATAAATAAATAAATTTGCAGATTAAAGATATTAACAATTAATTTATTGTAAATATAATATTCATTATAAAATAAAAAATTTTCTTTAAATTTACAAAATTTATGTTTAAAATAAAGTGTATAGCTGATTTTAATCTTATATTTTTAAATTATATCATAAAATTAGTTACCACAAAATATTCGATTCTAATTACTCCGAATTACAATTATTAAAAAATTATTTTTAAATGTATATATTAAAAATAAAAACAAAACAAATCAAATTGAAATATAATTTTAAAATATAAGATTTAAATCAGGTATACAGTGTATTTAAAACATACATTTCTTAAATGTAAAGTAAATTTTGTATTTCTCAACTAATATTAAATTTACAAAAATTAATTTTTGCATAATGTATGTTTTTATGTTATGTTCTGCTAAATAGTGTTTTTTTATAGATTGGACTAAAAGATATGGTTTTTATTGCAGTGCTCTGTTATTGTTGAGTCCTTTACGAGTATTTTAAAAAAAAATATTGATTATTGTCCAAAATATCACACCGTCACGACGGTGCCGGTTTACGACTTGGTTGTTCGGTGTTTCGGTAGTACCTGCCGCACGGACGAGACCGACTGTCGACCAGATGACGGGAAATATTCGAATGCTAGAAAATATTAAACATTGGAGGCTATAAGGCGAAACGCATACACAGCTGTAAAAGATATTGATGCTAAGAAATATTGGTGCTGAGTAATTCTTGAAGCTTAACAAACAATGTATAGGGTAAATCCGAGAGACGCGTTCGGGTCGGAGAGTTGGTCGAGTCGCTATATTTCAGACTCTATACGTAAAAACGCGTGCAGCCCAATTACTTCTCTAGAAGCCAAACAATTGAATGAATAGCGTCACTTCGGTTCCTTCTGTATTTTTATAGATTTACAGGTTATAAAAGGTAAACTGAGGTTACATTTAACCTCTTTTGTCAAACAACGGTCTACAAAATCGTATTTAAAATATAGTTCTAAGTTTATTTTCATTTAATGTTTGGGAATAATAACGTACGATACGCTTTAGAAGGTTCCCACCCCTATAGCTTGAGGGAATAGTTTCACCCTGTAAACATGAATTTCCGCCAATAAAGACAAATACTTGTCGAATAGTTCCAAATGGTGTGCTTGTATACCAAGTTTCATCGAAATCTTCGATTGTCAAGTGGCAGATGGTAGTAATATCGACAAAGGCGGAATATTTTTGTAAACAAATAAACAAATGAACCAAAATTTTTTCCTTTTACATTTTAGTAAACCATTGCGAATTATAACTTTTACATGGAAAAAGATCGTCCCCAACCCTCACGGTTAGAAATTATATGTAAAATAACGAAAATTTTAATTTATTTATAAATTGTTGAACGTACAAATATTTCTTTTGCGGCGCGTTATACGGCATCAAACACTGAACATTTTATCCATTTACGGTTTTCTTCTACCTCGCACCGTTACAAAGTTATACTCGAAAAACGAAAAATCGCTGAAAATTTGGGGGCTGATTTCACCCCCTCAGAGTGTTTTTCCGCAGAAAAAAAAATCGTTTCGTACATACTCCGACATGCTCTACAATCGTACGGAGTTTTATTAAAATCAGAATTTTCGGGTTCGATATGTTTCCTTGTTAGAAGTATATTTTAAATACGATTCTGTACATCGCTGTTTGACAAAAGAGGTTAGATGTAACTACAATTTTCCTATAAATGCTTATAAATCCAGAAAAAGACAGAAGGAAGCGAAATGACGCTATTGATTCAACTATTTGGCTTCTAGAGCAGTAATTCGTCTGCATTTTAACGCGTTTTTACAGAGTCTGAAATATAGCGACTCGACCAACTCTCCGGCCCGACCGCTTCTCCCGGATTTACCCTAAAAGAGCATTAAGTAAACAGTTTCCATTTTCGTTTTATAACTATTACGGTGAAAAATAGAGAAAGAAATATTAAATAAACGTAAAATATATTAAATTATATATCATTAGAAAGGAATAATTGATGAGTCGGTTACAATAAGAGGACTAGCGCCCGAAAATGGGAAAAATTATTGTCCAAACGCTAAGAAAGATTGTAACATTCAATGTTATTATAATGTATTTTAAAAAATATAGTGTTGTAACTCTCGTCACGACACACATTTTTTCTATTTACAATTTAGTAGATAGGCTATGCGGATTCTGGCCCCTATGGCGAGGGGGTGTGGCCGGGCGTGGGGTACCGCGCTCTTCCGCGTGATGGGCGAGGGGGTGAGGCGGGGAGGGGGGTACCGAGTTCGTAAGTGAGAGGGATGACGTCACAGGGGTGGGGGCTTCCAAAATGGCGTCGACCGAGTTCGTGGGTGAGGGGGTGACGTCACAGGCGAAGGGGGATTTCAAAATTTTGAAAATGGTGTCGCGCGCGCAGATCGCGTTCGTCCGCGAGGGGGCTGACGTCACAGGGAAGGGGATGGATTTTCAAAATTTCAAAATGGCGTCGCGCGCATTTCGTATTGGCGCCACCTATCGGATGTTTAAGATACTTTGTTTCCGCGTCGGTATTTATGCCCGCATTGGTAAATTTTCCAGGTTTTTCATACATTTCGTATTGGCGCCACCTGTTGGATGTTTAAGGTACTTTGGGCACACGTCGCCGCCGCGCAATCTCCATACGAGTGTGGAGATCGGTGAGCAGGCGCGACCGCGACTGATTCGTGGAAATTCAAATCGCGTTTTCGATGATGATTTCTGAGAAAGAGGGTGGTATATTATTTCTGACAATGATAAGGCGATCATGGCGCGCCACAGGATTGAACACGTTTTGGCACCTACGTGCACGCGTTTCATGCCGTGTGTTTATATTTGAATCGTGGGACCGATACAGCGCACGTATAATGAAGAAATGAATTATGCGTTGCGTTCGCGCAAGCAACCATCGTAAACATAGAGCGGTAATTATTCGGGGTAGAGTTCCGAGTATTTTCACGATTGAGGACGAAGTCTCAAGCATCGTTATCGAGGAGCTGTAAGTCAAGCGTCGTTTCTTTTTTTTTTTGAAGGGGGAAAATGCTTTATGCATACCCCAACATTGCTGCTGGGGTTATGTGGAACTCCCTGCCAAATAGGCGGACTACCCACTAAAAACCCCCTCCGAGTGTGCCTCCTTATCCGTGCCCTTGGGGGAGGGGTGTACGGCTGGGTAATACTTACTCCCCCCCCCCCCCCCAACTGGTTGCACCCTCCTTATGAGGGGGATGGGGGCAGCAGGTACAAAGGCCGCTGATTACCCCCGGCACACACTAGTCCATTTGGGCCGAGCCACCTAACACGCCCGTAAGGGGCCTCAAAATATTACATAAATACCGAAATAAATACGCGGGTATCACCACACACATAACAATTAACATACATGTAGCGGTTAAATACGCGGGGGACACCACACACAATACACAAGTACCACAACACATATCACACATAAAGCTGTTAACCCATTGACTGCCAACTACGAGATATCTCGTAGTAAGCGTCTGTACCAAAACTGCCAGCTACGAGATATCTCGTACTGTTTTTTTTTTCAATAAAAATACTGTAAATGCCATTGCAATATTATATCAGTAACTTAATATTATTATATTTTGTAAAATTTCATGTTTTCTTTAAAATAAAACCGTGGCACCCAGGGCAAGACGCGCTAAATTTGCGTGGCAGTCAATGGGTTAAATACGCGAGGGGAACTGCACACACAAAAAAACGGTTAAATACGCGGAGACGCAACGTTCACAAAAATAAAAGTAGCTGAGTCAATATCTAAAAAACTTAGGTCGGTCATCACCCCGGAGGAACTCTTTCCTGCCTTTTTTCAGGTCAGCCGATTCGCGCTATCGTTAGATATTATGCGTCGCGATGACTTCTGCGACCGAGACCGCCGCCCTATCACAGTCATCTCGCATGTCATTTGCGAATTTCAATACTCCACGTATAGATCCCACCTTCTTGGACCTGGTCGCCTCGGCCAAGTCAGTGCAGGTCTTTGTGAGACCGGTCAAAAAGGAGGCCACCTCCGCCAGGAGCCTACTCATTTTGGCCTCCGGGGTATTCTCGCCCTGGGAGGCCACACACCTGACCCTGTCCTTAATCGGGGGGATTACCGGGATCGCGAACTCATGCTCAGATAGACCGAGCCCCTCTCTTTTCTTGCCCCGGCCGTCCTCGACCCGGGTAGCTGAGGCTGACCTAAGCCTGGTCAGGTTATTTCTATCAGCTAATCTTGTAATTGAGACCTGGAGCGCCTGCGCATCTTTCTCCGGCTGGGTATTGCTCCCCGTATTTTCTTCGTATAACTTGGCCCTGGCTTCGTCAAGCCTCCTGTCCATGTATTCCGCTAGGCTACCGGACTTACATGTATTACCTGCGGAAGAGTTGTCCGTGTGAAACACTGACTCACCTGAAACCGATTTAGTGGTCGTATCTAAGCCGGTCATAGAGGAACCTAGTCCACCTAGGGCCCCAACGTCTCCACCTGTAAATCCTCCTCGTATTCTCCTATCCTTTCCTGTTTCGTAATAAATCCTCTCATTGTCCTTTAGATTGTCAAGGTCCAAAGCTGCTGTGGCTTTTTCTGAGGGTGTGTGCAGTGACGACGTGTCGCCGCCCTCAGTGACACTGGCGCGCTGCTTCAGCACAGTGTCATCGGTCTCTATTCTTACTCCCTGCTCACTACTGACAGGGCGAGGAGGGGCTGGACTTCTCCCAGTATTCGCCTTGGTTTTTACATCCGAGGCAAGGCTATTTTTGGGCATTATCCATTGATTATGTCTCAAGGGCGACGGCCCGGCGGATTTCACCAACTCTAGCCCTGGTGTAATGGCCACGGTCTAAAACCTGCATAAATGCAGGAGGGACCCGAGACGACCGATGAGTCCTACCCCCAGCGATTAACCGAAAATTTGCGGGTCCTGTTCTACGGGGCCGGCAGGGGGAACCTTTTCCTCTTCGACTTCTCCTTCTCCTTCCTCCTAATATCCCGAGTCCCCGCAGGAGGGCCCCACCCGTCCCACCGCAGCAGCGGGGGGGGGGGGGGGGAGAACCACGGGGGGTATCCGGAAGCCCACCAGCGAGTTCTTCTAACTTCTTTTCCTTTTCCAGGTTCCACCGATGGGTGACTACGCACACACTCTAGAGGATCACCATCAGCATCTGCGTCAGGTACGTATGAGTATAAGGTCTTGAACTCGGATCCTTTGTGTCCGTTTACTTCTCTTCTTTCAGGTTCCGTCGCTGAAGTTTGTTTGGTCGACCCTTAGCCAGGAAGGCAGCTTCCCCCACCGGCCACTAGGCACAGAACTAATTCCATACGTAGCGTCCGAAGGGGAACATAGCCACTTTCCCAGAGCCCCCTCACCACGCTCAAGGTGGTCGACCCTGGAGGGGGAAGTCAAGCGTCGTGGGAGCGTGTAAGGGCGAAAAGAATTCGTACATAGATTTTCATGACTTTAGTAATTTATTTAACTTAGTTATCGCACTCGACAACATCATCGTTGAATATCGCATCGTCGATGTTGTTGTCGGTAATAATGGCATTGCCGACGATTTCAATAAATAGGTCTACATCAGTATAAAATGAATCATCGCCGATTTGTTCAGGGACAGTCTGAACTGCATTATCGCGAGCGAGAAGCCCCGATACTGCATTCGCAAAAACAGCGTCAATATCAATCTGTTCAGCATTAACACATTTCCGCCAAACCACACTTTTTGGATCCATCAAACTGTTCGGTTGATATATATTACTGTAGTAATCATCATCGTCATCATCACTAACATCTAAAAAGAATGCGTGTTGCCGCGCATGCCTATTTAGCCAATATTGCTCATCCCCATATCGGTCAACAGGCGGCTCGTTGTATACGCCATTTGCATTGCAAAACACTTTTAAAGAAATGTCGCCATCATGAACAACTTCTGCCTCATGAAGTTCTTCACCTCGAATTTTTTCGGTTTGAACCGCAACATTCTGACACGCAACATATATTTTGGGGTTGAACTCATATACATGAGTTCCTATACAGAGTTACCTATACAGGTAGCAGAGCGGAATCGGAGATCGCAGCAGCAGTTTGTGGATTCAATTGCACGGGCAATGACATCATCTGAAACCGATTTTTCTTATAAAAAATTTTGTAATTATATGTTATATATATATATATATATATATATATGGATAGATATATTATAGATACATATAGATAAATAGTTGTATAGTTACATAGACGTGTATATATGTATTGTAAAGAAAAATTTCATATTAAACATAGAATTTACAGTGTCTTTATAGTACAAGTTGATACAAGTCGTTATGTACCAGTTATGTTTGTGTGATATCCCACTATTTTTCGCGCGGTATTATTCTCAGAACTCTGTCATAAATCTCAAAACCACTCCACCAAAGTCCCTCAAACTCAACTCTTACCCCCTTTTTCCCCAATCGCTGATCACCTTGACGATGTACCTTAGCGGTCCCCATCTCAAGATGGTCGGTACGAAACCTCCTTCGCTTATTCGCCCTACGAGGCACCAATCCCTCCTTCATACTTGAATTTAAACAAGTCCTTCGTCCCAAAAACCTCTTAAATCGAGACCACGTCTCACTCCCCTCTTTACGACTCACCGAGTCCAAGCCATTCTACCCCTTTTCCTATTAAAACTCCCAAAATCCATTCGATGGGTTGAGCATATTATTCCACAGTCATAAAAACCCCGGAAGTATAATTACGACGAATATTTGGTGTACGTGACAGAAAATGCGTCTAATAATAGACGCACCTTTGTAAAAACCCCGGAAGTCCTACTGCGACTTATTCATTAAATAGGTCAAGGCCTGTACCGCGCTTACCCCCGCGACAAACATATAAATACGAGGGGACCGAGGCAAAAGTCCTCTTTCGACAGAAACCATCGACACTCTCTTTCGTTAAGAAATCTTTCATTAAGAAGTTTATTTTATCAGTGTTCATCACCATCATAGATCCTCGTAAGCAATTACAATTACCATTTATATATATATCTGCATATCACCATCATACATATCATCTTGTCTTATAACTATTCTTTCTAATCATCATATTATTTGTATTACCAACGCTTATTGCATTTCATGATATTTTGTATTATTTCGCTTATTGCTTTATTATAACATTTTGTATTATTTCGCTTATTGCTTTATATCATTTCATTGGCTTATTTCCATGTGTTTCATGTTCATATTCTTATATTGACACATTTATATATATGTTATGTGCAAATGCTTAATGTCTAACGCATTCTCATGTTAATATTTCTATAAACATAACCAGTGCATATATTCGGGTTTCAAGCTAATAAACCTCTTTGCTTAAATCACGCTTCGAACTATTGTGTATATTCTTCGGGTACAAAAAACCCCAAAACCAAAACAAATTGCAGCAACAGCTGATCTCGGTTCGCGAACGCGAAAGTGCTTGCAGTGTTTACCAACGTTCTTTTGCACGGGCCGTGTACAGCCGTATGCTTAGACGGATATCGCGGAAGCATTGCGTGTAACTTCTTATGTGAATGCAACGTTAAATCCAATTACCGGGCCAAACCAAAACAAGTGCTCTAACGGGTGTTCCCCGGATACCATTCGCCATTAAACTTCCCTGGTCGATCAGTGTGCTGGATGTAAGATTCGCGCCTGACCCCCTTCCACCCTCAGTGTGAAGGATTAAAGATTCGCGCCTGACTCCTTTTTACCCTCAGTGTGAAGGATTAAAGATTCGCGCCTGACTCCTTCTACCCTCAGTGTGACGGATTTAAGTTTCGCGCCTGACCTCCTTCCACCCTCAGTGTGACGGATGCAAGATTCGCGCCTGACCTCCTTCTACCCTCAGTGTGACGGATTTAAGATTCGCGCCTAAAAGCTACCAACCCCAGTGTGTAGGATTTCACATTCTCGCCTGACTTTCTCCCCACATAGTCATCGTTCCCTAAAGACCTCCACCCGGGACGTGACATAATTTTTGGTGACAGCGGTGTGGGATTTTCGTTTGCCGTCGATAGAAACAAGTTCTTAGACACGGTACCCACAAAGTCCCGATATTTCACATGTATATTACACGTCCGCAACAGATCGCGGTAGCTTACAGGAGCCGCGAGCTAGAAAACATTAATGCACATATGCAAACATTAATGTGTGTGAAAGGAAGTTTAGCAACAACGAACCAGGGCGACGAAATTTGCTTGTGCTGCTCCTGGTTGGACCCTATGAATACGGTGACAGTATACATCATACATTATTACCAAACGCCTAATTCGTTCTCCCCTTGCCCTCGGTGCAATAACAAAATATATCAAATTCGTCCCATAAATAGGTGCACCGTGTGCACGGAATACTACCTCCTCTCTAACGAGAGCAATGATCAATTTAATAACCCAGAAGATCTAGATTTTTAAACGACAACCTGACGTGACGTAATTCTGGTCGCCCAAGGTGGAACGTTTGTTTATTTCAGACAGGAAAATATCTGTCGAGTACACAATACCCATAATATCTTTTAGCTAGTATGAGCAACCAAAGTCAAATTCGAGACACACCATACTACCCAAGCCGCAGACTGCGAGACGTATTATCAGATTCAAATACATTACTCTGCGTTTCTGGAGGCGTAGCAACGACCACGGAAGGCGTAGATATTTGCTTAAATTGTTTAAATTTGGACCCGGTGGAAGTGGATGAGATATACCAAGAACACTACCACCAACCTAACGATATATTTCCTGAGTGCCCTCGTTGCAGAAACTTTTGCTTAAAGTACGTTCTATAAATAGTTGTGCCGTGTGCACCAAGCGTAAACGCGTTTCAAGAAAGAATCACAATAGATTCGATAGTAACTACCCGGGTAGAGAATACAGTAGGATTTAAATAACGGCTACTGTACGCCCAAATCAAGAAAAATTAAAAACCAAAACCCCAAAAGTAAAATCAAAAAAAAAAAATTTAAACATGTCTGTGTATGGCGAAACCGAGGATTCTTGCGTGATAAACCAAGACGCGGGCCCTTCTAATAACCCTATAGAAGTCGCGACCGCCGAAATAATGGAACGGTTACAAGTATTGCGAGAAAAACAAGCCGAGATTGAAAGTTTACACACGAAATTTGTAGTAAATCCAGAAAACAAAACGCATTCGGGCGTAGCCACCGGATCGTTCGACCCCACGTTAAAAGGTCTTTCCGATAAAATACAAAACATCGAAATGATGATGGAGAAACTTCTTGCACCCCCGCCAATTACAAATAATTTTGCCACGCCGGGTTCCTCCCGTTTTGATAGGAAATCGGTACTAAATCGTAATAATGTTCCGGAATCATTAAATCATAATAGAACACCGGACCGGGATCCATCACCCCAGATTACGTTAAAAGACGCCATAGAGCCCGTCCCGAATTTTAACGGGCATAATATACCCGTAGAGCAGTTCGCGAGAGCTTGCAATAGGGCTAAGGCTCTGGTTCCCCCGCAAGCCGAACCCCAACTAGCGAGGTTGTTGCGAAACAAGCTGCAAGACCATGCATGCTTGGCCGTGGAGGATCGGGTCTTCGACTCCGTTAATGACCTAATTAAGCAACTTAAACGCACTTTTTCCCCTGCCAAAACATCAGATCACTATCGTGGAGAGCTAGCAAACATCATTAAAGGAACTAACGAACACGTATTAGAGTACATATCGCGCGTTAAGGATCTGCGATTCGCTATTTTGGAAGAGGATAGAGAATATTACCGCGATTTCGCACGGAATCATCCCGAAGACCTAGATCGCCTAACGCTAGATTCATTCATAGATGGGCTCCCGCCCCACATAAGGACAAGATTACTCCAACACCAATTCGAAACCCTCGAAGAAGCTTTCGACCTAGCTGTTCTCGTAGATAAAAGGATTGATAGGGATCGTCTCAGGTTTTCCGAGCAAAAAACCCCGAAATTGACATGCCAAATTTGCAATAAGACAGGACACGACGCACGATCCTGCCGTGGCAATCAAAATATTGCCTCGCAACCTTCCGATAGGTACCCTCCAAACCGCGTAACAGGATATGGGAATCAGGCACCCAATCCTCTGCTTCCCTACTGGGACAGAACTCGACCTCCTCCTGCTAGACCTACGGAAATACGTATCTGTGCGTACTGTAAGAAGCCCGGACACCTGATCTCAGAATGCAGGAAACGCCTGTTCAACCGTAACGAACGGAACCCTGGAACCTTTCAAGAACGAGATTCGGGAAACGCTTCGCCCCTACGGTCAACTATGGATGCGTACCGTGGAATGGGCCAAGCGGGAGCGCGTCCAATAATAGTACAAGCGGAACCGTGAATGCCAAAACTAGGATCGCCACCGTATGGTTAGATACTGCTGGCGAAGCCCCGTCCGTAATTATCCAGTCCCCAGACTTTGAAATAGCACCGGAATTAATGATTGATACTGGCTCTGAAGTGAACTTAGTGAAAATTCACGCCGTAAAGCAATCTCGAGATATAGACATGAACAAACAGGTGCAACTTAGGGGTATCGCTAAGGACCTCGTCTCCACCCTTGGGACAATAAAAATAATGCTATTGGGCAACGATGTCACGTTCCACGTAGTCGAAAACGACTTCCCAATTAAACCACACGGAATACTAGGAACCGAATTCTTTATAAAACAGAACGCCTCAATACACTATTCAAAGAAACAATTGGAGTTCAACGGAGTCTCCATTCCGTTTGCAAACAAGGCTCAACTCGTGTTACCCGCTAGATCAAAAACCGTCTCCTTCATTAATATATCAAATTCAAATATAAAGGAAGGGTATTTACCCCGGTTAGACTTAGGCACTGGGATTTATGCTGGTAACGCTCTTGTCCGTAATCAGGACGGCAAGGCGTACTTACAAGTAATAAATTCTAATGAAGTGGACACAACGATCACAATACCTACTGTTGAATTGGAAGAATTTGAAATTGTGATTCCAGAACCCAAACAAAGACGACAAAAAGAGATTATGACGTCTAAATGCGTCACTCCTATCCCCGCCCTAAATCCAAACAAGTCCCTCTTACCCCAGGATCCGTCGATCCACCATGTAGAGGCACCCACGAAAGTGCACTCACTCTCACCCCCTGTGCATTATGCCAGATCAACCCTCCACCAAAATTCCCTTGAGTCTCTTGCTATTGCGTCGGGTGAGGAAGTATCGATAATTTCTGAAAAACCCACAACAAGGATGGAACAAGTGCTCGAATTAATTTCAACGGAACATATGAATCCGGAGGAAAAACTTCATGTCCAAGGAATTTTAAGTAAGAACCATGACCTTTTCCATCTACCAGATGAGAAGCTGGGTCATACGAACGCTATCCAGCATGGGATCCAGACAACGGACCCAATGCCTGTCAATACGAAACAATATCGCTTTCCTCCAGTACATAAGAAGGAAATCGACAAACAAGTACATAAGCTACTAGAAAACGAAATTATAAAGCCGTCATTATCGCCCTACAACTCACCTATCTGGATTGTGTCCAAGAAGCCAGGACCCGATGGGGAACTCCTGTGGCGAATGGTAATCGACTTTAGGGATCTAAACAAAAAGACCATTCCCGACGCATATCCACTTCCGAATATCAACGAAATATTGGACCAATTAGGAGGAGCAAAATACTTTTCCGTATTCGACCTCGCTTCAGGATTCCATCAAATACCTATGAAGTCGGAGGACGCGCCAAAGACTGCATTCTCTACACCTCATGGACATTATGAATTTGTTAGGATGCCGTTTGGACTTTGTAACGCACCAGCTACTTTCCAACGCTTAATGGATCACACGCTTACGGGACTCCAGGGCACGGAAATGTTTGTCTACCTGGACGATATTGTCCTATACGCAAGTTCCCTTACCGAACATTTGATCAAATTTAAGAGACTCGCCCACCGCCTACGAGAGGCGAACCTTAAACTGCAACCTTCCAAATGCAAATTATTACACAAAGAAGTTGCATACTTGGGCCACGTGATCACCGAGAAAGGCGTAAAACCGGACCAGCAGAAAATTCAATCCGTCCGGAACTACCCGGCACCTAGTACCCCAAAAGGAATCAAACAATTCCTTGGATTAACCGGATACTATAGAAGGTTTATTCCAGAATTCTCTAAACATGCTCGCCCATTAACCCAACTATTAAAAAGGGACACAGCATTTAACTGGGGACCGTCCCAGCAGATGGCTTTCGACCACTTAAGGTCAGCATTGCAGAAAGAACCAATCCTGCAATATCCTAATTTTGAGCTAGAATTCCACGTCACTACGGACGCCTCTGAATATGCTATTGGGGGAATATTGAGTCAAAATGTCGCGGGAAAAGAGTTACCAATTGCTTATGCTTCCCGTATCCTAAACAAAGCGGAAATCAATTATGCAACCATTGAAAAGGAACTCTTAGCCATTGTTTATTGCGTCAGGTACTTCCGTCCTTACCTTTACGGGAGGAAATTTATCTTATATACCGACCATCGACCTTTAGTTTGGTTACACAAAGTAAAGGACCCAACGTCGCGCCTCGTTAGGTGGCGCCTAAAATTAGCCGAATATGATTACGAAATTCGCTACCAGCCGGGAAAAAGCAACAAACTTGCTGACGCCCTGTCCCGTAACCCCCCTACAGTGGCAGCACACCCTATAAGACCACGAGAGGAAGCCGATGAAGACTGGGAGGACCATCCCCCTCCTAAACGAGGCCCAGGGAGACCTCGGGGCTCCAAAACACTCACCTCCGCAACGAAACTCACGAGCAAAACCCGCCTAAGAAAGGCGCCTACAAGAATTCAACCGCGACGAAAGGTACGCAAAGCCCCGACGCCTACAATAGCACCACCAGAAACGCTGCCTGAACCAATGAGTAGCGTAGAAGAGGAGGACCAAGAAAAAGAAAAGGGACAAACAGATGCCCGTTACCAAATTATTTCGCCTCCGCAATCTCCAACACCACAGGAACTGGAAGATCCCGATTCCGAGGTAGAATCTAACGCATCGAACGAATCAACAACCGATTCGGATTGCTCAATAGTCGAGCTGGACGATTCCCTTGACGCAGCGTACGAAGAGGATCCTGATCGAGACATCAGGATAACGCCATCAATTAGTCGTGACCCATTGTCCCTAAGAAAGGAAACGCTTGTTTTCTTTCTGAGCGCCGATGGAAAACCTTGCGACGACGGAGCTAAACAATTGCAAGAGGTAGGAGCGTTAATAATAACAAGCGAACTCACATTAGGCCGGGCCCACGTAACTTATAATAAGGGACAAATTCTGGTCGGTCTAGTTATTAAAGAAACTCAAAATACCCCTTTAACCACGACAACTTGGGATGAAACTCTTTCCTCTTTTAAAAATATAGTACGCGAGTTGATAATATATTCATTCAGTATAGCCAAAACGACTAGTATTGATCATTTAAACTGGCAAGATATCATTATGGATATTCTCGAAGCCGTCAACGAGGAAGATATCAGCGTCACCATATGTTTACAAATGGTTCGAATTCCAGAGGAATCTGAACGACAAAAAATTATTACCGAAAACCATGCATCTGCCTTAGCCGGACATAAAGGAGTAACAAAAACTTACAATCGAATTCGTCACTATTATTTTTGGAAAGGTATGAAGAAAGCCGTGGAGGACTACATTCGAAACTGCGCGGACTGTCAACGGAAGAAACTCGTTCGTGTTAAAACCAGGCAACCAATGATCCTTACCGACACGCCTGGACGCGCCTTTGATAAAATCGCGTTAGATATAGTAGGACCACTACCCACCACAAGAGCAGGAAACACCTACATCCTAACTATGCAAGATTTGTTAACGAAATACTTCGTGTGTGAACCTCTTAAACAATCCACATCGATAAAAATAGCTGATGCGTTTATAAAACGGTTTATTTGTCAATACGGAGCTCCTAGAGCCATCCTCACCGACCAAGGAGCAAATTTCACTGGTAAATTCATGAAAGCTATCGCGCAAAAATTTAAAATCGAACAATTTCGAACCACAGCCTTTCACCCACAGACTAACGGTTCTTTAGAGCGGTCACACCTTGTGTTAACCGAGTATTTAAAAATGTTTATTGGTAGGTATAGTGACTGGGATGAATGGACCGACATGGCCGCGTTCTCTTATAATACCAGCGTCCACGAGGGCACTGGTTACACTCCACACGAGTTAATATTCGGGAAAATAGCCCGGGTACCCAGCCGAAAACGGGTGCCCGAGGATTTCGAAAACGAAACTTATAATAATTATTTTTCAAAATTAAATACGAGGATGCAAGAATTACAAACCGCTGCTGCGGAAAAGTTAAATCAGTCCAAACTCCGGTATAAAAAGTATTATGATCGGCACATGAACGAAGAGATCTTTAAACCGGGCGATTCAATCTTCGTTCTAGTAGAGCCGCGAAAAGGAAAATTTGGAGACCAGTACTCTGGTCCACACACTATATTAGAGGTTATCCCTTCACAAAACCTGAGGATATCCTGGAAAGGAAAAACTAGAATCATACACGCAAATAAAGCGCGTCTTGGTCAAATACGCGAGAATCCCGGTTGACCCCAATCATAAGATATATATATATATATATACATATACTAACTAGTCGTTTCTTAGATCGTTATACTTATAACGCACATGCCACACAAAAGGGCCCACAAGGCCGAAAGGCCCTGGCACAGCGGGGGAGGAATAAAGCGAAGGCTCTCCCGCATACAGTGGAAACGGAGGGAGGCAATCCGAGAAGGAAGGAGCATCTCACCCCTCCTCCCTAAGATGACCTCCTCTACGATCATCAGGGAGGCCGATCACACCCCCGAGATTATCACCATTGGTGACTCTCCTCCACCAGCACCCCCGATGACCCAAGAGGTGCTGCAGGAAGCCGCCACCCCGCCGGCCCCGAACTCCACTCATCCATCCCCACCTCCTTACCATTCCCCACAACCTCCCGAAATCTCAGTCCCCTCCGCAATCCCTCCTTGTCCAGATGTGGTGGAAATCCTGGACACGGGGTCAGCCACTAGGGTCCCAGACCATACGGGGCTGACGCCCGAGTTCCTACGATGGTTCGATGACCTCTACCAAAGCGGTCAGGACCTCACCTTCATCTTGGACAATGAATCCCTCTCAACTCTTTCCTACTCCTATCCCCCATAAACCCTCCTAACAAACCTTCCTATCCCCTGTAAATAGTCCCCTGTACATAATTCCTCCTTTAAAATTAGTCATTTCACTTTAATTAGGTTTAGTTTTTCTTACGCCCGTTGGCACAATATTCAGTTTATTTCTTTTTAATAATCAAGTCACATTTTCGTTCATTTTCTCTCTTCCGAGAAGGGAGACGTCACCGTTTCATAAATAATTCCACACCTCGCCTTAATGTTAAGAAATGTACAAATTTCTTCACATAAGGGGGGAGGTGTGATATCCCACTATTTTTCGCGCGGTATTATTCTCAGAACTCTGTCATAAATCTCAAAACCACTCCACCAAAGTCCCTCAAACTCAACTCTTACCCCCTTTTTCCCCAATCGCTGATCACCTTGACGATGTACCTTAGCGGTCCCCATCTCAAGATGGTCGGTACGAAACCTCCTTCGCTTATTCGCCCTACGAGGCACCAATCCCTCCTTCATACTTGAATTTAAACAAGTCCTTCGTCCCAAAAACCTCTTAAATCGAGACCACGTCTCACTCCCCTCTTTACGACTCACCGAGTCCAAGCCATTCTACCCCTTTTCCTATTAAAACTCCCAAAATCCATTCGATGGGTTGAGCATATTATTCCACAGTCATTAAAACCCCGGAAGTATAATTACGACGAATATTTGGTGTACGTGACAGAAAATGCGTCTAATAATAGACGCACCTTTGTAAAAACCCCGGAAGTCCTACTGCGACTTATTCATTAAATAGGTCAAGGCCTGTACCGCGCTTACCCCCGCGACAAACATATAAATACGAGGGGACCGAGGCAAAAGTCCTCTTTCGACAGAAACCATCGACACTCTCTTTCGTTAAGAAATCTTTCATTAAGAAGTTTATTTTATCAGTGTTCATCACCATCATAGATCCTCGTAAGCAATTACAATTACCATTTATATATATATCTGCATATCACCATCATACATATCATCTTGTCTTATAACTATTCTTTCTAATCATCATATTATTTGTATTACCAACGCTTATTGCATTTCATGATATTTTGTATTATTTCGCTTATTGCTTTATTATAACATTTTGTATTATTTCGCTTATTGCTTTATATCATTTCATTGGCTTATTTCCATGTGTTTCATGTTCATATTCTTATATTGACACATTTATATATATGTTATGTGCAAATGCTTAATGTCTAACGCATTCTCATGTTAATATTTCTATAAACATAACCAGTGCATATATTCGGGTTTCAAGCTAATAAACCTCTTTGCTTAAATCACGCTTCGAACTATTGTGTATATTCTTCGGGTACAAAAAACCCCAAAACCAAAACAAATTGCAGCAACAGCTGATCTCGGTTCGCGAACGCGAAAGTGCTTGCAGTGTTTACCAACGTTCTTTTGCACGGGCCGTGTACAGCCGTATGCTTAGACGGATATCGCGGAAGCATTGCGTGTAACTTCTTATGTGAATGCAACGTTAAATCCAATTACCGGGCCAAACCAAAACAAGTGCTCTAACGGGTGTTCCCCGGATACCATTCGCCATTAAACTTCCCTGGTCGATCAGTGTGCTGGATGTAAGATTCGCGCCTGACCCCCTTCCACCCTCAGTGTGAAGGATTAAAGATTCGCGCCTGACTCCTTTTTACCCTCAGTGTGAAGGATTAAAGATTCGCGCCTGACTCCTTCTACCCTCAGTGTGACGGATTTAAGTTTCGCGCCTGACCTCCTTCCACCCTCAGTGTGACGGATGCAAGATTCGCGCCTGACCTCCTTCTACCCTCAGTGTGACGGATTTAAGTTTCGCGCCTGACCTCCTTCCACCCTCAGTGTGACGGATGCAAGATTCGCGCCTGACCTCCTTCTACCCTCAGTGTGACGGATTTAAGATTCGCGCCTAAAAGCTACCAACCCCAGTGTGTAGGATTTCACATTCTCGCCTGACTTTCTCCCCACATAGTCATCGTTCCCTAAAGACCTCCACCCGGGACGTGACATTTGTACGTGTATAAAAAGTTATGCATTTTTACCATGTTTAAATATAAAATTTATGTTAAAAAATTACAATATTTATGAAACAAAGCAGTATAAAATTTAATTATTCAAAATAAGGTTAAAAAGAAAGGATAAAAAAATAGGATGACCGGGATTTGAACCTGTGCTGTTTCGGTGGGAAGTAAGCGCTGTACGCACTCGCCCAACTCACTTTCTTCAAATATGTTTGAAGTGAATTGCTTTTAAGGCTCACATATCGATTGTTTATAAATAATGCTCATTGGCATAAAATATTTAGCAGAGGGTAATCGAGGTGACCTCCAGATTCATCCCCTAAAATTTTATTAAAATCCACGGGGGGTCAGCTGTGGGGTCCCCTTGTGAGGGTTGGAGGAAATTCAGGTGCGAATGCCAGATTCGTGGCACTGTGGGTGAATAGGAATACAGGCGCGAATGCCAGATTCGTGGCACTGAGGGTGAATAGGAATACAGGCGCGAATGCCAGATTCGTGGCACTGCGGGTGAATAGGAATACAGGCGCGAATGCCAGATTCGTGGCACTGCGGGTTAATAGGAATACAGGAGCGAATGCCAGATTCGTGGCACTGCGGGTGAATAGGAATACAGGCGCGAATGCCAGATTCGTAGCACTGAACGACCATGAATGGTTTAAACAGTAATCGCGCCAGTGGAGACACCCGTTACAGCACTTTTGTTTTGTTTAAGCTTGGTAATTGGATTTACCGTTGCATTATTGTAAAAAGCCACACGTAATATTTCCGCGAAATATGTCTAGCTATATGGTCGTACACGGCCTATGCGAAAGTACGTCTTGTAAACACTGTTAGAACTCTCACGTTCGCGAACCGAGATCAGCTGTTGCAGTAGGCTGTTTTGTATTGGAGTCTTTGCCAATCGAAGGATAGACACAATAATTCGAAGCGTGATTTAAAGAAAAACTATTTATTCAATTTGCAACACGAGAATATGCCATGCACTGTTAATGCGATAGCGGTTAGATTTTATAATAATGCGTTGGACGTTAAGCATTAGCACATAAACATTTATATAAATGGTAATTAATAGCAATATATGTGTATGAACATGAAATACATATGTATAAGCCAAAGATAATAGTATGAAAAGTAACTGGAATTTGCTACGCTAACAATATAAGTCAATGAGCGTTAGCGAAATGATAATAAGAATGAATAAGCGTTAGCTAAGATAAAGATATGAATCAATTAGCGTTTTACAATATAAAATGATATAAAGCAATGAACGTTAGCAAAAATAATAATATGAAATGCAATAAGCATTATCAATACAAAATGATATAAAGCAATGATCGTTAGCAAAGATAATAATATGAAAAGCAATAAGCGTTAACAATACAAAAGATATATATATGGAGATGATATGCCGTATAACAATAATTAGTCGTAATTGCTTACGGTAGTTGCCGTAGATAGATTATTCGTCGTTCACTGAATTTAGTTTAAAGGTGTATATATATGTTTGAACTTCGCGGGAGTATTTCCGTAGAAGAATTTCCGTAGAAGAGTTTCCGTAGAAGAGAGCTCCGGTCTCTCGGGCCCTCGTATTTATACGATTTACAGGATTGTCAGGTATGAAGGGTATGCATGGTATGCACCTTGACCTATTTACGAAATACGCGTCGCAATAGGATTTCCGGGGTTTTTATGAAATATGCGTCTATAATTAGAACGTGTGTGGTGATGGAATAGAATCCGGGGTTTTTACTTGGGCTTCTGAAAAGGGTGGTACTCAACCCATTGGGTGGATTTTGGGGTGTTTTGACTGGAGAGGGATGAGAGTGGCTTTGATTTGGTGGGTCGTAGAGAGGGGGTGAGACGTGGTCTCGAATTAAGAGGGTTTTTTGGGACGAGAGACTTGTTTAAAATTAGATTTGAAGGAGGAGATCATGCCTCGTAGGGCGTAGAGGGGAAGGAGATATCGTAGTTGACCATCTCGAGATGGGGACCGCTAAGTTACATCGTCGAAATGATCAGTGATTGGGGAAAAGGGGTAAGAATTGACGTTTGGGAGATTTCGGTGGAGTTGTGGAGTGATTTATGAGGGAGACTTGAAATAATATCGCGCGAAAAATAGTGGGACGTCACGCAGTTCGCAATCTACAAGATAATCCTCGCAGTAATATTCGCTATCACGTATGATTTTAGCAGCACGACGCGTATCTAATGTTTCGCAGGTAACATCGCTCTGTTGCTACACGTTAGCAAACGTTTCAAATTTTGTCCTCACATCTTCTGCAGTTTGATACAGCCACGAATACATGTGGCTGACAGAACGCTCGAGAACGCTTCTAAATTGTGATACAATGACTTATTATGTAGTGACGTCTTTACAATTGGAGGCGAGAATCATAGAAAGAATTATGCGAAGTCGATAGAAATTGGTGAGGAGTAAAGGAGGAAAACAGACAAGTAAATACATTGTATTATATGTAAAATGATTATATATTGTTACATTAATTAAAGAATAGATATATAAAAAGAAAAAATATAAAAATCGAACGTCTGCCGTACCACTCGGAACGTGTATTTTCCGATACACGTTCCGAGTGGTACGATACACGTTCGATACACGTTCCAAGTGGTACGATATACGTTCGATACACGTTCAGAGTGGTAAGATAGACGTTCAAAACATGTTCAGAGTGACATGGTCTAGTCGAATGTTCTGTCCAAAGAAGAAGGGGAAGAAGATGCGTGCGAATAAGGAGAGGATGGTCGGCGAAAATGAAGGTGAAGACATCGTACTTTGCAACGTATGCAACTTTAGGCAGTGGCCCCCATGTGGTAAATCTCGTTATTGTGGATAGTGTAAAGAAGCTGTAGTGATACTTGGTTAGTATAATTTCGGGTTTTTCTAAATCGTTTTGTAAGTCTTCTAATTTGTTTGCTGACTTTATTTAATTCTTCTGGGTGTTTGATTATCCTTTTAAGCTCGAAATTTGTGTTTCGGTACGAATTTACAGTGGGCTGTGGAAGTGCAATTTCATCTAATGACAAAGTGTAACCGGGTAAGTAGTTCCATTTTTTTCCTATTTCATATTATTTTCCTGTTTCTATTGAGAATTCGGCGGTAGTGATTGTACATTTGTATCTTGTTGTTATTATACCAGAATCGTTAATGCTATACATATTTGTGCTCTTGTCGTCGCAAGTTACTGCTAGTTGTATCGGTTTCGGCGCGATATAAATCCACGTGCCTGGTTGTTGTAATTCTATCAGGATTGCATGATTCAGTGTCATAATTCGCATTTTACAATTGTTTGGTTTTTTTTTTGTTAATTTTGTGTACTACTGTACTTCGCACGGTCCGTATGGTATCGCTTTGAACATTGGGTGATTAGAGGTGTAGAGGTACAGATCGTTTATTGCCTTAGATTTTGCTAGGCCCTGTTTGCTTAGACGTATGTAATCTTGCATCGAGGTGTCAAGTACCACGTATGAGTCGAGGGGATCTATACGCGGAGAACGATTCGTTTATCTTCGTGGGTACCAGGTGTACCTTGCTCAATTTGAATTTTTTTCGCGTTTAACAATGGAATGTCTAGTACAACAGTAATTAATTTAGTATCCGAAAATGCGGAGAACGTAAGGATTTCGTATAGGGCGTGCATGTTTTCTAATTTTATTCCGATTGGGAAGTTTAGTCCTACCGGAATATGTGCGACTGCGGAAGTGAGGTACGTTATGATTTGTGCTGGTGGTATCAACCGTGGCTTTAGGACTCCTTTCTATAAAGAAAGATATAAATCCATAATGAATTCTAACAAGTCTTGCGTGTAATGCAATAGTGTTTCCGCGCCGCTGTTTATTAGTATGAGGTGTTCGTCTACTGTCTCTCGAAATTTAGTAATGTCAGTTGGCTGTTGGAGTAAGTATTGAATTTGCCAAGTCGCGTTTAAGAGTACGTTTTCGCTGTCTCATATGTCGTGTATAGTTTCGTTGAGAAGTTCGGGTGTTGGCTCTTACAATTTACATTTGTCCCTTGATTTTTTAATCTGTTATCCTGTCTTTTTAAAAGGTCTATTTAATCATTGATTTTTTTCTATCTTCGGAATCCATAAGCCCGAAGAGTGATTTTCCTATTGTAGGAGATTTTGCAGCCGTGGCCGGTAAAAATCGCCGATCGTCGCGAAGCGACGATAATAACGGGCGACTTGACGAGTGTGCGGACCCGGCGAGGCCTTCCTTCTTCTCGCGGATCGCGTACGGTGTAGACGTGCATAATTATTGCCCTGACGAATAAGTTATTATCGAAATATCCTATTAAAGATTCTTTTTAATTCCTAATCGTCTCCTTTCGTCCCGTAACTCTCCTACACTATGTAACCTAATCCATCTATTTATCCACGACGCTGTTTTTGTGCTGAGCTTTTAGTTTGCTGGACGTAGGTAAGGAGTTTGGCGACACGGTCTACCTCGTCTTGGATTTTCGTGGCGAATGTTTTACATAATTTTTGTAAGTTGTCGGTAGAAGGTTTTTTACATTGTGCAAATATATCATATTGTGCAGTTTGGAGGTTCGCTTCGCGTTGGTAGATGTAAGATATGTCTACGTGTAATACTAACTTCCAGCTATCTCAATAAATCTGTAGATTGCCTAGGTTTTTGAAGTAAATGCCGGGGAGGTGTTGGAATTCTTTTATAGTGAAATCTGTGTCGGGGGTTGTTCCTCCTGCGGGTAGTATCATCGTTTTATAGGACAAAAATCCTGTAAAATTATAATGTCGAGGTGTAGTCGGTGTTTCGTTTTTTTTTTTTGTTAGTCGCGAAGTCTTTCCTTGTGTGTGCGTGAGATAAATTTTTTTGCTAACGTAGGAGGACAGTTCATCTTCTTTGTCTGGACTTGAGTAGTAGTGAGAAGTGAGGGGATATGGGACTTGATTTTCTTGAGCACTTCTTATATCGTTGTGATCTGCACAACGAATATGTTGTCAGTTATTTTGAACGTGTCGCGGGAAATCATGTTTGGTTTAGTTGTACGTGCGAGTGGGGATTGTTTGTGCATCATGTTGTGTAAATTTATTGTTCTATTTATCCGAACAATTCCTCTAGCGTTTCTAGTGTCCTGCCCCGCCGGGTTGTATCAGCATTGCCTATATGAAGGCAATTAGGGAGTATCGGGCGCATTGGCGTCGGTTCTTCTATCATGCAGAATTCTGGGAAGATGACGAAGACTCATGGCGTCTGAGGATCCTATTTGGTGAGTGTCTTATTGCACCGGAGATTGTGAGTGCGGTTATCTAAAGACGCGGCATTGTCTCGACGCCAAGTACATGTTTCGACATCCTGTATATGTCGACTGTCACTACCCCTATCATTTACTCGTCGCCTGGCTATTCCAACCTAATCTGAAACTTATTTCATTAATATCTCATCACGCCTGCAATATTTTCTAAATTTAAAGGCTTTTTTCTCGTGTAAACCGCATATCAGCTTTCGAATAAGACCAATTTCAATAAAATAGGTCCACGCATGACAGAGATATCGTAATATCGTTTCATGGATCAGTCGGAAACGGTAAGATTTTTCTTCTGATTCTTCTCCTGATTCTCCAAGCCAAATTTTCGTCCACATAATACGTATATACGAGTTACACACACACACCTTCAGCCAACACATGTCTCTTTCTTCATTCGTCGACTCTCGGGATTATTCGGCAGGGATCGTCGTCCGTCATTGTACATACCTATATATATTATAGCTATTGAATTATATTGTAACCTATTATTATAACCTACCAAGTGTTAAGTGTCAAATAAATTAAGTTGTCCGAATTTGAAATGTCACGAGTTTTTACACTAAATAGGAGACTGAATTATTGTCGCAATTAATAAGGTAAGTCGCCAAAATTTTTTAAATAGTTTCTTATGTAGAGTCGCAGTCTTGGAAGTTGTCCGGAGAAGGTTCGACAGAGAAGCATCTCCTTTCGCATAAGTTTCTGGAATTTTGTACCATGCATGTACAAATTAATATATTGTAGTAACAAATTGCATTGCATTTAAATTGCCAGATATTTTCATACCAGCAATTTAGAGTTTTTATGTAAAGCTTATATTATAGAAATGAAGGGGACGCACAGGCTTGGATAGAAATGAAGGGGATGCACAGGCTTGTATATAAGTGAAGGGGATGCACAGGCTTGGAGGTTGTCCGGAGAAGATTAGATAGATAGACAGAGCCTCTTGTTTTGCACAAGTTTCTAGAAATTTGTCAAATAAGGTAAAAATCGACAAAATTTGTCAAAAAACACAGCATTAAAAATTATTAAGAAAATAGATTATGGTGGACTGCTTGTTCCGTCCCGATTATCGCGGCTCCACCTCACGAGGTTGTAAATCCCGTTTGTCGATTACCGGGAACAGATGTTCTAGAGGAAACTATTCTAATAGAACTAATTAAAGGATGAATAATGAGCCGTGGGAAACACTTGATACAAAAAATGTATTCTTAAACAATAATTGATCTAAACCACTAGAAAAAATAAACTACGAATGGTCGGATGTGTTGTCGTTGGCGTTTCTTCGTTCAGTGAACTACTCGATTCCCAAAAAGCCTTCAGGTCGCAAAGAAGGGATGAACTAGCGGGAAGAGGCGAAGATATACATTGCTGGCCTCCTTGAATGCGGGCGTAAGCCGAGTCAAGGCCGACTATGGTAAGGGTCGGTACTCGAAACGCAGAAAACGGAAGACCGGCAACTGGCCGGATGACAGCAATAAAACCATAAAAAACGGTGCAACGCAGCTACGTGGTTATAAATCGTTCTACCTAATTAGCAGAACGCAGCGATGGGTGGTAAACCTCTTCGAGAGGGATCGGTTTGACATAAACCAGACAAACAGAGACTGAACACTGCTTGCAATGTAGAGCAAGTCACATTAGTGGAAAAAGTACGCTGAAAACACATCTCCCTTGATGCTTTTCAATCTTTTGTGAAAGACATTCGTAATACTTTAATATAAAATCCACGGTAGTTGCCACGCTATTCATTAATTCATTAATTTTTTAGATTCCCATTAACAATATTTCAATTCGCCAATAAACATACTAAATTACATATTACACATTAACATACATTCCAACACCAATAAATTATGCGTTAAAAATATTGGATCTCTTCGTTCATTTTTGCTGAATTATTGCCATTAGCATTTAAATTTCCTGCAACAAGACTTTCTGCCATACGCTCTCACCTCCTTTAGACACATTACGTAGTCTCTACACTCACTATAGCAAAAGGCCACTCTATTTCTATATAAGTAAGTTCTACGTTAAGTTGTATATAACTAAAATGTGGCTTTTATATATTTGCAGATAATCGAAGCAGAAGATGATGCAATGTGATCTACGTCAGTCTGTGTACGCACAAATTTGCAGGTAGGGTTTTGCATACGCAATTATTCATTCAATGATCTTGACATATGAGCACATACGTCTGAACGTTTTTAAACTTTGTTTAGCGAAGTGTATTTACCGAATACAGGCCGTAGAAGCATGCTCCTACTCGACTTGTGGACGGGACACTGCCCAAATGAGTTACACCAGTTGATTCCACAAGACCAGGAAGTAACTTTTTCAATGATTCCAAAAAAAAACGACGGGCATAGTTCAGCCTTTAGATGTGTTTGGATTCCGGATTTGGAAAAATTTCGTGCAAACATTTTCGGATAATGTGATTCTCCAAGAGAGAGATGTCAATTTGCACTTATGAAATGAAATAATTAAATTGCAGTCCCTAACCCACAACCAGCTTTCTTCGCCTAGATTCAAAAACTTTTTTCAATATACTTGGTTTAAAATCAGATATTTAGAAACGCATCCCAGCCAATTTCAAAATCCTGTAGACTTCTGTTTCTTCAGGAATAAAAAGCTTATACCCAAATGTAGTATTTGTGGGGAGCCGGCATTTATGCGATGTGCATGATATGGCAAGTATTTTTGTTTTAATCGTTTCTATGAAGAATATCATTATTGTACCAATTACAAACCGTAAATTTCAATGTATCTATCGTTTTCTATTAGGTATAATTCTTCCAATGTATAGTCAAACAATACAGCATGTACAAAAAGAGACTGCAAATGCGGCCACTTCATTAATGAAAACTGTTGTAATGTTATAACTAAATTTAATATAAATAACGTTAATGTAATCTTATATTTAACTGTAATATTATTGATATATATATATATATATATATATATACAGGGTGTCCGCGGGAAGAGTGGACAGCTGGATATCTCCTAAACTATTGGAGACAAAAATATTTAAAAAATAGGGAATTGCATGGTTCGAGGGGGCCAACTTATTAGCGCGGACGAATTTTTTTTTCGATTATTATTTTAAAAGATACGATGGTCAAGTTCGGTTTTTTAAATGGAACTATTTTTTCTGAAGACCTGAGTTGATAGTGCGTTCTAAGACAAATTCAATAAGCTTTAATGTATACACTTGATTTCCACAGGTTTTTGAGATATTGCGCTTGCAAATTTACTGATTTTCCCTGGAAGAAAACTCGCTGGAATAGCAAGGACCGGGGACGGTCTTGCTGGCGCCACGGGTGGCCTTGCCTGTTGAAACAGATACCTACCTGCCAAAGGTCTACGCCAGGAATGGCAGGCCCAAAGGCTGGACAATTCTTTTCCGTCAGAAATGCTACTTAGGTAGGTACATCTGCGGTATCGAGAAGCGCACCGTTACTTTTATTTCGCACTTGCTTCTACGCTCGGATGGCCGGTTCTTTTGGGAGGGATGTAAGTTCAATTGGTTAGGTTAGGAGGTGTGAAAGTTGCTAGACTAAATTTCAACCATAGGGAGCAGATTCTATTAGAACCAATCGAATTTGCATCCCTCACAAACGGCTGCTCTCTTGAAGAGGCCCTCTTCACAGCAATACCTCCTCCCCAGTGCCCACCTTCTCTCGCACAGAATACGATGACGCATGCTTTTGTTTCGATATTAAAGCTCGTGTTTATATTCGAGAGGACCACGTGTCAACAGCGGGCTACCATTTTTCTTCCCGTGTCTCTCTACGAGGCGTATTGACGGTGGATTGTAGGAGCGTAGATGTCTGGATGCCAGTTATTGAATTCAGGAGACGATAGAAACACCTTATTACAAAACACACATGTAGTATAATTAAAGTAAATCGTATTCTTCTCGGGAAGGAGTACTGATAATCATCGAACTTGCGCCCTACTTCGCGCAGACCGATTACACGGAGGGTACTCAAGTCACACACTGCACAAATGATAAGCCGCGTCTAGACGTTGCGAGGCTGCAGCGCGAGGCGTGCCTCGCGGAGTGAAAAGTCTGGAGAGTCCTTAGCTCGCCTTGGTCACTTTGCAAAGCAACCTCGTGCTGCTGCCGTGGCGAGGACAACACCCCACAGTGCCTCACCGAATTTTATGGCTTTCGACCCTCGAAGGGTTTGGAATATCATTAAGAAGTAAGAACTGTTCAGGATTTCAAATGTTTGTATCTTTTCTTCATCGTATCGAAGGGGAAGTGGCGGCAATGGATTCCTGGCGTTCCGTCGATTAAAATCTTACCAAATATCATGCAAATCGGACTACCTTGACACAAGCTATTTGTATTCCTTATGTAAAAGTTGTCCGATTTACACGACATTTGTAATGATTTTCATCAGAAAACCACAAGGAATCCATCGGCGACACTTCCATATCCATACGATAAGGAATAAAGAATTATTTTATTTCTTAAAAAGGTATGTACCGGCTGATTCTGGAGCTGCGCCCGTCAAAAAGATGCGGCCTGGTACCCCGTGGCGAGGGCAGCCCTTCGCGTTGCCTTACCCGATTTTTATGGCTTTTTTCGGAAAAAGGTATGTTCCTGGGTCGAACGTAGCGAATTGAGGTCGAGCCCCCGCAGTCGAGGGTTGAAATATCCCTTACAGCGTATTAAGAAATTCTTTTCTTCATCATATCGAAATGGAAGTGACGCCAATGGATTCCTTATGTTTTTCTGATGAAAATCATACCAAATATCATGCAAATCGGACTACTTTGACACTAGCTATTTGTATTCCCTATGTAAAAGTTGTCCGATTTGCACGAAATTTGTAATGATTTTCATCAGAAAACCACATGGAATCCATCGGCGACACTTCCATATCCATACGATAAGGAATAAAGAATTATTTTATTTCTTAAACAGATACAGGGTAATTCTGGTGGTACGCCCGTCACCCCGTGGCGAGGACAACACCCCGCAGTGCCCATCGAATTTTATGGCCTTCGACCCTCGAAGGGTTTGGAATATCATTAAGAAGTGAGAAGTGTTCAGGATTTCAAATGTTTGCTTCTTTTCTTCATCGTATGGAATGGGAAAGTGATGCCATTGGATTCCTGGCATTCCGTCGACTAAAATCATACCAAATTTCATGTAAATCGGACTATTTTTAACCAAGTCAAGTCAGCTTGAAATGATATAAAACGATTTTTCATGGAATTTCCTTCATTATGGTCCGAATTACGTCGTACTTGGTGTTAGTTTCATCGGCAAAACGTAAGGAATCAATTGGCCTCGTTTTCGCAAAGATCTGATGAGAAATGCGGAAATCGAAGATTTCTCACTTCTTAATGGGGACTCGAACCCCTTCGAGGGTCGAAAGCCATAAAATTCGAGGGGCACTGCGGGATGTTGTCCTCGCCACGGGGTGACGGGCGTACCACCAGAATTACCCTGTATCTGTTTAAGAAATAAAATAATTCTTTATTCCTTATCGTATGGATATGGAAGTGTCGCCGATGGATTCCTTGTGGTTTTCTGATGAAAATCATTTCAAATGTCGTGTAAATCGGACAACTTTTACATAGGGAATACAAATAGCTAGTGTCAAAGTAGTCCGATTTGCATGATATTTGGTATGATTTTCATCAGAAAAACATAAGGAATCCATTGGCGTCACTTCCGTTTCGATATGATGAAGAAAAGAATTTCTTAATACGCTGTAAGGGATATTTCAACCCTCGACTGCGGGGGCTCGACCTCAATTCGCTACGTTCGACCCAGGAACATACCTTTTTCCGAAAAAAGCCATAAAAATCGGGTAAGGCAACGCGAAGGGCTGCCCTCGCCACGGGGTACCAGGCCGCATCTTTTTGACGGGCGCAGCTCCAGAATCAGCCGGTACATACCTTTTTAAGAAATAAAATAATTCTTTATTCCTTATCGTATGGATATGGAAGTGTCGCCGATGGATTCCTTGTGGTTTTCTGATGAAAATCATTTCAAATGTCGTGTAAATCGGACAACTTTTACATAAGGAATACAAATAGCTTGTGTCAAGGTAGTCCGATTTGCATGATATTTGGTATGATTTTAATCGACGGAACGCCAGGAATCCATTGCCGCCACTTCCCCTTCGATACGATGAAGAAAAGATACAAACATTTGAAATCCTGAACAGTTCTCACTTCTTAATGATATTCCAAACCCTTCGAGGGTCGAAAGCCATAAAATTCGGTGAGGCACTGCGGGGTGTTGTCCTCGCCACGGCAGCAGCACGAGGTTGCTTTGCAAAGTGACCAAGGCGAGCTAAGGACTCTCCAGACTTTTCACTCCGCGAGGCACGCCTCGCGCTGCAGCCTCGCAACGTCTAGACGCGGCTTATCATTTGTGCAGTGTGTGACTTGACTACCCTCCGTGTAATCGGTCTGCGCGAAGTAGGGCGCAAGTTCGATGATTATCAGTACTCCTTCCCGAGAGGAATACGATTTACTTTAATTATACTACATGTGTGTTTTGTAATAAAGTGTTTCTATCGTCTCCTGAATTCAATAACTGGCATCCAGACATCTACGCTCCTACAATCCACCGTCAATACGCCTCGTAGAGAGACACGGGAAGAAAAATGGTAGCCCGCTGTTGACACGTGGTCCTCTCGAATATAAACACGAGCTTTAATATCGAAACAAAAGCATGCGTCATCGTATTCTGTGCGAGAGAAGGTGGGCACTGGGGAGGAGGTATTGCTGTGAAGCGGGCCTCTTCAAGAGAGCAGCCGTTTGTGAGGGATGCAAATTCGATTGGTTCTAATAGAATCTGCTCCCTATGGTTGAAATTTAGTCTAGCAACTTTCACACCTCCTAACCTAACCAATTGAACTTACATCCCTCCCAAAAGAACCGGCCATCCGAGCGTAGAAGCAAGTGCGAAATAAAAGTAACGGTGCGCTTCTCGATACCGCAGATGTACCTACCTAAGTAGCATTTCTGACGGAAAAGAATTGTCCAGCCTTTGGGCCTGCCATTCCTGGCGTAGACCTTTGGCAGGTAGGTATCTGTTTCAACAGGCAAGGCCACCCGTGGCGCCAGCAAGACCGTCCCCGGTCCTTGCTATTCCAGCGAGTTTTCTTCCAGGGAAAATCAGTAAATTTGCAAGCGCAATATCTCAAAAACCTGTGGAAATCAAGTGTATACATTAAAGCTTATTGAATTTGTCTTAGAACGCACTATCAACTCAGGTCTTCAGAAAAAATAGTTCCATTTAAAAAACCGAACTTGACCATCGTATCTTTTAAAATAATAATCGAAAAAAAATTGGTCCGCGCTAATAAGTTGGCCCCCTCGAACCATGCAATTCCCTATTTTTTAAATATTTTTGTCTCCAATAGTTTAGGAGATATCCAGCTGTCCACTCTTCCCGCGGACACCCTGTATATATATATATTAGTAGGTATATTAGTAGTATATATATATATAATATATGTTATTAGTAGGATAGGTATATATATATATAATATATGTTATTAGTAGGATAGGTAAGTAAAATCGATTTACAATCATTTAAAATTCATATACATATGCATTATGCAAATCGGAAGGTTCGACAAGGTTATCGGCATCAATGTGATTCTGCGTCATTTTAATGATAAAATATATATTTTGCTAAGTCATTGTAAATCTTCGGCACATTATTTATTTATCGTGTGGTTTCCAAAATAGCCTAATATGATTACACTTGATGTAATGCGTGTACGAATGTGCTGATATCATAATGATTCATGCACGTCATTGATTAGTTTTAATGAGTTTTACCTTGAATACAATTTTAGGTAAGTACTGCCTTGCTTAAATAATTGAGAACTGTCTAAACTTTATATAACTAATAATTTGAATATGGGTTTAAGAAACCATTTGATTAATGGAAACTGCTAAACTGGATTTCAAATTCGGTAATAGAGGTTTTATTTGTTTCCAAAAGAAATATAACACATAAACTGTTTATATGAATGTAAAGAGATTATCCAGAGGTATTTCAGCGTATATTTACAAAATACAAAAACTTAATTTTAAGGGTTGGTGGCGGGGGTAACTTGAAAAATATTATTTTTCGAAAATTATTTTTACGCGGTTTTGTAGCTATAAAAAAAGGATGCAACTTTTGTGTAAACTTCTTTTCGATATCTCTCATCCTTCCCGAGATATTCCACGGAAAATAAAATTCTGCATTTTTCAAGGGGTGATTTCACCCACAAAAATTCCATTATGGCACCAACAAAAGGTAGGGTTGCGTTACGGATGAACTACTCTACTGGCACACCGAGTTTCATAATTTTCTGAATTTCCGGGTTGCCAAACTTCCCTTGTTAGCGTTTGGACAATAATTTTTCCCATTTTCGAGCACTAGTCCCCTTATTGCATCCGACCATTCAGTTGTTTCCTGTCTTTCGGGGCAAATGTTCTAATATCTTTTATAGTTCAAAAGTTGTACACGAATGCCACTAACTAAGGTCAAGGCCAGATATATTGGTCGGTGAGTTTCGTGAGGGGTGTTCTCCCACCACACAGTTTGCCTGCCTCGGTGCTCCTTTTCTCAACGTTTTCGGACTCACTCTCGTTCCATCTCGCTCTCGCCTTCGCAGAACAAGAATGAGACAGAAGTGGTAGGGATGGTGCCATGCTTCTGGCGTGTAGGCCAAACCGAGTTGTCAGCGTAGAAATACACACATAAGAATAGGTGTGCGTTAGCTCCAAAAAATGTATTAGTTTTATTGGTCAGAACATTGATTCTCCCTCGATAGCTTCATCTTGTATGGGTCTACGCATAGCTTCGTAACGCACACAACTATAACGCTAAGAATAAATGGGTGCGTTCAGAGGACTGAACTATTGAGTGATTTCACTAGATTTTACTCTGAATTCACTTGCCAACTACTCAACACGTTTAGTGATCGGTCGCCATTTTTTGTAGCGGTAATAAACTACGCTACCTTTGCTCAACATGTTGGGGCCAGTTGGGAAATCACCAAATTCAAAATGTCGGGACCTTCGGGAAATGTTCCAGTCAGCTCAAATAGTGAAATGTATAGTGGAGAATACACGTATGATGGAATCTTGTATGTAGTATACGATACTATTGATGTGCATACTAGATTATCAGCAGGTATTTGATGAAAAATATTTATTTATATTTATAACCTATATTCTATTAACCCGTTGAATGGCGCGTGGGTCATATACCCACATAGCACAGACGTCTGAAAGACATCAATTGTACGTCATTTTTGGGTCTGGACGGCTTTAGGACGTTTTTCAGGCGTCTTTAGACGTATGTATGCTATCTGGGATATGTATGACTTACGTTTTTTGTTTTGCTTTATAATTGTAATAATTTATGCTAAAACATTGCTCGAATAATAAACGATAGAATATATTGTTAGATTAAAGTAACCAGACGTCCCACTTTGTGCGGGGAAGTCCCAGATTTGAGCTCTTTGTCCTGTATTGAAGACTATCCTGCAAAGTGTAAAATTGTATGTTTTAATATTTTTGTTTATTTCAGATCAAGATTATTTAAATGACTACATGTCTCGCAATATAAACAATGTTGAAATATCATCAGTTGAAGCACCTGTACAAAATGATTGTACTACAGAAGGTATGCAAAAAACTTTTGTGACTTAGATGTAAGCTTTATCATGTTATTAAGTTTGTATATGTATGCTAATATTCTGTTTGTACATATTACAGATTCAAATTTCAAATAGTGTGATAAAACAACACGATTACTCGTATAGTGCTATAGAGAACGGTTGCTAAGTTTCAGAAACCTAAAAATAAAAAAGAAAATGCTGTGGATGGAAATTGTGGACATATTCAAAAAATGTGGAAACAATGTCACTGTAGACATATTGGATCGAAAAATGCGGAACATGAAAAGAACATACAGGACTATTAAAGATAACAACAACAAAACGACAACTGGTCGTGGACGCGTAAATTGGGAGTATTTTAATGCATTCGAAAATATATTTACTGAAGACAAAATAATAAATTTTGGACCGACAATATCCTCACATACTCAAGTATCCAATACACCAAATCTAAGTAGTGCAGCTTCTGTCAATGCTAATATGAATTTAAATCGTAACCCTACATGTAACAATACACAACGCACATATTCACCTGTATTTACTCATTCGAGTAGCTCAGTATTTCTACCAATATGTAATTTTTACAGGTAATATAAATAACTCGGATGATCCAGACAACTCAAACGAAAACATAACAATAAGACCAGACAATTCTGCCTCGGAAGCATTTTCAGATTATTCAATAGCCTCTCCCAATTTACCCACACCGTCAACTTCAACCCATCAGGCAGGAACAAATGTCCGAAGCAAATAATTATACAATTTACGAAAGAAACAGTTAGAAATTGAAAATAGAAGCGCTGAAGCCATAAACGTTTTAAGCAACAGAATTGTTGAAACCAATCAAATTCAAAGAGAGGGAAATCAATTACTCGATATACTGGTAAAGCATTTCACAAACAATCATTGAAACATTAAAAACTTTATTTTTTATAGGTTACACGATATTACTGTAAAAGTATGTAAGGAACCAATAAAGAACACAATACAACTTCATATTTAAAATAACAAAACTATGTAATTTCTTTTATTTATGGCATCCTGATTTATACCATGATGTAAATTATCTTCGTTTTGCACATCTTCGTTGTGTACATCTTCATTTTCTCGTATTTGAAGTCGGCCTCATTTTGATCAATAATAAAATTATGCAAAACACATCAGGATGCTATGATTTTATTGCCCAACCCAAAGTCAGAAATATTTTAATATTTCAACCTTCTAAACCTGCCCTTTAAAAGGCCAAACGCTCTTTCAATTATAGAACGGATTGAACTCAATTTTGTATTATATCTAACCTGGGAATTCAGTAACTACCCAGTATCTCTTATAGGTGTCATAACACTTGTTAATAGTGGATATGCAGAATCCCCAATTATATGGTAATGTGGTGGTAACAGGGGATTTCCATTATTTGTTAAGTCACTGTATAAAGGATTATAGCGAAATAATCTGGCATCATGCAAGCGCCCAGGAAGTCCAACCCCCCCCCCCCCCACCCCCATAAACATGACTCATGTATGAAAGAAGCTAATTCCCTTTAATTCACGAAAAAAGTTCTCACGCAAAGATTGAGAAATCAACTTTGCTAATTCCAATTATACCTTTAATTCGCGAAAACAATTAAAAAAGTTCTCACGCAAAGATTGTGAAATCAACTTTGCTAATTCCAATCGTATTCTCGTTCTCCGCTTGAACACTGATTCCTCTGTCACTGTTTATACTTGACATTCTTTCATTGGCCACAAATCCAAAGTTCTCAGATTTTCAGCTTCGGTTTTAAGGAATTAGCAGGCGAGAGATATATCCAAAATAGGTATGCCTGCAAAGTTTCAAGTCTATTGGATAGTTGGAAGTGGGTTAAAATTGAGTTTCTAGATTTGGACTAAACAAACATACATACAAAGAAACAGAGGATTGAAGTTGAATAAAAATCGTTTAATAAGAAACTGTTTGTTAATCAGATGTGTAAATGGGACTGTTCAAGTCTATTCCGTCCAATTATATAATATTATTGTTTAATCATTAGTCAATTCCTGTTTATTTTCCCAATTCCTAAAATGTAGAACACTAGGGCTCCAAGAGCCCCAGTTGTAAAAGCCTATCGGTACGAGCCTACACGCACACTACTAAAGTTTTCCCCATCCGTGACATGCCCGCAACGTCATTGGTTTCGAGCACCCCCTTCCACGCGAGCTTTGGAAAACGCGATGAATGCTCGTTTATCTCGGGCCGCCCATCGGGGCATCGCTGGTATATAGAGACATGGTCGCTCAGTGGCCTATGAGTAGAGGGGGAAGGAATTAGCTTCCAGACACGACCGCGTCAGTTGATTCAGAATAATTCTTTTATCTTTTAGACAAACAGTTTGATACATTAAGTAAAACGACAAATGGGTTCGAAAAAAAAAATGATTCGCTTAATCATGTTAAAACACCGGGACTATGTCATTCAATAAGATAATAAGGCCAAAATAGCTGCTGGGACCTGTCAATTTCTCTATCATTCGTGTATAGAGACATGGTCGCTCAGTGTGCCTATGGGTAGAAGGGGAAGGGGAGTTAGCTTCCAGACGCGACCGTGTCTGTTGATAAAGAGATTTGTAAATCGTGCTTGGTCGTCACATACCCCTATATAAAAAAAGAGGAAAATGTGAATGAACTATTACTGATTATAAATATTTATTTTATACATACCTTGTAATATTATCGAATGGTAACTGTTTCGATTATAATAATCATATGCATCATGTATAGGTTGTTTACAGGGTATGTGGCAATCATCAATCGCACTTACTACACCTGGGAAACCTTGTGAACGTGTTTCAAAAACCTGTAACTGATATATTACATCTGAGCAATTTTATAAATATTATAATAATATGAAATATTATATAATTATTATGAACATACATGAGATATTGCATCGTATGTTTCAGGAGCTGGCCATTTAACATAATCCGATAACAACTTTGTTAATACATTAGTGATTTCTCGAAATACAGTATTGTCTCCGTATGTGCTCGCTGGTCGGGACCGGCGTTGAGCTTCTATCGTGAACGGATTCCTAATTCCGAGTGTTCGTTTCTCGCTTCTTTCTGGCCGAAGGGGGGAGCGAGATGGAACGCTTTACGTGCGCGACGGGTATGAGCACTCACAAGGGGAGTCCACGGTGAGGTAGTCATCGATTTTGATGAGCCTTGGCACGATGGATCTATGTCGAAAATAAGTAAATACGTGTCCGAGCGTTTCTGCCATTTGGCCTTAATAACAGAGATAATTACATGTAAATTATTAAACATTTCATAGCGCCAATGGAAAACATAAGAGCCATAACCTTAATTTAAGAATATGCCGTGGAGCGTTCGGTAAGACGTCGACGTGGCGTTGCTGCGGTCGTGAGTTCGATTCCGCCTCTGTCTAGATATTTTTTTCACACTTTATTTTTTCCACACTGTATGAATAGTGAGAAAAAAAGGTAACGGTAGTAACGTTCACTAATTCTTTTAAATGTATAAATACAATTATTATTTTTTTTTTTTAACGTGGGGAAATCTTCAAAAGACACCCCTACACCTCCAGAGGGGAATCCCCCGAGGGCGCCAGGGTAGTGTGGGATTTTTACCCACTAAAACCCCACGGCCACCATCGCGCGATGGGGTACCACCGGAAACTTCGAATAAGACTACCGTTACCTTTTTTTCTCACTATTCATACAGTGTGGAAAAAATAAAGTGTGAAAAAATAAAGTATGAAAAAAATATCTAGACACAGGCGGAATCGAACTCACGACCGCAGCAACGCCACGTCGACGTCCTACCGAACGCTCCACGGTATATTCTTAAATTAAGGTTATGGCTTTTATGTTTTCCATTGGCGCTATGAAATGTTTAATAATTTACATGTAATTATCTCTGTTATTAAGGCCAAATGGCAGAAACGTTCGGACACGTATTTACTTATTTTCGACATAGATCCATCGTGCCAAGGCTCATCAAAATCGATGACTACCTCACCGTGGACTCCCCTTCTCAGATAGAATCGTGACTGCTCGACGCATGCGTGTGACGGTCAGATAGCCAGGCACGGCACGAGTCTTTTTTGCACCCTAGGCGAACTTGTCCAATTGAGCCCTTTATTATAATACATTCATTTGAGATTATTGATAACCTTACTCTGAATTTTTATTCGTAGTTTAAGCCAGTTGCAGTACAATTTGTAATATTTTATTTTAAAGTTTATTTTCAACAATACCAGCAATTGAAAGACCATTTTGCGCCTCTTGTCAACCTTGCGCCCTAGCAATTGCCTAATTTTGCAAAGTAAAGTCATAAATAATCTCAAATAAATGTATTATAATAAAGGGCGCAATTTGACAAATTCGCCTAGGGCGCAAAAAAGACTTGAGCCGGGCCTGCGTCAAGATTTTGCGAAGTGGTTCCCGTACTCAACGTAAGTGCTTGCGAGCATGGCGCACGCCCGTCGCGCACGCCCGTCGCGCACGCAAAGGACGGAGTGTCACGGCGCCCGAAAGACGGAGCGAGACAAAACATCAACGCGTCGTCTGTCTCGTACCGTCCTCGATCGCTTTCAGTGGCTCTCGCTCGCTCTCGTTCCATCTCGCTCTTGCCTTCGTCGGACAAGAGTGAGGCAGAAGTGGTGGGGATAGCGACAAGCCCGTATCGTGTGCACCAAACCGAGCACATATGGAGACAAAACTGTAGCGCGTGTCCTGTACTTTTTACAATTCCAAATCTGTCTCCGACAGATAAGAAGCTTTCGAGTTTTGCTAGCATCCATATAGTAAACATAATTTTTTTTCTTAAATCAATTGGAGTGTTTTATCCACCCAATATATTATTTCTAATTTTGTTGAGTAATATCTATAATTCAAAAATTTTATAATATCCAATAATATAGGTTATGTATTTCATTTTTGCATTTTAAAACTATCACTCACAAGGGAAGATCCCGAACCCGGAAATTCAAAAAATTCTGGAACTTTGTGGATATGTAGGGGATTTCCTCCTGATTACAACGCAATTTTTTTTGCTGCCCAAAATCACTCTAAGGGGGTGAAATTAACCCCTGAAAATTCGGGTATTTTCCGATTTTGTGTTATAACTCGCAAACCGTATGATATAGAAAAAAATCTCAAGACGAAAGTTACTTCTTTTAATTAGATCTATCAAATAGTAAAAGTTAAATCAATTGTTTAAACAATTAGAAAAAAGTTATAAATAAAAATATTAATATTGTTTTTTAAAATTCGTTGTTTCGCGTGAAATCTGAATTTGTGGTTTAAATAATTATGAAACAGCATAATCCATTTTTTTTTCATACAATTTCGACCTTTGTTGTATCGCTGATACGTGTTCCACAAAAATCGAAGAACTTTTCGATCCCATACGTTCTTCTAACGTTTATTAGGAAATAATACGCAACGCGTAGAAAAAAGTAGAACAATTCATATACTTTTGTCTCTAATTACACATGGGGCAAATATACCAGGTGGAAATAGAGGAGAAGGGAACTGTTAGATATAACTTAACCTTATTAGAACTTTTTTTTTTAACATAATTATTGGACTTTTCTCTTATTTGCTCACAAGACAGGCGAGATAACGCCGCCGTTTCAGTATAGTCAGATAACTTTGAAAACACTTGTGTGGTGTGATTATTATGAATTATTCTTCATGGTGATGAAACTCTTCATAAAAATGTTGGAAACATAGATATTGGTTACATCACGCACATCGTATGATAGCATAATTACCGCATATGGAGCAACGAGGTGGATGTATGAAATCTTGTTGTGAAAAAGTGAAATCTACTGGATTTTCAAACTGATTTGGTTTCTCAACAATATATCCACTTTTACACCACGCGTAAGCAAACACATCGTGATAATTTGGTGATGAAAGTTGATTATGAATAAGAGACTGTAATTTAATGAGATTATTCCGTGCATTTAGTTGAACATCGTAATTAAATAATAATACAAGGTCGGAAAATTTTCGTACAAAGTTTTTCCATATCCGGAAACCAACAGCCTTTGTTTTATATTCTAAAGTTACAATACCTCCTTCTTCTGGTACACACTGCTCTTCTTCGAACTCTATCGGTTCTAAAAGTTCTTCGCGTGTAGGTACATGTATATCATCCACAAATTCTACAGAATGTGGTCTAAATGATTCCAAAAATTCTAATGTAACTTCAGTTTCCATTGAAAATGATGTGTCTTCTTGCGATGTATTAAGCATATCTTTTATTATGTCATGTAACTCCATTTCTCTATTATTAACAGGCATCTCATTTTTGTTCTCAATTAGGAATGTTGTCATAAGTAAACGAATTACATTTTCAGGATGTATGGGAATCATTTTCAACACCACACGTTTGTTACACAGAAACAACGTATATACTGTTAACACCTGTACTTAAACTACAAATAAACTAGTATTTCTCATTGTTAATGAGTCTTTACTCTTCAAATGCCTTCGATACTACTGGCAATAATAACGAGTCGAAGCATTTATTACTTTTGCCGTCACGACACACCTATGTAACTGTTAATACCTATCTTATATATACACATATAGCATATGTGTATGTATCTTACTTTATGACGTCTGAAGAAAACATGTTTGGACAGTGAAATGTCTAATTAAAATTGATCGTCTTTATTTTCCTTGCAAATAATGTATCACCTAATAAGATACTAATATATGTATTCTCATTATTAATGCTCGAGAGAACAATAGACATGAGATAATACTTTGATGGAAAACAAAAGTAGGTATATATTCACATCACACAAGGGTTTTCAAAGTATTAAACGCCTGCATTGTCTCGCTTGTTTGGTGAGCAAAGAGAAAAGTTCGATAATTATGTTAAAAATAAAAAGTTCTAATAAGGATAAGTTATATTTAACAGTTCCCTTCTTCTCCTTTATTTCCACCTGATATATTTGCCCCGTGTGTAATTAAAGACAAAAGTATATAAATTATCTTACTTTCTTACTACGCGTCGCGTATTATTTCCTAATAAACGTTAGAAGAACATTGCTCGTTGTGCAGCTTAAGGCACGTTACAATGGGATCCAAAAGTTCTTCGATTGTCGAGGAGCACAGTTCCGCGCAGTTCTGTGCTGTTTCATAATTATTTAAACCACCAATTCAGATTTCACGCGAAACAACGAATTTTAAAAAACATTATTAAAATTTTTGTTTATAACTTTTTCTAATTGTTTAAACAATTGATTTAACTTTTACTATTTGATAGATCTAATTAAAAGAAGTATGTTTCGTCTTGAGATTTTTTTTCTATCTCTTACAGTTCGGGAGTTATAACACAAAATTGGAAAATACCCGAATTTTCAGGGGTTAATTTCACCCCCTTAAGCCGTGTCTTGACGTCGCGAGGAAGCAGCGCGAGGTGTGCCTCGCGCCTTGAAAAGTCTGGAGAGACCTTAGCTCGACTTGGTCCCTTTGCAAACCAACCTCGTGCTGCTCCCATAGCGAGGACAACACCCCGCAGTGCCTCACCGAATTTTATGGCTATCGACCCTCGAAGGGTTTGGAATATTATTAAGGAGTGAGAAATGTTCAGGATTTCAAATGTTTGCTTCTATTCTTCATCGTATCGAAGGGGAAGTGACGCCAATGGATTCCTGGCGTTCCGTCGATTAAAATCATACCAAATATCATGCAAATCGGACTACCTTGGCACAAGCTATTTGTATTTCTCATGTAAAAGTTGTCCGATTTACACGATATTTAGCATGGTTTTCATCGGAAAAGCGCAAGGAATCCATCGGCATCATTTCCACGAGCAGCACGAGGTTGCTTTTCAAAGGGACTAAGTCGAGCTAAGGTCTCTCCAGACTTTTCAAGGCGCGAGGCACGCCTCGGGCTGCTTCCTCGCGACGTCAAGACACGGCTTTAGAGTGATTTTGGGCAGCAAAAAAATTGCGTTGTAATCAGGAGGAAATCCCCTACATATCCGCAAAGTTTCAGAATTTTTTGAATTTCCGGATTCGGGATCTTCCCTTGTCAGTTAGAAAGTGTATACTGACTTCAAAACTTCGACGTGACATCCGAAAATGCTCTTTAAACAAATTATGTGAATATAAGGGAACTATATTTTCAAAATAGTTTTCGTTTTTTGCTCTAACTCCGCGTTTTGTTATTTCTAATAATTCATTATCTATAGGTTGACCTAAATCATCTACTATTATTCTTATTAAATTTAAATCTAACTCATCGACGATAGCAATTAATAATAATAATAATAATGCTGGATCCATTATTTTTGTATTGCCATTAGATATACATACAGTGTAGATGGTGTAGACATAAGAATTGTCGTTCAGCAGACACTGATCACTGATCACTGCTGACCTTACAACGGTTGTCTCAACGGTTGAGTCTCCTGAACGCAGCCAATAACAGCCATACGGCTACGTTCAGGCGGAGCCCAGCAGCATTCCCGTAACCACACTTTACCTTTCGGGGGCCATGTAACTCCAACTGACAAATCCACAAATCCGTCAGATGGTGCTGGCTGATTGCTCATGTGGGGCTAAGCTTGAGGAGTTCGGCTGTACCTCTCGTTGGCAGGCCCACTGCTGCCTGATCGTCCGTATGAGGCGTAGGAATAAATAAATGTGACTCACGTGGTAACAAAAACAAATATCTGTACTTTCGTAAATGCTCTACTCGAGCGCAGGTACAACAATGATGGATTTTTCCTCTGCCGCACGCAGGCGGCTTCTCGCTTCGCTCCCCGACTCCTCGGCTGGGACGCGCCAGTGGCGCCGCTCCCCACATACTCCCCCCCGAATGACAACGAATACGTGGGTAGGTCTAAATCACAGTTACAATTCAGGTATTTGCCTACAGACTAAGCTTAAGACTATTCTTTGGCGTTGTTGCTTATGTTTACGCTTGGGTACTCTGGGCGAACATGACCTTTTTCCGCGCGTACGTCCTAAGCGCAGGACGCGGATTGTCGGTGGACGGAGAGTTGTCCGGTGTCACACTTCCGGAACTTTCCAGAAGAAAGTACGCGGGCTTCAAGTTCTCCGTTGAGACGTCTCGTGGAGATCCGTTAACATCTATTTTGTAAACCCAATCGGACACGCGTTCGAGAACTCTATGCGGGCCTGTGTATGGTCGCTCGAGAGACTTTTTAACGCCCCCGACGCGCAGGAAAACGTGAGAGCACGAGTGTAAATCTCTAAAGAAAAAGGTGCGCTTTTTATGCTTATGTTCTACGGGCACCGGTTTCACCCGCCGCATGTGCTCGCGAAAATCTTTGAGAAAAACCTGCGGATCGGGAGTAAAGTCATCCGGGAGAACGAACTCGTCGGGGACGCGTAACGCGATGCCGTACAAATACTCCGCCGGCGACGCGCTCGCATCCGCGCGGACGTGTGTACGCAGTCCGAGCATTACAGTAGGCAACACTTGTACCCAACCCCGTTCAGCGTGACATATAATTGCGGCTTTGAAGGCCCGTTGCCACCGCTCGATCATGCCGTTCGCGGCAGGGTGGTAGGCGGTGGTGCGGATTCGCTCGCATCCTATAAGTTTAAGGAGCGCCGAAAAAAGTTGCGATTCAAATTAGGTACCCTGGTCCGTCGTGAGTACCCTCGGGGTTCCGTAACGGGCGACCCAATTGTCGAAGAATGCCCTTGCGATCGTTCTGGCCTCGATGTCCCTCACTGGAATGGCCTCTGGCCATCGCGAGAACCTATCTATAAAGGTTACGCAGTATTTAAACCCTTGACACTCGTATAACGGGCCGACTATATCCATATGGATGTGTGCGAAACGTCCGTCAGGCGCGACGAACTGCGCGGGAGCAAGGCTCACGTGCCGGGAAACCTTTGATTGCTGGCAGTCTAGACAGTTTTTGCACCAAGCAGCTATGTCGCGGTGCATGTTCGGCCAAACATAACGTTGGCGCACTATTCTGTCGGTCACTTTTGCGCCCGGGTGCGCTGCATCGTGGAACATATGAAACACGCGCTCACGCAGGGATTTCGGAATGTAAGGTCGTATCGACTCGCCCGTCATTTCGCATTGTAGTATTGTATGGGTCGGGCCCCATTGGATTTTTTTTCAACCGCGCTGCGAACTCTGGGAATTCGCTAATGTTTTTTAGCTCCTCGTCATCCTCCTGTTGAGCCGCGAGCTCGTTCAGTTCGATCTCTGCCGGCAAGCGCAGGGAATCGATCCGGGAGAGCGGATCGACAACTACGTTGTCGCCGCCCGGGACGTGCTCTATTTTCGTGGTGAATTGAGATAAAAATGATAATTGCCGTGACTGGCGAGGCGATGCCTTCTACGGGCGCTGCATGAACGCATATATAAAGGGCTTATGGTCGGTCACAATCTCGAACTCGCGGCCCTCCAGCATATGCCGGAAATATTTCACGGCAGTAGTAAGGCTAGGGGAATTCTAACTCAAATTTGAGTTTCAAGGTCGTGATAAGAATTTTCTCCGACCTTGAAACTCAAATTTGAGTTTCAAAAGTCGGCGGAAAATTCCTGCGGGCGGGCGGCGCGCGGCCGGGCGGCGGATGACGTCATACAGATGGCGAAGTGGTGGGGGTAATGGCGAAGTGGTGGGGGTATAGCGCGAGAGCAGAAGATATCGAATCAATCGATACCGAATCAATACCGAACCGCATCGAGGAGGAACCGCGGGTGAATTGCTGCTACTCTGGAGCGTGGTACCAACCACAGTCGGTAAGGAAGGAAATATTAATTTAAGATATTAAGAATAATCGAGAAACTGAATCTCGGGCGACGGGGCTCGAACCCAAGACCTCCGCGTTACGAGTCAGCCGCCTAACCAACTCCCCCAACGCCTACTCTCTAACATTAGTCTTTAATGAATGGTACATATACCGAGCGTCACCAAGCATAATCCATTATTTTTTTATCGGATGATGTCGGGCAATGTCGGGAAAGATCGGCGTTTTTACGCACCGCGTCTTCGGAGGAGGGAAAGAGAGAGCATTATTTTAAAGTTAAATTCGAGGGAGGGAAAGAGACAGCACTACTTAGGATCACAATCGCATGCATTCTATAGATAACAAGTTTTTAAAGCGCCGCAGCGTATCGCGCGATTACATGTAACTTGAGTCCGACCCTCAAGGATAAAAGTCTGGACACGTGTTGAATGTAATATAATACCTGTGGAAATGTCGAATCTTAGAATTCTGCGGTGTCAGCAGAAACTGCGTCGGATGATTTTGCGCGCTATTTCGCCATACGTGTGAATCATAGAAAGAATTATGCTGTATCGGCAGAAACTGCACAGAACCATGTTGGGACGGATCGTCGTTTTTGCATGCTGTGCATTCGAGGGAGGGGGTACGCCAAAAGAGTTAGACAGAGATAGCAAATCGTGGTGAGGATATAAAAGCGCGCTCCAAACTGTCCAAAGCCTCAAATCGTTACAACGTGTTGCGCGGAAAAAGACATTGCATTTACATTCCATTTACAATCATGGAGTTCGCGCAAGTAGAAAGCCAATTGTTGGATCAATCTGCACGATTGATTTCACGCGAAGAATTCATCGCGTGGGAAGAACGGTGCAACGAGTGTGTCGAATCGTTCGAAGAACATAGTCCAGTGAAACGTCCTCGATTATCGATCGGTGTTCGACAATCGCTGATTGCTCGAATCGCGCGGCTCGAGGGATTGAAACATACGTTGCGTGGACGTTTCGTGCGCGAAGGTGCCGGACATTCGAGCACAGGACTTTTGTGGCGCGAAATAGACACGGCGTTCGATAGCCGCGTATTAACTGGTGCCGTGCTCAATTCGAATTACATCGAACCTCGCAACTTTCTCCAAGATGCGGTGACCATTGCGTTGGAGCACGTGCGGGGCGCTTTGAGGAAACGTCGAAACCTCAAAGTGAACACCATATTCAACGGTGAATTTGTGGCGGGCGATAAACATGCTTGCAAAAGCATCAACACCCGAAACTGTGAACTCTTCGACACATCCGATCTGCAGGAGTGGTATCAGCGATGCGTCGTCGAACCCACCCTGGCATCGTTGGAAGAGTTCCAGGAACGCGACAGCGGATGGGCATTGACGAGAATTCTCAACCTAACCGTCAATGTCAACACGTATAATCCACTATGCGCGGGGTGTCAGTTTAAGTTGCCGCGGGAAATATTGCAGAAGAAAGCGACTATTAGCGTACGATCCGAGGACAATGCGTGTTTCGCATGGGCAGTGGTCGCCGCTCTTCATCCTGCGAAAAGAAATACCGTGCGCCCAAGTTTATACCCGCCTTATACATTGGTGCTAAATCTCCAGGGCATTGAATTTCCAATGTCTCTAACACAAATTGGGAAGTTCGAGCGGCAGAATGCCATCTCCGTCAACGTGTACACCTTCGAGGCGTAGAAGACGAAGGCGGTCTTTCGATTGCGTCTCACCAGCCACAAGAGGGATCGGCACGTCAACCTGCTCTACATACCGAATGATGGAGATGTAGGGCACTTTGTGCTGATTAAGAACTTGTCCCGGCTGGTGGGCATGCAGCTGAGCAGGCACAAGGCAAAGAAATTCGTCTGCTATCGGTACGTATATATACTTACGAAATGCTGAAATGTCTCGCGAAACAAATTAAATAATACATATTTGGGGTTTACAGATGCATGCACTATTTCGGATCTGCCGAAAAGTTGGAGCTTCATTCGCTGGACTGTGGGCAAATGAACGACTGTGCCATCCTGCTGCCCAGCGAAGACAACAATTGAAGCAGTCAGCGCAATAACGGACCAACCCACATTTTTTGCGAAATTGAGTTAGTATCTGTAATGTATTCTAATAGACTCTACTAATCATATAAAATAGAAAGAATTAAGTTTTTTTCAATTTAAAAACATATGGCATAACAAAATCACTTCTTGCATTGAATTTTTGTGGTGACATCTGTATGCAACAATGGACTAAACTTGGTTGGTCCGTTGTTGTTCTATGAAAGAATGAATGTGAAGTTGGTTGCGAAGTCGACGAGGTTATGTTTATTCTCGTGTATTCTCACGTGTAGTCTCATGTACGCTGTCAGGAAAGTGTTGAACTGTTACCTGTTTCTTCAACATGTCTAGTAATTATCAGAAACCATAAATAAAGGAAATACTAGGTAATATTTCAGTTACTAATGTCATTAAATAGCACTTTACAAATTTTGCAGAAGTGTTTTATATAAATGAGTGTGATGCAACGAGTTCAGTCCTCCAAACAATGGAGAATAATATCACAAACAAAGAAAATATAGATGTGAATATAGATAAGGACAATGGATTGCCTGTAGACAGCCCACAGCCCACAGCCTCTTTATCAGAAATAAACTGCATAATCAAAGGAAAGAAACGTATTAAGAACCAGCAGAATTGGATACGTAATATAAGAAAACAGAAACGTCTAGCTGGCCAGGAATATATTAATTGTAATGGAAAGCTTGTACCTAAGAAAGAATTAAAAACTATAAAAACGTGCCGCTGTTTTAATAAGTGTCACATAAAAATACCTGAGGAACGGCAAACTCAAATATTTGATCAATTCTATAAGCTAGAAAGTTATAAGTTACAGACATCATTTCTATTTGCATTGATTACAGTTGTTAACAAGTATCGAACGTATACCTTATGTTCGGAAAGAGAAAAAGAACAAACTAGACTGTATCATTTATTTGATTCAAATGGGTCTGAAGTAAAAGTATGCAAAAGGTTTTTCCAGAATACATTGTCAGTATCAGCTGGAAGAATTGACAGACTTTTGAAACATAAGAAACTATACGGTACTCCACCGTGTGATAAGAGAGGAAAACTTCCATCTGTTAACAAAACGTCTTCAGACAAAATCAATGAAGTAAAAGCATTTATTGAAAAATTTCCTTCTTATGAGAGTCACTATGCTCTTCATAAATCTAGGCATAGGAAGTATTTGTCACCAGATTTAAATATTAGTAAGATGTATTCCCTTTATTGTAATGAAGCAACAAATCCTGTTTCACAGTTTATATTTCAAAAAGTGTTCAATGAAGAGTTTAATCTATCTTTTCATCCACCTATATCAGATTCTTGCAGAAAATGCGACTCATTTAAAGTTAAAATCGATGCTTCAGAAAATGAAAATGAAAAAGTACAGTTGATTGGTGAAAGAGATATTCATCTTAGAAAAGCTGAGAGTGCACGTCAAGGGTTAAAAGATGATGCTGCACTTGCAAAAGCAGATTCTAATATTAATATGACTACTATAACGTTTGATTTGATGAAAACATTGCCTACACCTGTTTTATCAACAGGTATTTATTATTATAAACGACAGTTGTGGACCTATTGCTTGGGGATTCATAATTTAGGAACTGAAGATGTGTATATGTTTGTATGGAATGAGTCGATTGCTCCACGCGGACCACAAGAGATTGGCTCATGCCTATTATACTTCATAAAAAATTTTGTTTCAACCTCTAAACTTATAATGTATTCAGATCAATGTGGAGGTCAAAACCGAAATATAAAATTCTCCACTTTGTGTCAATATATTACTCACAATTCTGATTACACGGTAAATGAAATTGACCATAAATTCTTAGTTAGTGGTCATTCTTATTTACCGTATGACCAGGATTTTGGTTTGATAGAAAAACAAAAGAAGTTATTTTCAAACATCTTTATACCAGAACACTGGAATGATGTGATTATGGCAGCTCGAAAAAAAACCATTTAAAATAATTTCCATGAATAAAAATAATATATTTTCAACAAAAAAACTGGAAATGAATATTACTAACAGCAAAATTGCTCTAGATAAATAAAAAATGGAGTGGTTAAAAATTCAATGGTTGCATTTCAGAAAGGATGAACCATTTAAAATTTATTATAAATATTCAAACAGCACAGAATATTGATATTAAGAAAAGAACCTCCACATTGATTACAAAATTAGATTTGCTCTATCCTCATGGAAATAATATTAATGGATTAAAAAAAAAGACTTGCTAGTTTTGCTTGAACACATACCACCCATTTATCATGATTATTATAAAAATTTAAAAACACCTAATTCAACTCAAGTTGACACTATACCCGTACTAGATTCTTGTAGCGACGAAGATGATGTTTAATAATACTAAAATTTTATGTTATAAACTTATAAATATTGAAAATATTAATAAACGTTAATAAACTTTTTCGCCAAGTCTAAATTTTAATTCCTTATCCCGACATAAAAATAGATTTCATAATGGACTATTCTATAAAGATGTCAAACAGCGCAATGCAACAACGGACTAACCCACATAAAAATATTACTTATTAACATTAAACGGAAAATCAATTATGCCTTCATTCGGAAGCATTTCCATTAGTCTCAGAAGCTAAAAATTATAACTATACTAGTAATAATACCTGCAAAATAAAATGTTGTTGAAACGCTACTTTTTAGATCGCCTATTTCTCCGTTTACCGTGCATGTGGGTTGGTCCGTTATTGCGCTGACTGCCTCAATTTGCTCAGCTTCAACAACCGCGATAGGAAGGAGCGACTCCCATTCATGGTATATGCAGATCTGGAGTGCTTCATCGTAAAAACTGAGGACAACCGAGTGGGTGATAATAAATTATATATGTATCAGCATCACAATGTACATAGTATAGCCTATTATATGCATTGTTCGTACGATGCATCGCTATCGACGTATCGATGTCGCCGTGACGCGGATTGTGTTTCATGGTTCGTCGATGAACTAAAAAATTTTGCGAATTTTGCTAAACCCATCCTGGCCAGTAATGTTCCCATGCTTGATTTAACCACCGAACAGTTGATGGCATTTCGCGATGCAATACACTGTCATAATTGTGGAGAGCCATTCAAGGCTGACGATGTACGAGCTCACGATCATTGCCATCCATCCGGTCGCTTTAGAGGCCCAGCACATTCGGAGTGTAATTTAAATTATAAAAATGCGTTTTACATCCCCATAGTTTTCCATAATTTATCCGGCTACGATTCACATTTCATTATCGAGAAAATAGCTACCGCTTTCGAAGGCAGCGTTGACGTATTGCCTATAACTAAAGAAAAGTATATTTCATTCACAAAAAATGTCGAAGATACGGCTAACTCAGACTCGCGAAATTATATTAAATTACGATTCATCGATTCGTACAAATTTCTAAATACCAGTCTCGACAAATTAGCATCTTTTCTTAATATAGATCAACTAAAAATTTTACGATCTAAATTTGAAACATTATCCGCCGAAGATTTCAATTTATTGACGCGGAAGGGAGTCTTTCCGTATGAATATCTTGATTGCGCGAACAAGCTGCAGGACCCATGCTTACCGCCGCGCGAGTCATTCTACAGTTCGTTAACGGGTGAGACTGTATCCGAGAGCGATTACGCGCACGCCGAGACAGTCTGGCAGCGTTTCGGGATTAGAACCTTGGGCGAATACAGCGATTTGTATTTGAAAACAGATGTCTTGTTATTGGCAGATATTTTTGAAAATTTTCGCGAAAGTTGTATCAAGAGTTACGGATTAGATTCAGCGCATTATTATACTCTACCCGGTTTCACCTGGGATGCCATGCTAAAACATACCAAAATTACGTTCGAATTGCTCACCGACGTCGATATGGTTATGTTTATCGAACGCGGTATACGCGGGGGTTTAAGTCAATGTTCCGGAAGATACGCACATGCCAATAACAAGTACATGCCATCTTACGACGCATCGGAAGAGTCATCGTACTTGATGTACTTTGACGTGAACAATTTGTATGGATGGGCAATGTGTCAACCCCTGCCACACGCCAAATTTCAATGGGTCGAAGATGTTGCAAGTTTTAACGTGTCTTCGATCCCGGTCGATTCGCCCACGGGGTACATTCTCGAGGTAGATCTGGAATATCCGCAACGTCTGCACGACGCTCACGCCGATCTACCGTTCTGCCCGACGCGTGCCAAACCACCTGGCAGCAGGCAGGACAAGTTACTCGCGACGGTATACGATAAGCAGCGTTACGTTATTCATTATCGCAACCTGCAGCAGTGCACGCGTCACGGTCTTCGTATTACAAAGATACACCGCGTGCTTCAATTCGCTCAATCCCCCTGGCTCCGCGATTACATCAAACTCAATACACGGTTTAGAACAAGCGCGACAAACGACTTTGAAAAAAATTTGTACAAATTGATGAACAACGCGGTATTTGGTAAAACTATGGCAAAAGTACGAAATCATGTGGATGTAAAACTTTTGACACATTGCGAGGGGCGATATGGCGCGGAGGCAATGATCGCGAAACCGAATTTCCACAGCAGAAGTGTTTTTTCGGAAAATTTAATAGCTGTTGAATTGCGAAAACTCGAGGTGAAACTCAACAAACCGATATACATGGGTATGTGCATTCTGGACTTATCAAAAATTTGTTTGTACGAATTTCATCACGAGTACATGTCTTTCCTGCACGGGCAAAATTGTAAAATTCTATACACAGACACAGACAGCGTCATTTATCACATTTGATGCGACGATATCTACGAGTCCATGAAACGCAATATCGATAGATTCGACACAAGCGATTATCCCATCGGCAATGCATATAATATGCCGCGCGTAAATAAGAAGGTTCCAGGGCTGATGAAGGACGAACAAGTCGTCGTACGACGACAAGCGGCATATCGTACCCGATTCGACCGACACTCTGCCCTGGGAACATTACAAAATTCCATTTTAAAATTCCGTTGTAAAAAAAAATCGATGTAAAATAGAAATTATTGTATTTATTAACTCCTTCATATAAATGGTTGAATTATTGTTTAAAAAAATTGTTCACACATGTATATATCATTGTATTTTTATTGATTCATATATTATTATGTTACAATACATTATTTTTATTTATCCAAGAATTGTGTGATTTATCAAATCCCAACCACTTGACGTATACCTTATCCCCCTTCCTACGCAACACTTTTTCCACTAGATACACATCAGGATCGGTGACGCGTTGCAGCTCGTGTTCATAGAATCCTCCGGCAACAGGTTTTCCACAGGAATCGAGGAGCAGATACGTCGCGGGATTAGTTGCCTGTACTTTGGCTATCTTGAACACCTCCGTTGTCCAATTCGGCGTATAGCCTTTATCGAAGATGGTTTTAAATTTGCTCACACGCACAAACTCGCCAAACTTGAATCTCGCCGGAGCAGCGATCTTTATGTTGCTGTATAAGGTGGCTAGCAGCTTGTTGGCGATCGCAGGGGTAACATCGCACGGACGCATTCTGATGGTTCTATGTTTTCGCGCGTTATACTCTGCGAGAAGACGCGATAGGGAATCGACCCATCTGTAGGTACCATTGAGCGTAAACATTTTCCACATATTGTTCTTCAAAGTTCGATTGAAACGTTCTACGACGGAGGCCTTCATCACCGAATACGTCGAATAATGATTAATGTCATGCTTTGACAAGAGTTTCTGCACATCGGCGTTGTAAAATTCTTTTCCTTGATCGGTTTGCAAATTTTTCGGATATCGATCTCTAAATATCTTTGCAAACGCTTTGGTCACCTCAGCACCACTTTTAGTCTAGAGCGGCACCGCCCATGCATACTTGCTCAACACATCGATGACGGTGAGTATGTAGTGGTGACCTTGGTTGAATCGCGAGTATGGACGTATTTCTACAACGTCAGCTTGCCACAGATCGTCATATCCATGCACTATGACGCGCCTGCGTGGGAAATGTCTTCGAGCTGGAGCATGCAATTCCTCAACAAGTTGCCGCTTCTTGGGGCCATGGTTTTCTTTACTTTTGGATTTCGATAATGGTTGCATGTTTGATCGCAGAGGTGTCATTGACACGAATGATGTGATAATTATCATGTATGTGCATTATGTGCTCCCCATCGGTCCGAGGAAATTCTGGACAAGTTCAAGCGTCTCGCATGATTCTCCTTCGCAGCGCTGCTCCGGGATTCAATTTGACGCCTGCGATATCTTTTTAACGCTGTTTTGCAACGTCAGCATATCTCTCTGAAACACGACCAGCTTCCTCTCTAATTCTTCCTGCTGCTCTCTCAAAAGTTTTATCTTGCGTGATTTTGCATCAAAGTCGGCACCGTCCACACAAAGAGCGTTATCTCACATATAATTTCGAAGCATGCCGCTCCATTTGTAATAGTCCATTCAAGCTGCTCCACTCTTCTCGAGCGATACTCCAAATTTGTTGATCGGCATCTGGATGCATACAGTGCAAATCATCGACGTGCGGTTTAATTTATAATCAGGCCTACCTCGCGGAGTTCGTCGATAATCGATAGACTTTCAGGATCATGAGAGTTGTTACCCGCCTGACGCGACGCTTCGCCTCCAGCAAACGCAATCGATCCACCAGCTCGTTGGGATCATCCCAATGCACGTAATCGATCTTGTTATCGTTTACCATCATCGCTAGCGGTGTCCTTAGACCTTTCCCTGCCCTACTAGCCGATACACGGGGGAGTAGAGGTGCAATTACATGTTTGTACTTGTATCCCTTGTTTCCCAATATGAGGTATTTAGCGTTATGACCGCGTCTGTGGGCATTCGTCGTCAGCAGTATACTTTTGTATTTTTGTTTGTCGGCATCGGTGTACAGGGCATCGTCGGGAATTCTCTTGAAAATCAGTTCGTAAAAGCCGGACGTTCCTCCGTATCTTACACCATCAATGATTATATTATCATCCTTGTCTATATCGAAAGCCTTATCTCCAAGCATCGTTCCACTATTGCCAAAGTATACACCATACACATAGTCCATTGTTGTATCCCTATCACCACTTAGGATTGCGCCCATGTATTTTTGCCCCAGCGGGCCGAAATGGCTGCGAAACGTTTCTTGTCCCTCGGATGTTTGGAGTTGATGTCTAATAGATGTTGCAAACGACTCATCGGGACTAGTTTCGAAAACGTTGTCATCAATGGTTGTGAGCGATTGTATACCGGTATTTATTGGTGTGGGAGGAACGGGGGAATCGTTTGACGTGGCATTCTGTCGTTTCTGCTTCGATTGAACTGGTGTGGAGGTTATGGGTGAATATTCCGATGACATGTGTGGTTTCCTCTTTGTCTTGCGCGATGTATCCCTTTCGGCTGAATTTTTGTTTTAGGCGTTAATGTTTCATTCCCTTCAGCGTCTGTGCTCATCGACGGTGATGCGTCAGCTTCTGCCGCTGTGGTATTTTCCACGATATGTTTCAAGTGTTCGACGACAGGTTTAAAGTATCTCTCCAACGCGATATCTTCCTCCATCTTGCCAGTCTTCAAAGCCTGATGTTTCTTGCGAATGGCTTCGCTGGGTTTGACAATTTCCTTCGCTATTCCCTCGCGATCCTTAATCTCCAGACCATCGATATCAATCATCGTTTTACTGCAGACGTTGCTTTCCCACCGACGCGTTGACGACAATTGACCATCTCACGGTATGGCAAACTCATTAAATCCCTTTCTATAACGTCCATCGGACATCGCGCTATCCTGGTCTATTACCGCGAAACCATACTCCCGTTGCCAACAATTACGACACAAAGCGCAGAAATCCTCGTAAGACATATCAGTGTTTACATGATCGTTGTACACATGTTTCAAGTTGGTACCATCCTGCTTAAACAGAATCAGCAGATTCGCATTGTCGCGTATAAGATGTTTGGGAATTTTTGCATACGTCTGACAGAGATAGAAGCAGTCAACGTTCGAGTGGCGCCCCATGGCAAAGTATTCTCGTATCGTATCTTGCTTGTCGCATGCCACGTCATCAAAGATAAAAATTGAATTCGGGAGCGATTCGCTCGGTGAGATGACGTCGCTGTTATTTGAAAACGTAAAGTAGCCAATTTCATCTATTGGAGTCAATAAATTCTCCAAATACTGATATTTCGGCTGTTGCAACGACTTGGAATACACGTACACGTTCTCGAAGCGGACGCCGTGTGGACTTTCCAACAAGCTCACCAACACGTTGGTCTTTCCACAATTTGATGGGCCGCAAATGAGACAGCGTATAGTGTTTGGTAGCATGCTACCATGTTTGCGTCTTGTTTTCGAGGACATCATTTGCGATTTATCGTCAATATTTGTTACGCGTATCGTCACAGGTTGTCGCACGATTCGCATCCTCTCCGCGAACTGCGAAAAATGATTTTGATACGTCGAAGCGGTGACGCGCCCTATTTATAGGTCCACGCTGAAGCAAAACAGCTCAGTATTCAAAATGCTTCTGATTCTGTCGGATAATTGTGATATTCGAGACTTAACCTCTGAACAGTTGAAATATATACCAATGATTATTCTACTGCGAGAGTTTGGCAGACACATTGATCAGTTGTGGGACAGACTCCCCGAGCATATAAAAGCCGATTCTGAGGTTCAGCAGTATCGTCGGTGTTTGAAACATTATAATCGCCCTTGGCAACGAACGCATATCGACAGTCCAGCACCATTGATTAAAAACTGTGGCGAATGTCGCCAACGAGAGTAAAGAAAGGTTGTGGTTTGTTAAATCGGGCGATAAATGCGCTACCTATCGAATTACATATCCCGGGATACCTGTTTTACGGCCCAGGAACACATCTAGCAAAACGATTGGCTAGAGGTGATCAAGGCATCGATCCGTTGGACGCAGCGTATCGAGAACACAATATTGCGTATTCGCGCAGCAACAACCTCGGCGAAAGGCACGCGGCTGATAACGTACTCGCTGACAAAGCGTGAAAACGCATCGTTGCGCGTGACTCGACTCTATGTGAAAGAGGTGCTGCTACAGCTGTTTGGGCAGCTATGAAGGCCAAGACGAAAATCGGAATGGGGATGAAAACAAAAACTCGCAAAACGACTCCAAAGTTCTCCCGCTGCTAGGTGTTCTCGGATCATTAGCTGGTGGAGCGGCGGGGATCGCTAAGGCGGTAAACGACAATAAGGCGGCGCAACATCAGCTGCAGGAAATGCAACGGCATAATCGCTCCATGGAAGGTCGTGGTCTTTATCTCGCACCATACAAGCGCGGACAGGGAATATCAAAACGAAAAAACAAACACCGAAAAGAAAATAAAAATGCCTGTCGGCGTAACTACCGACGCGCAATTGGAGGAGTTGGCAAAACGTATGCGTATTCCATTCTTTAGAGGTGTTTTCATGCGCAATGCACTACCTGTCGGAGGAGTACGTCGAAACCAGAGCGGTATCGTAAATTTGGACAATGTCGAGGGGCCGGGGACTCATTGGGTGGCGTATGCGAAGAGAGGGTGTCGAGCTATATATTTCGACAGTTTTGGGAATCTTCGACCGCCTAAGGAATTGGTACAATATCTGGATAAAGATGCTGTGAAAATCGAATACAATCGACTGGCTTATCCGAAGTACGAACAGAGCAATTGTGGACAACTATGTCTACGCTTTCTACAAACGATTGGCACCAAATTTAAGGATTGACTTCCCACCACTCTGATTCAGTACTAGTTGAGTCGTACAGCTCGGAATATGTCGTTAACATTCACTCTAACAGGCAAGAGTAGCACCCTCGCGGTGTGCTACTTTCGACCCATAGATTTGAGCGCCGATGATTATGAGCTTGGTCTAACAACCTTTGAAACTTATCATACAATACCGAACATCGACTCGAGCAACGATAAATTCTACTTCACCCCAAACTATGACATCATCAGCAGCGTCAACACCACTTCTGAATACATTATTATTCCACACGGCTCCTACGAACTAGACGCCATTGCCAAGTATTTGAAGCAGCGATTACTCGAGCGGTATCCTCAAAGTCTCGGCGGCATCGATGGCGATGACAACGATGTGTATCCAATAGTGTTGCACCTTAACAACTACACCATGAAAAGCGGGCTGTACTGCTCGTTCGCCGTAGACTTTACGAAACCTAATAACATTGGATCGCTACTGGGATTCTCGACGAATCGGGAATTAGAACCTGGACGGTGGTATGAATCGAACGATTCAATTAATATCATGAACGTGAACATTATTTGCATAGAATGCAGCGTGACCGCTGGCGCGTACAACAATGGGAAGCGCGTACATACGATACATGAATATTCTCCGAGAGTCCCGCCAGGATATAAGATATCGGAAACGCCTGCACAGATCATTTACCTTCCAATCACCGCACGGGTCATTACGGATCTAATGATACGCGTTGTGGATCAAGACGGACGGTTGCTCGTTTTTCGAGGTGAAGAGATTACCATCAGATTGCACGTACGACGGCGACGACGATAATACATGTGGCGTGACCGAAAGAGATGCTTGTGTTGAACGACTCCAGAAACTCGTTTCTTCCAAGTGAAATTGTTTGCAACAACAACAACAGCCCTGATTACACTAAAAAGAAAAGGCTTAGTCCTGCGAACATTGCATTTTTGAAATCACTGGGATTCCTTGTGCGCATTTAAGTTGAAAAAAATGGTGGACATTCTAAGCATTGGAGGGAAGCCGCCGTTTGATGATCGCATCGTCAAGCTCGAGACTCACACATACAACCCATACGTCAACACGACGTTTGGATACAGCGATGAGATAAGAATACCCATACAGCAGCAGGATTTATATACATTACCGTGCGAAAGTTTCCTCTATGTGCAGGGGAAATTGAAGATAAATAAGCCAAGCGATACATTAACGGTGACGTTGGGAAATAATTGCGTGGCGTTCTTATTTGATGAGTTTCGATACGAGCTGAATGGCGTGGATATTGATCGCAATAGAAACGTTGGATTAACTAGCACGCTTAAAAAGTATGTATCGCTGACATCTGGTGAAGACAAAAATATGGAGAATGCCGGATGGGGCTTGAAACGACGCAATGGGCTAATAGTGAAAAATCATTTCAATTTTTGCATCCCACTTAAATATTTGCTGGGATTTTGCGAGGACTACAAACGCATGATTATTAATGCGCGTCACGAATTGATTTTAATACGATCGCGCAACGATAACAATTCTCTAATAGGATCGCCGATGTTGGAACCAGAAATTGAATTACTTAAAGTGCAATGGCGGATGCCTCATGTGACGTTAAATGACGTTAATAAGCTATCGTTGCTACATGCTTTGGAAAGTGGAAAAAACCTGAGCATTTGTTTTCACTCGTGGGATCTGTACAAGTATCCTCTCTTACAGAGCACGACGAAGCATTCGTGGGCCGTGAAGGCATCTGCACAGCTGGAGAAGGCGCGAGTTATTATCGTTGTTCTACAGACTGATCGTAAGAATGTGATGAGCGAAGATGTTACTAACAAGGAAACATATCGAACCCGAAAATTCTGATTTTAATGAAACTCCGTACGATTATCGAACATGTCGGAATATGTAAGAAACGATTTTTTTTCTGCGGAAAAACACTCTGAGGGGGTGAAATCGGCCCCCAAATTTTCAGCGATTTTTCGTTTTTCGAGTATAATTTTGTAACGATGCGAGGTAGAAGAAAACCGTTAATGGACAAAATGTTCAGTGTTTGATGCCGTATAACGCGCTGCAAAAGAAATTTTTGTACGTCCAACAATTTATAAATAAATTAAAATTTTCGTTATTTTACATATAATTTCTAACCGTGAGGGTTGGGGACGACCTTTTTCCGTGTAAAAGTTGTAATTCGCAATGGTTTACTAAAATGTAAAAGGAAAAAATTTTGGTTCATTTGTTTATTTGTTTACAAAAATTTTCCACCTTTGTCCATATTACTACCATCTGCCACTTGACAATCGAGGATTTCGATGAAACTTGGTATACAAGCACACCATTTGGAACTATTCGACAAGTATTTGTCTTTATTGGCGGAAATTCATGTTTACAGGGTGAAACTACTCCCTCAAGGTTTAGGGGTGGGAACCTTCTAAAGCGTATAACCGAAAAAGTAGTAGACATAGAAAGAAATGTTAAATACAAAAATTACTTGAATTTTTATGAGGAATAATATAATTCACAGTTAATAAATGAAATTTGAATTGCTATTTGTTAATTCCCAAAACAATTTAATTGTGCCTAACACTGCTCGTAAATAGTATTGTATTTGATTCTTTCTTACCTTGGTCAATTTGTGTACAATGTCTGTCACGAGTGAAAACATGCGACTCACAAATGCAACTTATCGTTCTCGACCACGACGTTTTATTTACAACACCGGCCACCGTAATCGTGACCTTCTGCCCTCCAACAGATCGTATACGTGCATAACAATTCTATTTACATCGCTGTGTGGGCAACCGTGTTTACGATTGTTGTGACCAGACAAATTTAAAATAGAAAAGCCAATCTACGCAGCGATTTAAAAATAATTGTTATGTCGATAAAAAAAGCCGTGGAAAAACAGCGATTACGTTGGCCGATGTTGTATATAAAACGCAATGATCCAGAATGAAAATTCGCATTTGTGAGTCGATTGTCAAGGTACGTGCATAGTTCTCATCACATTACGATACGTAAGTCATTACAGCACTAGTGTAAGACCTGTACTGTTCGATAGTCATCCTAGTCTTTCGATTCTCACATTTGTTAAAGGTGCACATTTGTAAGAATGGCGCGAATAAATCCTGCTCGTGTTATCCAGTTGCTCATGATAACATTCGACGTAGCGAATATAAATCGACCGGATGCGAACCAACAAGAGGTGGAACTGCACGATATTGTAGCAGATATTATACGAAGAAGTGTCGAGGACACATCTTTTACCATGGAAACAGACACGACGTTGGAATTCCTTCAACCATTTCGACTACATTCAGAAGACTTCGTTGATGAAGAGGCACTATCACCAGAAGACTTACTTGAGGTATTAGAGTCAACGCAAGATGAAGAACAAGCCTGCGTTCCAGAAGAAGGTGGGCTCGTGGACTTGGAATACAAACAAAACGCAGTCGATTATTGGAACGGTGGTAAGAAAAAGCGTCTGTCACTTGAGAGCGTTAGACAAATGTTCAGAAAAGTAAAATCGGTGTCACAGTTATACAGGTGGGAGCAGTCTTTAGAAAAGGGAGGGAATCGAAGGGAAAAACTAATGCAAATATCCCGTTATGTTTTTAATCAGTTTTGTGCTGCTACGGACGTAAACGCTATAATCCATGATACTGATTTGCGACAATGGGCGTTGGAAGCAAATATAGCGGTTTCTCTTCAAAATTTTAAAGCCTCGCCAATGTGGATATTAAATTTTAAAAGACATAATATTGTATCTCGGAAGATAAATAAGTTTATTACCCGCTCTTACGCGGCGGACGCTGCAACCTTGGAAAACAGTGCTACAGAGTTTGTTAACATGATCAAAAGTGTAATTGACATTGTCGGCCTGGAACATGTGTATAACGCTGACGAAAGCAATTTTAACCTTGAATTGCATTCTGGTCGTACGTTAGCAGTTGAAGGCACGAAAAAGGTGGAGACAGTTGTTCAGTCCCTTTCTGCAATGACACATAGCTATACCATATTACCCGTAATCTCTGCAGCTGGGAAACTCATGTCTCCCCTTCTAATCGTGCTGAAAGAATCAAGTGGAACGTTTGGTCCTCAAGTGAAGAAAACATTATTTAATGCTCCAAACGTACATATACAAGCATCAAAATCAGGAAAATTAAGCACACAATTATTTCATGAATGGTTTACTAATGTATACATACCTAATACACAGACCTCAAGTGCTCTTCTGTTAGATTCCTGGACTGGGCACTGTCCAGCTTCTCTGTTGGAACTTGTTCCCAACAATAAACAAGTCGCCATTTACACTATTCCAAAGAAAACAACCGGTATGATACAACCGCTTGAAGTATACGGATTTCGGGTATGGAAAGGCTTCGTGAGAAAATTTTCAGATATACTACTCCTTTTAAACATAGACGTTAATTTGCATTTGCGTAACAATATAATAATACTACAAGCACTAACTCACAATCAATTGTCTGCACCAAGAGACAATGCCTTGTTCAGGTATGGATGGTACGAAAGTGGGTACATACCTACTAATTGTAAATCGACGTTTGAACATCCTGTGGATATTGCTTTTAAAAATCAAGAAAGCATAGATCCACCTAAATGTGCAATCTGTGGAGTGCCAGCTGTTATTCGTTGTGCATGGTGCGACAAGTTCTTATGCTTTCATCATTTCTTCGAAGCCTTTCACTACCACGCACATTCTTCATAGAAGTGTAACATTCTTCTACGGCAATACTGTTAGAATTGCCAGTGGTAATATATATCGTAATGATTATACTGTCTTCGAGGATCATTCACGTGTGTAAAGACATTGTTAGAGATACCCTCGTTGATGCCGTACATTCGTCTGTAGCACTTTTGATTGCATACCTATTTGTCTGTATATTCTGTTACGTTCCGACCAGATTTTTAATGTTACTTTCGACCTAACGTCGGCTGGAATGTGTCTTGAGAATGCTTTGCATTTTGGATTTTCCTAATGGAGCACAATCTCAACGTTAACACATTGTTCCCATAAATACAAAAAAAAAAAAAATGAAAACTACACACCTGGAGTGCAACTACTGTTTGGAAATACATTTTACGAATACTTTATACATTTTACGGCTACTGTGACGCCACCTAGGATTTCGTTCCCGTTGCACTTTCGTTATATTATTCCTCATAAAAATTCAAGTAATTTTTGTATTTAACATTTCTTTGTATGTCTATTACTTTTTCGGTTATACGCTTTAGAAAGTTCCCACCCCTAAACCTTGAGGGAGTAGTTTCACCCTGTAAACATGAATTTCCGCCAATAAAGACAAATACTTGTCGAATTGTTCCAAATGGTGTACTTGTATACCAAGTTTCATCGAAATCCTCGATTGTCAAGTGGCAGATGGTAGCAATATGGACAAAGGCGGAAAATTTTTGTAAACAAATAAACAAATGAACCAAAATTTTTTCCTTTTACATTTTAGTAAACCATTGCGAATTACAACTTTTACACGGAAAAAGGTCGTCCCCAACCCTCACGGTTAGAAATTATATGTAAAATAACGAAAATTTTAATTTATTTATAAATTGTTGGACGTACAAAAATTTCTTTTACAGCGCGTTATACGGCATCAAACACTGAACATTTTGTCCACTTACGGTTTTCTTCTACCTCGCACCGTTACAAAGTTATACTCGAAAAACGAAAAATCGCTGAAAATTTGGGGGCTGATTTCACCCCCTCAGAGTGTTTTTCCGCAGAAAAAAAAATCGTTTCTTACATACTCCGACATGCTCTATAATCGTACGGAGTTTCATTAAAATCAGAATTTTCGGGTTCGATATGTTTCCTTGTAAGTATAACAACTGCAAATTGGCCAATATAAAACTTTTTCTCAACTCGGAATTTTACCCATATGATGATATGAATTTGGACTTTGACAAGAATAAGCATGCCATCTTGTTTCGCATGTATACGCAATTCCGTAAGTCGTATTATGAACATAGTTGCAAGGAGGCATTATTCACCGTGGCCGAATTTTTACAATTTGGTCCCCTCGTGGTGATTGATTGCTCGCGACAAAATGAGTCGATCAAGAATGGCACCGTGGACGTGCGCATAGAAGTCGAGTGTAAAGAGAATGTGCCGGTAAGTACTACGGCCTACTGTCTGATTCTGCACGATCGGGTGGTTGAATACAATCCGTTGACAAACGTGGTGCGCGAAATAAATTAAATTATCATACTACTTGCCCCGCCCTCTCCTGTGCTAAATTCATACCAAAATCTCATCGTGAAAATCGAGATGCTTTATGAGAAAGACCCCATTCTCTCATCTGTCTTGGAAGCGAGCGGACCTCTAAATCGTACCGATAATGGTCGTACCGACATTTGTTGACCTGCAAGGGTTCATCGTCGATGGAAGATTTGTTGTCAAGGAAGTGGCTGTCCTACGAAATGGAACAATTCTCTCACACTATATTTTTTGGGAGTTCGATGCCGCAATATCTTCTTACAAAATTCGACAAATCAAGCATCCGGTGGTTGGTGACAAAACATCACGGGCTACGGTGGGATGATGGAGACGTTCCGTACAGTATGGCTAAACAGCTAATTACGAAAGCTGTAGCTGATGTGATCGACGAAGAAGATGACGCATCTCATATCGTATACGTTAAAGGGCTACAGAAGCGCGACTGGCTTGCGGATTTCCTCGATGAAGATACGAGACCGGGCGCGAATATTGAGACACTAGACATTGACTACGAGAATATCAAATCTCTAAATAAGCTAAATGTAGTTAATACTCTGCGATGTGCCAGACACGCAAAGCACTGTGCCATGCAAAATGTATTTAAAATATTCAACTGGTGGTCTAAACGCCAGAGAGAAATTCATAAATAAATAAATAAAATCAATTTTTTAATGTATAAATGTTTTTTCTTCACCCTCTCCAACCTCCTGCATGTAATGTACGCTAGGTTAAGACGATAGTTATAATTATGCAGAAGCGGTTCGATACGCGATCAAAGCGGTACAATACACGTTCTGAGTTGTATGATACACGTTTAATACACAATCAGGGTGGTACGATTCACGATCAAAGCCGTTCAATACCCGTTCGACACACAATCAAAAGCGTTCAATACCCGTTCAATACACGATCAAAACCGTTCAATACCCGTTCGACACATGATCAAAGCCGTTCAATACCCGTTCGATACCCGATCAAAGCCGTTCAGAGTGGTACGATTCATGTTCGATTCATGTTTAGAGTGGTAGGATAGACGTTGAAAGTGGTAGGATACACGTTTGATAGATGTTCAATACACGTTCAGAGTGGTACGATTCACGTTCGATTCACGTTCAGAGTGGTACGATTCACGTTCGATTCACGTTCAGAGTGGTACGTTAGGCGTTGAAAGTGGTACGATACACGTTTGATAGATGTTCAATATGTGATCGAAGTGGTACGATTCACGTTCGATTCACGTTCAGAGTGGTACGATTCACGTTCGATTCATGTTCAGAATGGTACGTTAGGCGTTGAAAGTGGTACGATACACGTTTGATAGATGTTCAATATGTGATCGAAGTGGTATGATAGACGTTGAAAGTGGTATGATACACGTTTGATAGATGTTCAATACGTGATCGAAGTGGTATGATAGACGTCTAATAAACGATCAATGTGGTATGGTCTAGTCGAATGATGTGTTGAAAGAAGGAGAAACGATTCAGCCAAATGATACACGTGAAGAAGAAAAAGGAGAGGATGGCCAGTGAATAATTCGAAGAAGATGCATGGAAGGTGAGGATGGTCAGCGAAAATGCAGGTGGAGTACATAGAAGGAGAGGGTGGTCAGTGAAGAAGAAGGTGAAGAACAAAGACATCTTACTTTGCAACGGATGCAACTTTAGGCATGGGCCCACATGTGGGAGCTTGGAGATGCAGCGAGACCAGTTGTCTTCCAATTGCAGCAGCTAACAGTCGAAGTTTTTTTTTGTGCAACAAATAGTATAGTGACAATGGGATTATTGCGCATTGCGCCGGAGTGCGACCCCGAGGTATGTACTTATCAATATTTTTACATTTATCGCGTTTAACCATTGATACCGAGTGAGATTAAATCAGGTGTTCGTGCGAATATTATATTGCTAATTATGTTGTAGGGCTCGCCATCACCGTCACCCGTGTGGTCGAGTGATTGGGGGTCACCGCCACCGTCACCCCCCTCACCACCACGTTGGTCGCCGCCGCCATCGCTGCCGTCGCCGCCTCCGCAAGTATGTAATACTTTGCATTGTTTTGTGTGCTTCATGTTTAATATGTTTAATATGTTTAATGTATCAGTGTTATACCAACGTTTGTGTTTGTGATCTAGGACATACCACTATCCATATTGAGGGCATGGCTGGCGGGTCTGGAGGCTCGTGCGCTCCAGGTTGCACCCCGAGGGGTGCAGATGCGGCGGTCGGGGCCGGTGATCGACCCTATCATGGCCACGCGGGTGCGGCTGCAGCGGCCGATGGTACAAATACCGGCTGCGTTAAGATGGGCCCCGTATTGGGTGCCGCGGCCCCCATCGCCACCATCATCCCCATCGCCACCATCAGTCCCATCGCCCCCCTCGCCTCCATCGTAACTTTAATTTCTTTTTTCTATTTATTAGTTTTTTCTTTTCTTTTATATATTTTTATATTTTTATTTTCTATTTATATTGTATTTTTATATTCTTTTTTCTATTTTTCTATTTTTTCATTTTTTTATATTCTATTTGTATTTTAAAATAATTCTATTTTTCTATTGTATTTTATATATTTTATTGTATTTTTATATTCTTTTATATTCTTTCATTTTTTATATTCTATTTATATTTTAAAATAATTCTATTCTATTTATAAAATTTAAAATTCTATTTGTAATTTTAAAATAAATTTCCTAATGTATATTATTTCTCCATTTATTTACCCGTCTTTCTCCTCCCTCTCTCACCACCTAATTCTAAGATTCGACATTTCCACAGGTATTATATTACATTCAACACGTGTCGAGACTTTTATCCTTGAGGGTCAGACTCAAGTTACATGTAATCGCGCGATACGCTGCGGCGCTTTAAAATCTTGTTATCTATAGAATGCATGCGATTGTGATCCTAAGTAGTGCTGTCTCTTTCCCTCCCTCGAATTTAACTTTAAAATAGTGCTCTCTCTTTCCCTCCACCGAAGACGCGGTGCGTAAAAACGCTGATCTTTCCTGACATTGCCCGACATCATCCGATAAAAAAATAATGGATTATGCTTGGTGACGCTCGGTATATGTACCATTCATTAAAGACTAATGTTAGAGAGTGGGCGTTGGGGGAGTTGTTTAGGCGGCTGACTCGTAACGCGGAGGTCTTGGGTTCGAGCCCCGTCGCCCGAGATTCAGTTTTTCGATTATTCTTAATATCTTAAATTAATATTTCCTTCCTTACCGACTGTGGTTGGTACCACGCTCCAGAGTAGCAGCAATTCACACCCGCAGTTCCTCCTCGATGCGGTTCGGTATTGATTCGGTATCGATTGATTCGATATCTTCTGCTCTCGCGCTATACCCCAACCACTTCGCCATTACCCCCACCACTTCGCCATCTGTATGACCACAGACCAGGTATAGAATAGACCTATCACGGAATGTAATTTTGTGTCACACGCTCGGGGGGCTCGCGAGCCCCCTTACCATTCTCGTGTCACACCCAACGTTATCGATTCAGTCTAAAATAAGATTACAATGCTACGAGTGGCAGGAATTGAAATTAAATCTTATCGGAAACGTTTAAAATCTAAAACGGCATGAACGTTAAGACTAATTTCAAGAAACATGTTGCATAATTCCGTTTACAAATACATTTTGATAGAAGCATAATTTGCACTTATTTCCATAAATTTCGATTAGAAATATTATATAAATACAACCACGTAATAAACATTTGTACAGTCTCTTAGTTAGGTTATATTTTCGGTCACTTCGAAGAGTGGATTTTCTGTCCTCGAAGTGACAGAAAATATACTTAACCTATATGCTACAGGATAATAAATGTTTATTGGATATTTCGTTCTTTTGGGCTACATTTGTGAACTTTTTATGACTTAACATCCTTCCAAAATATTATTACTACGCCTCAACGATATATTTATGAAGTCGATGAGTGTAATTATTCGTGGTTAAGAAATAAAAATTTCCTATTCATAACGTCATTTTTTGAGTACATTTCATCGAAATAATAAGTTTTAGCTTAATTTGTTTATGTTTGCCAAATTCATGCCTTTTATTAGACTCTACTTGATTTTAGCATGAATTTTCATGTTTACAGATTTCTATGCTTTATTAGAGGTGTGACTATCGATTATTGATAGATTATCGATATCTTATTGATATTTAACAATATATCGACAATATCGTTAAGATATCCTTGAGACGAATAGATCTATTCGCCTCTTCTAGAAGAGGCTGAGGTAGAATATAACACACTTTGTTGCAGCAACGATGCAAATAACAATTTTAAAGACATTGTAAAGCAACGATACATATTCATACTTTTAAAGATATCGCTTTCGATACTCAGCGGCTCAGCACCGATGTTTTCGCCCATTCACAACGGTGTTCTTCGGTGCTGGATAGCGCCGTGAATGGGCCCAGCACCGGTTTTTACGGTGCTCACTTTTCGAGCACCGTTGCCAACGGTGCAGACCTTTTTTCGCATAGAATGCAACGCATTATTTATATAATAAAGTCAATCAGAATCTATTTGTTTGTATTTGAATTCACGGCGCTGTCCAGCACCGAAAAACACTGAATGGACTCAGCACCGATATTTTCGTCCGTTCACAACGGTGTTTTTCGGTGCTGGATTGCGTCGTGTATGGGCCCAGCAACGCTTTCTACGCTGCTGACCTTTTTTCGTGTATACCTCAGCTAATTTCCCAGGTAGCACACGTCGTCTATAAGTCGTGTGCTATCTGGGTCTATTCGCGTCAACGATATCTTAACCATATTATCGTTATATCGAAATATCGATAACATTTCGATAGTCACACCTCTACCTCAAAGTCACAGAAATTATAACCTATATGCTATACCCAATTTCATAAATATACCGTTGCGGCGTAACAACGATATTTTGGAAGGATGTTAAGTTATAAAAAGTTCACAAATGTAGCGTAAAGGAACGAAATAGCCAATAAACATTTATTGTCATATAGCATATAGGTTATATTTTCTGTCACTTCGAGGAGGGGACTACATAATAATCACGCGCACCCAGCCTGCGCATTTTCCCTAGCCTGGGCGGCCGCATGAAAGGGGAACTTTCCCCACCCTACATTAGTGGTAGTTGGAATGATATTTCTGAGCTTGGGTACGCGGAAAATTTGACTTGCGGTCCCAAGCGGGAAAAAAGTTCATTAAATTTCATTAAATTCTTTATATTTAGTGGGATTATTACTAGGGACTGTAGCCGTAATTATTTCTTTTATATTTCGAAGAACTGTCTTTAAATGTTTAAATAATTACTTTAAGCCACCCTGACATTCAATTGACTAACCTGCTAAGAAAACTATTAAAAATGTTATATTACGCGGCTAAATACATGCTTTTCTGACTTTCTTTCTTCCATAAAATATGGTAAGATCGGATTTTTCGAGTCGGTCTTATAAACGTTTTACAACATTTACGCTTGAGACAACGCAATACAGCATTTCCTCTAGTTCCTATCACTTTTTTAAATATGGAAACATAGATATCAGGTTCACATAGATTTCTAAAATTGTTCAGAAGCTACCGACTCTTTATAACAACATGTTGGTCGGCGCTTGGAAGGAATACAAGGCCATTAATATGCAGTATCCTCTAATGGAAAAATAATTTTTCAATATTTTTATCATTATGCAAACATCTGTATTGTATGTCAGATTTGTCTACTAAAATGAAACCAATTACGACGCAGTTTGGTATGAGGAAGGTACGGCAAAAAATTGGTGCAGAAAGAGGAAAAATAATAAAATATTTTTTTAAAATCCAGAAAATAATACGATAGCGAACGTTCAGTAGATGTGCGGCCTTTTTCTCATCGATTGTTGAGGTCAAGGCCATCGAAAAGTTCGTCTTTTTTTTTAAACAGACGCCGTTCCCAGAAACGCGATACACCTGAAGGCAAAAATCAATGCGACTTGAAATGTCTTGCAAGCAGAGCTCGCTAAATCAGGCGTTTGCTCTTATCGAATCTTTACCATTTTTTATTTTGTTTAAATGCTAAACAAATAAAATATGAAAAAAGTGGGTAGGTAGTGATTTATTTTTAGGGTTGCCATAATTGTCAAGCTTTGATACGGAACATTTAAATGCTAATTAAATAAAACATGAAAAAAGTGGGTAGGTAATGGTTTATTTTACTCTGTAAAATATTTCACGGGATCAGTGAAATACGGGACAGTCCCGTATATACAGGACGTATAGCAACTCTACATATGTACATACCTACTTGCCCGAATCACGTCGTATTTGATTTTCCTTTTATTAAAAAAATCTCACTAATATGCCGTAAATGCTCGAATCGAGCCGAAACAGAGAATGTAAAAATTTCACCTTATGATTAGCTTAGCATGTGTACGTACATGTTTTCCGCTTTTAGCTACTGATTACGGCTTTTGCAGAATTTGTAGAAGAAATTAAAATCTAGAAGCCTAGCTTGTCCGTGGACCGACATCGACATGCGAAAATCAGACGCACGGAGAATGCAAGAAGACAATGTAGTATTATACTTTGTTGCCGCTGCCAGAATGATCGTTTGTCGCGTAAAGGACCTCCGTGCCGTTTCCCTCCCATTTTATCTCACACGCGAGTCGCGACGTCCGTAAAACAGGACCTTTTTTTTTACTTGTGCTTTAAAAAATACCATAACTGTTTTCTCATATGTACATATCTAGGAATAATGAAAACAGACCTTAACGCAAGCGATACGCTCGGGTACTTACATCGGAGATGTTCCCCTAGTAGCATTTGTTGTTGGCATACAGTTGGGCCACGCACATAATATTAGTTGGCCAACAGTTAGATTTGGCACTTTTTTTTCAGGTTGGGCCAACAACAGATGGCCAAGGTAGGCTTTACTACCGTTGCCCTATTATTTATATTCTTTTCAAAAGACGTCTTAAAGACGTCCAGAAGGTGTCTTAAAGAACTTCAAAAGACGTTGAAAACAGGTCTTTTTCAGGCCTGGTTTAGGAAAAAAAAATCGCAGGTGAGGAGAATCGAACCCAAACTTTCCGCTTACAAAGCAATCGCTGTTCGCACTTACCCAATACATTTCCTTGTAGACACTTCTAATTTCTAGTTACATACCTAGTATCAATTGTTTATAAAAACTGTGCAGTGACGCGAAATATTCTACAAAATATCATTCGACCTTCAAATTCATTCCTTAAAATTTCACATTCGCCTCAAGACAGACGTCCTCATTACGTATTTATAAATAAGAAAAGAAAAATCACAACTTGGAATATAATAACAGGTTTTTGGATGTAGCAAATTTTCTGACACTTATAAGACGACATTTAATCACCGTTGTAAATTTTTGTTAATTAACCAACCATAGTAATTGTAGGCCCAACATTGAATATTCGTAGGCACACTGTTGTAACTTTTTGTTAATTAACCAACCATAATAATTGTAGGTCCAACATTGAATATTCGTTGGTACACTGTCGTAACTTTTTTGCCGTAGGCTCTATGTTGGGAATTTGTAGGCAAAAACACTAACTATATCCCAACTAATTCCCAACTGTTGGTTACCGTTGGCCAACCAGAAATGCTACTAGGGTCTTTACAATTTTTAAATCCATACAATAGTTAATAAGGAAAGGGCCAATCAATTTGTAACGAAACGTAGAGTTTTAACTACTAATCTATCGTTCCCAAGTAATAAATAAACTATTGCAAAATGTCCTCGGGTGCCGAAAACTACGAATATAAATTTAAAAAAAACGTTTGGATTCCTTGTTCTCAATGATTTATACGTATCGTAGGATGGGCACCCTCTATTTAGACATGCGCGGAGTGCAGAGATTTGTGGGAATGTCAGTAACAGCGTCAATTTTTAATATTTTTCAACATACGACTCGCGAAAATGTTAGTTAAGTGTTCCACTACACGTAAAGTACTAACAATCAATGTCATCTTGCAATTTATAGCTTGTATAAGCTTTCAAGAAGAGATCACCGAAATAGATTTTCGAAGAAAAATCCACGCGAATCCTCGTGAGTCGCTGACAAACCGAGCCAAAGCGTAGCGTAACAAAAGCCTGTCCTCTGTCAAACTCTCACTCTAAACAAGTCACACGTATACAATCACGCACACCTTTCAGCATTTCAACACATTTCAGAGTAGTTCCTAAGTTGGACGCTGTTCATGAGCAGAGGCCGCTAAATTCAGTCCTCGAGTTATGGGTCGGTAATACAGTTTGGGTGGTGACACGAAGTCCCATAAGGTGATAGGTCTATTCTATACTTCGTCGATGGTATGACGTCATCCGCCGCGCGCCGCCCGCCCGCAGGAATTTTCCGCCGACTTTTGAAACTCAAATTTGAGTTTCAAGGTCGGAGGAAATTCTTATCATGACCTTGAAACTCAAATTTGAGTTAGAATCCCCCTAGCCTTACTACTCACGGCCTCATACAATGCTGTTAACTCCCGATCGTACGCGCTGTACTTAACCTGCGCGGTACTGAATTTTTTAGAAAAGAACGCGGTGGTCTCCAGGAATCCCCCGTGCGCTGCTCGAGGACTGCGCCCATGGCGAAATCTGAGGTGTCGCACACACGCGAGTCTCCGCGTCCTCCGAGGGGTGCGCGAGCAGGGTTGCATTGGCCAGGTCTTTTTTAATCCGGTTGAATGCCTCCTCTGCTTCCGGCGTCCACGTGATCTACCTCTTATCGTTTTTTCGCGACTCGCGAAGATATACATGCAACGGTGCTTGCGCGCTCGCCGCGTGCGGAATGCTTCGACGGTAAAAATTGACAACCCCGAGAAAACGTCGCAGCTCCACCACCGTTCGTGATTTAGGAAATCGCGCGATCACCTGAATTTCCTCCGCGGTTAGCCTACAGCCCTCGCTACTAATGGCGTGTCCGAGAAATTCCAGCTCTGTTTTCCCGAACTGACACTTCTCGACATTCAAGCGAAGGTTAAACTTCTTTAACCGCTGCAAGACCACGCGTAAGTGAGTCTCGTGCTCCTCGGGGCTCGCGGACGCGATAAGCACGTCGTCTATGTAGGCAAAAACAAATTCGAGGTCGCCTAGCGCGCGGAAAATATAACGTTGGAATGACTGGGCTGCGTTGGACAGACCGAAGGTCATTACCTTATACTCAAAAAGCCCAAACGGGGTTATGACCGTCGTCTTGGGGATGTCTTCCGGGGCCATAGGCAGCTGGTGGTGAGCTTTAAACAAATCGAGCTTCGAAAAGATTTTTTTATTGTGGAGGATCGCGGCACAGTCGTGGAGGTGCGGTATAGGAAATTTATCCGGAACAGTTACTGCGTTTACACCGCGGTAGTCACCACAGACTCGCCACTGGCCGTCCTTTTTCATCACTAAATGAATAGGGCTTGCCCAAGGACAATTTGACGGCCTGCAAATGCCAAACTCCACTAATCGTTTAAACTCGGCCTTTGCCGCTCTCAGTTTGTCCGGCGACAAGCGTCTGGCGCGACTCGCGACGGGTGGACCGGTCGTCACAATGTGATGGAATACGTCACTCTGTTTAATAACAGGCGGTTGCTCGAGCCCGATGACTTCGGGAAACTCCTGGAGTATCTCCACGAACTTCGTGGACGGATCGATCGTGCTCATTGATAAAGCCGAAACTTGTTTGACTACACCGCGAGTGAACGAGTTTACCTGTGGGTCTATGAGCCTTTTACCCTTGAGATCGACCAGTAAGCCGTAACGCTTTAGCAGATCAGCTCCTATAATAGGATATGGGACTGCCGCCACGCAAAAATTCCAAGTTGTCGGCCGAATGCCGAGATGGAGGGTACGAAATCTCTCGCCGAAAGTGTCGATACGCGTGTTATTCGCCGCGTAGAGTTTGAGATCCCCCGGCTTAGCGTTTTGTTCGTCGCGGACGGGAAGCAAAGAGATCTCCGCGCCCGTGTCTACTAAAAAGGTTTCCGCGGTCACGCGATCGAATACGTGGAGGCGGGCTGAAAGCTGGCGACCCTCTGTATTTGCCTCCGCTACAGAGAGCCGTTCTATTTTTCCGGAAGCGATTCATCCCGCCAGTTACACGGCGCCTCAGGCGTGCCCTTACAAAAACGTGCCTTCGCGCCAAACTTGTTATACGCCCTGCATAAATCCGAACGATCCCTACTCTGGGAGCGTCCGCGGTTCCCGCTGGCCCTATTCTTAGACCCTGCACGCGACGTTGCGGCTTTTCCGAGCCAATTGTGTCGCGCAGTGAGAGCTGCTATTTCCGTGGAAAGTCACTTAATTTGACTAGCGTAATCGCACGGCGGTGTATTTTGTACCGAAGTAGCGGCAATTTGCTGCGGTGCCGTGTTCGTAGCCTCGCTAATTTTGTCCGCCAACTCGGCCAGTCCGTTTAATTCGACCTTATCGGACGAGGCCAAAATCGCTTTTAGGTTCGCAGGCAGGTGATCGAGGAAGATCTGCTTAAGAAATGTGTCGTCACAGCGGCCGTCCGCGTTAAGGTTTCGCAGACGATGCAAGATTTGTGACGGTTTCCCGTCGGTCAATACCTGCCCTTTTAGCAATTGCCGGAGTTTGCTCTCGGCCGACGGCGCGAAAGTGGAAATAATCCTCTGCTTTACCAAAGTGAATAAGTTGGGAACGTCCGGGGCGACCATTATGTCGCGGCAACACGTAACCACATCGACGTCCAACGCGGCAATTACAAAGTGCGCTTTAGTTTTCTCGTTGGTGATACGTGCGCTAAAGAACGACGACTCTATCTGCATGAACCAGAGTTCAGGGTCTCCGCGAAAAAATTCCGGAATTTTCGGGACGCGGTATGATTCGACACGAGGCTGGTTCAGCGCCTCCAGCAAGGTCCGCGCTTCCGTAAGAGCCGCCTCCGCTTGGGCCGCTCGTTCCGCGTCTGTTGTCATGGTGCGGGCACGAGATTTCGCACTTCCTCGAATCATCCGACCGGCACGCGAAAATGAAGATGGCGGCGGTCGGCGAAACCGCTAAAACGCTCGCGCGAAAATGGAAATGGCGGCGGTTGATGAACCGCTATGACGAACGCGCGAAAAAGATCGTAATGGCGGTGTTCGCTTCGCTTGTACCTGTTTTACGCTACGCAGCAGTCGACGACGAAAACCCCTCGTCTGGCTCGCTGGTTCCTCTGTCCGGATTGTAGAATGGCGGTTGACCTCCTGCCCCGAACCGCAGCGGTGGCGAGTGTTGTCCAGGTAGTTGGCCGCGTCGCTCGAATCGTCGCGGCTCGCCGAGTTTCCTGCAGGACGATGTACGACGGGCGGCCCCTTGGCCAACCCACGCCAGCGATGCCACAAGGTCCTCAAGCACCGGTGTCGATGCCTGCTGTGCAAAAGCCCAGCTTGTGCGTTGATGAAGCACGGAACGAAGGACCTTGCCGTGCCCTCGAGTTCCGTGTGGTGTGGAGATCGTACGCCTCCTGGGGCGTACGTGGATGTGGTCACAACTTGCTGTGCGGTTAGCACCCAAGGCGGACGAGGTATCTCGTGCCTTCCTGCGTTCTATCCTCGTTGGGAAGGCGTTGGCACGCCGTTGTTGCTCGCACATGGCCGGCGAAAAAAATGGCGGCGCGTGGGCCCACGCCGCACGATTTCGATTCTCCGACGATCACGTCGGGGTCACCAATGTGGGGCTAAGCTTGAGGAGTTCGGCTGTACTTCCCGTTGGCAGGCCCACTGCTGCCTGTTCGTCCGTATGAGGCGTAGGAATAAATAAATGTGACTCACGTGGTAACAAAAACAAATATCTGTACTTTCGTAAATGCTCTACTCGAGCGCAGGTACAACAATGATCGAGGTTTCTTCTGCCGCACGCAGGCGGCTCCTCGCTTCGCTCCCCCACTCCACGGCTGGGACGCGCCAGTGGCGCCGCTCCCCACACTCCTCGATCGCTGCTCGCGAAAACGAATTCACCGGCCAATATATCTGGCTCCGACCTTAACCCCATCCCGACCACTGCGCGCCGCCAATGTGTTAATAAAACACAAATTATTGAATCTGTCAGTAAATGTGTATTTTTCAGTATTTATGGATAGCCATAAATACATGTGTACGAGTCTGTGGCGAAGTCTATAATGTCGCCAATTAATCAAATGCACATACCAAATTGTCAGCGTCAAGTTTCTTGAAAATGAAGTTTTATATGAACAAAATTTATAAATCGTCCTTTTTTTGTTGTAAACAAATTATGCCGCAATCCATATTCATTTTAATAATGAAGTTTAATAATCGAAAACTTGTGGTATTTCAGGAAATAACAAGAGTTTTACGCAATGGTGGTAGATACATTTGTATCTCTTTACTGCAAGAACACATTCTAAGGGAACTCTTATCTTATTTTCCAAACGCTGGATTTATGTTTCGTATAATACGTTGTCACGAGGCTGAAGCAAAAACACGAATCGAAGAAGGAAGTTTCATCCCAGTTTTCGCAGTGGTTGCTACGAAATTTACGAGATTATCACAAACTGTAAGTAGTACATTATATTAATAATTTACTTTGAACTAGTTATTTTCGTATATTTATATTAAAATGTTAAGGTGTTATATAGCCTAGAAAAGGGCATCAACTTCGAAGTTTTTTCATATAAATTAGTAAATTCTATTAAATCACTTGTTAGTTTTCATTTAATAGTGTGTATACTGATGTGTTGTCAGTTATAGGTAATTTAATATAAAAATTTCTGAGGGTATCAGTAACCATCACTGCCGAACATATTTTTTTCTGTAACATGTTTTGAGTTTTTCCTATGCCAATTTTAACGTATTGTTTTGTTGGGTTTTCTACTTTAAAAAGAAAGAATGAACGTACACTTCCAGAAATAACTGTCGCAATACAGTTATATTCTGTTTTGCGTTAATTGAAGTGTCGGATGCAATAAGGGGACTAGCGCTCGCAAATGAGAAAAATTATTGTCCAAACGCTAAGAAAGATTGGAAATATAAATGTTGTTAAACAGTATTTTAAAAAATATAGTCTTGTTAAGCTCGTTCAAGTCAACGTTTTAATTGATTTAAGACCATATTATTAGGCGTGAAGACGGTGAAGGACGCGTGTTAGTTGGTGTTACCAAGTGTTACTCAAGAGTATTTTTTTTGTGAAAAAAAAATGGAATTAATGAATGTCGAAAGTGATATTGAAAGTATTGACAGTATGAGTGACACTGAAGATATTGATGATATACTGGATGATCACAAATGGACTGGTACATAAACCAAAAGGGAGGCTCGTGAATTGGTAAAGCGTACTATTGAAAATAAAGCGTAAAAATTTTCTGCTGTTTTTATCAATATTTACTAAAAAATAAGCCTTTTTCATATCTAACGTACACATAAACGAATTTTTTTTTAGATAAGCTTAGTTGCTGTTCTTAAGTCTTCAAGTTTAAAATGAGGCGTTTTAATAAATTTGTTTAAATCTTTTAAGTTTAAGATAAAACGTTTTGAACCATTGGGTTTTGGAACTAAAAAATATTGCGAAAGAAATTGACCTTGAATTTGTTTACATTCTTTTATGGCCCCACTAGCTTCTAATTTAAAAATTGCCTCCTCTAAGTCTTTTCCTTCCTCTTCAAAAAAATTATTACCGGTAAAAAGTCTACTTCGATAAACAGGATGGTTAAAGATTATTTTATATCCTTTAATACACACAAGAACAAATTTGGTGGGTGTAATCGCCGCCTAGGCTTGGTAAAAATTTTTTAAACGTCCAGCAGTATATCTTACGTCTTCAACTATTGTTGTTTTTCTTGCTGGGAGGGGGGGGGGGGTTGAGCCTTGACTTGAGGAGTCTGTTTTGGTTTGTTGTACTGTTGGTTCTTCGAGAACTTCGAGGACGTCTGTGACGTCCTGTAGTCCTGGTTCGACGTTCCCGGTCTCGAGTAAGGCCTTCTCCAGTTTAAATTACATCCTTTATACTTGGAATTAGGGTTTTTCCACAGATTTTGCAGACTTAATTACTTCTCCTAGTTTACCTCCGTAGAGAAAATCACCCGGGGTGGTTTTTTGAAGCAAATCCTTCACTTGTTTAGTCAACACGGGAGCAACAAAAGCTTTTCTGGCTGATGAAATTTGGAAATGAAGTTGAGTTAACAACTTCCCAGTCTCATCCTTTCAATAGGCTCCTCCTCACCCTTCAGATTCATCGTAATTGCTTCTCCTAAGGCTGCGAGTGCTGACCCAGCAAAATTTTGTTCCTGAATAAACAGATTATCTCGTTTGGTGCCAGTTTCGTTCAACATAGCTGCGATTTCTGCGTTTAAGGCGGGTGCTTCCAAGGAAAGATTTCCTTTTCTGGAATATTTGGCCAGAACCTCCGTTTTTGTTTCTTTGGCCAAACCTTCTTTCACCCATTTTGATCATCTGGACACCAAATCTGGATGCAGATCAATGTCTTTGTGTTTTCCACTTTCTGGCTCTTCCCCAAGAACTTTTTTAGTCTCTTCATCCAACTGTTTTGTCTCAACGACCGTGTTGTTAACCTCATCTGACGTCTTTCCCGAAAGTGTCGAAATTACTTCCATAACCTCACTTTCAGTGTCTGGGGCCTGAGTCGTTGATTTGGACTGATCACACGATACTTGTCCATTAGCATCGTCGTCCTTAAACGAAAAAATGCTTTTTAAATCGTCATTGGATGCGTCATGTACAGAGAGGTTATCGACCTGTCTGTTATTTTCATTATTCGACTTGACGACTGAATCGTCTGAAAACAGACATAGATTCAAGTAAAGCACTGGCTGTTATTGCCTCCTTCGTGCAAAAGTCACTAGTCATAAAGCGCAAACGTGTCTCATTCATTGCGAGAATACGATGTCAATACCTCAAGGAAAAATAATATCAAAGAAAAAGAACAGATTTACCTGAATCGGATACGTCAACAGACTGTTTTCGTTTGATTTTCTTTTCTAACCTCCACAATTTTTTGAGGATTTTCTCATCTGAGTCCTTGTCTCTACTTCTCTTATTTCCTTTCCCCATCTTTTAGAGAAATTGAAAAACACTTTTCCAAGGAAAATTGTTGACAAGGGTAAAAAACTCTCTTTCGATGTGTCTTTGTCGAGCATAAGAAACGTTATGAAGATATGACGACCGTCAAGGTGCGCAGGCGCGTACCATAGAAAACTTTACTCTATACTCTCTAAATCTTGTGACTCAGCCTAGCGGAAGTAGCGGTACTACCTAGGTGTAATCCTGGAGAACGAGACTTGAAATATAATATTGTTATGTTTTGTGTTTGGCATAACGGAACTTTAATGTAACACGGAAAGAACGGAACATAAACGAGAACAGTAAGAACGGAATATAATCTCTAATATACAGCAATGGAAGTATCGGTACTTCTATTCGCAATGGCGTCTGACTCTCGAATGACAGCTTGACAGACGATCGATCCGATAGCTTTTTGTCGCTCGTCTTCTTGTCCCGGTCGCGAGCACCAGCGGGCCATGGATTCCGATCCATAGGGTGCTCGCAACAATATATATGTTTTCTAACATATTAGCGTAATATTAATATTTCGTAGGTTGACTAGCCGTGGAAGGTCAATGACTACCACTAAGGATTATTAAATCAACTACTTGAGAAACAGAATGAGTGCATTTCGCCTTAACAGTACATATGGTGTGTAGACCCGAACTGATCTCGGGTTTTCCACTCTTCGGGTGTAACTCGTAGATTATAATGCTACGAGTAGTAGGAATTAAAATCAAATGTTATCGGAAACATTTAAAGTCTAAAACGACCTGTTTGTTTACGTCTAATTTCAAGAAACATGTTGGATAATTCACTTTACTAATACATTTTGATAGAAGAACAATTTGCACCTGTTTCCATAAATTTCAATCATAAATATTATATGAATACAACTGCGTAATAAACGATTGTACAGTCTCTTACAATGTAAGTTGTATGTACACTGAAAATTGGATTGTGGTCCGAAGGGGGAAAAGCGTTATTTCATTAAATTCTTTATATTTAGTGGGATTTAGTACTAGGGACTATAGCTACCATTAATTCTTTAATATCTCGAAGAAATGTTTTTAAACTTTACAATTACTTTGAACCTCCCTGGCATTCAATTGACTAACCTGCTAAGTACTCTATTCAAAATTTTAGATATTCTTCAGAATGGCCCCAATGGCCGATCAATATGAGGTTTGAGGGGAGGGGTGGGTACCCTAAATCTGAAATTGTAGCTTAGGGTATTTATTAGTTTCCGAAATATTAATAAAAAATTATTGTTAATTTCTTCTTACCTAACAGGTATCCATCCTGCCCCCCCCCCCCAATATGTTATATTCATTTTATATCTGTGTATAAAACAATTTTTATTTCATTTTTGCCAACCTCTGCCTCTGATATGCATTGCGTGCTGCATCGTTGTAATGAAAACTGGCCTCCACTGCCGCCACGATAACTTTAGACAGGATCATCCACAATCAAAAAACCAAAGATATTCCTTAATTACACATGTGTCGTTATCGCGCTATCCTCGGGCAGTGTTAGGAAACAACTGGGCGATAATTGCCAAATGTTTAAACAATAGGGCCCCCGAAACATGGGTTTTTCGCACAAAAATTTTTCGTTAAAATAAATTGAGTGTACAGGGTGTCCGCGGGAAGAGTGGACAGCTGGATATCTCCTAAACTATTGGAGACAAAAATATTTAAAAAATAGGGAATTGCATTTTTTTTTCGATTATTATTTTAAAAGATACGATGGTCAAGTTCGGTTTTTTAAATGGAACTATTTTTTTTTGGAGACCTGAGTTGATAGTGCGTTCTAAGACAAATTCAATAAGCTTTAATGTATACACTTGATTTCCACTGGTTTTTGAGATATTGCGCATGCAAATTTACTGATTTTCCCTGGAAGAAAACTCGCTGGAATAGCAAGGACCGGGGATGGTCTTGCTGGCGCCACGGGTGGCATTGCCTGTTGAAACAGATACCTACCTGCCAAAGGTCTGCGCCAGGAATGGCAGGCCCAAAGGCTGGACAATTCTTTTCCGTCAGAAATACTACTTAGGTAGGTACATCTGCGGTATCGAGAAGCGCACCGTTACTTTTATTTCGCACTTGCTTCTACGCTCGGATGGCCGGTTCTTTTGGGAGGGATGTAAGTTCAATTGGTTAGGTTAGGAGGTGTGAAAGTTGCTAGACTAAATTTCAACCATCGGGAGCAGATTATATTAGAACCAATCGAATTTGCATCCCTCACAAACGGCTGCTCTCTTGAAGAGGCCCCTTCACAGCAATATCTCCTCCCCAGTGCCCACCTTCTCTCGCACAGAATACGATAACGCATGCTTTTGTTTTGATATTAAAGCTCGTGTTTATATTCAAGAGGACCACGTGTCAACCGCGGGCTACCATTTTTCTTCCCGTGTCTCTCTACGAGGCGTATTGACGGTGGATTGTAGGAGCGTAGATGTCGAAAGACTTTATTACAAAACACACATGTACTATAATTAAAGTAAATTGTATTCCTCTCGGGAAGGAGTACTGATAATTATCGAACTTGCGCCATACTTCGCGCAGACCGATTACACGGAGGGTAGTCGGGTCACACACTGCACAAATGAAAAGCCGCGCCTAGACTGCAGCGCGAGGCTGCAGCGCGAGGCGTGCCTCGCGGAGTGAAAAGTCTAGAGAGTCCTTAGCTCGCCTTGGTCACTTCACAAAGCAACCTCGTGCTGCTGCCGTGGCGAGGACAACACCCCGCAGTGCCTCACCGAATTTTATGGCTTTCGACCCTCGAAGAGTTTGGAATATCATTAAGAAGTGAGAACTGTTCAGGATTTCAAATGCTTGTATCTTTTCTTCATCGTATGGAAGGGGAAGTGGCGGCAATGGATTCCTGGCGTTCCGTCGATTAAAATCATACGAAATAGCATGTAAATCGGACTACCTTGACACTAGCTATTTGTATTCCTTATGTAAAAGTTTTCCGATTTACACGACATTTGTAATGATTTTCATCAGAAAACCACAAGGAATCCATCGGCGACACTTCCATATCCATACGATAAGGAATAAAGAATTATTTTATTTCTTAAACAGATACAGGGTAATTCTGGAGGTACGCCCGTCACCTCGTGGCGAGGACAACACCCCGCAGTGCCCATCGAATTTTCGACCCTCGAAGGGGTTCGAGTCCCTATTAAGAAGTGAGAAATATTCGATTTCCGCATTTCTCATCAGATCTTTTCGAAAACGAGGCCAATTGATTCCTTATGTTTTGCCGATGAAACTAACACCAAGAACGACGTAATTCGGACCATAATGAAGGAAATTCCCTAAAAAATCGTTTTATATCATTTCAAGCTGACTTGACTTGGTTAAAAATAGTCCGATTTACATGAAATTTGGTATAATTTTAATCGACGGAACGCCAGGAATCCATTGGCGCCACTTCCCCTTCGATACGATGAAGAAAAGAAGCAAACATTTGAAATCCTGAACAGTTCTCACCTTTTAATGGTATGTATTCCAAACCCTTCGAGGGTCGAAAGCCATAAAATTCGATGGGCACTGCGGCGTGTTGTC